>JBBDHG010000061.1:2972500-4172500 GCA_037951165.1 Lophius americanus
GGGGTTAATTAACACAATCACAATCCCACATTCCCATATAATCCTGGCATCCAGCAGTAGAAAGAAAGCTATGGACTATTAGCACTTTGAGATTTGATCCAAATGTAAAGTGCATTATAAATGAAATGTATTATTATTTATTATTTCTCCTAACTTAATGGACGTGGATAGAAGGAGCAAGGAGCTGCCACATAGTCTGGTTTGTGAGAAGACGATGACCTCGCACTTCTCCAGAGATCAGTCGCTCTCTGTAATCTGTGCTTGATTTGAAGTCCATACCCAGATAGACAGAACTGCGTCTCCCATGTGTCTATTTGTAAGTATATGTTTTAGTGCCACTGATTCTGTTGATAACCCTGTAGGAGCTAAGGCTCTTTGTGTGGTCCGCTAAGTGTATATCGTCAGAGGTAAAGAATCCTCCACCCCCCCAGACACAAACACAAGGTCTATCCAGGTGCTCTCTCACTCTGTGACCCCTAATCCGAAAGTTTATATTTGTACTGACATTATTTACTTCCTAATCTCGGGTCTGTTCTGTTTTGGGAGGAAGTCTTTACAGAAACTCATACTGGCGACTTTTCTCAGAGTTTACCCCCTTTCAACCTGCCATCCTCCCCCAAAAAATGTTAGGTCATGAAACATCCAAAGTGACTAATGTTCACCACCAGGGCCTTAAAAGGCAATTTCACTGCAGCAATCGGACATGAGTGACCCTGATTTATCAGATTTGCAACATTGACATTTTCATTTGATATGATGGAGTACTTTCAATTAAGATTAATACAGAAAAGGGGAACAAATTGAGACTAAATTGTATCATCAGGAATAAAGCTAAAACACACTCACACACACACATATGTATGTGTGTGTGCATATAATGTTACCAATTCAAAAGAGAAATTTTGAGTGATGTGACTCACCTTTGACCTGCTGATGTGAAAATATTTGTTTGCATTCTTACAATCACAGTCATAATACCAACATGCAGTAAGTATATGTGAATGTGTGTGTCTGTGTGTGTGTGTGTATAAATTACAGCTAGAATTCCCACACTGGACAGGGCTCAGTAAAGAGTGGAAGCACACAGGAAACAAAGTCTACTGGGAATTTAAACCCTGAGGCATCTCATCTGCTCTTCATCAGCCATCATTTACATTTGGAAGCACGCGTGCACAGGCACACACACGCACGCACACACAACCACACATACAGGCACACCCGCCTGCATGCATGAACGCGCACACACACACACAAACACACAACCACACATACAGGCACACCCGCTTGCACGCATGAACGCGCACACACACTCACACACACACCCACACACACAAGCACACCCACAAACACACACAGACACACAAAACTCACGATGTACTATAAACACTGTAGTTTAAAATAACTTTTGACAAGCAATATTTCAACCAAATTTTGTTTATCACCTTAACTTTTCCTGTTATTCTGAAAACTAAGACTAATTTTGGAGAAGAAAATAGATGCCTATAGATTCAACAACTTTGACAAAAATGGCCATATGTCACCAGTAACCCTCAGTGTGTTGAGTCATAACGTTGAGCTGCCCTCCACATCTGTAAAGTTCAATAGGACCCAGAATGCATTCTTTCTCAAGCACATAGAAACAAAGGGGGAGGGAGAGAGGGGGAGAGGGAGGGAGAGAGCGAGAGGGAGATAGTCATGCCTTAGACACTTGATTACTCCCTCATATGAACCTGTTGCACACCCTCTATTGTAGACCACCTCCGGGATGAACCACAGGCGTCCAGCGGTCCATAACAACAGCAGACATGCGGGTTACACCAGCAGCCCCAGAGCTCATAGCCGTGATGACCTACTGATGTACGACGACTTTGGAGAGGAGAACTGTTGCTCTGGAAGATGCATCGGGTAAGTCATTCATTTAAATGTCCAACTCAGCTAAATTTGTATGTAGAGTCAAGGCTATAGGTTTTTTTTTTCAATGCTAGACCTTAGCTTTGGTTTTTTTTGTAACCTATACAGATTTTAACTTATAAAAATAAAATTATATATAATAATAATAATACATTTAATTTATAATGCACTTTACATTTGGATCAAATCTCAAAGTGCTAAATATATATATATATATATATATGATATATAACAAGTTTCATGACTTTGATATTTCATTATATGCAAAGTGAAACTTGAACGTAGAAAATTTTGAACTTTCCAACATTCACTTGGAAAAAGAATCAATTGTGTTCTTGTGCAACCATAACTATTTAAACTTAAGATTGAACACAATATGTTTTCATCACTTATTTATTACTACATTGACTTATGATTATTACCATAGTTATGGCCATCGTTTGATCCTGGTAATGATTTGTTCGACTTTAGTGATACGAGTGATCAAATTTTTATATGCTGTCAAATGGTTTTACATCCTTCCGAAACCTCAACCAACCCCGTAAAAAGGTGACAGCAGATCACTTAAGATGCTTTTAAATGAGTTGAAAACACATTAAGCACATATTTCTTCTTAAGGATTAGATCTCAGCTGTAGAAGGTGTAGCTGAAATAAAAATAACTGGAATAGTTTCCAAGCGGCTGTTTATGTATAATTTACCAATCGAACATGATATACAATGTGTTTATGTCTCCTTTCCCTCTGGAAGCCACAGCAGCTCTGAGAGACAACTCTTGGCTCGTGTCAAGAGACGCCAGGCCCTTCGCGGCCCTGCCTACATGTTCTCTTCTCCTTCAGTCAGCCTGACAGAAGTTGAGCAGCGTTTCCTGGAGGCAGCAGAGTATGGCAACATACCAGAGGTGAGGCGCATGCTGCTGTATGTGCCCAGCCTGAACGTCAATGCAGTGGACTACATGGGCCAGAATGCCCTGCAGCTGGCTGTGTCCAACGAACATCTGGAGGTTACAGAGCTGCTGCTGGGGAGGGCAGATATGTCGAGAGTCGGGGATGCCCTCCTGCTAGCCATCAGTAAGATGTGTGAATTGTGAATACACATGACAAGAATCTTTAACCTTTTAATGTGTTCACCAGGGATAAAAAGAACTGCGGAAAAATTATTTCTTTGAATATTTAATTTAATTTATTGATTTAATATCTTTGACACCCTAAATTGGCCATAAAATGACCAATAGTAAAAAAAAAAATCAGCCTTTCATGGAAAATAGGGAATTTAAATTAAGATTAGCTTACCGTTACTGCCGCCTTCATTATAAGTGAAACTTCCTAACTGTTTTTGCTAAAGCATGTTTTTAAACTAACTGACCCTTATTAGACTTATTTTTGGTTGAATAAAGTTACATAATTCTATTTAGAATGTCCTCACATACTATAAAATCCTTCTTACGGAATACAACCTTCTCAATACATATGAGTAATGCCTCCTCCTCAGTACCTCTTTGACCTGTGGTGTCCCCAGGGCTCCATCCTCGGCCCCTTACTTTTTAGCATATACATGCTGCCACTGGGTCATGTTATAAACAGGTTCGGTCAAGTGGAAAACGTTTTCCAATAAGAAAAAGTGACTGTAGAAGAACTCATACAGACAATTGAGCAGGAAATTAAAGGAGTGATCGCTTTGCTGGCTTACATATCCAATGTTAAGACGTCTGATTTGAACCTGCCCAGTACCTTGATTTGGTGACCTTCCGTATCCTTTGGACCGTTTTCTATCTTACCGGTCTGGGCTATCTTGCAAAACAAGTTTAAAATATCCACCAGAATCGATAAACGTGCCTAAGCCAATGGCGAGCAGATTCGCTGACTCGGCGAACTGTGACCCTTTCCGGTGTCTGTCCATCTTCCCCCGTAGACCTACCCAAAAGAGTAGCAATTTTCAGGCACACCCTAGGAGCAAACTACACCTCTCCTCTAAGGCTTTAGGCTCTTGGTAACTAGAAAAGGCTTAAGATGTGGTTCACGCCTAAGGGCAATGTTTAAGCACAATTATCAACATATTTGACCACTAAATAAAAGCTTGAGCAACCCATAAGAAACCTTAACATGATATTAATTCATCCATAGGTAACACATTACGGTATCAGGAGATAAAATGATGGAGAATTTAGTCTTTAATAACATTTTATAGTGATATATTGGAGAGGAGGTATGCAACAGCTCAAGCAAATTACATACAATGTAGACCCTTACTGGATTATACAATGAACCCACGTGACAGGGGAGCAGTCCACTGTCCCCGAGCGCTCAAATCCACAGAATCTGGGTCTGAGGCTTAGTCCTTCACAAAAAAACGATCCAAACATGATCATACTCCAAGTGCATCTTCTTCTGTGTCTGCTTTTATAGGCTACTGTTTCCCTCCTGTATTTTGTAATGATTCATCAGCTCTCTGACACAAAGCCTGGAATGGTCCGAGTCAGTGCCCAGTCATGCTGTCATGGGGTATAATGTCTTTTTCCAGTTCATTCGACTACACCCCAGCACACATGCTCTTCTAATCATCACATACAAATCAGCACATTCCTCTCCGTACTTTAAGTACATTTGCATATGCAAAATGCACTCAGAGCCCTCCCAGTACTTAACCTTGATTTAGTTCCAAGACGATACATACCATATGAATTACCACTGTCTACTTCATACATCCAGTACTTTGACATGATGCACTTGAGGCCCATTGATTACTCTTGTTAAATTCAGTTATGTAACCTTGGTTATTGCTTGAATAAATTAGCTCGATACATGATTAGAATATTAATTTCATAGTGTTTCAACTGGTATGATATAAAATCCTATAGTCGTAGTAATCACATTAACTTTGACATCACGGTAGGTAGTGCTAATCAAAAATAAAACGCTCAAATCAGTCGCTTTTTGTGTATATAGTCCACAGTAAACACCAATTATAAAACATATTACTGATTATTGAATACTATGGCCCAAACAGAAAATTTCCCGGGGGGTACTGGGTAACAAATGGAACCACCAGCTTTGCCATGTGTCTGTGTGTCTCTTGTAGGTAAAGGCTATATCCGTATCACAGAGGCCCTGTTGTCTCACCCGGCGTTTAGAGATGCCCGCCGCCTTACAGCAAGCCCTGCTCAAGCAGACATGTTGGATGACTTCTACGCTTACGATGAAGATGGGACAAGGTATGATGGTTATGCACCTAGAGAGTGAAGCACTTTAGGGATGATACCATGAAGAATTTATTTCATTGGATCTGCCTCATGTTAAATTAATTAATTCCTTCACCTTGTAAAGTAAATCTCAGCATTTTTAATTGATTCTTTTCTAATGTGATTTTTCATAATGGATGTTCCAGCTCTATTTATTGTCTATTGAAATTAGTCTAAATCTGCATGATCCCAGATAATAATCGATTGCGTTGCTATGTCTCCAAATTAAAGTCTGGATCTAGATCCACTTAGTGCAGCAGTGGAATATTGTGAGCTGACTTCGCCTGGTCCTTTGAATTTTATTATTTCCTCGATAATTCATGACTTCTGCACATTTAAAAGAAAAGGGGCTGTTTATTGGAAAGTTGGAAGAAATGAATGATGGTATCTGTCGATAAGTTTCAGTTCGATCTTGGTCCAAAATACATCCCAAAATAAGACTTAATTAAAATCATTTGGCAATGTTTTGAGATGCATTGCAGACAAATGGACAAACAAACAAACAAACTAATACAATGAATGATCAAAGCCTCCTAAATGTCCCTTTGCTGCTGCTTGCAACGGATTCTAGATTGATATTCAGTGTCAGAGCCAAACCTCCAGTAACCTCATTACTTCAATACCTCCTCTATGGTGACCTAGCCAAGAAATAGTTTGGCCTCTACATAACCAAAACTACTGAGTTGTCTTTTGAAGCTTTCACTTTATATGGATTGAAATAAAGAGAAGAGTCAAATGGATGAACTTTAGATTTCTAGATAAGTACCGTTGGACAGAGTCAGGTTTGATGTTTACTTGTCTCTTGTTTAGTCTTCACACTAATCCTCTGATTAATGATGAGACTGGTGGATCTCTGAGAACTAGGCGGAGATGGCGAAGTGGAAGGCAAACAAACCAGCAGCATGAAAGAACTAGATGAGTGGAAAGAGAGTCCTATTGAGCTGATGAAAGCCATTAATGGTGATGGGCTAAGCTTGTGAAGGTGTGACACAGTGATTGGATGGATGAGGCGACCTGAAAGAGTGCAGCTGATATCAACTTATTGAATTTGAAAGGCGAGGAGTGACAATAGGAGAGTGGTAGGAGCAGGTACTTTGGCTCGAGTGTGCAAAAGGATAGTCTGATTTAACATTTGATAGATCTCCATTTAGTCAGCTACTGCTGGTAGTTTCATATTTACCACACAAACAGACAAACAGTTGATTTAGACAATAAAACATATTTCCCAATATGTCAAATATTTCCTCTGATAAACAAGTTTAGTTGATATCATCAACAGTAACCCTACATATGCATGCAAGAAGGAGGTTGAAGTGGATGGCAGCTCACATTTTCATAAATGTACACCTGTATGAATACGACTGGATGTTGTTGGTATGCAGACATCTGGATCTGTACAAGCCAGTGACAATGAAGCATGGTTAAATAAAAGAAAATATATATAATATAATATAAAGAATATATATACGATTATACGATGCACCGTGACACACCAGCTGATTCTAAGCTATGTTTGTGATTGTTACTATCTTATTATGTTCACTTCAAGATGGAGGAGAAACTACAAAATTGATGTGAAGAACTAAACAAGATTTTTCTGTTATTTGAGTTCATTTGATTTTCAGTGTGATGTGGCTATGTATTTATTTATGCAGTCTTTATGGTTTTTCCACAGGTTCTCTCATGATGTCACCCCACTGATCCTCGCAGCGCACTGCCAGGAATATGAGATAGTTCACACACTGTTGACTAAAGGGGCCCGCATCGACCCCCCCCATGATTACTTCTGTGGCTGTGACTCCTGTAACTACCAGCAGCAGTTTGACTCCTTCAGTCACTCTCGATCACGGATAAACGCCTACAGAGGACTCGCCAGTCCAGCTTATCTTTCCCTGTCCAATGAGGATCCAGTGCTGGCAGCCTTAGAGCTGAGCAGTGAACTGGCCATGTTAGCTGATATAGAGAAAGAATTTAAGGTGCAAAGCTCATTAAGACAAATACATTATCACCACTAGAGGTTTGGAAAAAGTCCAGCAACATTAATGTCCTTTAATGTCCTCACCAAAAACATAAAACTGCGGGAAAGTTATTTGTTTGCATACTTTATTTCTTTGCATACTTTATTTCTTTGTGGCATTTATTAATTTAATATCGTATGCACTCTAAATTTACCATAAAATGATAAATTGTTTAGTCAAGCATTTCAAACAGTAAATAACTGGGTCATATTATAAACAGCTTCAGTCATATTTTTCAATCAGAAATAGTGACTCAATTGAGTTCAGCCAAATGGTAAAGCAGGGCATTAGAGGGTTTTAAGAGAGTAAGAGGTACGAATTACCTTGCGGTTTAAGAAATAAACTATTGCCTTAATTGCGCAAATAGTCTTCCAACTGAACTTTCGTTGACAACATTTGTCAGTAGAAGCTGCCGATAAACCGAAAAATATTTTGAGTCTTAAGAAAGGAAGTAGAGTGCATTCTTCTGTCATAGCCAACAGTCCATTCGTCCATGATATAAATTTGCAAATATAAACTCTAATTAGAATTTTGTCAAAATATGACAGTGCATAGTCTGCAATGTCAGCGTGACCTCTTAAATCATCAGTAAGGTATGACCGTTGAGTCAGTATGTGGAGGTATCTACTAGGATGTGTGTTCATTTATTTCTATGAGCTTTCTGTCGTTCTCTGTTTCTTTCCATTTGCTCTCTTTGTGTCAGGGATATAATAGAAAGCTCTTAGCAAGTTTACACCCCTGCCAACGCTGTTATTACACTGTTATTACACTGTTATTACAGGATACATTTAACTTAGTTTGGAAACTGCTTTCTGACTGTTCAGGTTTTAGTGATAAAGGTGTAATGAAGATATGCACCCTTTGTGTGCTTTCTAACCCTATGGAATGCTGACTTGTCCCAACATACAGTTCTAAACATAATTTAACCAATATCTGAAGCCAGTTTTTCGAGATTCGTTTTAGTTTAGTTTTCATTTCAGTGGATATGCTGTTTTTTATTTATAAGTTTTTTTCACCCCACTAATCATTATAAGAAGATTAAAAAAGGAGTATTAATAGAAATAATGGCATACTTCATATGACGTACCATATCCCCTGCCATGCAACATATAACACGTTTCCCTCACTTATGAATGTTTATCCTCACTGTGTTCCCAGAATGACTACTGCTGTCTGTCCAGTCAGTGTAAGGACTATGTGGTGGGTCTTCTGGATCTCTGTCGCAGCACCGAGGAAGTCGAGGCAATACTGAGTGGAGAAACTGACTCTGAAGACAGCTATGTTCTGCCAGGTCGCCCCTCCCTCACTCGGCTCAAATTAGCTATCAAGTATGAGCTAAAAAAGGTTAGACAACTGGGCATCAGGAGAGAGGCATCTGTTTGTTATCTTAAGAAAAACAAACAAGGCAGGAGTAGAAGGACAGCTGAAGAGAGACCAATCAATCAGTTCGTATTCATATGATAAAAATGTGTTCCAGAACGAGTCTTTAATAACCAACGGTTGGAGTCCGGTCCAAAGTGGGGGAAAATGTCAATCTAATACGTCCAAGAATGATATAAGACACAATGTCCCAACGCAGATCAGAATTTGTTTTTTTTTATACCAAGCAGAGGAAGTTAACAGCCTCTGCCTTGTTTGCACTGGAACTGCTCGTAGTCTGTTTGTTGTTGAAAACACTGACAAGTCTGTGGCGTCGGTACCCATCAGCACACTGGCAGGCCCAGGAAGCGGGAGAGTGCAGGTGATCGATGCACGAGCGAGATGAAACAATATCCCGCTGTACACCTTACAATAATGTCACCTGTTACAAAATAACCTGTAGGCCAGTTCCAGTTCCAGTAAGTTGTTTTAGAGCAGTCCACAGCTTTCCTATTCCTGTTTTGCTCCTGTGCCATCTTCTTTGAAAATGTTACTTGAGTCTGAATCAGCATTAGTTGGTCAGAAACAATAATAAATATGTTGTCTTTGGTTTTTTTGTCATAATGGATAACTTCCTTTTTTATTAATTGCACAGCGTTTTATCTGTTTTTGGTATTATGGGTGTAGTTTAAGCACATACTTTCTACTCTGGTAGCACTTTGTAAAGGCTGTAAATGTTTTACTTCGACACTGCGTCTTGTTCTCTCCCACTCTGTATTTCCTTAAGTTTGTGGCTCATCCCAACTGCCAGCAGCAGCTGCTCAGTATCTGGTATGAGAATCTGCCTGGCTTGAGGCAACAAACCACGGCCATCAAACTGCTGGTAGTGCTGGCGGTGGCCGTCGGACTGCCTGGATTGTCTCTGGCGTACTGGATTGCTCCATGCAGCAGAGTATGCAATATTCATGCTTACATAACACGAATATTTAAAAAGTTCTGCAGGTAACTTTCTCTAATCCTCCCCTCGTTTCATTTCTCAGGTGGGGGGAGTGATGCGGAGCCCCTTCATGAAGTTTGTGGCCCATGCATCATCATTTACAATTTTTCTCGGTCTTCTTATACTGAATGCTGCTGACCGTTTTGCCGGTCCCCCATTGTTACCAAACATGACCCATCATCATCTCCTCGATGGACCTGATCTCGATCCCCTGCTGCTCTACCGCATGACCACAACCCCGTTTAAATGGATGGAGATTTTCATTATTTCATGGGTTATAGGTGAGCGATGGATAATTAAGATGGGAAAAAGTTCTCATCAGGAATGTCGGGTCATTTTGTATTTTCCCCTTTCACTTGTTTCCCTGCAGGTATGATCTGGGCTGAGGTAAAGGAGATCTGGAGTCAAGGACCAGGGGAGTACCTGCTGGAACCGTGGAACTTCTTGGACTTTGGGATGTTGGCAATGTTCCTCGCTTCCTTCAGCTGCCGCTATTCCACATTGAGACATGCTGTCTTAGCCCAGAGCTATGTGCACTCCCACTACACAACACTGATTAATGTCACGCTGCCTCCTGAGATACACTACTTCACACTGGGTGAGCATCTCCACACATACCCTTACCAAATTAACAGACAGCTTAAAGTTAAATACCATTGTTTCATCAATCCACACACAATGAAAAAAGATTCTCTGTAACTTACAGCAAAATATTGGCTGCTGTGGTAGTCAGAACCTCACTATAAAGGAAATAAATAAGGACTATGGTTGGTTTACAGTAAATCTTTTTACAGTGCTTCCCTTTAAATTAATGTCATAGAAAAATCACTTTCAAATATGTTAATTTCTTCAAGAAAATAATTCACAGTTATGCATTTCTTCAAAGAGCAGAAACATATTACATAATGGAAATTGTATTCCATCATCTGAGATGTCGTCCATTTTCCCGTGCTCAACAGTATAAAACAGACTAATATGATACTATTTAGACTATTCCAAATTACTAAAGTAGCTCTTTTTAAGGCATAACTGATAAATTGTTAAATCCTTATAAAGTTTTGCGCACAAGTGTATTTGATCATTTATGTAGGGCAGAATAGGTAAAATTACACAAAACAGCACAAAACCAGACACATGTCCCAAGGGAAAAAAAATATTGATTTATTTTTCTATCCCAATAATCATACGAGGTAGTCCAACAGCTGCAGGGGTGATTGCAAGGGGGGCCCAGGCAAAAAAACTATTTTAGACATTGCCTCCTAGTCCTCTCGAGTTAATTGACTTGGCCGAAAAGGGGCAAATGCACTGCATCGATCAATTTGACAACATACGCACCGCAATCATCAATTTGACAATATCTTCAACAATTTCACAACACACATGTGTGCAGCAAATAAGGAAAACATCTTCATCAATTTCACAACACAAGCACGCTGCAAAAACTGCAGCACAACACATTAGAAAAAAAGATCTGAAAAGCCACAAAACAACGGAAGTCTTATTCCCTAAATAAAGAAATAAAAAAACATTTCCGGGATGGACCACTTTATAGTAACCTTCGCAAACACTTCAGTTGTCTTGGTTTTTATTAATGTGATATGTTTTAACTCTTGCAGCCTGCTTGTGTTGTGAAATTGATGAAAATATTTTCTTAATTTGCTGTTGAGGTTTGGCATTCCTTACGGTTCACCCCTGAACAAACTTTTACTTTCAGTATGTTCTCGGTGAACTAGCTTATACCGTCCTGATATAACACACTTAATAAAGTATCCTATTATGGTATAGCCTACATTCTGAAATTTGAGAGTCATACTTACGTATAACAATGGAAATCAATTTCAAATTGTTAAATGCCCTCTGTTTTTGTAGCACGCATCTACTGGCTGCCATCGGATCCCCAGCTGGTTTCGGAGGGCCTGTACGCCGTAGCGGTGGTTCTGAGTTTCTCTCGGATTGCCTACATCCTCCCAGCCAATGAAAGTTTTGGGCCTCTGCAGATTTCTTTAGGCAGGACTGTAAAGGACATCTTCAAGTTCATGGTTATCTTCATCTTGGTCTTCCTGGCTTTCATGATCGGCATGTTCAATCTGTACTCTTACTACCTGGGAGCCAAGCAGAATGACGCCTTCACCACGTGAGTCGTGCAGATTCAATGCACACAATGTACACACTTAAGTAGAACCAAAGCTAGCCATTATGTTATAATATAACTTCCGGTTTACTTCAAAGTAAAATGTTTTTAATCTTTTCTTGTTCGGGTTCCAGACCTTGGTGGGGTAACAGTGGAGATATTTGTTTACTTACTCCAGGGCAGAGGTTTCTCCTGGGGACTAACCCCTTTCCTCTTTACCAGCAGCGGTGACACACCACACCGGAGACTTCACTTGCTCTTGGGAAGCTGCAGCCTTTATTTTAGACCACTTTTGTTTGCTGTACATATACAACATCAATCAATTGCTCCAGAACATTCCTCTATCTCCGTGTCTCCCAGCAGCACTCTCACTCATGAGACTGATGAGCACTCTCTCTCCCGTTCTCGCTCGACCACTGACTCATACACACACACAGGCTCTCTTAAAGGACCATGCACTCTTGAAACAAAAAACATTTCCTGTTACTACTTCTTGTTACATAATTTTGTCTCAATTATCCCAAAAATAACCATTGCATTCTAATTGTGAACTTCAAGGCCAATTGCATTACACCTGTTGTAAATTGTTTGAATCTCAACCAAATATTGCCCTTGCTATGAAGAAGGTACAATTGCAGAAAAGTTAGCAGGAACTGAAACAAAGACCACACATATTGTTGAAACTGAGCCCCATCTACTTGCACAGGTTTTCTTTTTTGTTGATGCCACCCTTTTTCTTTCCTGGTATAAACATAAAACCTTTCAGGTGTGGTGCATGTGTTACCATAGCTTTGTAGCAACAGTTGCAGCATATTCATATTTTAGCTATTTCTTATTCTGTAAAATGAGCTTAACTAGTTTACAGTTAGCCCTCTGAACCCTCTGAAGTCTGATGTCATACAGGCCTGAAGCATACGCCTAACCCTTTATTTACCACATTGAATAATATTAAACTTGCCAAAGCTTTGTATTTTCTTTTTTCAAATTCATCTCTACGACCTTACAAAAATGTTTCTTCACTTTAACATACCCTATGAAAATCTTTAAACAAAAATCATTTCAGGATTACACTGTGATCTCAGACTTCCCCGGAAGACATCTGTAAGACAGTTGTAAACAATTACATTTTTCAGATGTCAAATAATAGTAAAAAAATATCTAAAATTGATTTTTCACAGGTTGATAATGGACTGCAACTAATCAAAATCCAAGCTTTTGACAAGCTGCAAAAGGAACTTTAATAATCTAAAATACAAGTACAAATTGTAGTGCTAACTAATGAATAACTCTAAAACCTGACCGGAAATCCTCAAATGTTCAAGTCAGTGAAATTAGATGATATTAATAGTGAAAAGCTGGCAAATGTTCAGAAAATGTAGCCCATGAGCAGCGATATTAACACTGGTTTGAAGACTGTTATAAAGAAACAAAAAATTATTTTGACTTCTGTTGCTTTTCTCTCAGAGCATCTTTAATGTCTCTGGATGGTTAATGGTTTGTTTGGACTCCAGAATAACTTTCCTCCTCTCTCCACCCATCTCTGCGCGGCCATCCAGCCTGGAGGAAAGCTTCAAGACCTTGTTCTGGGCTATATTCGGACTGTCCGAGGTCAAGTCTGTTGTGATCAATAACGGCCACAAATTCATCGAGAACATTGGTTACGTGTTGTATGGGGTTTACAACGTCACCATGGTGATTGTCCTGCTCAACATGCTCATCGCCATGATTAACAGCTCCTTCCAGGAGATTGAGGTTTGTCATCAAGCAGCGATCCATCAGGAGCTGCAGTTTCACACTGATAAATTTGTGCAGCAGCCTGGAAAATAGACCGTTATATGAAACAAACCCTTCTGCAGTTTACATATATTTTAAAGTTTTTGGTGGTACAGGAAGAATGTGACAACAATGGACAACCATTATACTCTGTTTGTTACTCTGGTAGCCGATTTTGATCGAGGCTTGTTCAGTACACTGCGGTTTAAGACTTGTCAGAGTGAGAAGAGTTAAACAGTATATGTCAATTATATATATACTGATTGGCCATAACATTATAACCACTGACAGGCGAAGCGAGAATAACATAATAGCACCTGTCAGAGGAATTGAGAGATGAGGAAGGAAGTGAACATTTTTCCCTCAAAGCTTGAGGCAATAAAAATGGGCAAGTCTAAGGTTCTGACTTTGACATGGGTCGTATTGTGATTGCTAAAAACCTGGGTCAGAACGTCTCCGAAACTGCAGCTTTTGTTGGCTGTTCCCGGTGAACTCTTTCTGGGTTCACCAGGTGTTCATGCACAAGAGGAGCCTAAATAAAGACGTCAGAACACACAGCCCATCGCAAAACTATTTCAACAGCAAAAGGTAGTGTTACAATTTATTTGGCGGGTGGCTGTATTAAATGGTAGTACTACCGATCAGATGTGCACAATGTTGTGGGTTGAAACTTCTTTTATCAGCCTCCACTGATGAGATATTTTCACTTTTGGACGAAATATGCTTATTCACTCTCATGCCAAGAACAAGATTAATACCACTCTCATCTCTGTTCCCTTAATAGGAGGCAAGCAGTTAGCTTAGCACAAGCCTAAAGGAGAAACAGGCAAACAGCTAGAGGGGCTCTGTGGCCTGGAGCAGAGCCTACTTTAGGTTTATTTCCACCTTCAAAAAATAGCCAAACACCCATTTTTTTAAATTACAGCTTCACTCACAGGTCATCTTTTTTTGTATGCGCAAAAGACTGCAAATCAGTAAAGAGCGAGATAATTAGTAGGCTTCAAAGGTGCTGCTGTTTCCGTTTACTGTCTTCATGAAAAGCTACAGGGTAGTTAAAGCACAGACAGGAGGCCATCATCTGTTAATAAATCAGTGTAAACAGAAACAGTTCTTCCCTGTCTACATCCTGTTTTCATCTTCTATCCAGGACGATGCTGATGTTGAGTGGAAGTTTGCTCGGGCTAAACTCTGGTTCTCCTACTTTGAGGAGGGAAGGACAATCCCTGTGCCCTTTAACCTCGTCCCCAGCCCAAAATCTATGTTGGGCCTGGCCACTGCCACCAAGTCCCTGCTACAGCGATATGTGGTAGGAGGAAGCGAAGAGAAGACTGGGACACAGCTAAACCAGGTTTGGAATGATTTACCATATTCAGAGTAAACTTTCTTTCTCAGTTTGTACCGTAGAAATGCTAACACCATGACACCCACAGGAGCCTCAGCACCTCCCGGTGGTTTTACAGCTGCACCACAGCCTCCACTTCAGTTTAATAAATGAAATCAGTTAATTTAAATAATCTCAATCTCCCAGATTGGAGAAGACAAAAATCCATGCGCGCCTAAAGGCCAAAGCAGATATCAGGTATGTGTTTGTATTTGTATGTATTCTACAACATCTGTGGATTCTGACTAGTTTCCGAGTCACTTCTTTCTGAGTTCAATATCATCGGTTCGTATGTGGGATTCTTCTAGGACATTTAATTATGTCTCATTGCAGTAATAATGACTTCACCTTCTATAGAACTAAAATACTTTTTTTCCATCCCGGCTTGCAGAAAATCATGAAGCGACTAATCAAGCGTTACATCATCAAAGCCCAGGCAGACAAAGAGAGTGATGAAATCACTGAAGGTAAAATCAACAGGCTGAGGCTGAACTCATTAAACCGTTTTATCTACTTCATTGGAAACAAAGCTCCTATTTTCTTGCTTTTGTGATTCTGGTCAGGTGAGCTGAAAGAGATCAAACAGGACATCTCCAGTCTAAGATATGAGCTGCTGGAGGAGAAAGCACAGAACAAGGAGACCCTGGAGGGACTGCTGAGAAGGCTAGGAGACATTGGGGCACCTTCATAGTACTGCTTCCAGCTGTCCAGACCTGTACCTAAAACTCACAGCTCAAAGAGTTTAAGGGGCTGTTCTTCATCGATCTATGCGTTTATATTACAGAATCACTGAATTGAGGGGAATAGGAACATCTGTATGTAAATATAATTTTTTTTTTTTAGCATACCGAGTGTGTGATTATCAATCATTTAAATGTTTATAATGTACACCAAGGGCACTTTTAGAATTAATGAAAAATATTAATAAAGAATCCACATGATCTTACTTCTTGCTTCTCACTGATCTTTTAAGATCCATCATAATAATTTTAATTTGGACTCATTACATTCATACACAAATCAGAACAGTAAGTAATATGAGTGCATCAATTTGAGCACATTTGTCTTACGCCTGGATTTAAATTTACAAATCCTATGCCAATCAGTTACCAACCCCATATCTGGAACAATAAAAAGAATGATCAAATAAACCAGCAAGACTGATCTGCATAGTGGCTTATCAGATCAAAATCAGAATAATAATAAAGACAAATGGACTTTTCATGTACAAACTAACGTTTTGAAGGACATTATTTATTTATTTAGACAGCATAAAAACAGAGAGAGAAGGGATGTTGGCAGGCTTCTATTTTAGACCCTCAGTTCATTCTTTTCCAGGTATCCCTGGAAATACAGCTTTAACATTAAGATATCATTAATAAACATATAAATAACGAACAATGATGTAAAAAAAAGTGTTACCATTCACTTTACAGCCTTATTTCATGAATGAAAAGTAGTCCCAGAGCTACAGAGGGACTAATGAACACAATCAGGAAAGAAGAGCTGATCACGTACTTGAAATGAAAACCTCTTATGTAAATGGGGGACAAATAATATTTTAAAATCTATCGTATAATAAGCTGGTTAACAGCCTGGTTTGCATAAAGTAATAACCTACAGTACATGAAGCATTCAAATCCAGCCCCAGTAGTTTAGGAGGAGCAGTCAGTTACATGATAAATAGATTATAACTGATCAGCAGCACTGAGTCTTATGGTATGACTGCACTACAGATCCCTAAAATGTAGCTTGATCTTGATGTTATTCAGTCATGTGGAGGTGACATCATCCGTCACACGTATGTGATGTAGTTCTCAGGTATGAGGCCTGTTTTGCCATTGTAGGTCGCCTGAAGCCAGCCTGGTTCCACTGATGGGTACACTGCGTACACAAGTTAGAAGTTAGAACAAGAATCTTTGTCTACAAAAATGGATCATCTCATCTTAAACCATGAATTGCATAGAGACACAACATTTTCGACAAGATGGGTGTGAAGCTGCTCCTCATCATATTAGAACATGACAGGTGTACAGTTAACTTGACATCACTTTTGGATCCAAGGAATGGAAAAGAAGGGTCCCTACCGAAGCTGAAAGCTCATTGGTTCATAAAGTGCCCCTGTCCTGTCATCGCACAAGTTATAAAAGTTTCTGTCCAAGAGTGTTTTACCTGATGTAATAACAAGTTGAGAATTGTATTTATTATGTATTTGGGAAGAAAGGGGCTTTGTGCATTATCTTTTCAATGCGTCCCTACAACTTGCAAAATATAACGAATTGGCGCAAGAGGCAGGTACACCAGTAAACTTCTCAGGGCCAACAAGTCCATTTCTGGTCCTTGATTTGGAGAAATCCAGCACTGCAGCACACTTTTTGAATCATAAAAATCAATTAATTTTGCAACTGCGACCTTCCCACTGTAGTTAATACAACATCAGTAGTAGCAGAGCACTATTCAGTCTTACTGACAGTCCAGCTCATGAAGTTTCAATTATTTCACAGTGAATTACAGGAAATGTAGTTAAAAAAATGTCTAAAAAGGGAATACAAAATCACTTACATCTGTTACATTCAACAGATATGTTGAATTAAGAATGATCAATATAATCAATAAAAACACTTATACAAATATGACCCCTGCACATGCTATCTGGATAAGGAAAGCAAGTGCTAATGCTGGTCTAAATGACTACAGGATGATGAACACTCAGTCCACATTTAGAAATGGTCAGGCTCACACTCTGAGGGAAACAAAACAACGGTCTAAGGAGATAGGGTGTTGCAGTATGGCTAAAAAAAGCTTTCTGAGGCAAATTAAGATTAGTTCTAAAGAGCAATATAAAGACATTTTTTAAATGCAATCCCTTAAGCATGACCACGAGGTAGTAGTTACTTTATCTCAGGAGTTGAAGAAGGACTAGAGCCCATATAGTTGCTTTGACGAACTCCATGTTTGGTGACATGGTGTGCTCAGCCTAACTTATTTTTTAGTTGGAGATGATGGATGAGATGATCAAATTATGAAACTACAATCGCAATCACTATAGTGCACACCTCCACTAAGACCCAATAGTCCATTTTGAATAAATTAAAGCGTAAATTAAATCAAAATTCCAATTATTAACCTTACCAACTGTCTTTGTAGTACAATTTGGACCTCACTCCGAAATTGAATTATTTCTTCCTTGGCACATAAACAGCACTGACACCCAGTTTCATGTTAATTCTTCTACTACTATTTGCGTAACTGATTTTAATTAATGTCTCAGACACGAGTCACATGCTACTACCAAGTATAGATGGGACCAATGATCTTTCAGCAAATGGAACCTGTGAGTGGATTTCTTACCATTTGAGAACAGCGTTCCCTGTTGAAAACTGAGCTCATGGCTGTGCTCTGCCTCGCAGGAGTAAAGAGCTTTGGCTTCCCTTACAGGAAAGACAAATAATCATTAAATCATAAAGTTTTAGGGAGGTAGCTAGGGGAGATACTTTCACCAAGAACATAAAAAATAAACTTACTTTCCTGAAGACCATATATCTAATGCTGACGAAAATACTGAGCTCTCACGCTGTGGTTGATTGACTGAAAATCTGAAACAAGCAAACGAAAGAACAGAGTACGTACGTGAATTTCAGGATGAATTCTAAAAGTCTTTCGAAATTTGTCAAAATTACCCTTTTGTTACAAAATCAATCAATACAATTAGTTACTTTTATAGGGATTTTCATGTCAACTGACCTTATTAGGTACAGTACAGTAGAACTAAATTTCCTATACACTTCCAACACAAGCTTTCAAATCAACACGACCTTTGATATATAGTTTCAGTATTTGGCGCAAGGTAAATGTTATTTGATTAAAGAACATTAATAATAATAAAAATAATACATTTAATTTATAATGCATTTTACATTTGGATCAAATCTCAAAGTGCTAAAATTAGTGTTTGAGTGTCTAGTTTCATCTTTTTACAGACACTCACACTGACCCTGGCTTCTGGTAACCATTGCTGGATGTTGAGGCTGGAGAGTGTTTGATGGTCAGATCGGAGCCATAGCGGATATGTGAAGGCTTGCGTCTATGTGTTTCCTCATGTGGGTCAAGTGACATAAGACTCTGAACTGATCCATGACAGCTTTTGTAATCTGTGAAATTAGGGAAAGAGGGTCAAATGAATGCTTCAGGCTGTTATCACACTTCATCCAACAGAGATTAACGTACCTTCAGAAATGTGTAGGGAGGTGAGAGAGGAAGATGTGGAAAGCTGGTAGGGAAACAATGAAGAGGAGGAGGAAGAGGATGAGGAGGCAGTCATTTTTCTGTGCTGCTTAGAAGGAGTCTTAGTGTCCAGCACTCTGGATTCTGTGAAAATGTTGGAGGCATTTTTTTGATTCAGTGAATGAGTACTTTTCAGAGAAGAGACAGACGACCCTCTCTGAAGAGATCGAACCTCCCTCAGAGAGGAGCTACCCTCCACCGAAGGTCGCCGGATGGAGCCAGTGGACGATAACGCTGCTGATGGACATCTGGACTCTTTTACAGATGACAGAGAGGCAGTTGAGTTTCCTTTGACAGAGAGAGCCCTCTCTGCAGAGAGCAAAGTGGATGTGGAGGAGGAGACGGAGGAAGTCTGTTGGGACGGAGTGATCTGGGAGGAAGCCGAGGAAGAGGAACGCTTGAGGTGAGGGGAAGTGGCAGTGTCTGTCGGGTGTTTCTGATCGTTCCCGTTTGAGGAGTTGTGGGATGGAGAACAAGAGGAAGCCGTGGAAGGAGACAGCTGCGGTGTTGAGGACAAGTCAGTCTTGGCGGCGGGGGAGGATGGAGGAGAGGTCTGGGACAATCCGTTCTTTTCAGAGGAATGGGAAGACAGAGACTCTTGGCTGCCCATTGGAGTGGTGCTGGGGCTGCTACTGAATGTGTCACCTGTGGGAAGAAATAGAGACCGGTCACATGAAAAAGGGGACTAAACAACTAAGGATAGGTGAGAGAACTGTCCCACTGCAAGTATATTATCCCGTTAACCCAGTTCAAAGTTTATGAGTCTTGCTGCCCTGATTTGCTTTTACAATGAAATGTCATAATTGCTATCATGTGGATGAGTGAAAAAGAGAAAGAAAAAAAAAAACATTATTAAATGAAAAACAAAGTAAACATTGGCTTCTCTATCTTAACATGCAGTAAAACTAAGGAATATTAAAATGACCCTACACCAAAGCTCAACAGTCCCCTTTTATTCAGACAAGTGAAACTCATAGCCCTGTCAAAAAAACCCAATGAAGCACCAATCATCCACAGTTAAAGAAAGTAAAAGATAGAATCCTTGACCTGCCCTTCTATGCAGATCTGCATTGAAAGGTAATTATGTTGATTCTGACCCAAGACCCATCGTCTCTCAAAGGGAAGTTTTTATGTAAAACTGCTGACAAATGAACAACCCAACAGAGACAGATGAAAACCTAACTTTGGAGGAAATTACAAAATGTAAAAAAACAACAACCCTCAATTACATTGAAAGTCCACTTTCGCAAAATGTACTGTAGACAAAGATCAGAAGCATCAACAACAAAATATACTTTAAGGATCAAATGACAACGTGTTCATTGTGCAGAGCTGTGGCCACCGTGAGTGAATAATTTTACCTAGTTGGACTCCCCTGCCAAAGAGGTTTCCCTTTTACCCTTGTAGTTTTAGTTTTAGATTACAGAAAACACTAATGGATGGATTTGCATGACATTTACCCAGAGGTAGGGTTTGGCATATCCTAGAAATAATTAACTTTTGATGACATTACATCATAACTTCACAACGTGACATCATAATAACATTTTCTAAACCATTCCGGGATAGGGCGCTTTTGCTGTTTTTTTTGTAATAACGCATAATTGAATTGACAAATTTGTCCAGACCATGGTCAGGGAACTGGGGAGATATTAGTTTATTCCTCTAGGTCAGACATGTCTTTCTTCAGGACTATCATCTTTTACACGTTACTAGCCACAGTAAACAACACAGCCAGGACTCCACTTGGTCCTGCAAAGCTGCAGCCTTTATTCAGAGACAACTATTCCCTGCTGTACACATATAAGTCACATTTTTTTTCACTAAGGACAAAAAAAGTAATTTGTCCTTGCTTAAAAACTCACTCAGTCGCTCTTATAGGGCTACACACTCCTACAACATTTGGGTACTTTGGGTAGCCGTTGTGCTTTCTAGTTGAAATCATACCATGACAGGAAATAACACTCTTGAACTGCCAATGATATATAAAGAAAATGAGTGTTGTCAATATTGTATTCTCTAAATCTAAACATTAGATAGAAGGACCTGCTGTCATACACTGTTAAAAGATATTCACGAGGGATTAGGTAAAGTTAGCTGAAGAAAGACTCACTGTCATTATCTGCTAGGCAGAGAGCAGGAGAGTAGAGGCGGGCCTTCCTCTTTCCCGATGACAGACAGATGGTCTTGCTCCTCCGAGGTCCAGAACGAGAGGATGGAGCCTGAGGTAATGGCACTGACAAATCTGGGGACTCAGCAAAAATCTGACGGATACATACAGTCATTATAGTCATTAGTAGTTTATGTATATATGTATATACGTGTGTGTGTGTATTTGTATGCTTACCTTTTGGTGGTTTTCAATGATAATCTCCACCACAATATTCTGAAACTTGATGTTCATCATGGCGGCAACTGTCTCTTCCTGTGATCTCATCAACGTGGGCCCGAAGATCATGCCAAGGTTGGACACGGTCATCAGGTTCTGGTCACTGTGTGAGGACACTCTGCACAGGAACAAACAGAAACAGATACACACATATTTTATATTTGTTAATTAAGATGCTTTCACTGCCTTAATTAAATTCTCGAGACAAATAATGATAAAAACACTAGAGGTTTTGGGATGTTCATACTCATGGAGGTGGTTTGTTAAGAGGTCCAACAGTGTTCTGTTTTTTTCTGGAAGTTTGTGTACGAGAGCATGAATGGCCCTTACTCTATACTTCTGGTCATCGTACTCTGGAAGAAGGAGCACAGAGGATTCAGTGGTGAGACGGCAACATTGTTTGCTTTTGTTTGCAAGCCTTTATCTCTGTCCTGTCTGAGTTTTGAAAGAGGTATTGAGGAATCTTACTTGCAGCCTTGAGGAATTCTTTATGCAGTCTGTAAGTCAGCAAAGGTTCTGCCAGACACCTGCAGGCATATTAGAAATCAGAATTAAATAGTTCCGATGTAAAAAGTATTTGGAATAATTGCTCAGTACTTTGAATTACCTGAAATAATCTTTTAGGCCACTGGTGATAGTCTTGTTGTCCCAAGCGTCTGCATCAAGCTGCATGTCAGCAGGAGCTGTGGAGGCTTTGGGGGAGTAGATAATAAATCTTTCAACTGCAGCAATGGCTTTTTAAATACACCCGCTATATATTTTTCTGGAAAAATGTCCACTATGTACAAGAAAACATAGAGGGATTTTCTTACCAAACACACTCGTCATTAACCGTTGCACTTTGGAGTTGACCCCTCCAGTCCTGTAAAGTCCCGGGGTTGTAAGACCTAGATACAAATGCAGACATTATTTTGCATTATTGAACTGATTGTCGTCAAAATTTATCGCATAGGAACATTTAGGGAGCAGGAATACCTCTTGTTTTGATCAGCTCAATACACTTCTTCACAAAGTTTAGGCCTGCTTCATTTAGAAATGCTGTAACGAAACATTGACTGTTTAGCATTTCCTACACAACAGACTGTATTATGATAAGTAGGATAACAGCCCAAATTAAGATACTTACTCTCTTCTTTTTTACTGAGCAAAGAAGGCAGTGTATAAATCTGATCAAAGGAAGAAAAATATTATATTATAGTGTGATATTTCAAATGAAAGCCCTGCTTTTAAGGTATAATACATATAAAAAATATTTGCTATATAGGAGCCAACCCGCACCTTATAATAATAAGGTGCGGGTTGGCTAAAATTTTTCAATAATAGAGTGCTTTGTTTTATTTCAAAGGTAGATAAACACATACAGGTTCTTTTCCGTCCATGGCCTCCATCCACAGTCGCCTGTTGGCTTCGGAGAGCGCCTGCAGAGTGATGACACCATGTCTGCAAAGATGGAGAGATCATTTTACCTGAACTCAATTAAACAGTCATATCTCTGTTTATTCATTGCACAGACGGTTAAGTGTTATGGACACACAACCTCTAGATGTCTCTCCCTCTCACCTCTCCACCACCTCGATGTCGAAGCAAAAACGTTTGTCGATTGAATCCCTCTTCCTTCGCACACAAGAGCGCAGCCGGAACATCTCAGGTGTACCGTTCACCACACCGTTCTGTCAGCAGATAGGCATGTTTAGAAAGTGTACTCGGCATGAAGCGTAAGTCTTGTGATGACTCCAACAAATTCGGAACTTTGTATGTTTTATTTAATAAGCAGAGTTAATGAATAAACAATGTATCACTGCGTACTGTAACGTCTATATTCTACCTTTCAATATTTATCAACTTGGTAAATAAACAACCTGCATATCATTTCTTTCACATAGGGAGATCATTTAACATAGGTGATTTACATGGTGGGATTTAGAATGAGAACGAAAACAAGGGCTGTGCCGAAGAATTATTGCCCAGTTTGGAAAATGGTCTGCAGTGAGGAAGCAGAGCAAATCTGCAAATACAAATATATTTAAAAACATTTGTGTTGTAATTAATTTTATTAATGAAGCTCACCTGTCTGCTAGCTGCTCTGGACTCTGTGTTACTCATGGTGAAAATCTTGGAGCTTTTTTGATAAGTACAGTAGTATCTGGTCCACACACTGCCCAAAGGACCTGTAAGACGTAATGCAGCGAGTTTTATCAAAATAAAGTTCGACATAAAATTCAAGTCTGGCGGATTTTCTATACAATTAAAAATAACATATGTTTTTGAGATTCTCACGTTTCTCCTGTATGTATAAATATCCCTCCATTGTAAAACCACTTGGGGCTTTGAAATCTTCCTCAGCAGACCGGATCCTCTTCATCAGCCTTTCAACCTCAGCACGTGTACTCTCAAAGTTGTTGCGAGCCTTATCAAAATATATGCATAAGAAACAGACAAAATGTTTGAAACAGTTGAAGCGGTAAAAGGTAGTAGTAGTAGTAGCGGAAGTAGTAAAATAAATATTTGGTGAGCCAGGTTAAAAGTTGTTCATATTGGGTTTTTCAACATGCCAGTATTCAATGACATTTACACTTACAGGTAATGTCTCAAGTAGAAAACCATTTTCAAATTATACCAAGACCAGATTTAGTCAAGATGTCTTTAATAAATACACAAACTTACATTCTGCAAATTGAACTGAAGCTGTTGCTTGTAGGGTTCAAACTCACTGGCCAGCTCGTAGCCCTCATGGTAGAATGTAAACAAACCCTGCAGGAAGGCCAATAACTGAAGAGCAGAGGGGAAAATCCACAGGAAAAATATCAGCCTGGGGTTTGGGAGCATGATGAAAGGAATACATATGAGTGAATCAAATCAATCAATCAAAAAAGCCTCTATATGAGAAAACAGATTCCAAAGGCTGCCCGTTGTTTGGTTTTCAACCCTTGTTTACTTTACAACAAAGGGTCTCCGTTTATGCAAGGCGGAAGAGATATCCATACAGGAAGTTCAGCTACAGCAACAGGATATGGGCTTGACAGATATCCATCATTAAAACATTTTTAGACTTTACCAAACAGTGTGTGCAATCTGAGGTTTTCAGAACCTGGTTTAGTTGCGTTTTTGTCTACTAGCATACAAAACTGTCATTACTGACTTGCCTGCAATGATGATTTTAGGTTTACTTGATCGTCTACAAAATAGACACATCAGCCACTTTTTTCTTTGATGAAACAATGTGCGTTGGCGAGCTGTAAAAGTCCAGTAACTCAGAGGAATCACACTGGATGCAATGATAACTCAACAGAGGAGTTAAAAAGGCTCATGTAGACGAAACTCTCCCGTATGGCAAATTAAATCTATGTATTTATGTGCATACAAGCAGGAAAAATACTAGTCTGATGCTCACCTCTAAGTTTTGTCCTTTCCTGAATGCCTTCAAATTTTCCCAAATTCATATAGAAAAGCTCAAACATGCAGTTAAGTCTGGAATAAAACACTTTGAGTGACACCTTGGTGTTTCAAACATGCGTAAATTTCAATAGAATCATCTGCCGTACCCAGGGAGTAGCCTTGTTTCAGACCGTCACTACACTAAAATAAGTTTTATTTTTTTGCCAGCATGAGGGGTCCCTGTATTTCCCCATAAGAAATCTGTTGAATTTCTGTAGGGACTTTAAAATGCAGGGAATACATTAGACTTGAGAGTGTTCCTTAACAATTGACATGTATGTGAGTTAATTAAAGTATGTAAAATGTAAACATTTATATGTACTCACCGGCTCCACAAATTCAAACTTCTTTCTCTCCTGGACCTCTTGAATCTTGAAGACGTACTGTAGTGATGCGTCATAAAAAAACTGCCTGTCTTTACTCATCTGTGCATCAGCCTACATCAAAAACAGCAACAGCACATAAATAGTATTTTATGTTGTCCAACACATGTGCGAGAAACTTGGTGCACACTTCAGGAATTGGACATTTTACCTCCTGTAAATGTGAATCTTTCTTTTTGGAGGACAGGCTGAGGTGTTTCTCCAGAACAGAATAGTACCTCTCTGTCTCCTTGTCAAACTGCTTCTTTCCCTCCTGAGGAATACACAGATGTGAAGAGGATGTGAGCAATAAAAACAAACATTTGTAG
This sequence comes from Lophius americanus, assembly GCA_037951165.1. NCBI lineage: Eukaryota > Metazoa > Chordata > Actinopteri > Lophiiformes > Lophiidae > Lophius > Lophius americanus. The sequence continues at coordinate 2,998,107 of JBBDHG010000061.1, forward strand.
CGCTAGTAAAGATATTTAAAGTTACTTTTTACAAGAATCAGAGAGAACGCGGAGTACCGTCACAAAAACATCTCCATTTGTTTATAGCTTGTATATTTTTTTATTGCCTTGTACATTTAATTTAAAAGTATTTTATCTGACGTTCGTACTTTGAGAGCTCAGTTAACAAGGAGTCAAATTCCTTGTATGCAGATACATGCCCAATAAAGTTGATTCTGATTCTGATTCTGATTTTGATTCTGATCAAAAAGTGTATACGTTTGCTAACAAGTCCAACAGGACCCAACATACTAAGTGCATAATAAAAGTGTACCGCCATGTCTGTAGGTTTGTGAGACAGTACAGCAGTGCTTTGGGGTAAACGCTGTCATGTACAGGTTAGCTTGCTCACAATCATGATGAGTAAAATTGAGGAACAGTCTTGAGTGTGGAACAAAAGCAGAATCCAAACATAATCAAGTTTAAAAAAGGTATAAAGTAAAGATTTTACAAGGGGCAGGAATGAAGAAGGTTGTTGATAATAACCATGAGGTTTGCAGCGATGTGTTACTATGTGTTACTATGTATTATTATGTGTTACTATGTGTTACTATGTGTTACTATGTGTTACTATGTGTTACTATGTGTTATTATGTGTAGGTGTTCTAAGAATGTATATGGTTCTGCGAATATATTTGTATTTTGGTATATGAATAGTTATTAATTACTAGTCATACTTAATAGTATTTTAATTAATATTGCCATAAGTTTATACTTCATCCTGCTCCTTTTGGTTCATGTAAATTGAGATGTAAAAAGGTTGACAGGAATTCATTGTTTCGAACCACTTTTTGTTTTTCTTGTATTTACATGTTCAAAATAAAGACATTAATAATAATATTAATATTAATATTAATAATAATAATAATAGTAATAATAATAATAATAATAATGAAAATGTTATCACACTGATATATAGTTGGTATAATGTTTACTCATGAAAACAGTTGACAATATCCATTCAACAGGTGAACACAATTAGGGCTGACAGGAATGTCTAAACCAGACAAGTCTTCAGCCCCGCTAGCATCTCTTTGAGGTAATGCTTCCATTAAAGACAGAGGTGAAAAGTAATACATTCACTGTGACTTCTTTGGAAGGTCTGTACTATGATGACCGTCTGAGATATGTTTATGAGAATGCAAATAATAAGATTTATATATTTTATTTTGCAGGTACTTGGTCATAGTATTCGGACCTTTAATAACTGTAGCAAATTTCAAGTAGAGTAATTGTTAAGGTATTTTACTCCGAATGACAAACTTTCTCAAACTCGAACGGGATCACTAGCTAGAAAGATTTATTCCGTGGAGACCCTGAATGTCTATAATGTACATCAATCTAGAGCTGTTACAACGAAAATGTGGCAATTCTTTGTCAACAACTAATTGCGACTATTGATTTGTCTATTTATGCCTATTTTATATGGCACCATCATGGTATCAATCTAATCTCAGAGTTAGAGTACAATCTCATATATGACCATGAAGAAACAATTTAAATTTAGAGTCTCATCTTACGGCTTTATACTTCATGTTGTTTGGGTGGAGGCTTTAAATAAGCCGGCTGGGATATTGCCTCTTCTTGCGATATACACAGTCATATTTGATACTAGTTTAATTTGTGCAAAATAAAGTGAACTACAAGATCCACTCAGATCCTGACTGGACCAGCAGCTGGGACCTGTCTGTCAGCATTCAGTGAATTTGATGAGGTAATGGAACTGCAGAGAGCTTGTTAAATATTTGGTATTCAAAGTTTTGACCAATATAATTTGCTATGCTATGGTATGCTTTAATATTTGGGTAAAAACCAAAGCCTGACCACTGTGGTCTTTGGTTTTCTGACTAAAGGATCCGTGATAGTTAACACATAATGAAAAGTTAAGCTCCTCGAGGGATAAACAGTCTGAGGCGCTTAAGGCTTATTCTGTCATCATCTGGCTTATTCTGCCAGATGATGTCATTAACTAGCGGATGTCTGCTCTTTGAAAATAGTGATGAAATCTGAAATTTCTGTTTCATCAAGCTCTTTTCATACACATGATTGCGGCCGTGTTGACGATGATGCAAAATCCTCGTCACCTCCAACAATTGTGATCAAATACTAATTGTGATACGCCTAGATCCGTCCAATAATTAGCTAGATATATATGTAAACTGAAGTGGTGGTACAACAAAGACTGGCATTGTCATAACTTAAGCTCAGCAGCTAGAGAGGCTAAAAATACCAAAATGCCACATATCTGTATTGAGGTTTGCTGAGTGTATTAAGTCTGACCTTTGTCTGTGACAAACATTCAGATGGTTTTAAGATGAGCTAGTCAGCCTTGAGGGACCAAAAAGCGATGAGGAAGTGCAGTGGGAACAATCATGATATAAATTTTACAAATCCCTGCAAAATATGTGGGACAGCAGCTACTTTCCAAAACAGCTGCAGCTCCAAACTCCACCTCAAACCCCTCTCTCTAGCTCAAAGACGTCAGTGTGAGGACGCACTGCTCACATACTCCTGCTACATTCTACAGCATGACAACAAGTGAGCAGTGATTTCAATTTTAGGGTTTGTCACAGCTGTGGCTAGTTTATCCCTCACTAATTGAGAGTGCCACCCCTGTTCAGTCTGAGAGAGGAAATATAATGAGAGAAAATGAATTCTATGACTTGAGACAGCTGCTGCAACCAGACACTGTGTTCACTTTGTGTTTACACTGCCTCACTAAGTTCAACTGTCGCTCTGTCTGTGAAGCTCTCTGTGTCTTCACCCCCAGCGTCCGTTCCCATGACCTTGTTACTGACACTGGACCATGATCCATCGTTCATCCCAGCAAATTGGGTTCTGTGGATATTCAGTGAGTGCTCAGAGAGCCAGAGCAGGTCCCACCCACAGCAGGAGGATCTGTCCGATCATCACCAACAGTGTCTGATGCCCAATTACTCAAATGCCTAATAAACAGAACTTCACACATTAGCCCAAGCAGAGATTGTGGGGTGCTTTGAATATCACCTGAGGTTCAAAACATAAATTTTCAATAAATACAGTCAAATCAAAAGTCCTGTCTGTTCATTTTTGTTAATAATCTACTCAGCTACAGATTTACCTTCACAGCTCCTATCTGCTCCTTACGAAATCTCTCGAGTGGTGAGATCAACACATCATCAGCATTCTGGATCTAAGAGAGGAAAAAACACCCAGCAGTCAGTCCCGGTGAGTCAAAACAGGATCAGGATCTGATGGTCTCAGGAATGATATATTTCTCAGGAATGATATATCACAATGTTGTCTATTTTATTTGCTCATAGTAATTATCCAAGTAACAGAACACAAGATTAGTACTTAACAACCATGTCTACTGCTGTGTAAGGATATAATTAGACACTGTGGTGCATTTAGTTAAATGCTAGCTCCTTCACGCTTACAACGCTAACATGCTGTTGGTAAGAAAGTTAAAAAAAACAGTTTCTGTTAAGAAAGTAAGATATGCATATTTTCTACATTCCCCTTTTAATTTTTAGTAGGTTAAAATGCTAACATTTGTTTTCAGGACAGGAGGGGCGATCGGAGTATGTCTCATTAGCTGAGGTACTGATCAAATTAACATTTTGATCTGATGATCTAATGTCATCAGAAAGTTAAGGGAACACTTAAAAATCAAATGACTGACCAGGAGGGGTAAATTAACGCCTGAACAACACCTGGGCAATCCATTCTGGTTGTTGGGATCAAAGCGGCCGACTGACCGACTGCCCCTTAGACTGACAGAGCCATATTGCCATTTTGGACATAGTTTAAAATGTAGATTAAAAATAAAAATAGATAATGTAAAGAACATTAACTATTTAGCCATTACAGTTAAACCAGGGTTCATGCAAAGAGTTAAATTACAACTGGGACACTGTCCAAAACTAAAATGTGCTCTTTATGAAGCTGTGTTCCAAGAAACCTAAAACAATATCCAAGAGTTGTGTTAATTTTTTGCAGCTGACTGTAAAGCATGTATGAGAAACTTGTGGTTGATACTGAGACTTGAGTAATGCAGAAAAGAAAGCTACAAAGCCGTTAACAGACCTCTGGTATTTTAGGAGTGAAGCTACACATACTGTCTGAATGTCTCGGCCTCGCTCTTTGTTCTGTCAAGTTGATTTAAGCACGAGTCTTTAAAAAGCTTCCCAGGTCTGCACCATGCCTTTCTTTTCATTTCACTTTAACCTAGCACCCTGCTGGTAACCAATTACAAGTCTGCTTTTTCTGTTCCTGACTTTTTTCACCACCTATAAAAATGAAGGATGAAACTGGACACTGAGAGAATGGTGGGCTTTGTCACGTCAGATGAACAACCCCTTCAGGTTTCACAGGTGGGTATTCCCCATTTGCTGGAATTGCCCTTCAACTTAGAACGGTGATAATATTGGCGATTCAGTTTTGTTGCAATGGAAAATGAAAGAAGTAAAAATACACAGAAAGAAAGAACGAACGAAAGAAAGAGAGAAAGAAAGAAAGAAAGAAAGAAAGAAAGAAAGAAAGAAAGAAAGAAAGAAAGAAAGAAAGAAAGAAAGAAAGAAAGAAAGAAAGAAAGAAAGAAAGAAAGAAAGGAAGGAAGGAATAAAGGAAGAAAGAAAAAAAGAAAGACATATGCACACATATGCACACATACACACACACACTGGACCCTTTTATGGACTTTCCCAGGCAGTCATAGCTCTGCTCACAGTCAGTCAAGGGAATTGGTAGAATAGGTTCCACATGCTTCCTATGTAACCAGAACATACACACAGCCACATAGGCGCATGTGCACGCACACACAGACACACACACAGGGTTAGTTTTTAAGTAGTGTGCTATAGTCTACATATGCAGAGAGGTTTGCCTTCACAGGCTGGGCAGCCAGAGTCCAGTCAGTTTCACACACGGGCCTCTGGTTGAGGGTCTGTAAATCAAAGACTTTTTTCTGACTCACAATGGAGGTCTCACTGCCAATGATGAAAGTGTTTCACAACTAACGTGTGAATCAGGCTTGAGTAGAAAACCATATTAAGGAGAAACCTTCAGAAAGTTAACGCAAATAATCAAACTTTTAATCTTAAATCCTGGTTAAGAGGAAGCGCAAATAATGAATTAGCAACACAAACAGTGATTTTTGAAGGATATTGAAAATGAAGGCATTGAAATTTCTATTTCTAATGTCTCTTACTCTCTGCCGTGCTCTCTCACACACACATTATTAACTCACCAGTCGTTTTCTCTCCTCCTCCATGGTGCTCAATAGCTGAGAGAATTCCTTTAAGGACTGAGCTGTAAAATAAGTTACATACCATAAAATATTATATACATGTCAAACTTTAGACATTGTATTGAGTCAACGGCAAGGGAATATTTCATCTCACCAATACTGATCTCATCATCAGTCTCAGCATCTCCTATACATTCAAACTGGAACTCCTGTAAAGACTGGGAGAACCGCTGAACAGCAAGAGAAAGGCCTGATAAAAAGGAAAAGGTTCAGTCTGTTAGAACAATAACAACAATTTAATTGTTGGAGAAATATGCCACTGTCCCAGAAAATGCTGAGTGGACGTCTAAAACATGGTGTATTGCTTAATTAATGTAATTTCGCTTTCATCACATTATACAGAAGAGAGTTCTTGGAAAAAATTGCATACTGTCATAAGTGATCAAATGCAATTTGCCTATAGGCTACAAGCAATCTCACTTATTCCTTCCCGTAATAAACAGCACTTTCCAATAATAATCTGATATATCATCCATTGGCAAGACATCAGTTGCCAAAGTTTGATGTACACAAACTGCAACAACTTGCAAAAATTAAATATTTGACATTCTTCATCTCAGACAAATCTGATCCCATGTCCATAACTGTTCCATAACTTGGATGTGCATGCCAGATTGCAAAGAACTACTTCAGACACAATGAAGGATAGAAGTATTATTGAATTGTCTTTTAATAAAAGCTTCTGCCAGTTTCACACATGGAGATAAGAGAAAATTATTTTTGGGCTAAATGGAAAGCAGATATATATTATTTGCATTAGTTAGTGAAACACAACAATTATCATTGCTATTTGGAACTGAATACTTAATTCTCTTATATTTCTGTGTGCATTGACTTTCAATGCACACAGTAATATTAGAGAATTATATTACATTACATTACATTATACTCAAGTATATAATGTACATTAATCTGCATATAGCACTCTGTAGGTGTTATGAGTGTTAACACATTTTGTTGTCAGATGCCCGAAAATCATTAATGTATAAATGTCTTATTACCACTTTCTTCCTTTTTTTCAATCTAATTAAAACATTTACTAAAAAAATAACTTTACTTTCCAGTTTTTAAAGGTCATACATTTTGGGTAATCATGAATGATCTTGCATTATGGTTGAGGATGACCCATTATCTTTGATTATTCAAATGCTTATTTGAAAAATGAAAAGTATAAATTGCAAATTTTCATCTAGAATTTTTCCTTTTTTCTTTATCAGTGCCTATAAAGAGCTACAAGAGGAAGAGGGTGAGGGTAATGCACCTACAATCTGTTAACAACAGAAAAAAATTGTGCAATCACCAATAACAGGCGTGTGTCTGAAGAGTGTTTTTGGTTTAAATGTCCATTCCAAATTGTTGTAAAATAGTATTGTGAAGGTCCTGATAACTGAGATGCTTCCAGTTGTGTGCACATGATTGAACCTGTTAATGTAAACAAAGCAGTGATACTGTTTTGGTTTGGGTTAGGCAGACAAACTCAACCACAGGCATTGGCAGAGTCCAAACTAATGACCTCAACCAGCAGGTGGGCCAAAGATACTCGGTTGCCAAGAAGCATAGGTGTGTCTGAACTTTAATCTGAGACGATCAAAACAAACTCTGAAATCTTGATATTCTTGATAAACTATGTGCAGATGACACCCAACAACATAATGTGCAGCAGTTAACTTTACTGGCCTGTATATTGTGATCGACTTACCGTCAACGAAATGTTTTTGTGTCATTAAAGAAAACATCTTCTTTATGGTCAATTATTAAAATGTCATATGGTGTCATCAAGATCCTTTTGATTATACTCACAACCAACACATATCACTTAAACTACGACTTCATGAGCGGTGCTCCTTCCAGCCATAACACCTTTATAAATAGTTAACTACGTCCGGAGCGGACTAAACTCTGGTTCTGTTTGATAGTAGGGCCTCGGGCTGTCGTCTTATCAGGCAGCAGACTGCTGGATTACTTGTTAAATCACACACATCAACCCCGAAAGCAGGTTCTGTTCGAGGTGAACTTACTTCTGAGGGCAGACACCAGCATGTTCCCATCTTTGATGAGGTCTTTTATAAACCTGTTGGTGCGCTCCAGCTCGATCTCATGGCATTGTAGTCTCTCTCTGAACTCCGGACTGTCCAGGAAAGAATCACTGAACTCCAGCGTCGGCAGACCCATCGATAAAGTAATCTACACTGCTAATATCCACGAAACATGAAGTGAAGCGCGTTACCGGTCTCCTCCGTGAGATTTGGGAGAGAAAACAGTGTGTTCATGAAACTTTGTCAGAAGTTTCTTTCAGCTCCCTTTTTTCATGCCTCTCTTGCTTCTTTCCCTCTGAACTTCCGGACAGGAGAGTTTCTGACAGAGTAAAGCTAGGCTACACGACGTGCTCTGAACTACTTCTCTCTTCCTTTAAACCCGTCCCGTCCCTCATAAAAGTCGCACTATTTATCAGCTCTTTAGTTAACAAAAAAGAACACTGTCGCTAGTCGCGTAAAGAAAGCAGAAGCGCTTCGCTCTGGACTTAATAAAACTGTCGGCTAATAGGCTGCTAACTCCGTCTACACACGGCTATGAATGAAGGCTTGTTACTATGGGAACGGGAGACTCCTGCTGGCGCGTGCTGAAATCATAGCATAGACATATCTGGGTGGAAGATGAAAGGCTAAAGCCAATGAAGTAACAATTAAATGAGTTAAGCCATTCAGAGCCATAACGATTTCATCTTAGAAGGTTAAATTAAGAAAGGTTTAATATAATGCAATAAATGTTATTGACCCCTACCACCCAAAAGGCCCATATATGGGCCTCTGAGTAAATAGTAATTAATTTCCGATGAGAGGCCGGAATTATGAATTCATAGTAATTATAAAACAGCAGCCAAAGACGTATTTGACTTAAATGAGGATTGTTTACATGTGCATTTAAAAATATTCAGCAAAAAAAATGTCCGACCAGTGTGGGGGGCACAGCCAGGTACGATGGATTTCAAGCATGAAAACTGCTGATGATGTGCCAATGGCACAACACTGCCACCCCTGTCTGTTTATCCGGTTTCTGAAGGACAATGACATCTCATTTTTGGAGCTGCAAGCAAAGAGCCCCAACCAAAACCCTTGACAACCCTTGGGCTGGTCTCTCATTGGATTAAAAAAACTTGTGACAGTGGCCTGTTTTTCACCAAATAGTGAAACAGTGTTTATTATTGAAACATTTATTTTCAGTTACTTATGGTAGGTTCTTCTTGATTTATAAGGTGTTAACAACATAATTAATACCTAATTATAACCAAAACATAAATCCTTTACACGGGAAGCCCATTAAAGCCTACTAAACAAAGTTTGACTTGAAAAGTATGAATTTTACTGTAAAGAAAATATTAAAGCATGTTTGGATTTAACTGTTTGTTAAATTATATCAACATGTCTTTAAAAAAAATTAAGAAATAAAAAATAATCTCATGCAGAGATCCTTTGTATAGGATTTGGTTTCATTCCTAAATTGTCAATATGTCTTCCATCTATAACTACATTTTGTTATAATCTGAATTATATTCGCAGGAGGTCTGAAGATTATCCAAACTGACATTGGAGTGTGTTGGGTAAATCCTGGACGCACAGAGAGATAAACAATAATTCCCAGCTATGAGCAGGTAAGAGTCAGCAATTCAAGCATATTGCAGGAAGAAATCTAACAGACAGGGAGAATCTAAAAACCTCACACAGAAAGACCATAGATTTCTCTTTCTCGCTCTCACTCTCTTTTTTTTCAACCCCGTTCATGGCAGTAGGCCGTCCACCCTGAGTCTTGGATCTGCTCGAGATTTCTGCCCGTTAAAGGGCAGGCTTTTCTCGCCATTGTCGCCAAGTGCTTGCTCGAGGAGGAATTTGTTGGGTCCTGTAGATAATTATATAAGGAGTTTGGTCTAGACCTGCTCTTTCTGGAAAGCACCTTGAGAAAACTGTTGTTGTGAATTGGCGCTATATAAATAAAGATTGATTGATAGATTTGAGCCCAGAACCAACATGGGGCATCAACCCCAACCACTTTGATATATTTTAAACGATTTAATCATCTAAATGAGGATGATTAGGATGAATTCTCCCCATACTCACATACTCAGGGGAGATTATTCAGACACTAGACATAAAGTATGCATTATATAAGATTAAAATAATGACTTACTTCCTTCAGCCCACAATGCACGCCTAGGCTATACTGTAAAAGAAAGTGCCTTGGAGGTTTTACAGAAACATTGGCATCACCAAAGATCTAAAAATGCATTCGATCAATTACTGATAATGGAACATAATTTTCAGTACCGAAAATGTACACGCCTTTTAGTGGAAAATACAGTTTGGGTTTATGCCAGTTGAACACTTGAAGACACACTGCATTCCTGAGTGCTAGCCAAATGCTCCAGGGCAACCACTGAGAGGACAACATGTTTTCTCTCTCTTGACAGAGTGATGTGTGTAGCTGAACACACAATTGCAATCAAATGTATTTTGTCATCACTGTGCATGCTATTGTAGAGCTTTGTTGAATTCTTGGTGCACAACGTTATATTTTAGACAACAACTGAGAACGTCTTTTCATGTTAATCTTGTCTTTTCTGTTCCACATGCATTAAAACCTTTTAGAAGGGACATTTTTCCCTGTCTATGCACAAACGTTTGAGTGCTTCATTGGTGGCCCAGTTGCTTTATTGTCTAAGTTGTTAACTACTGTATGTGTCACTCACCAGAGAAGAATAGAACACCATGACTACTTCAGTAAACAAGCTTTAGTGCATGGACGTATAACATGCACACACGCGTTACAGAGAAATGCAGACAGTTTAGAGAAATCCTGCAGAATTTTGCCACATTTTGTGTTTTCAACATTTAAGGTAAGCAATCCAGTAAATTATTTTCTTTCAGGACTTCACACAGGTTATTCAACATGCATCCAATTTAGGATTCTTTAAAGGCTTGTAACAAATGTTCCTACGTTCTACTCTTTTGTAGTACTACTGAACATCTGAAACCTCAGAACTGCTGGTGATGAAAGAGAACCATCAAACAAAATGTTCATAAAAAATTTCAACCTACAAAACTGCACTCGCCACCATGAGTTATTTCTGCCCACTCGACCTTACAGGGGTGAACCACCGACAGTTGCGGGTAAAGATCTGCCACCCTTTTCTTCCAGCATCTGGACACATGCTCAATTTAAATGAACAAAAATATTCTTTTTTTGTGAGGACTTGTTGTTTGAATAAATTGTGATTCAGGAAGGAAAAGAACTCCATATTTCTCTCTATCAGAGGTTCAACAGTTATCCTTCTTAAGACCACTGTGATAGGTTGCAGTAATTATTCTGACTTCACCTGTCATAGGTTAATATGCTAGTGCTAATTGTGAATAGCTTTAAGAGAAATACTTTGAATACATAGTGTATATGTCTAATACACAGATAATTTGATGGATATATTTTCACCCTATTTACATTCCAAAGGATTTCTCCTTTACCCGGACACTCCTACTAAAATGGAGACCACATCACGGGAGGCATTCTGCTTTAAACCACAGCAAGACAGAGACAAAGGTCTGCAGCCTTATCTTAATTAACTACTCTACTCATCTCATCTATCAGAATTAATCTATTATGAATGAAGCTGTGAGTTCTGTTTGTGTATGTCTGTGTGCCGGAAAAGGTTCAGGCTGTGTTTGTTAGGGCACAGATTAGAAGATTTATACATCTAATCAGTTTTATTAATGACTCATCTGTCTACAATCATTACAATATTTAAAAAGAAAACCCACAATTGATTAGTGATTCTCATACAGTGAAAAAACACTCATCATCCTAACAGTTTTTTCAAATTTGAAGAGGACTAGTAATTTGGTTTTCGCATGCCTAAAATTAAATAACCATATACAGTAGAAACCATTAAGCCCAAGTAAGAATAGTTGAAGATTTCGAAAAGTCTGCCACCAAAATTGCATTTATATTTCTTCACACGTTACCACCTTAGGTAAAAATACAGGATACTTAATGTGGAATGAAACCCTCACATAGGTTATGATTACCATTGCAGGAGGCCTGCGGGACACAGTGCAGGAGTCCCACCATTCTCATCCCACAGGTGTGATACAAACAGGAGGAACCAGCAGCAAGGACAGAGAACAAGGGGATGACAAGCAAAAAGGCAACCATGTTCAGACTCCGTTAATTGCAGCGAAAAACAAACAAGAAGCAATCGAGATGCAGTCCCAGTATCAGACGGATTTCCCTCCACCCTCAACCTGTCACAGGAGACGAACACCTGCCTTCCCACAACCAGATAACATCGGCATCAACCCCGCCTTCAGGTGAGAACAACCCGGTCATTGTCATATTAATGTAAAGATAATCTGCTCAATGTCTGTGGATGCTCTTCAACAGGTTTGAGTTCAGCACAGTCCAAAGAAAGGCTTACCCTGGTTGGCACATCAACAATCACAGGTGCACCAGCAGTTTGAGAGCAGTCTCGTCCGCACAACAAAACTTCTGATGGACGATCTAAGATGTACCAAAACATCATGCATATGTACTTCCTCAGACATGATTGTGAAATGTTACCCTCATATTTTACTGTTCCAGGTTACAATATAAAACTATCATTATAATCAGACTTTTAAAACCAAAAGCCATTTCAATCATATGGTTATCATCTTGTTATAGTCGGACTATACAATGTAACCAGTAAACAGAATCCATTAAACCAGTGAAAAATCTACGCTGTCATGGGCTTTTCTATTGTTATCCTGATTTTAGACACATCCTTAAAGGCATCTTTTTCTCTGCTTAACTTGCACTCTCACTCACTCGATCGCCTCTCGTCCATCTACCAATCAGTTCTCCTCAGCAGAAGCTCTCTCCTCCAGTAGTAGCAGGTTTATTTGATGGACTGATGTGCGTGCATGGAGTCACAGAATAAGACTTAACGTATTCATGCTTGAAACTACTTCAGACTAGTAGTCGGAATAAGGAGCAGGGACTCATAACTAACACATCATTCACTGTTGGGCAGAAAAAGGTTTCAACAAATAAACTGATTTACAAATTTATGCATATGCATGAAATGGAAATTTGATTCATTTCATGAATCAAATTTTCTAACATCGTCAAAAAAAAACAACATACACATTTTAAAAATAATTTTTATTGCTTATAGTCTGCTTGATCACCCAATGTGGTCAAGCAGACACATTTTGATGGTAACCGATGGAGTTGCAACTTATTGAATTCCAATTGGCCAATTTTACATTCAAAGTATTTTGTATTGCATTTACAGGGCAAACTTACAATGGTAGCCTATTAAAATAAAAGGGAGGCAATTAAAAGAAGCCTCAACCAAATTGGAAATTGTAACAAAATCTTCATAACATTTGGAGAAGGGATAGCAGTGACAATACTGTGAAAGCAAATAGATTTATTCGTGTTTCATTCCTCTTATAGCCTCATCAGTGGCTTAAGAGTGTCAGTATGACACTCCATTGAGGTTTCTAAAATTCCCAGTCCATTAAAACAAGACTTCCTCCACCTATATTGTTAAACAGCAAATCAAATGGGATCTTATACAGTATTTCTACAGAGTAATAAATCATCTGGCACATGGAAAAAGGTGTCAGAAATGCAATCAGACTTTGCAGTGATTTCAAAGGTGCATACAGGAATGGCATTTTGTTAAACTTAGATGTTAATTCTGCTTTTAAGTATTTTGTTGTTTATTGCCTGTAAGGCTTCACTTTGCTGCAAATTACCGGTGTAACACACACTTCTTTCTGCTCCAAAGTACAAAACACGTACTACATCACAGATCCCTGATTATAACTTTAGTATAAAAGCGCAAACTGAGAATGGCAGCTGCGGGTTGTCATGACAGGAACCTGATGACTTGTCATTCCACGTCCAATGTGATGATAGCATAAGACGATGATCACCGAAAAGTTAAACATTGACATGGGCTAGTGTGACAAAAAGTCCCTCTACCTCAGGCCCAATCGCTTTAAAGTTGAGGCAGCTTAACATCTGTCACAGCATTCAACCTATAGATCTGGAAAAGGTTAGATTTGGTTTCATCTTCTGTCCCGGTGTCTGCTCCTGTCTCCCTGTTTGTGGTCATCCCTCTCTTTGCCTTGGTCCCGGTCATCTCTCCTTCTTCCTCTGTTGCCAAAATCGAACTCTCTGTTTCGTTCTCGGTCCTCCCTGTCTCTCGCCCCAAATCTGTCCCACTCTCTCCCTCCACCTCCCCCCCACTCCTGCCCGAACCCGAGGTTAATGGGCTTACGGAAAGGCCTGTCTCTGCCACCAAACCGCAGCTGTCCGGACTCTTTCTTGCCTCCCTGCCCACCACCAAGTCGCCGGGGGACCCATCCTTTGAGAGCCCTCTCCTGTTCAAAGTCCACAAACAATTCGCGCTGGTCCACTACAAGCTTGTTGGCGTCGCGGCGGGCTCGGACCACAGAACGCTCTTCTTTGTATTCAATAAAAGCATACCCTTTGGAGAATCCCGTGACGATGTCCCGGACCAACCGGAGCCGCTGAATGTCTCCGTACTTCGAGAACGTTTGGTACACCTTTTCCTCTGTGGTCTCAGGATTCAAACGGGACACAAAAAGTGTGAGCAACGGGTCTCCAACAACGCCTTTGTTAGGCTTATAGTGGGCATTCATTGCCCTCCATACTGCCCGGTCGTGGGGCTCCAAGTCCGTACCGTCGATGCTGCCAGCTTTCAGTGGATCGTACACCTTTGCTATCGGACTCCAGTCAACCATTTTGTCCGAAATTACGTAACAAAGATTCTTCTTTCAATACCGGGGTTTAATTGAACACATACAAGCTTAAGTTTTCGTTAAAAGAACAGACAAAGTTGTTTTTCTTCTGACCGCATCCCATTAACTGTAGCGTGCATCAACAAAAACGTTCCGTAGTGCACGCGCTCTGTTCCGTGTATTAAGGTTCCTATCTAACCTCTTCTTTGTTAATGCTTTATATAACAAAAACATTACAGCTAACAAGGCAAGTGAGAAGACAATACATACATTTTTTTTCGAAAAGGATATTAAATAACCAAATAAAATGAAAAGAATAAATAAAAACAATAAACTTCAATAGTTCTTGATATTAATTAATAAGTTCAGGGACTATAGTATTAATCAAAGTTGAGAATATTTCAGCAGTTCCGTTGATGATATCAAAATTGTATATTTCAGGGATTTGTTTATAAGCTTGAACTCATTTTAAGTTGTATAAGAAATCAGTGGGATTTTCATAAATTTAGTTTTGTTTATTTAATATTTTAGCATTTAGACAATTGTGTTAACCATCAAATTATCATGTTTATCACACATTACCAGTCCATACATTACATTCGCATGTGATTATTCCTCCGTAATCTATTAGGGTTGAATCTGTTAACTGGTGATCAAGATGTCTGTACATGAATAAATACAATACACAACAATAAATATAAAAATTACAATGTATATTCATTACTATTCAGAATCATTGTGAAAATAAATAAAGTGTCCACAATTTCCTGTATCATACATTATTTGACAGAAGCCGGTCAGTCAGATATCTCACTGTTTGAGCACACTGACCGTCAGTTGTACATTTTAAAAATGTATTTCAATATATTTAAGTGATTTTACCTCATAGAATATTGCATTTGGCTTCACATTATATAAAATTATTTATAAAATACATTTAGTCTGACAATTTGAAGTGTAGTTGCTCCAGCAGTGCTGAGTTATTCCCTGACTTTAGTTATATCACTGTTGTTTTTGTAAATTATATCTAAAAAGATTAAACTATACCATCAGATGCATGACACAAAATCATGTGTCCATCTCCATGCCGAAACGAGTCTTTGAGATGCTACCAGGAGGGAATCCAGATGCTTACGGATCTGCTTGAAGGGCCATCTATTGTTTAGAAAAGATAAACTCTAGATGTGAAACATTAGTGACTTAAATTCTTCTTCCAGCAGCTTTGAAAGACGAGTTAAAGAGAGCGCACTACAGGGATAAGATGAAGGGACATAGACAGAGCAGAGCAAATGAAAGGTCATGCGAACCAGATGAAAAAAGTTAAATAATACAACCACTACTAAATAGTACAACAGGCACATTGGCAGCTGCCTTAATCCAGATTGGATTTGATTGCAGTGGACAAGAATGAAATTAATTATAAAATTAAATAAATTGGCTTCTTTCACCGAGAAAGTCTGTCATATGAAAAATATCTAATTGTACTGGGTTAATGATGATGCATCAGTGGGTTTACTTCAATTAAATGCAATATTATATGATTTAAAGGAGTTTATCTTTGATATATTGTTGTGGCTAGGATTTAATGGCACATAGCAGTAAAATACCAGATTATGACCAATTGAAAAGCCATCCGTCATCAATGTTCAATCAATCAATCAATGTTTGAAACCTAAAGGTTGCCTCTTAAAATATTAAAGGCATTGTTCGGACTCAAAGGAAGAGAGCCACACCCTCTGTTGATCGAAAAAGGCTCTTTTTAAGGTAACATAACGCAACAATTCTTAAATTAATTGATTATACATGAATAAAAATTTTATGTAAGTACAATATAAAATTATATTGTGTAATATTTCTGGCAATTTGCATGAAACCTTACCCAGAGGCAGGTTATGGCATATTCTAGAAGTGATTTCATTTTCGTATCATTACCTGTTTCGCAGCATTAAAAAAAACAACTAATAAGCGGTTTGGAGTAGTGACATCCCAACATGGCTCTTGCTGTCTTTTAGCTTTGATTCCTTTGATGTTCTTTTGTGGTGAAGCTGGGGGCTCAGCGGGCTTAACAGAAACGCTGAAGTGGAAGGAGACAACCAGCTAGAGTGTATTGGAGAGATACTCAGAGAGTTTGTTGGAGTTGTCGGCAGATTTAGACAATGGCAACAATGGAGAAATCTGTATACATTTTTTCTAAACCTGCGGTACTATTGGGCCTCGACAGGTTTTTGAACTCTGAGAGCTTTTTTTAGTTTATCTGTATGTTTGTAAGAAAGATTACAGAAACCTACAGGACGGATTTGCAAGAAAGTTTACGGAAAGGTAGGTTTTGACATATCCTAGAGGTGATTTAATTTGAAAGGTGAGGTTATGTGTTCCACAGCATTTCTAATAAAACATATAAAATAATAAGCCTTTTGGAGTATTGACATGACCAATTGGGCTATTGCTACCTTTGTTCCTTTTATATTTCTTTGGGGGTGGAGCTGGGGGGCTAAATTTCAACAATTCCTGTGATTTTCTTCTGCCAGTGATTGAACCTTGATTTCCTCTTTGTTGGAATCTGGTGTCAGCGTGATGCTGTGCGCATTTTTACTGCCCAGTGTGCCTAATATCGCAAATTGCTTTCTCTCTCATCTTCCCCATATGTGACGGATTACGCTCCTGACTGTGGACACGTGCGCTGCCCCTTGATTACTAATAATCTCATCCAGATTAAATAGTTATCTCATCTATTGTAAGTGGTAATCTCATCTATAGTAAATAGTTATCTCATCTATAGTAAATAGTAATCTCATCTATAGTAAATGGTTATCTCATCTAATTTGCAACACTCAGGTCATTCATGACATGATGACCAAATGGACCATTTCTTGAAACAGACTAACAATATCTGGGAAGTGAAATGTGCAATTAATAAAATAGAGGACGATTCAATTTCATTTAGGTTTTCAAGATCCAGGCCTCTGAATCTGCCAGCTCTCTAAAGAAAAGGGTTTTTGGATTTACAAATACCACTAACGTTAGTTTTAGGTGTGCCAGTCACCACAATCATTTGGTTCAATGCAATGCAGCTCAGTAATCTAAATTAACTTTATTAATCCCTAAAGAGGAAATTTAGTAGATTAGCTCCATTCCTGTAAATTAAAATACCTACTGTTCCCTCTATATGAACACTTGTGACACAACACTTTACAAAAAATTATTTAATAGTGAAAAACAGTTTGGTACAACACTGATTCAATTACTACAAAATCCAACATGCTGTCACTTTACTGCATATTTATACAGTACGAAATCACTTTGAAGACTGAATAAAACACTAATTGGTGTATTTCAAAATGTTGTGTTAAGTAGATGTATTTCATCTGCATTTTTTTCAGTACCGTGAATGAGCAGTACTGTTCCACAGATCCATCACATTATCATTACATGTCTTCGACGCTCCATTTATATGCCTCCTCCTGGACGGCTTTTTTATCTGCCATCCGCATGTAGCGTTTCTTTTCAAAACCATTTGACCTGTAGGTGAAGCACAAAAAAGCATTTAACATTCAAGAACCTTCCAACATGTTCAATTAAAAGCCAAAATTATGATCACATTTGCTACGAATTAAAGAAACTGTGTGCAACGCATCTGTGGACAGTCTCAGACTCATACTGGTCATGCCAATGTGGTTCAATAATGCTATAATTATGCTCGTTATGTTCAAAACAGTGCTGCAAGGATCCTGCTGAGAGTGCGTAGACACAAACACACCAACCCCTGTTCTTCAATCACTTCACTGGCTTCTCCAGAAGGATTGATTCTCAAGTGTCCCTCCTCACTCACCTGTGCATCCATGGCAATGCACCCCCCTACCTGAAAGAACTAGTCACCCCACTGACCTGCACACGATGCCCCCCCAATGTGGAGTGCCACCACTGACCATCTGAGGGCTTTACAGACAACTGAGACTTTTAAAAAAGGAATTAAAACTTTGCTTTTTAGCAGAACCTATAACTTTTAATTTACCATGCTGCTTTCTGCTCATATTTTTTTATCATTACAATTATTTATCTTTCTATTGATGCTTTCATCTGCTTTTGCCTTGCAGCACTTTGAGATTTGATCCAAATGTAAATTGCGTTATAAATAAAATGTATTATTATTATTGTTATAGTTGAGGGTCAACATGGTTTCAATCAGTGGCAGATATATGCTATCGTTTTAAAGGAATCGTCATAAAAATCAATGAATGAATGGCATTTGCATGTGCACTAAAAAAGAAAAATGGTATAAGTCAGAGTACTCTGTTGGTCCTCAAGAAACTGTTAAGTATGAAGGACATAAAGTCACATACACACATTACTGCATGCATCACAGATTGTACCTGTCAACTCCATCCCAGCGATAGCCCGGTAAAATATTAAATCGATTTGGAGGAGGTGCTGGGCCTTTATATCTAGGCTTCTCTGAAAAAACAAAGTGTAATATGTGAGTTGTAAAAGTGTCCTCAATCAGTCAACTCATTTATAAATGTACACATACTGTACGGAACGATTAAAAACCTTTGGTTTTTGTGGTGCGGTCCTTTTTCCTTCTAAGCATCGCAGCCATCGGATCTCCCTCTCTTTGCTGCTCTCTCAACATGCGGTCAAGATCTTCATCGTCACAACGACGTGCTAGTGGTTTGTTGGCCTCAAGGAGTGCATCCTCAAGTTTCTGCTGATGCATTTGACTCTGGGCCAACCTATAAGCACAAGCTGACTTGATTCACGGACACATAACGGCCAATTAAAGACAAATCTTCATGCGGTCACAATAACACTTTCTAATGTGTGAGAATTTATGCAAACTCACCCTTTACCCCACTGAGCATATTTCTCATCCTTTGCTGCCTTTTCTCCAGCTTTCTTCCTATGTTCTTCTCGCTCCAAATCCAGATCCCTTCGTTTACCACTCTTGTCTCGGAACACCGTTTGGACGTTAATGGACTCATCTTATAAACAAACAGAAAATCCAAAACAAATGATCTTCTGAGCTCTTACATTATCCGTTATTTTAAGCAAAAGTATCGTAAAAGTAGAGGTTGAGCCAACCTTCTAATGGCTGGTTGTTTCTTTCTCTGCGTCGATTCTCCTCCTTTTCTCTCCTTAAAACATCTGAAGCAACCAGACCTGACTTCCCACCAGAAAGCATTGTCGGATCCTAAGAAGAAAAGTAACAAAACACACAAACATCATTTGTCGGATTGATTGGACAGAGCATTGACTGCAAGTTGCGGCAAATCAGATTTCAGTTTTTACTATGAACTTCACTTCCAACAAAGCTGACTCACCTGTGAATGGCCAGGCCTACGAGGTGGTGCCAGATCATCCTCTGAGTCCTTTATAGTGCGTGGCCGCCTCCTGGCTGGCGACTGGTCAGAGTCAGAGCCTCCACTTCTCTTTGAGCTCATTCTTAAAGGAGATTGGTTGGAGTCTGAAGCTTTGTTTTTAAGTGATTTTTTTCGGGGGGGAGACTGGTCAGAGTCTGAGTTGTATCTGTTTTTTGCTATCTTTGCTGATGGTGACTGATGAGCATTGGGTGAATGTCTTTTACTTGACATTGAAGAGCTGGGCTTTTTTCTGGCAAGGGATGAATCTGAAAGCAAATTTATTGATTTTTTTTTGGTAACATATTTATAAAACAGAACACTTTTCACACATGCAAGGTCAATAAACCAATTGAACAGAGTGGTCAGTTTAAATTCTGCAAAAGGAGAGTACTGGTCATTAATGGATATTAATGTATTAATTCAATATTTATTACATTTCACTGTTCTAGTTAAAATGATTTAAAGGATGTATCATCCCAGATATGATGATACACAATATTCTGTTATCCATAAAGTATCAAACAAGCTACTAAATTTGTCTTCCATAAAGATATCAGCCATTTTGAATAGTTTCAGAATGAGACCCCATAATCAAAACTTTATTTGATCAAACTTGAGGTATGTTGCATATAAATTTTGGTTTATAGAAATGGGGGATATACTGTATGCTGGTGGTAGAAGGTCTGTTGCGGTAAGTTTTGTTTTGTTACCTCCACCAAGAAGGTTATGTTTT
This sequence comes from Lophius americanus, assembly GCA_037951165.1. Taxonomy (NCBI): domain Eukaryota; kingdom Metazoa; phylum Chordata; class Actinopteri; order Lophiiformes; family Lophiidae; genus Lophius; species Lophius americanus. The sequence continues at coordinate 3,018,324 of JBBDHG010000061.1, forward strand.
CACCTCTGTGCTTTTGTTTGTCTGGGAACAAGATTACAGAAAAACTGATTTGCATGAAATTTTACCAATAGGAAGCTTTTGGCATTTCCAAAAGATTATTAAATAAAATTTAAAAAAATTAAATAACAGCCTTTTGGAGCGGTGACATATAAATTTGTCAAGGTTCTCTCTAAAAACTGTGTCCTATTATATTTTATATTAGTAATTTCATGTTAGTGAAGGTTACAATAAAGATTGTTTAAAATTAAAAAAAGACAGTGTCCTCATAGGAATTAAAAAAATAGATATGGTGTTTTAAATGCATGACATTTTACCCAGAAGTAGGTTATTCTAGAAATGATTAAAGTTTTGTGAGGTTGCGGGTCACAAATTATGAAAAATAAAATAAAATAACGAAGGCCTTTTCTGGCAGTGATGTCACCGTGTGGTGAAAGTGCTGTCTGGAAACTCTGTCAGTTTTGGCTTGGTCCCCATAGATAAATTAACCAGAGGAATGGTTATTTAAAGAATCATCTGAACATTATCTTTGCGTCTGTACAAACCTATGACAGCTGGGATTATTATATCTTTATTACTTTACAGCATATGAAGAAAGTGAAGTTGGAGATGGAGACATTGAAGTGGAATGCGCAACAGACGAACAGTTCAAGAGTATTTGAGTGAGACTGAGAGTTTGTTGGTAGATTTAGAGACTGTCAATAACTCATACATTAATGGAGGTATCTGCATGACAATTTCTTAAATATAGTGATCTAATTTGCTACTGTTTTGCCTTGGTGGAGGGTTTGCACTGTCTGAGTGCTTTTTCTAGTTAATAGTCTAGTTTGCCTTATGAAGAACAGGAAGTTCAGCATTAATAATTAATTGTGATTCACCTTTACTTTTCACATTCTTCCGGGGGGGTGACAAATCTGGAGAATCATGGCGTCCTCTTCTGGGAGGGGATATGTCTGGAGAATCATGGCGTCCCCTTCTGCGAGGTGATATGTCTGGAGAGTCATGGCGTCCCCTTCTGAGAGGGGATATGTCTGGAGAGTCATGCCGTCCACTTCTGGGAGGGGATATGTCTGGGGAGTCATGCCGTCCTCTTTTTTGAGGGGACGCGTCTGGCGAATCATGACGTCTGCTGCTTGACACCACCGACTCTGTTTGTTCACACTCTATTCCTTTCCCGTCTTCTATGTCTTCTTTTTCATCAGCTATTGAGAGAGGAAACTCATGGTAAATAAACTTGTTCCTGGAAGAGGCAAAGATCATTTTTATTTTGTTCATATCTGCACAATTACCTCCAACTACTTTCCATCTATTGCCGGCTCTGAAGACTTCCATCTGTTTCACTTCGTCTGGTCTCTCATCAATCATCTCTGCAATCTTAGTAGACAAACACAAGCATAAAGATTCATAGGAGTGGTGGATGGTGTGACAAAAAAAACATGCTGCAGCGCAGCACTTAATAAAGATGTTCACACAAGGGAACTGTGTAATTAAATCACACGTTATTATCTCTGAGCAAGACTGCACAGCATTTCCATGTCCGTTATATTGAGATGAGGTCTCGCAGTTTTACTGGCTCTTATTTATAATAAATCACGACTGCTGGAGAAACGCTCTAAAATCTTTTTTAGAATTTTAATTACGCTGTGAAGAAAGCAGAAAAGGCTGTGATCCTGGAACTGTGTGTTTGATGCCAATCCAACTGCACATCCGAACAAGCACATGTCAGCCTATAACCACCTCCTTTCGCCATAAAGAGAAAAAGTTTGAGTTGCAAACTACGCAGATTTCCTTGAAATATGCTTGAAAGAAAGAGATTAGAAAAATAATTGTATTTGTAATTTCACAGGGAAGGGTATACTTGAATGCCATTTCCGCCTATTTTTCTGTTATTGTAGACAGTTTAGTGATATTGAAAAGAGGAACTGTATTTGTTTAATTATTTGGATAGAAAAGAAAACTACAAGCAGATTTTGATCTATAGATCATACGAATAGTGAAACTTAAGTTACTTTTTGTTATTTATATTGTATTTACAACATATTGATGGGAATGTTGTATTTGTATAAAATATAGTCCTACTTGTTACATCCTTCACATTTTGCCCAAACAGTAGCCTCCATAGTTTATCTTATGTGTTTCTTGTTAGACCATATACCAAAGATTTAGACAGCCACTGTCACACGATGTACCGCATAAAAATAATCTTTCTCCCACATTAGTTTGTTAGGAACTGATAACCTGCTCACACTTCTACCAAACTGTATTAAAACAATCGAAAAGTATCCAGCGCGGGGAAATGAATGGACCAAGGAGAACCACTAGACAGTGATAGCTTAGTACTTACCACCGGAGCTTCTTCCTCGTCCTCTTCGACAACCTCCTCCACCTTGACCATCTGTTTCCAATCGATGTCATCGTCAACTATTTTAAGTCTTGATTAAGGAATAAAAAAGAGAGTAGGGCTGCATTAACCTTTAAACAAACAACATTTTTCAGATATCGAGGACTGACGGCGGCAGCGTCCTAATTAGCTTCACGGCTAACACACACAAGCACACTAGGTCCAGTTACTCAATGAATACATTCACGCTGACTCACCCTCTTTCTGGGATTTTCCGAATCTTCTTCTTATTTTTACCCTTAGACTTTTTTAAATCCTCATCAGTGGATAAATAACGTTTTAAATACTCGGCTTTGGATAGTTCCGGTGGCTTAGTACCACCAACGGAGGCGGCCATTGTTGTTGTTACTCTTGCGAATGCCGTTTGTCATGCGTACTTCCGTGGACTTTGAGTTTGATACGTCATCAGACACGGCCACGGTACTGCTCCAAGTCGCAAACGTAAATTCGTATCGACAATGGCTGTTTCTCAACTACAAAGTGAAGGAGTCCGGACTTGTGAACTCCGAGAGCACGTAGTTTTAATTGAATTTTTTTTTTCAAATTAACAAATCTTTGGTCCTTGATTTCGGTCCATATTGGAACGGCAGCGAACTTTTGACATGAGAGCTCAGTGGTGGGAGGTATCTGTTCACCAATCATCACTTGTGGAAAAAATGTATGGACTGGTAATTGAAGAGAGACTTGAGTCTTATATTATATTATATATAACGAAATCCCTGAAATTTCTAAATGCAAAATCTGCAACTACTGAGAGAGTTTAAGAGGCTTGCAATAACTCACATTAATGGAATAATCTGTAGGAAATTGTCCTAAATAAAGGGATTTAATTGATTCTGATCAAAGTACCCCTAGGATACAGTTGTACCTTAGTAGAGGTTGGTGCCCTCTGAGTCTTTTTTCTAGTTTTAAGTATATTTTTCATTTTATATTCGTACAGTGAATTCATAACACAGCGTTGAAATCTGATTTCATCTAACCATTTTTCATTTGACCGATGTCAAACAACTTACAAAGAATCTACTCTGATTAAATGGTGCCAGGCGAAAACATATATGTATTGTAAATATATGCCATTATTTTTAATATTAGCCTTACTTTTCACTCATTTGTCTTCTGTGTGATGGAGCTTGTTGGCATGACATAGTTCTTAAATGACCTTTGAATTTTTATAACTGTGTCCTGCCTCTGCACAACTACAACCCAACATTTATTCCATACCTAAGTTAAAGTTTGACTTTAAATGGCAATATTGGTATAGCAACATGCTTACACAATTCACGCTGCAACAAACCACATCAATGACATCCATATTGAATTATATTTGTTTCATTTCTATTTATTGTCTCAAAGAATTTTAGTGTACTTGTGAGGAAAACAATGAAAAAGGAGGAATTTGCAATATATTACAACATTTATAAACAGGATATATAAGTTTTATTGTGTCGTTATTTGAATATATGGACAAATATGTTTGCCTGGTAAATTCTCTGTGTGTAGCATCAGAAGCCTGTATGTTTTGTTAGCAGTATGCATTATAGAAGAACAACATACAAACAATCCAGGAGTAGGAGCTCCTCAGAAACACACTCACAGCTGAACACCTGGAAGGAAGATCTATAGAAAGAAAAAAGTGGGGTGCAAACAGTTTACAAAAACATCTTTAATGATCACACCTACTTACTTAACCACACATGTATACAGTTCATCTATCTACCTTCCTCCAAGTTGACTCTGGCAACCAGTCCCGAAATTTTGCACAAGTAGGCTGTGTTGCGTGGGAGTTTGTCCGTGAAGTCGGAGAGGGTCATTCTGTAACCTTGCGGCTCCAGTTCCACCACATTTGTTTTTCCTTTGAATTGTCGCTCTGCTGATGAGCCCGAAACATTAGTGCAAATCAGGGACTCTTTGGTTCCATAGGCCCAAGAGAACTCATAGCTATCAAACACATTTGTCCTGGGCTTGATTCGACAGTCCACTCTCAGGTCACCGTCATCTTCAACACACACAGAGATGTGATTGCAGCTAGCTGGGATCAGGAACACTGGGGCGGAGGATTTGTGAAAGCATATAGACATTCAATTTCAAAAATAGTCTATGCCAGGGTTTAAATATTTTTAACATTTAATTCCCACCTCCTAGCACTCCAAAGAGAAATAGAAACTTGCACATGATGGACAAGCAACCATCCCACTTAGAAACAAAGAACATACGAAGAAATGTTAGAAAGTGAAAGATTTTGGGAAAAGAATAAGAATAACATGACTCAGAAATTGTATTGAGCAGCCAAAGTGAGTTATGCGCCATTATAATCAGTTCTGCTCACTCCAGCAAGTGTGGGGTCATTCTCTAGTGAGGTCATGACACTATTTAAAGGAATATATTAGGACATGAAAAGAACAAAATCATGCTGATGCAAACCAACTTTAAAAACATCAAATCATTCTCATGGGACAGGAAATATGGTTACTTAACTGTGAGTCACCAACTGACAATGTAAGAGATGGTCTGATTTCACTAAATGTCCTCTTGTTGCCTTCAGAACTCGTAGCTTAGTTGTGGTCCCACCTAATAACTGGACATAACTGGTAGAACATTCCAACACTGATGATTTTCTTTTACTGTTTTACTGCATTTTTAATACCTTATTCCTCACTCCTCCCCATTGACCATTGTGTTTTTTTCAATCATCTGCTTATCAAGGTGAATATAATGTAGTGAGTTTTTAATGTTCAAATATCTCTGCACATAAGCATTGCTATCATTCCTATTTTCAAGGTTATTGCATGTATCCCTATTATGACCGCAATGCTCATATCTATTCAGATGATGACATTTGAAGAATCTTACCTCCATTCAGGGCTGGATGATGCTGCAGTTCCTGTCTGGTCCTGTCTGGTGTATGAATAAATAGCTTCTGGTTATTTTGTGTGTGTGCAGAACTGCAGAGTATACACTTCTGAGATGAGGTGAAGAGAGAATAAGAGAGAGAGAGAGCGCTAGAGCATTCTGATTCGTCTTTCACCTCTGCAGTGCCTGGTGGAGGACACAGGGAGACATGCGCAACTCAGCATTATTGTCTTTATCTACAGCGTGTTATGACCTTTTCCCATTTCTGGAAATCAACTCTCCTTTCATAGAGCTTAGCAAGAATATATTTGTTTTAAAACAAGCCAATTAAATTTGAAACTAGACAATGTTAACGATATAATTAATTTTCATCCGGACACAGGGATGTCTCATTTTAGTAACATTACTGCACATTAGGGTGGATTTGTCACCACCCGGAAATTTCTCATATTCTGTCATACAATTCAACAACCATTTTTAGACCATGTATATATACATAAAAACCAAACTTTTCAGACTTACTCATTCTGGGGGATCGCTGTTGTTGACCTTGTAGTTATTTTGAGCTTTTATTGCATATCTTTTTACTAATGTCTTGATATTTATTGTCCTGTTTTATATTTTTTATCTGTAAGGTGACCTTGAGTGTCCTGAAAGGCGCTAATAAATAAAATCTATTATTATTATTATGATTATTATTATTATTAATTATAGTAGTGTTGGGACCTATGTTGATCAAATCCTCAATTGACTAAGCAGCCTCACTGTGTATATGTATATATATATTTTTAAATATAGGCCAGCTGATACATATTGATTATTTTATTATTATTAACTATATTATAACTTTGTTCTCTTTGTAAACAAACATTTTAACAAAGTATCATCACTATCACGTTTTAACTTGAAAAATGTTATGTTTATACATGGCAAATATCACATTAAAATATGAGAAAATATCTCAGAAGTTGGAAAATATGTTGTAATGAGAAAAAATTATTCACATTTATAATGTGAAAATAATGACATGTTCACATTATAACATTAAAATGGTCACATTACATGAACAATATTACATTATTATAAACACTGATTCTTTTTTTTTCTAATGTGGCAGGAATGATGTTCCATAGCTTTCTGTCTCTATTTTCAGAATCCTAACTTTTGTAATTATAGAATTTGATAACCTTTAATCTTTGTTTTCCCCCTGACTTAAAACATGTCAGAATTCTATAAATAAAGCCAGAGTTTTTACTATTATGTCAGAATTAAAAAAATAAATTGATAGGACCCGCGTTTGCCCAAAATTATTACATTGTGAGCTATACTATAACTATAACTATACTGAGCGCCCGTCTGAAGGTGGCGTACGCGTGCGCCTTCTTTTAAAGAAAGACACGGGTCTGGGTCTCACGTCAACCATATCAATGGATGGTGGTCTTGTAACAGGATAATGTGGGTGGTGTGCGCCTGATGGTGGTTGTAGTGGTGACAGGTAGGGGAGGAGGATGAGGGGGTGTTTTTTCTCATAGCCCTTTTCTATGTCTCAGTTTGCGTCTTTTCTTTGAGTCTTTTCTGTTTAGTCTCTCTATTCATCCTCACTGCATCTTTTTCGTGCGGCCGGCTCGGCTCGGGGTCAACTCTCTATCTGTCGCGACAGGGGGAGGCTCTCTCAGAAATAATCTGCCCACGTGTTAAGCTGCTTTATCCCCGCCAAGCCTGAGCCGGACAGAGTCCGCTGGAGTCAGAGGGAGGCGGAATTATATTATAGTGGCCCAAAGAGAAGTGACACTGGATGAAGAGACGAGTTTGATTCGTCTCTGGAGGAGAACGCCTTTGGTTTGCTGCACCAAGGACCCCTGAGTGTACCCCGAGTCAAGGACCCGCTGTGTCCAGTCCTAAGTCCACTGGGAATTTCCCAACAGCGAGAAACTGGCAGCGGTAGTTTGGGCATGGACTACACTGGACTTTGGACATACTTGATAACAGCTTGTGTTGTTTCAGGTAAGATACTCTGCTTTCATGATGAGTGATGGTAGTGAACCTCAGGTGGGATGAAGGCAGGTCAAAGAGAAAATGATCCCTCTCTCAAGGTATAAAAAGAAGTAAGATTCACTTTGGTGCAATATAAGTAATAAACTGTACAGTAAATTAAGTACACAGGGAGTAAACACAAACTTATTATGACCAACTTATTGACAAATTAAATGTCTAAATAACTAAGTATATAAGTATGAATTAAAATGCTTACCACTTTCTTGATTATCATCGTAAATGTCATCACAGGTATTGAGCTATGAAAGCCTACTTCAAGTTTATCACTTCTTTTCAGTCACTTTTGTTGAAGGGTTCGCTGCCATTAATGAATTGATGGATAATTCATTCCCCTTTAATTGTTTTAAAGTTAAGTTATAAACTGTGATGGTTTGACTGTCATCATGTCTGCAGCCACAAATTGTCTCTCTGCTGAAGAACAGCATATTTCACAACCTGGCAACCCAATAGTTCCAACAATCGCCACTGATCTGTGATCCTTATCATGGGATGTCTGAGGAATTTCAAAGTGTATGATGTTATTTTTGTTTTCCATAGTCTTGGAACTTAGATAATACATCTGCAGATACCGCACACTCACCTTAGTCGCTGCTTTCTGGAGTCTTCATAGATGCACATGGTCTTCACTTACACTGAAAAAACGGACCTATGCAGAGACTTTGTTAACAACCATGACAAAACAAATAGACGTTAGCTTTGCAAACATGGAAAGTATGAATTGGGCATTAGTACCATCAGTACTAATCAGTACTGCTTAAAGAATCACACTCATCTTCATATCAAAAAGGGGTTTATTACAATTACTTCATTGTTTTCATCAATACCATTTTCATTCAGTCAGACGTTTAACTCAGACCTAAACTATCAAATGAAGCCGTCTGTTCTCAGCAGGTGCACCGATGATGTTCCTCTGCCCCTTTTGTTGGCTTCCCCACACCCTACATTTCTGGGTGTGTGTTTGGATGAATGGAGTAACTCTTGCCTCAGTGTAACAGGTGGAGCTGTGTGATCACATTAAGCTGAGGCCAAGCGTACAGCTGCCATCAGGGTTGCTGTATGTCTGAATAATAAAAGGGGGTTAGTGGTATAAGTGTGACATAATGACAAAACTGATTGTGGCAGCATACGGATGTGTTAATCTGCTTTGACATCTGCTGTGATTGCTTCCCCCCCCCCGAGACTGTGATAAGCCCACTGTGCATGTTGAGCAGTATTTTGCTGGTGCACACATGTGTGAATGTGTTATTGCTGATTGTGAGGATGTGCCATGTGCGTGGGATTGTCATGTTGAAGGGCCGAGTAGTGGATTACAGCTGCACAGGGAGCAGGAAGGGAGTAACAACCTGATGGATGCCAAGTCCCAGTCTGCTCTCTTTGTAGGGGTATATCTCTCTTCTCCAGGCTGGTGCAGACTCACAGCACCTCTACATGTCTGTCATCCTCTAAGAGCAGCCCCAGCAGGTTTATATGATTGCTGTCACAGGCAGTCAATGATGTGTTTTCTTCTTTGCATGGAATTCTGCAGTTATTCACTACAGGCAGACACAGAAAAGGCCGAGGGAGACAGGTGACAGGCATCCTCATGAATTTCTGCGTAATCCACGGTCCACATCTGGAACACACAGACGCCACCCCTCATAAATAATCCGACACAAGCACTCTGTCCCCATTTGTTTGTCTCTTCTCCAGAATCAGCCTGTTTTCTGTCCCTCTTTGACTGTGCTGATCCTTCACCATTGCCATTTTCTTCTTTTTTCTTTTTGTCCTCCCTCTCTCTTGAGGTTTTATCTCCTTTTTATGTCCCCAAAACACAAGGTAACAGCAGTAGTCAGTATAATCCTGTGAGCTGCCCGCTGAACACCGGCCAAATACACACTCCACCTTCCTGCTGTACTACAGAGATTAAACACCCACACAAACGCGCACCCTTGCTCCCGTGCTTGCATACATATTTCAATCAAAGATAATGAGAGATTATAATAAAATAAAAGCCGAGGAGGAGGAGGTGAACTTTTTATTTTCATTTAAATCAATCAAAAATATAAAGGATCAAATATAATTTGATGAAGAGGATCCTGAAAACTCAATTCCTTTTGTTGGAAAAGTTTTTTCTTCATGCCTGAAGAATGAACTGTCATTGAACTGTCATTTTTCATTTCATGTGAAAAATCATCAGTTGAATCTCTGTTACCTTCAGGTTAGTTTTGCCTCAGTAAGGTTTTATTCAAGCATAGGGTGTGCTTCTGTGTGCGTGTGAGCTGGTCTTCACTCAGGTTACTCTTCATCGTAGGTCACAAGGCCAAACACACAAAGACAGTGTGTAATCTTAGATCAATCACAGATTTGATGGCCTAAAGATTAAACATGTTAATCTGTTCTCTCCTCTTATTCTCTCTGTGCTTTTCATTTTCTCGTCTGTAGAACAAGAACAAGGTCATTTTCTTAAACTATCTAGCCTCAAACTTAACAAAGCTGAGAAATGTAATTTGTGATATTTTCTTAAGCCTTGTAGTATTATAGTTTAGTGTGATCATAACAGAACTAGTGCCGTTACTAATAGCGGCTTATACATTTAATGTCAGACTCATTTCATGGTTTAGGCTTAATGTTCATTCTTTCATTTTCTGTAACCGTGTAGAGGAAATTAATGAATGAGTCACATTCATTCATGTGACCGAAGCCCCCCTATCTCCCTAAACAGGGAAATGTGGCTGGGGGGGGGCGGTTCTTGATCCTGCCCCAGCTGACAGTGGGCAAAAGGCGGTGACTTTTCATCTCCAGACTTATCATAAGTAAAACAAAAAAACAAACACAATTTATGGTTGGTATTTACTGATCATGATTTATATTTCTATCTTTATGTTAGATTAATTTGAAAAGCCTCAATTATTTAACCACACTGATGGTTCTTTGGATGGAAATGTTCACCGTGCTCGTGGTGAGCAGCAAATGTTAGCATGTTAACATGTTAAACTAAAGCCTGTGTCAGCGAATGCACAGCAGTGTTACACCAAACCCCCCTTCTCTTATTCACATCAAGCAAAACAACGGCGGCACAACGCCGGTCTAGTGTATGTATGCGACGGCGTCTACTTTATGTATGCATGGAGCAGTGCTTTGTAGACAATGGAATTAAATGGTACAACAAATATATATCTCCCCTGTTACGTGATGGTTGATCTCATCCTCTGAGCTCTCTGACCGTACGTGTTCGCCCTGATTTGAAGACGTTTTCAGGTTGATTTTCCTCTTCTTTGAGTTAAAGTCTAACAGCTACTAGCTGCTTTACGCCACATGCATGTCTTGAAGAAGATATGTTAAAGGGCTGAAGATAGTGAACATGGTCAACTCCATATTTTTCAACTTTTCGCCGAATTGGCTTGCAGAGCGACCGCCGTACTCTAAGCACATGAGTTATTTTAAAGATTAAATGTGGTGCAATTCCGCATTAGAATAATTAAATATGATGAGATGTTTGTTAAATATTTTCCTAATTGTGTACCTATTCTCAAATGTGTCCGGCCATAAGCAAACTTAGAACAATCCATCATTTTATTCAAACTAATGGGACAATTCATTTCTATTTTGATCAATTCAACTTTTATCAGCCTGTAAGAGAGTAAGAGCAACAATCAGGGGACGTAAAACGATGTTATGAGCTTTGAAACACTTCATCCATGACCATTTCTGCTGCAGTCACATGGATAGATTTAAATCTATCAGTGTCTTGTTATTCGGCGGTGGTTATTTAACAATGAATAAAAATTCCTATTATATGTGTGTGTAGATTCTCATTCATCCAATTCATGGCAATCTCCTTTGATCCCACAATAATAGAAACAAAGCCAAACACAACAACTCTTTATAAGCTTAGCCTAAATAAAGGTTGAATTACAACAATTATCATATCTTAAGTCTTTGAATTTCTTTTAACCAAAGACTGGGAAATATGAGGAATGCTCTCAAAAAAGCTGTTTGTACTACTCCACAGGTAAAGAGGTGACAGTGTCATGGTTGTGACTAGAGGGGGCACCTTTGAAAGAGTTTGACATTCACGACAAGGATGATACATCTCTTTGTGAAGTAATTAAAGAATGAATGACATTCCTGTATGGGCACAGGATCGATACATTGAGTAATTGTTGTCAAGCAGATTTTTTTAAATGTAGAATTCATTTGGACATTATTTGTTGTTAAATGAAGCTTTAATGATTCTTCATTTCCTATTTTTTCTGACCAGTTGGCTCTCTGTTGAGCTCATAGAGCATATACAAATGTAAAGAAATAAAACGACCAGGCCATGCATATACGGAAGAAAGATAGAGGATATCCACATAAAATATCAACAATGCACACTGCATATTACACATTCAAGTGTGAAACAATGCTATCATTGTTTTTGTTATGTTCCCATGGTCGGGTCTGTGAGCTTCTGTTTATGGGTCATTGTCAGTTGGTCTGGTGAGGTAATTTCCCATAGTTTAAACAATAGAAGAATGCAAATGGCCACCTGGTGGGAATGATGTGGCCCCAGCAAAATATGAAAGTGTGTTTGTGTCTGAGTGGAAAGCACTCGGTCTCTTCTACCCTCACCCAAATCCCCTAATCAGCTCACAGGAATCAGCAGGGGTGACTCTCAGTGTGATACATGTGTGTGTATGTGTGTGTGAGAACAGTGTTTAGAGACATCAGACCCAAGTGAAAGGTAGTTTACTTGTCTGGTGTAAATAAGGACTGGTCACAAACAGACAATTTGATGTGCATTTCTCTCGACTTGTTCTCCCATATTACCTGAAGACAGAGGGGGACAAAGGTCCATTAATGTACCACTTATTCTCCAAGGAAACATCCCTTACTTTTAAGGAATAATTCTATCTTTTTGGAAGGTTTATATTGGATGCACTTATCGATACCACCCTCATGTCTGTAAATTTGGAGCTTGCACTTGGTTATGTTGGTTTATCGTTAAGACTGGAGACAGAGAGAAACACTAATCTGGTTCTATCCAAACGTAATAAATTCTGCCCACAAGCGCTTCACTAATTATTATTAATTAACTTATGTTGATTTGTGTGACCGAAAAATTTAAATGTGAAAACAATATGATGTGTTAGGTTTGTGCAAGTATTTTTCAGGGACTACGGGAAGTCCCTACAGCCAACAAATAACAAACCTTAACATCCTTCCCCTCTCAGTATAGGAGTGCTGATATGCAAAACGTGTGCAAAATTCCTCTTAGACTGTGTCTAAGTTGTGTTCACTAGTTAATACCGGGCAGACTAAGGGTGCAACGCTGCTCCAGAGTGGGTTTTTAAATGGCGACGCAGCATTCAATAAGCAAAACAGGCATAATGTGCAACATAGTTTCACATGTGCATTGACTAGAGCTTTGTAGACAACATGACATGTCAATCATCTCACATTCCTGTTGCATGGTTGTTGATATAGTCCTCAGCTCAGAGTGTAGAAATGCCTTTGATTTCCTACTTTGAATCAGCTTTGAGTTAGCTGCTAACCGCTACTAGCTCCTTTATGTCCTCACTTTAGTTTTGATTAAAGTTTTCACAATTTTACAGCATATTAAACATAATGAAAATCCAACAGCTGTAATCAGAAGAAAATAAGTGCACACATACATCTGTCTACAAGTGGCCCTTTAAACTTCCACCTGTAGGTCAAACACGTAATTGTCAAAATGCAACACGCGTCTTTGCCTCGTCGGCTCGCTCCGTTCATGGAGATGTTCAACCATTGCTGTTGGCTCAGAAAGTAAAAACAAGGACCTCTCTTATACCTTTGTTTAATAGGTATAATAGAGAGCAGTATGATACAAAATCTCCATCCTTTTTTCTAACAGTCCAAAGACATGCTACAGATGTAGATTGTTGAGTCTAAATTTCCCATAGGTGATGAGGCGGTGACTCATTGCAGGTGTGTCCCACCTATGTCACCTGGAATAGACTCCACCCCCACAGCCTAAGCTACAGAAGATGGATGGATTATTATCATCAACCTCTTATCAGTAAGAAAAATTGTCTGTATTCCTTTAAGTAATGAAAGGGTCTTCAAACTTCAACACACTTTCCAGTAACATCCTTCCGTAGACCTACAGATGTTGCATCCAGAAAACTTCAGTTCAGATACTGTAACCTTCTGTTGTTTGTTATGTTTGAGAAGAAAAATGTAGTACTGAGCAGGTTACATTTACTGGTGGCCATTTTGTTAAGAACAGATACATTTGTAAAATATATACACATCAGAAACAAATTTGGTTCAAGGGTTAATCTCTTCCTTAATATGTTCAGTGTAACATGTTATGTCACATGACTTTGACTATATGTACAACTGAAATGAATCTGCTCCGACAGAATGGTTTCAATGAAGAAAACTCTTCTACTGTGCTTTTTTAATTAAGGTCACTCAAATGAACAATTAACATCCACAAATCTTCAGTCATTTGATTCTCTGTTCACAAATATCAACACGTTTCTCTGCAGGATTGTTGCATAGTTAAAATGCAAAAAACATAACTAAACCGCTGAGACAAGTGAAGCATTTATTTAACACTGTGTTTGAAAATAATGACTTGTGTCAGCATGAGTCTGGATGAAAATGTTTAAAATAAAAATAAAATGTTTATTATTAATGTTTGAAATAAAGGTATTTCATATATATGTTAGGAGGCTAAACACAAATGAAAACAAAATGAAAACAGATGAATTTTCGGAAACTACATCCACATTATGTCAGCAAAAACATGATTTTGGGCTGCCAATACACCGAGCAATAAATGTCCTAATTCATTCGGATGCAGATGCACTTTAATATGCTAAATGCTGTAATACATGCGACTTCCAACTCACACAAACACACAATGGTTCATGGCACAGTGAACTCTGGCTCTAAAACAAAACTATTAAAATGATTGACATAGAAAACACACATACGGTTCAGGCTGTAGTTGACATCATGTGAGAATGTCAGTCATATTTCTGATGATAAAGTCTTTAAAGGGTCCATCTGTGATTTAAAGCTTTTGAGTAGATTTTTCTATGCATACACCATCTACAAATGTCCAATATGCATATTAACTATCTGCAGATTTTATAATATTTTCTAGTTCATCGTTTAATCATAGTTGAATCAAGGATTTGTGTTTTTTCATCTTTCAGGTAGTGATAGTAAACTTGGTAAAAGCACTACCATATTATTCCTTTTCCCTCTGAAGCTGCTCATTATTCATTATGATTCACGGCTGTTTTAAAAAAAAAATGTATATATTTTATTTCAAGTCTTTTTGATCTCCCTAACAGAACAAGTCCTTAAATATGAAGGAAATTAGAACACTGACCACACTCTAATGTTGGTCTGTTGTTTCACTGGCTGACTGTCTAGTTCTATCTCTGAATCAGTTAAAATTTAATATTTTTTTTAGTTGAAGATCGCAAAAGTGGCAAGATGGCAATTGGGGAGATTGGGAAGGAAAGCCTTTTATTTATTTTTAATTTTTTTGACAAAACATAATTTAACTGCATGAATGATTTTCAATGATGCTCAAAACATATCAATATTTGTAACAGCATATTTTATGTTTTAAGGGGACCAATCAAGTTCTGAAAATAATAATGAATTACGTGTTCATCCCTTTATTGATCTAAGGCAAGTTTTTAATAGAAATGTTATAAAATAGTTGATATAGCTGTGCTAGCGTGTTTGGTTATTAACAGTTCCCCGTTAACTTAACAGAATATATACTGTTTGAACTAGGGGCTGTCTGAGGTAATTACACATTTAATAAAAAATAAAAAAATCATCAAAATGAATTTGAGATGCTTTTAAGTAAATACAACTCTGATCACTACAACCAATTTGTCATGAAGGATTTTATTCCAGCGCCACACATGCATTTATTTGACTCATTCCAGAAATACAGTTAATTAAATACTATTACGGTTTAAACATGTGATTAATCATATTATTAAAAATTAAACATCAAAAAACCTCAGAATAAGACATTTAGACTGTTTTGATAAATGCCCCTACCTCAAAGGTTGTAACAAAAATATTCTCTGATACGACACTGCTAAAGACTACTCCTCTGATTTAGCATTACACTTACATAACACTGATGTACTCGCAACGGGTAGCTTAAAAAAAGGATTAAAATTGATGCTGCTAGGCCAGAAATATGTCTCTTTTATTCCATTCATTCCTCTTTTTTTGCAACGTATTCCCACATCACCCACAATGCAACTCAACTACCGACAGTTAGGTGAATCTCCTGTAAAAAAGACTCACGTATGTGAAATTGGTGAAGTTTGCCTTAAATTAGTTGTGTATTGGAACAAAACAACTTGGTTAAGGTTAGGGGAATAGTTTCTTATGATTATAATATGCCATTCTCATAGACTAGAGTTGATCAAGCTGAATGAGACAGGAAGTGATTATTTGTCTCATAGTCTCACATTTAATTGAACTAAGCATCCCTTACTTGAGGCTTTTCTGTTGTGGCATTTTGTCAGGGACGAGTCGTAAACCCGTTCAACTAGCCATAGAACTACATGAGGATTAGGCGTCTTGTAACATCCAGCTTACTTACAAATATTACTGCACCACACAGAGAGGAAAGTGATAAACCACAGAAAAGTGCAAAAAGCTGCAGGACAACTTTACTTATTATGTCAGGAGAAAAAGGGCCCATATCTGTGTGACGTTCGTCTTAAAATCGTAGAGAAGTGCCACAAAACCGACAGTTTTTAAATATATATTATTACGTGCCGCCGGTATAAATCATGATAATAAATCACAAGAACTTTTCTGTTTTAAGATTTTGGTAATTTTGATAACATAAACATTACAAAACACTGCAGTTATTATAAGACAATCAACCATAATAGGAGAACCAATGACAGGTGAATTCAGAATAGCATTGATTATGTTGTAACAGTGGCACACGTCAGTGGATGAGATTTATTAGTCAGCAAGTGTTGGAACCAAGAAAAATGGGCAAGCGTAACAGTCTCAGCAACTTTACGCGGGCCAAAATGTGATCGCTTGATGACAAAACTGCAGGTCTTGTTGGTTGTTCCTGATCTGCAAAGCTCTTTCATGCTGACGAAGAGCGTCATTTAGCATGTGTTGTGTTGAATGATGCCACAGAAGAGCTACTGCAGTAGCACAAACTGCTGAAAAAGTTATTCCTGGTTCTGACACAGTACATTACAGAATTGCTTTGGTAGAAAAAGAAAGGCATGCACAATATAAGGCCGTTTTTAAAAAATATATTATATGCATATATCCTCCGCTTATAATCGCTTATATGTCATACCTTGTCAAATGGCACAAAAGTAAGCTCATGTTCTTTTATTGTATAGTATAAATATAGTGGAACGTTTTTGTTAATGTAAGCTCAATTTGTTAAGTTAAGCTCTGACAGCGATATGAGGATTCTAAAAGGTTGTTTGAGGATCAAATTATTTCATGATGATTGCAAGTGAACCTTTGATGTCTGTACTGTCAGCCTGGGGTGTTTTTTATGGGTTGCCTTACTGATGGAGTCCAGACTAGCAAACTAATGTCAGCATAGTAATGGACCAATCGATTCACCTCCATTAAGAACTAGGAAATACTGAACTGCATGGAGATCCAGGAACAATCTCACCTCATTGTATGTCTCTATCATCACAAACATGAAACTCAGACCTGGCTATGAGTTATATTCACAGTCTAAAACAACATTGTATTCATAAAATAACATTGTCATCTAGTTTGTGACATTCAATATTTGAAGGATGTCAAAGTACACAATGTATTACAGTAGGGTCCAATATGTCTATGTCTATAATGATAAAATTAAATGGGGCTTTTAACGAGAGATACATATGTAACTATGTTTCTATGAATCCTGGATGACTGCAATAGGCGGTGCTTAAGAACTGGGTGCTTCCAATCTCGTACTTGCCCAGGTCCGGTCATTACAAAGTCACTTGTGGCTTCTGGAGGACCCAAGAGAGTCTACAATTTTTATGTTTTAGGTCTATGTTCCTGCAGATAGTTCTCGCAAGGACATAAGGATTCTGAGTGACTGAACTCTCTGGAGGGTCAGCAAGGATTCACCCAAACGTAGTTACATACGTAACTCTTATTCTAGTACCTTCTTACTAACCGCCAGAGGCGGCGCTTTAAGCAATGGAGGACTTATACCTAAAAGATCAAGACCAGCAACAACAGGAATAATACTCAAATAATACAAAAATACTTATACTAAATACTAAATATGGCAACATTTGACATGTCAAACTGTTTTTTTCCCTCTTTAGCACTAATCTTATTAAGAGAAATAGATTTAAATAGCTTAACTACAAATATATTCTTATATCTATATATTCTTTTTTCTTTCAATGTGATATAGTGTAAGTAGTGGAAACAATTCTGAACATGCTTTACTTAAGTACCGATGCTATGCTGTGATAATACTCTATAATAAGTATGTAATAAAAGCAAAATCCGAAAAAATGTCATTTAAAGTATTAAAACTATTTAAAATATTATTACTATTATAAATATATTATAATAATATCATTGCAGGGAAATGCAGCTGTAACTGTCAAAGCTCACTATTATAACATTTACGTATTAACGTAACAGTATCACAGTATGTCACTGCTGTAGTCGGTTTAATTTGAGTTGAGATTAATCAATTTGTACAGGATTTTTTTTAAATTTCAATATTGATTAATCTGCTGATTTATTTACAATTATGTAATGATTGTTTGGTTTGTAAATAATCTAACAATAACAAGAAATTCTGTCACAATTGCCCAGTCTAAAGAATATGAAGAAATCATTTACATTATTGAAATAACCAATGGAACAGTCCCCTCTTGTGGCAAAGTATAACCATTCAGTGAGAGAGCTCTGTGTTTAAATCCAGACCTGGGGGGCTTTCTGTTAGTAGGTTTCATGTTCCTCTTGTGATTCCCTGTTACTTCCCACTGGGTGAAAAGACATGGGATACAGGTGAGCTGGTGACTCAAAACTGCCTGTAGGTTAGGATAATATTCTGTACCTGCATTAGGGTATCTTATCATTGAAAGGTACTTTTAGGCTTTTAGTTTGTAAAGTAACTCGTTCCTAAGCTTTCAAAACATTGAAACATACATGGTTGATTGAAATATAAAGTGGCAGCAGAAGGAAATACTCGAGTACAAGTACGACGGTTGTACTTCAGTATGATATCTAAGAGAAGATACATGACAACATTTGTAAACATTTGTAGTATGATTTGTAGTACGTCTGACAAACACAAGTAAACACACATGTGTCATGTGAACTCTGGAAGTGGTGTGGCGCTGCAGTGGATTTGTCAAAGGGGATCAGTGAGTCAGTGGGAACAGTAACCAAACAAATCGTGCTTATTTATACCTCACTTTAATCCAGGCTGCCGAAACGTTTCACCTTTGACAGCTTTATCAGCTCAGCATGCTGTTCTGACTGAGAACAGCTTAGGGTGTGCCGGTGTGATGCTGCCAACATGTGTGTATTTGTGTGTGTGTGTGTGTGTGTGTGTGTATATGTGTGTTTGTGTCATTTAAAGGTGAAAGTTAGAAATTTTTTTTTTTTACTTTTGTGTTTCTCCAATAGGAATAAATGGCCAGACTGTCGAAATGGATGACGGGAAGTTTGGGTTTGTTGGCTCAAAGGTGGATCTTCGATGTCGGTTCATCAACAGCTCCCCACCTGTCAAAATCTCCCAGGTATTATATATATTTATATATATATATATATATGTTATGTATATATATATTTATATTAGTCATCTTCATCAACAATGAATAATAACTAAGTGTGTGCAAGTAACTTAATTAAATAGATTAGAATCACAAAAGTGAATAATCATTCATGGCCACAACATGACTTCCGCTTTTTTCAAACCCAACAAAAACAATTCTGCAGCTCCCCTCGCTTTCATCAATACTTTTCTGACCACAGCAAGCAGCTATTTTAAGCAATACAAATTTCTGTAATCCCCTGTACAGCAATAAAAGCAAAAAAAAAAACTACAGCAGCCAGCTGGTGAACATAATGAAGTGTTTTGTGACAAATGAGCCAAGTATTTTCCTCGGGACTTTGCAGAGACAATAACACAGAGATAAAAGAGGGAAAACCTGCTTTCATTGAACAAGTGGCCAAAAAAAAATCAGTTGTTGTACTTTACCAAGGGATCCCTTGTGGATTAGTGGAGGAAAAATCTGATTCCCTCTCCATATGTTAGTTGGAGAGGTGTTAGTAACGAGTTCTTACGGGTGAGTGTGTACATGATTCACAGTTTTAAGCCCCAAGTGAAATGAACTGCAATAAGGAGGAAAGTAGGGAAAACTACAGTCCCTGCTCTTCTCAGCTACCTAGTTAAAGACATAAATACACACATAAAGCAGTTTAATCAGATTTTTTTTTATCATAGTAATGAAAGCAATGTGACATTTCTTAGTAAGTTTGAGCTGGGTGTCCACATTTTAACGACTCAATCTCACCACTCTGAAAGTGTTGTTTTTGGCTGCTGTTTTCAGAGAAGCAGCTCTTAAGTCTCCCTGCACACTATCAACTCAACACCAAACAAGATATATACAAAGCTTGCAACCAGCTGTTGACTAGCTGCTCACTTGAGACTAATAGCAAGTCTAAAAGAGAGTGATTATGTTAACCAGGAACTCAGTTTATGCACGTTAAGACTGGTGTAAATAAGCAACTAAAAAAAGCTATTTTGACTCAAAACTCATTTATCAATGTTGTGTTTGTGACCAAAGGAAGTATAAGGCTGCGGCGTGGGCAAGCACAATCCTAAAATGTTAGCTGGCCATTCATTTTCAACCAACTGATTGCAATTAACAATTTAATTAACCTCACTCTTTATCCCACCGTTATAGTATCAGTCCAATCACCGTTGTATAAACAGAAACACCTCATTAAAAACAGCCTTCTTTCATCACTGTCATGTTTATATTCAGGCTCTCGTCTGTAAGATTCAGTAACAATCAACCGGGTGGACCAGTAGTGGCAGTGGTGGTGGTTCATCTGCAGGCAAGTGTCAGAATCTTGGAAATAGCAGTTTTGAATATTGCCTTTTGTTGCAAATGTGACAAATTGCATCCTCCAAAATAAAATGGCTCTGCTTTAACAATTAGCTTTAACTCAAAATATGTCCACAAATGTTACCACGAAATGATACATGATGTTCGTGTCATTGAAAATCTAAATTCCTCAAGATATAAACAGTTAGAAGTACAAAAGGGTCATTTATTTCTCCACTCATAGCAGAATAAGAGCAACCAGATCATGTCATTACCATCAAATACCAAACAGTCCTGCCTGGTGGTACAGTATCACTTCTCAGCAAGAGAGCCCTGTGTTTAAATCCTGACCTGGGGCCTTTCTGTTAGTAGGTTGCATTTTCTTTCTTTGATTCCCTTTTGGTTCCCTCTGGGTGAAAAAGACATGGGATACAGGTGAGCTGATGACTCGAAACTCCCAGTTGGTTAGGATAATATTTTGTACCTGTATTAGGGTATCATTACATCTAAAGGTACTGTCGGGCATGTAGTCTGGAAAAGAAGTAGTTCCTAAAGCTTTCATTCAACACTTTAGTTGATTGAAAATACAAAGTGGGAGGAGAAAGAAATACTCCAGTACAGGTAAGAAAGTTGTACTTCAGTATAATCCTTGAGAAAATATATTTAACATACATAAACATTTGTTCTACTATTTGTAGTACATTTGACAAGCACAGTTAAAAGACGTGAGTCATGTGAACTCTGGAAGTGGTGTTGCCCTTCCTTAGATATGTGAAAGGGGATCAGTGAGTCAGCACTAAACACTGGAACAATGTGGTAGTGATGATATTCATCAATTGTATTTCATCCAGCTGTTTTATATTGTTGAATGGAGATTAGCCCTTGCCTTTCAACAATAACAATTAGAAAACAATTCTCGCAATTTAACTGAATAATAGTGATCGGATGTAACATAATCATTGTAGTGGTGCCAAGTGGATGTAAAAATGTTCTTCTTTGAACTGGTAGTTACAGGACATGTTATTCGATAAATATCAACCCATGTCCGTGAACAGAGGCCACAATCCAAAGCATCAGACATATAACAGGACTGAAATCGGAAGCTACGCTTCTCTTTCACAACACAAATAAAATATGAAGATTTTAAGTATGAACCATGTATTGAAATTCCAGATCAAACATTTCATCTATTCTTTTTCAAGGTAACATGGCAGAAACTTGTGAACGGCACGAAGCAGAACGTGGCGATCGCCAATCCCACCCTGGGGGTGTCTGTTGCGCCGCAGTACAGGGATCGCGTCGCCTTCAAGAATGCAGCGGTGAGGAGACGCACTCCGACGCTGGAAGACACAACCATCACTTTCTCTTTGCTCCGCCTCTCCGACGAGGCCACATACATCTGTGAATACACAACATTCCCTGCAGGGAACCGAGAAAACAGTGTAAACCTCACTGTCTACGGTAAGACGGATGTTTGATCATCTGAAAATTGGAGGTTATGTTATTGATGGGTAGCTGAATCATCCAGCAGTATCCCTGATCAAGGACAATTGTGGCTCTTAAATTCCACATAACTTCAGTTTTATTATGAAATAAACAGAAGAGATATAAAGTGTTTCTTTTAAAAGTCCAGCAGTTGCAACCGAATTTCTTACTTATGGCTACTTCACCTTTTATTATTAGAAGTAAGTCTGAATTGAATTAATTTTATCCGTAGTAATTGTTCAGAAGTAATGTTTTGTAAATTCTTTCTTTTTAGAAAGTCACTTGTTAAAACCTTGAAAAGACTGTCCTATATTAAACATTATGATCTACTTCATTAACATGCTTTTAAAAAAATGTGAATGTTTGTTCAAGGTTTTTATTTTCTTTAACAACCTCAGTTCGCCCAACAACTCAGATGAGTCTGTCCACGCCAACGCTGGTGGCTCGTTCATCCAACCTGAAAACACCGGTGGCCACCTGCGTTTCTGCCAATGGGAAACCAGCCGGTATAATCAGGTGTGTGTGCGTTTTTGCTTCTTATTACCCATCAGCCTAACATGATGTATCTCTGTTTCGTGAGCCTGGTTCTTTGCTGACATGAACAGGTGGGAGACGAGGGTGCCGGGAGAAGTGAGCACAAGTGAGTACAAAAACTCTGACGGGACATTTACCGTCCAGAGTGACTACGTGTTGGTGCCCAGTCGAGAGACACACAAGGAGACGCTCACCTGTGTCACCACCTACAACGAGGAGGTTTTCACTGACAGTGTGACACTTGATATTCAGTGTAAGTTTCTCTCAGCGCATTACAAAAATAACATAGCCCTACTGTTTAAGTAAAATTCACATTTTCAACTACGAGCTAAATTCCTTTTTTTATATTTGATTCCAGATGAGCCAGATGTTTCGGTGGACGGGTATGATGGAAACTGGTACCTTAACCGAGAGAACGTCCAGCTAAGCTGCCAAGCCGATGCCAACCCAGCTGTCTCGCTGTATCAGTGGAGACTGTGAGTACAACTCTATTAGTATGTGCTTCACTAAAGTTTAGAAAATTACTTAAGATAAATTCGGTAACAGAATAGAATTATCAGGTTTTATTCCATTGGTTGATTTATTTGTTTCAAACATATAGATGAGCCTAGTTGGATTTGTTCTTTGCCTCAGTGATTGTTAAATAGTTGGCCTACATGTTCAGCATGATGATCATATTTTTCTGTCCCTGTTTCAATTGGCTGTGTACAGCAATTATATTTTTGAGGGTGAGGTTTTATTTAAAACTAGTAAATCACGCTATGGTGAATGAACTGGATTTTCCAAAAAGTGCAAATTTTTGTGCAAATGGCGTCTTTCCTATGTGAAACTATAAGTGAGAAAAACTAGACCTAGCAAATTCTAGACTATGACTTGAGCAGAGATACTACCATGAAAGAAGTCAAATAATCCGGCGATGACATTTAGAAGAGCTAGAATATTTATACTGGAGGGGGATGACTGGATAGCGATCAGGTGGGCAGCCAAACATGAAGCAGGTGTGCGGCGCAGCTACCACACATACAGGAACCTAGGAAGGAGAAGGTGAAGAGAGGCAGGCAAAAAGGAGCACAACTATGGATGGCAGCAGAGTCACAGCTCAGCTCTAAAAGAAAAAGGAGATGACTATTCATATTTAGATCTATTCACTGCATATTCTGCAGGATCAATGGTTCCATGTCGAGCAATGCTGAGATACGAGACAACATCCTCACCTTCAAAGGCCCACTCACATATGAGGTGCAGGGCACCTACGTATGTGATGCAACCAACAGCATCGGGACGAGATCGGCCTCCGTAGAGGTCAGCATAATAGGTATGTCGAACCAACAATACACTGCAAACATTACATCCTGCAGATACTGCCGCAACTAATA
The DNA here is from genome assembly GCA_037951165.1 of Lophius americanus. Classification (NCBI taxonomy): domain Eukaryota; kingdom Metazoa; phylum Chordata; class Actinopteri; order Lophiiformes; family Lophiidae; genus Lophius; species Lophius americanus. Next base: position 3,042,092 of record JBBDHG010000061.1, read on the forward strand.
CTATTTTAGAATTAAAGATAAAGAACAATTAAATCCAACCTTATATTCTGGCATTCAACTGTTCTCCTTACTTTTTTTTTTGAACTATGTTTGTGTTTGTGTGTGTTCATGTGTGTGTTTTTTACTCTGAAGACAAGCCACTACCGCAGATCGTAACAGGGGACGTTATCAGTGTGATTGCCTTATTACTGGCTGCCGGAGTGCTCATGGGCATTACCATCACAGTGCTCGTGCTTAAAATAAGAAGTAGAAAAGATGATTCCTCGTACGTAAAAAGTACATTATCCTAACATTTACCCAACGTGTTTCATACTCTCTATTAACATCCTCAATGTCCATCTTTTATTCTTTTTTCAAAATTTTTAAGAAGCGACTCTCCGTCCAAAAAACAGTCCCAGCCCATAAGGAAAAGACCAGCAGATGAAATCCAGGTAAACAGTCGGTTCTGTTTGTAATCTACCAATCACACATGCAAAGATGTTTTTTTCCCATTTTATAACATTGGTAATTTGTTCTGACCAGAAAACAAATCGCTGTGGACAAAGTTCATTTAAATATAAAGTCCACCAAGGAGCAGTTTCAACTTTTTATTGCTAAAAGTTATTTTTGAGGGACAGTACCATTCGTATAGTGTATGTGAATAATCTACACTAGTCTGCCATAAGTGTGTGTCAAGGTAACACATCTTCAACTCTGAAAAAGAAGTCCAGTCGTTCAGACTCACTTTAAAAGGATTATCAGCCATAACTTTTTAACCACCAGCCTAATGTTGTGTGTCAATCCCCTCTTGGTGTCAAAACAGTTTTATTCAAAGAGGCATGGACTCCAAAAGACCTCCCACACAAACTCGTTTGGATTCTGCCTATTTCATTAATTTCCCCAGTTGGTGGTTACAATATAATGATTAATAGATGCATCTGGAAGAGCAAGTGTATTCTCTGCAATTTTGACATGTTTATGTCTGTTATTTCGCCACAGCATTCGGGACAGTTTTATGAAGAACTTCCAAACACAGCGGATTATGTGAGCTACAGACTGGCCTGTAACAAGGATGACTATCCAGAGCCCTACTCCCCACCCATCAACCCTCCGCTCTCATTTCTACCACAACACCCCTACCACTCTGCACAACCAACACCACCCTCTGCAAGCAGCAGCAGCACCACCGTGACTAAAAACACCTTCTCTCCTCCGTTACACACCACAGCCATCTTCAAATACCCGTCGGTACAGGGCCTTACTTCCCCTCCTCCGGGGGTGGCCGCGTACACTTTCCCCAAAGAGCAGTATGTCTGAGGTGAGGTCAGTTCCAAACTCAGACAAGATGATTTCAAGAGGAAGATGTTGTTTAACCCTGAACTCTCAGGCAGTGCCTCTACACTGTCTGCACCCTTGTGGATGGCTCTGGAAGTCAAAGGACAATGCAGCTTTTGTTTTTGAATTTCTTTTAAGAAAATGTTTTTTTCGTTTTGTTTTTTCTTTAATTGTGTTAGATATTCCTTGAAAAGCTATAATGCTGAACCATGTTCAAATACTTGCCAGTTTTAGGACAGAGAAAGGCCAGGCTTAGATTATTGGAAAATATATATTTCATGGAAATATATATTTCATGGATATTTAGAAAATACCTCCATCTGAATTGATTGGATTATAACTTCATTTCTGGTGGAGTTGATCATTTTCTTTATCCTTTTGGTATCATTTTGTATTTAAAAAAGGGAAATAGAAAAGTTATTTTACTTTCAAACTTAATCTGTTTTGCTCACTTTATGTGTCCTGTGTTGTGCACCCTGACAATCTCTTCACTGAGGAAACGCAGAACTCCACTTCTCGTTTTACCTTCTGTTCTGATTTAAGACTTCTACTGTGCTTGTGTTTTTTATCAAAGGTTTTTTTTCTTGGTAAAAAAAAGAAGATTTTTATCACTGAGAACATTTTGTTGATTTATGAATTCATGTTTTTATTTGTGGTGTCTGTGGGTATTAGCATTCATTGACACTGGTTGTTGGATGAGCCTTGGATTTTTATTATTTAAATAAAACGTATGTAAACTTGTATCAAAAGTGACTGATGGGCTTTTTTTTAATGAAGTTTAGATAGAATTTTCGTTAACTGAGTTTTTAATCAATACGTATAATCTAACTTATATATTTTTTAGTGTTAAGCTGTGTATCTTTTAGCTGGTAAAGATAATAAAAGAGATTGTAGTGTGATAGTGTCAGAGATGCTGCATGTACCTGTATTTTTTCCCTTCTTTTAATGGGATCAAATTAGCGTAGCATGTTATAAACACCTTTTGCTTGTGTTTTTATTCTTTTTCTTGTTAAAATCATTGCAAACCATGGCAAATGGGTTGCAAATTCCTTCTACTGCTGAGCCCTCCAAAACAAATTACACTTAATGACCTCTAGGTGATACTGTAAGAAGAAATAGAATGTTTTGCGACTGATGATGGCTGGACATGGAGCAAAATTATTTTATTATTACAAAATAATAGTAAGGTTGTTCTTTTACCCTGAACTAAACGCAAGCACTTGACTTGCATGTCTTATGTAGATATGCTTACTAAGTTTATAGTCTTATTGGAGAGCAAGACAGAAGATGGAGATATGGTAACAGAGGCTTCTGTGATGAAGAAGCTACAGAGAGATGAAAGTTTCATTAATATGGAAATTTACGGAGAATACAGTGGAAAATTCCGTCACGTGTAAACATCATGTGAAATGTGTATACATACACTATGTGTTTTATATAATACGTACATGCATATGTGCTGTTAGATATATGTGCACTTTCAAACATTTAAAATAGAGAGAGAATAAAGAGGAAAGACTTATTCGAAAAAGAAAAGCTGTAATTCAAATTAAAAACAGTAAATTTATGTCCATATTTAAAACACCGATTATAATGTTATGGTTTTGAAGCTAAATGAATCAGAATAAAAGGAATATCCACTGTTTTGCTGTGTGATAACATACTGGAGACTCACGGCTGATGAGTCTCTTCTATTAATGTGTAACGGGAAAAACGGAAAGGGATTTAATTGGAAGTGAGATGATCAGGTAGTTATATTTTAGTAGGAGATTCAGTTGTAATAAAAATGAAAATCAACGTGATAAATAACCTGTATTCTTTTTTCTCTTTGTCTATAACTATTAATTACAAATCAAGAGAGAAGATTACGGGCTACGATTTATTAGAGCTGTTAAAAGAGGAGGGATACGATCCGAGGACAGACTCACAGTAGACAGTCAGGCTGATGGTTTTTTTGGAGAGGGTGTTGAGGTGGGTGTTCTGGGCCAAGCAGGCATAGTCGCCGGCGTCCTTGCGTAGGATTTTGCTGATTATAAAATGTGGCCCAATATAAGCCTCGGAGTTGTTGTAGAACCAGACGTACTGACTGGCTGGGCTGGACAGTGCTTCACACAACAAAGAAATAGTCTCTTCGTTACACATTAATATTTGCTGTGTGGCAGGCGTCGCTGTCAGATGTTTTGGTCGGTACATGTCAAGGCAACATCCACATGTGTGACAGGAAACAAGGTTTCCCAACAGAATATTTTCTAAAGCATCATACTGCCTTCCTCAGTTTGTCCTGTTCCCATAATGCATTCTGGGCCATCTTTTCCCAAGTGACATATCCGTACATAGCTGTTCGCCTAATAGGAAAGAAAATATGATTCTTCTTCTGTTACCCCCACGGTTCAGGGCACAGCAGTCGGCATTGGCACTCTGACTGTTATGCAGCGGCACAGGCCCAGGCATAGCAGGTTAATATGCTCTGTGTGTTCTCATACTTTTCTATCAGAACCAGCAGCTTCAGAAACCACCTTGTGGGATCAGACAACATTGAATAACCTTTGCTCTTTGGAAATGCTCTGATCCGTCTGCCCAGCTTTTTGAAGAGCACAAAGTAACCGTTCAAATTATCAGTAAATGTATTAAAGACAACTTAGCAGAGACAACTATAATGTTTAGATCAGTCATCGGTGATGAAGTCTAGGTGTTGGATGCAATGAAAGACATATCGCCAAACAGTGGAGAGATAAAATGTTGTGAAGATCTTTCAACCTATAGCGATACATTTTTCCTCCTGTTTTCTTTTTATGTGAATGAACGTGATAAACTAAATTGTTGCCCGTCACTTCTTGTCTTGCAAATTGGGGGAACTGATCTCCCTCCTACATTCATTCATGACATCGCTCACATTACACAGGCATGGTTCCGGCTAACATTTCTCCCTCCTCTCTCTTTCATAAAACATAACAACCATATGGATTATTTTAAGACATATATAACAATAACTTAATGGCATTTCATTTACTGGATTGTGAATATTTTGTAAACGGAGGCCTGCAGTGTCGCAGCAGGAATCACGGACCACTGTTTCTAGATTTATGACTATATTTAATCCTAATCCCATTAGTGCAGCAGAGTTCACTCGGCTCTGCTGTCCTTAAGTGACCTCTGAAATCATAATCAGGGATTATTATTTTATAACTCACCCTAGATGACTAGGAGCAAAGTAAATATGATTGGATATTACTGGAACTAACTAAAAGCATGTTTTATCTGAGCATCTTATCTCCAAAATTAATCAAAACCTTTTTTGTTTATGTAGTTCCCAAATATTGCAACCAGCAAAAAAAAGGGAAAAGACATATAATCTAATGACATATAAAAGCTTTTTTACCACACTTTTCTCATCTGTTTATCTTCTTTCTGTGTGCATCTGCTGTAGTAACGAGTCCAAGGATGTTGAATTAAAAGATTTAAGTGCAGATGAACGTGGTCATACCTGTGTGAAGGAATGTGACTTCTGTGTCAGTGTATGTGGAAGGCTAACCTGCCCATGTGTCGACCTTGCTTTGCATAATAGATGAGCTCAGTCACCATGTTATTCTAACCCTGTTGGAGAGAGAAAGGGGAATAGAGGGAGATAGAGAAAGGAAAGACACATGAATAATTGAGACCAAATCAGTTTACTGACCCTCCATCCTTTTCTCCTCTCAGTTCAATGAAGTCAGTGCCTTCAGCTGGGTTCTCCAAGAAACTTCTGGACAGGAGAGATACAGAGACTCCTCGCCTGTTGATGCGCTCCGTGATATTTTTGGAGCAAACAGGTTGTTGGATTCAGGATCATCATGATACCATGGGGGCCCCACTGCTAGGGCTGGCCTTTTTATTTCTACCTACCAGCTTGGTCACCCCAACAACAAATGGTAAGTCCAATGTAATTGGATCTTTGTTTACACAAAATCATTTCAATAAAAGTATTCATGTTGCAAAAAAAGTTATATTGTAAAGATTTGTCTGTATCTGACAAATTTTTAGTCAGTATTTACAGTAGTATTATAACGACATGTTTGTAATATTCTTTTTCATATACTGTGTACAAAAACATGTTATTGAGCAATTTATTGATGAGGATTATTTTAACAAATCTAAGCTTTAGGGATAGTTTACACGTGAAATGTACAAATGACTCATAGTGTAAAACTATTACAGCTTCAATCCCATAATGTCCTCAAACCTATTGTTACTTATACCAAGAGGAAAATATTTTCATCAATAATATGATATTTATGTCAGCTTTAGTAGTCTATAAATTAAATTTGGTTGAACGGACTTATTCCGTTATCCATTTTGGAAGGTCTTACAAAACAATTGCAGAGTGTCTGTGAGTTCCAGTGCAAGACAATCTGTAACTCAACACGGGCAGGGCACCCGACACCACCATCTCCTTTTTCTTCACTCACACACACACACACATACACACACACACACACACACACACACACACACACACACAGACACACGCACGCACGCACACACACACACACACACACACACACACACACACACACACACACACACACACACACACACACACGCACACACACACACACACACACACACACACACACACACACACACACACAATTTCATGCGTGTCTGTGTATCTTCTCTAAGTGCCAGGGGTGCATATCAATCACAACTGGGAGGTGGTGTACCGGGACATCAGAGTGTATGGAGTGGTGGGCAAAGCAGTGATCCTGGAGTGCGGTGCCACCCTACCTGATATGTACATATGGAGCTTCACCAAGCCCGGTACTGATGCTATCAAAGCTGTGGTGTATGATTTGGGGAAGGGAACGAGGATCCAAAATATGGCCAAGAGGCTCGGACAACTGACCGTCATCTCAAACAGTGCATCCATGAACCTAGAGAAACTGCCTCTGGCTGCACACGGCCTGTTCACCTGCCAGGCGTTCTATAACATAGAACAGGAGCCCAAAGTCTACTACTACTATGTGCATCTAGTGGTCCGAGGTAAGATTTCCTGCACCCTCAAACAGATGTGGAAAAGTTCAATCATCTCAACAAAACCTGAACGGAAACAAACAAATAAGGCATCTGGGGAACTGTTAAGCTCGTTATGTAGAGTTGGCGCCCAATGTGCCCAGGCTTAATCCTTGTAGCATGATATCTCCCTTTGGTCTGCCTGTCTATAGCCTGTCCTGTCAATAAGAGCAACCTTAATATAACAGTTTTAAAGAAATTCCAATACCTAGGCACTTACAACTGGACCTAGGTGAAACAAGTATTTGCCCACTTTGGGGCCAAATTAAATAGAAAATGATGCCAAACAAATAACTGGTTGCTTCTCAATCAATCATTAATTAAAAAGAGCGAGTACAGGAGGGTAAAAAAAGGTCAAAACTAAAACCAACAGGTATGTGGATCCAAATGCAAGACTCAGGAGGCAAGCAAAAATTGTAAAAGTGGTTTACTGAGAATGGTTGGTACATGGTAAGGCAGTCAGAAGGCTATCAAATCCAGTAAGAGCTAAGGCAAAATTTAAGTCAGAAACAGGCTTGGTCAAAATACACAATAAACTCATGCGAACACACTAGGAAACGCTGGTAAGGATGACTGGGGGTAACATCACAAACTTGCACTGAGGAGACGGGAAAGACTATATTCACTCTGAGGTCGGGTAAATGATACGCTGCTGGAGAAAATTGAGACAATCAGTGATGCAGGAGACACAAGAGGGTCAAGGGACCTAATGAGATTGAGATCTGACCGTTACTGTATACAAACAGGAAGTTACCTTATCAAAAGAATTTCCACAAATGACAAGTAAAGAATACACCAGTCTGTATACTATTACAAACCTATTTTTAGGGCTCTGATCCTCCACAGATCCACACTGAGACACATTATCTACAAATGGAGAAGACTTGTAACTATGGTGAACCCTCCCTGATGGGACCCTCCTAAATACCTCCAAGAGCATGGAAGTCATAAAAAATCTAAGAAACCCCCCCCAAAAAACATTCTAGGAACTGAAGACCTCTCTCACCTAAATAAACGTAAGTGTCCATGACTCCACCATTCATAAGATTGTTAACTCTACTCAACATAATGATCAAGCAGTGGCGTGAAACATATATACAGTCGCTCTGACCGACATTTTGTGTGCATATGATCAGACATAATCTTCAAGATTAACAGTTTACCAGTCATTTTAATTTGGATTGTTTTGCAACAATTGTTTATCTGTTTGAGTTAAATGCAGGGGCAAATAGTTTTATGACCTCCCTCAAAATGACTCGTTTTTGGCGACCCCAGAGTATAAAAGAGGAGGCCAGACAAGGTTCAGAGTTTTACCCCCACCATACTCTATTTCCCCCAAAGTTAAAGGCAGGCACTAGGCCAGCTACGCAGTGGACCGTCGCTCCCAATGCTTTCCCCTAAACTCAAAAATAAGAAAAATCGTTACAAAAGAAAATAGGAATAACAGAACTACCAGTAGTCGCCAGCCAAAACTAAAACAACAAAATAATACAGTAAAATGCTGACAAAAAAAACAAGGCAGGATGAACAAAAAACTGTGCGGGCAAAAGATAATAATTCCTGAGTACTCTGCAGCAGGCAAACAGTCGTGGAGGGAGGATAGAGGGAGACTAGAGAGAGAGACTAGTATGTAAATGTATGGCTTACTCAAATATAACAGCTCACATCACTTTTATCCCTAGGGCAATTTAAATCTTTAGCATCATTGTATTTTACTTCAAGCTGCTCCTATTTAAGTTAAATCCTCTGTTTTCAATTTTAATTGCTTCATTTATTTCTATTTTTAATACTTTTTTCTCCTACTTTCTTTCTCCTTTTCCATTAATCATTTGAAAAAGGAGACTATAGGATAAAACTGCTTTATTAAATATCATAAACACAAAACCACCTGGTGTAATTACAAATCCGTTACCCACAAAGGGTGTCGAAACCAGAGCCAACTCAATCCAAAGTGAAAAAATAGTTTTGTTGCGGAGCTACATTAATATATTTTTTGAACAATATTTATAATTTATTTTTCTACATATGTGTATCTGTCTCAAACAGTTCCAGTCAGTAAGCCTTACATCTTGATGAGTGATGCATCTCCAGTGGAAGGATCTACAATATGGATGCGCTGCAACCTTGACAATGGGACTGGGCCAATCCAGTATGTATGGAAACATGAAAACCATAATGGCAGCATCACAGTCTTTGCGCAGGGAAACATCAGCGTTATCAATGTGACGGACATCCATCGCAACCACAGCGGCTGGTACCACTGTGTTGCCAGCAATACTGTCAACAGTGAGAGGTCAAACCGGTTAAAGCTGGACACAATGTGTGAGTAATTCTGGCGATTTGGGGTAGGATTTGGACTTTCTTTCAGCTTCATAAATCATTTTTACAATCTTAAAGGAATCCTCCCAGTGATGAACATGCAACGATTTTCACATGTAGTTGTTTTGCAGACATTTAAAGCAAGTTTCAGCTCAGTGTTTAATTGTCCAGAGCAAAACTTTACTCTCATAGCAATACCTTTGTTGGTACATCAGTTTTTAGCAAAAGTTTTACCTTCTCTAAAAACCCAAACTATGCATGTGCTGAGCACCCACCATAGACTGCAACTTGTAGTGAACATAATGGAGCATTTAGGAGGCACGGAGACGGTTCTTACCCTTAGGAGTAATAGAGACCAAAAGCCAGAATTATGATGTTGCTCCATAATCACTGTCAAAGGATTTATAGGTAATCTGTAGTTTTGACAATCTTAACTGTGGTGACAGACTGTATACATGATGTAAGGATGTTTCAATTTTAATTTAAGTTCTTAAAAGACTAACATAAAGTTGTTCAGCTGCCTGTATAACATGTGTTGAGCGTTTTCTTGTCCTTTGTCCTCAGTTGGTCCGGACCTCCCTCAGATAGTGGTGACTCCATACAGTATAACCGAGCGGGGATATTTAGCCCTGGAGAAGGAGACTATTTCTTTGTTGTGTGAAGCACTGTCCAACCCAGCCAGTCAGTACGTCTGGTTCTACAACAACTCCGAGGCTTATATTGGGCCACATTTTATAATCAGCAGAATCCTACGCAAGGACGCCGGCGAGTATGCCTGCTTGGCCCAGAACACCCACCTCAACACCCTCTCCAAAAAAACCATCAGCCTGACTGTCTACTGTGAGTCTGTCCTCGGATCTTATCCCTCCTCTTTTAACAGCTCTAATAAATCGTAGCCCGTAATCTTCTCTCTTGATTTGTAATTAATAGTTATAGACAAAGAGAAAAAAGAATACAGGTTATTTATCACGTTGATTTTCATTTTTATTACAACTGAATCTTCTACTAAAATATAACTACCTGATCATCTCACTTCCAATTAAATCTCTTTCTGTTTTTCCTGTTACACAGACTCTTACTTTTTTTCCTCTGCTTGAGACATTTTCCCTCCAACTCAGTACATCATCTCTCACATTAAAACAACTCATCACACACACACGCACACACCAAAACATCAGTGTGGAGAGGAGGGAGTGCAGCTGGGCTATTCTCCTGTCGCCGTCTGAGAAGTTGCTGGGACTCTCTGGCAGGTATCTTGCTTTGATGTCACAGCAATGGCAAATGTTGGTTGGCCCGGTGGCCAAGTGCTTGCCATTCTTCTCTCCTGCTTAGTTTTGATAAGTTTAAACATTTTACTCCAAAACAAATCAACATTCTTAGAGTGTAAAGACAGTGGCGGCCGTTGTATTAGAAGAGACGGGCCTTGCAGCACTGACTTGACATTGCCACGCCTTATCCATTCCTTTCACATGAAAAAGATTACCAAGATATTAAATGATGTAAAAACATATTTCGGTAATTGTGCAATGATTTATACCTAACATCCTCACAGCTGTGGCTCCTACAGCACTTTTGGCCCTAATACCTTTACGCATCACTTTGCACATCACTGCCTTGTCACGCTGTGCTTTATCTCCACAGACCCACCCAGTGGTTCACCCTCCTGTTTTGTGGAGCCGGCTCTGAACCACACATCTTTGAGACTGCGCTGCTCCTGGCCTGGGGGATTCCCATCCCCCTCCCTCCAATGGACGGACCAGCTGAAACGATTGGGACAAGATGAGGTTGACACAGGGCAGCAAAGAAATACACAGACCAACACAGCCATATTGTTCTCGAGGGAGGGCCTAACTTCCAACAACAGCTTGTTTACATGTGTGGGCTCACACCCAGCGCTCAAACAAACAACATCATGTAAAACGCGCACATGTGAGAGAGAGAAGTATAATTAAATATACTCAACATTCTCAAAGCCTCTCACATGCAACTTAAACATCTTCTCCTCAACTAGATATCCCCCCTGAAGAGCCAGTGTGTTTTGCCTATGTGACTCACAACAGAGAGTTTCTGACGCTCTCCTGCTCTTGGGATGGAGGGGTCCCAAATGCTCTGGTGTGGTGGGAGGGCCCGGGTGGCCAGAACAAAGGAGGAGAAAAAAACTCCAACATCCTGGTCTTACGCTATGGCACTGCGCACGGTGGCAAACCCTATACCTGCCATGCCAAGCATCCTCTTCTGGTCCAAACAAAGACCTGCAGGCTCACACTGGGTCAGTGTACATTGTTAGACACACCTTGTAACAAAATAGCAGATACAATAAGTAAATTAAGTAATTTGATCTATTTCCAACTGTAGAGGCTCCTGTGTTGTTGACGCAGCGCAGAATTGTATCCGTATACGAGGGGGAAGATGTCCAGCTCACCTGCAACCTGAGAGCCAACTTTCTTCCTGTCAATGAAATCACCTGGTTTAATAATCAGGGTGTGGATGTCAGAAGTGCCTCCAAGTACACACTGCTGCGAACATCTGCATGGGCCAATCTGACAGTCAAAGATACACACCAGACTCAAGACACTGGCGAGTACAGATGCTCCACTTCCAACGCAGTGGGAGGAACTGATATCAATGTCACATTACTGGTCAAAAGTAATAAGTATTTTTTTATCTTTTCTTTTAAAGGCTTTTGAATTCTTGCTCAGGGTTAGCCCAGAAGATAGACACCACTTTAATAACTGTGAGGCAAATCGAAGCTACAGTCAGCAGAGAATAAACTTAGCCATGCTTAAAGCAGATAATGTAAAATGGCACTTCAACACCAAGCATGCTGCAAGTTTAGATGCCAACTACCCTGCAAATCTTTCTCTACAGTATTTATATCAACATTAGCAGAGAGAATATGGCAGAGCTAGTTAAGCAGGTTCCATTCAGAACAAGATCTGCACTTCTGGAAATGCTCTGATCTAACCATTTAGTCATCACAATATGTCCTTAAACGTCCCTCAGATCCTTAGCATTGCCGCTTTTTTCAAAGTTGCTATTGCTCCCTAATATGTCCCATTCACAAACTTACCTACCTGTCTGTGTTAAACATTTAATTCTTTAAAGAACAATGAAAATGTCAAAAGTGGACACAAACACAAAATGATGAAAAATCACTTTTGTTGATTGATCTCAGGGTCATGGATATTAGACCTATTAACCTCGGGACTGACCAATACAATGCTGTCACCATAGTTATTCTTAGGATTTCCGAACTAGGGGTCAACCGTCAAACTTACTAGTAGCTTTGTAATGCTGTAAGTAGAGCTTTTATCATAAAAAATGGTAACAACAACCATGCTAATATGCTAATCTAATAGCTAATTTATCTCTGAACTCAACGTGAAGTTGAGACTAATGGAAATGGCAGTAGCTTACAGGTATTTGAAAGCTGTTAAAATGATTGATACTATATATTTATCAGGTTTTTGAGGTTAAAACTAAGTATTGAGAAACTGAATTATATCATGGCACTAAACTATTACCAAATTTAATGGCAACCATTTCCAAAAACTTTTCATCCAAAAAAGTAAATTGAACCCTTTTCACGCAGAGCGTTCACTACAGTGGAAAGCTATTCAAAAGCCATTTTCTAGTATATTCATGAGGTTTGATGGTAATGTTGAATATCCGTCACTTCATTGGACGTTAGTGAGTCATCCCAACGATGCCGTCCCATTGGCCAACTGTTGTACCTGCACCACAAACTCCTCAAAACCAAGATGGATAGAATGCGAGAAATGCACACACAATGGACACACAGGTCTTTTGTAGTTCACCTGTTACAACAGCAGGTGTCGCTGTGACTCAGTTCAAAAGTTTTCCACACTGGACCTGACTATGGACTACTAAATCATTTGAATAACTTTCACAGTAATTTAGTTTACCAGTAGACAGTTTTTATAAATTCTTACAGCTAAGACAATATCTTCAGAAACATAAGGAATGGGAAAATGTCTGTGAAGAACCAGCTAAAACCGACAGTGTGATCGGTTTCAGCGAGGAGCTGTTGGTGTCCCACACAGAGAAAAACATTTCTAGGAATAAATGTGGTCTTGTCATACCTATGATATCCAAGAGCAATAGATCATAGGAGGGGCTTCCTTTTGATTTAATAGCAAATGTGCTGCTAGAGACCAGATCTGAGCATATTCTTAGGTACATTTCTGTTCTCTATAATTATTCACAGGACACAGGGAATGCTTTCAATCTCATCAAAATCAGAAAATTAATAAATGGATTCAAGAATACATTCCTTTCAGTGGTCGATCCTGAGGAATTTCAAGCGATTGATGGGCAGAACATTCCCTTCAAGGGCCACCTGGGTCTTATGCAGTACTACCTCAAAAACCCAAACCTTTGAGTATGAAACTGAGGGTGAGAGTAGAGACCTCTGGTCAGGTCTACAGACGTACTCAAGTGCTTATGCCATGACATAAAGCAAAAGGTGACACAATGTTTTCTTTGACAAATGTAATTTGCATCATCCTAGTCATTCAGGCATTTCAACAACAGGGTATCAATGGCACTGGCACATGCAGAATCAAAAAATTCTGATTGATGTTGTTACACTTAATGCATGACAGGGTTGCATGAAATCCATTTTAGTTGTCACTTCTGCAACTTCTTCCAAATTAATAAAATTTAAAAATTTAAAAAAAATTAACATTGTTTGGATTTCTTAAGAAGTGACACATAATATGTGAAGAAAATGTGCTCTATTGTCTAATTATTCATGCATAAATGGGTTATAGAGGCAGAACAAGCACAACATTCTCAGAATTCATTTAATTTCAGTCCAAATATCTGTGGAAACTTGAGTGGTAACAGAAACTGGGATTTGTCTCTTTACCAGGGCACCCCATGCCACCCAATGCGACTCTGCTCAAAGTGATGTACAACAGCCGGGAACGCACTGAGGTGGAGTTGGAGTGGCAGGTAGAAAACAAGGAGGACAAAGATTTGACAAGTTTCATACTGGAGCATATTTGGGTGTCAGAGCGACCAGGGAGGAAAAGCAGCATCAATGATTCCAAGGATGCCAAAGAGGAGAGGATAGGTCCACCTGTCTGGTACCGTAAGACCATCCAGGACCCAGATGTCAGGAGTCACACAGTAGGGAGACTGACACCAACCCTTACCTATCAGTTTCGCATCATGTCTGTTAACCACCGCACCCTTGGACACCCTTCACAGGCAAAGACTCCAGGTATAGCTTGTACAGAGACAACTCAGAGTGACAAGTGTGATTAGAGAAAACTGAGAAAGGCGAGGGTTTGAATTAGGGATGAAGAGATGATGACATATGTGCTAATAAAGGAGAAACAAGTAGTAATGTAATTTGTAAAGGTGACAGGTGAATTAGGTGATTTTTTAACTATTGTTTACATTGCCGACATGAAAATTTTGATGCTTAAATGAGAGTCTAACATTTGATTTGTTTTTTTCTTTTATCCACTTAGGTGAAAGACAAACAAACAAAAAAGACACAACATATTACACACAAATCATGGATTCACACCCTCCATTCAATTCCACTTTATCTCCCTCCCTTCTCTGCTCCTTAACTTTCCTCTGGTTGCTCCAGTGTGCTTCTTGAGAATACTTTGTGTTAACTGCACCATATTACGTAGGACTTGATTGCTCTCACTAAACCAGATGATAGAACATTTGAGAGTCAGGTGTCAGGGTAGGATAGGCTAGTGGTTTTCAACCCCCTTGCTGTTAACACATCGACTCAGTCCAACAGGGCTTATTTTAATGTGGACCTTTTGTGACTTCCTGGCCGTCTGGAATTGGCTGGAAATCAAAATTGCAGGATAATGGTTAATAGAAAAAATGTAGCAGGAGAACAAGTACAGTTAGTGACCCAGCTGAATAAATGGCTAGAGAGCATTTACTTTAGCCTCCATCAAGAGAAGAACTTGTTACACTCACTGTTGAAGACAGATAAGGGGCCTCTGTCTGTTATCTGACTTTCATTTTATAACCATTTGTGCACATTCTACAGTGAGCTCACTGACACAGACCAAATGTAGCAGTGCTATTGGAGGTCATTGGGTGGAAGTGAAGCCATAATTCCAGCAAGACAAGACAAATGTCTTCAGTGAAAAATTAAAAAACTAAGACACTCTCAACGTACAGTAGTGCAATATATTTAATCATCTTGCAGACAACCAGCAAGTAGATTGTTGGCAAGGTCGTTGCCACTTTCAATCCACTTGGTACATTATCACTACCTTTTCTACAATCTGCAATTTTTGTTGCAGTAAGTACCTTTTGGTTATTATCAGCCATCTTATGGAGGCCAAGGTAAAAGATTCATGGAAGCATGTGGGCACTGAAGAATTAAGCACTTAAAAGGAGAATAAATAAGCTGTTAATAGCTCATTTATGCTCAACATTAAAAAATTGATAAGGACACAGATGGAGCCCGCTGTCTGTACTCCTCTCAGATGATACGAAAGAAATTGTCAGTACCACCTGTGTAGTCATAATCCAACCAAGAAACAATTTACAGACGTGATAAAGATGAAGAAAACAGAAAAAAATCAAAAAAAAAAACTGACCTCCATCGAATACAACCCTCACTTCACTTCATGGGTTGAGAACCACTAGAGGAGCAGAAAATGTTATAACAAAAATCGATGTGATACATTTTACCAACTGCTGAAGCTATCCACACCAACAGAGCTGTATTATTTTGAAATGTGTGACTGTGATGTGTTGCAGCGGAACCACGCTATAATGCATACCCTGCTGTGATCGGAGCAGCCATAGGCGGGATGCTCTTTGCAGCCATTGTCGTGGTGTTGCTCGTCATTTTCATAATACGCAACCGCAACAACCATCCTCGTGAGTTTCATAGACATTAATAACATGCTAATGACTCGAGTGATAACAGAGCCATTGTCCCATTATGTTGCATTAACATTCGGCATCTCTTCCCTTAGGACTACATGATATTCTGTTTGGTTTGTGAGTACCTCTACTACTCTCTTTTTTTTCTACATATATACTCCTTTCATATATGTACCTTTATATATTAAAAAGCAGCAATGTAACATCTGCTGTTTGTAATGTTGACAGCTTTGTCTGCAAAAAAACGTGCAACTAAATAGTTTTGTGTGTGTGTGTTCAGGCAGCACAGCCAGTCGAGGGAAAACATCAACTTGCCAGAAGATGAAGTAGTTGGCTCTTCAGAGGGAGGAATAGAGAATGTTTGTGGATCAGCCATTCCAGGCAAGATGAACCCACATCACATCTGCTTGTCAGGGTTCCCACACCCTTTTCTGTCTGCTAACGTTTAGATTTCTCAATTGTTTTGCATCAGTTCTTTTTAAAGCCATGGGTTCATGCACTCCTGATTTGCCTTTTGTCCGATCTTGTGACAATGGGGTCATTTAAACTTATCTATTTGTACTATTAATTAATGGTTTATCGGTTAATATTTATCTGAATGGGCTTGTCTCCAGCCACCATCTTAGCCAAAGACATTAAGGTAAAAAAGGAGAGGGACCCTTAAACTGCCCACCATCTTTTGTAGCCTCATTTGACTCATTGTTTTCACAATGTTTGAGTTTAAGCTTCATTTTGCAGAAAAATATAACTACTTATACTACTTAACTTGCAAATTGATATAGTCTGTATATTAAAAATGAATGAGAATGGATAGCTACTTACTTGCAAGAAATGCAGCTTACACAGCAACAAAGATTTTTCCTTCAATAGAAAAGGGATAAAAGCAAGGCTAGAAATTTAATGCTAACAGTAAAAACAAGATATAAACGCACAGAATCATGGATAGTGTTCAATCAGTAATGCAAAATGATATTTGAAAGTATAACCGGTTGATAACATTACGAGTGAAAATAAGCCAAAACGAAATTGAACATAATTATAATCAGTTAAAACCTGAAGAGGTGAAGGGGAGGTCAGTTAATCCTAGTCTGTTCATGCCCACACAATCCTGGTGAAAGTGATTTCAAAGAAAAGAAATCTATGTTGTTTTCAGACCTTCACAAAGTCTTACTCCGAAATCTGTAAAAAGTATATTCTGCCATATTTCAAGTTTTTTCAACCATCTGTAGCATCATTCAACCAACTTTGTCCTAATCCTGAACCTTGATGCCCATCTATTCCAGTTGAACACATTGCTATGCCCCGGGCATCTTCACCACTTACCATCTCACCCCTGAGTGCCACCCCTACAACAAGCCAAGCCCCGCCCCCTGGAGATGATGAGCCTGTCAACGTCACCATCACCGTCAAGGCTACAGGCTCATAGACATATATCACACTCTCCTTAAGTCTTGGGATGGACTCACAACTACTATGACCTTCCAGCCTGCACAGTGGTGATGTGCGGGCCCAACCATAACCCAATTTACAGCTTCATTACTAGAAATTACCAAGTATGTTGGAGGCATTTAAATCAGTGACACAGTTGTTAATAACGTTTAAAAAAAGAACGGAAATACAACGTACAACACTTCCCACCTTCTCTTCCCATCTATCTGTCGAACGTTGTGTCACTGAAACATAGATATTGTGTGTGTGTGAGCGCAGGAAAAAGAGGGAGAAACATTTGTCTCACAGTTAATGGCTTTAAGTGTTACTGTTTCGCAGCAATTCAACAATAAAGAGAACCATTTGGAACAATTTGTCTATTTATTTACCCTCCCCTACTGTGGCTGAACGTTGGAGTTAGTTGAAAGCTCTAATCACCTATCCGAGATAAGAGAGACTGTGCTAATTCGATAGGAAAATCTAAAGTATATTATTACACTTGAAAATATATGAGAGATTATTGGAAAAAAAAACTGTGCTGTTCTGAAATGTTCTAAATGCTTTTGTTTTTTTGTGGTAAAATTGTACATATGTTTTCTCGGTTGCTAATCTTCATGATTTATTAATGTTGACTTCTATTTGTAGGATTTGTTGGAGTTCTGATGAGAATTGAATGACTTATGAAATCATTTAATGGTGACATTTTGAATTTCATGGAAAATAGTCCATTTTAATTACATTAGCTCAACCTTTTGATAAAGGATGGTTCTAGAAAAATATCTGACCCTAATTAGACTTTATTTCGTTTTGGCTCAAGTTACATAAGTCTATTTAATAAGTCCTCACAGCCTTTTAAAAACAAAAGAAAACCACCCTACTTAGCAAATAGGACAACCTGATAGCCAATCGTTGATGATTCCTCTTCGGTGGCTCCTTTAGACTCTGGCGTACCCCAGGGCTCAATTACCGGCCCCGAATTCTTTAGCTGCCGCTGGATCGTAAACAGATTCAGTCAAGTTCCTGCACTCAGTCAAGAAATTAAATGATTTTAAACATTTTCAGCTTTTACAACACGGACATGCACCTATCTCTCCCAGCCCAGGCACCGGCATTCCCACAAGACTTGAACATTATTTACCTTCATTTTACCAAGACCATTGTTCTTCTGCTACTCCTACTATTACTAATAGTAATATTTTTTTTTTAATCACTGCAAAAAATGCACCTGAAAGGTAACTGAGTAGATGAACTTAGCACACGCACAAATGCGTAAGGTGTAAGAGCAATAACATACAAAAACAAGAGCAAAAACCAAAAACAATAAGTAACACAACCACCTGATCTGTAGTGACCACAAAAATAGACTTCCAGTGTGATCAATGATTAAAAACCAATTAGAGAGCAGCAAATGTCACATGTGACGGAACGTTTGAACACAGGTCTGCTGTAAGTTAATTACACATATCATTAATTTCAGAGAGAGCTTCGAGCAAAGCAGTCCGGCATGACCTGGGTGGATAATTTAAAATGGAATCAGTCTGTTGGCAGTCACTTCTCTACAGAGCAGACAGGTTGAATGAGTAAATATTTGTATTTTGTCTTCGTTTCCCCATGATTTGTATTTCTTCAATGCGACACGTGATCATTTGTGTACACAAGACGTCAAAGAGGATCATCGGTGAAGGTATGGCCTGCTTAGCGTCACACCACAAACCAATAAGAGTCATTTCAACTACAGGATTGATTAAAAATGAATAGGTTGTCCACTGTATCGAAGACATTTAAAAGTTCCATGTCCGCTAGGAAGAGAATATTGAGAGCAGGAAACTCAAATAGTTTCTTTTCCATTTACGAGTTTCAATTTTTTTAATACAGTATATTATAAATTCAGTTTATTAGGGTCACCTTGATTAAGATGGAAATTCTCCATTTGTCAAGCTGATTGAAACAGAATTGTTCTATCTCTCTGCTATAAAGGTCTAAGGCAATAAAAAATGATACATTGCTGAATGTCTTAATGATGTTCCTGTGAAACGTGTCATGGATTTCATTTATTTACCATGGCATAGCCTACCATGTTAATAAGTACGTGGATGGTCTTTGTCCATCTAGTCCCTCTTTGCAAACACTTCAGTCCATTTCGTAATAAATGTGCAGCAAGACAAGACTTTTTGCAGGCGCAAAAGTGCTTTGCGCCTGCAAAAAGTTACATACTCTTCCCTAGTTCAAGAACCAAGATGGGCATTTCTTTTACTGAAGTGAAAATATTTCTTTAAAAATATTGAACGTTCCACTTCAAAAAAAATTCCCATTTAATATTTAAGACTGATTGTCGGAATTAAAGAAAATGTAATTTTCCAAATGTTTGGTATTTAAGTGCGAACATGACAATTCAATTTTCACTCCAGCTTCCACATTTCACAGTATGCAACAACAACCTATTTTGGTGGGGTCACGTGAGAGGGTCTGTCAAAGACTTGTTATTATAGGAGCCCAGTGGACATAGCACTGAAGAAAAAATGCAGTAACATTCGGTGTAATGAATGTTTAGTACTTAAATTTACAACTTATATTTATTTATGTTTTTTTTGTTTTTTTTAAAATTCATGCCTCAGTTTTTATTTGACAGCGTCTCAGACAAGACCAGCCTGTGAACAAGAACAAAGCTACAACATAATAATATTGGAGCCTGCAACCATAGCCCGGATTAAAATGATAGTTATAAGTAGGTAATATTTCAAACCTTTTTCATAAAGTCAGAATTCTAGCAATCCCCCAATACTTTTATTGGCTTGTTCTTTAATATCACTTCACTTTGTCACTATTAATACTCTCTTTTGTTGCTATGGCTTCTGTATCTTTCAGACAAATGTACGTCAGACACTCCTTTGGAGTTGTAAGAGGAATTTGGCTTTGCAATTAGAGAACGCCTAGGCATGTTAGACAAACCTGGTAAGTAAGCAGAAAACTTGTTATTATGAAAATGAATTCATAGCAATGATTTTTCATATTCTATCTGTTCCAGCATGGTTTGGTAATGAAACTCAGCTTTTCTTTTTATTCAAAATGTTTTGTATGGGAAGGGAAATCAATCAATTTCAGACGGTTCTGTATTTTCTTGAATTTTAATTTATTTATTATAGAAATATATATTTAGCGATGCCAGTCTCATACAACCCCTGTGGTGTGAAACAAAACAATTTCTTGTGAATTGGACAGATGATGCAGCACATGGGAGGATAATCAGGATTTCAAAAAATGGATATCTATATCTGGATCTATATCGCAGTTGATATTTCTGAGAGCATTGACAAAAGAAACGTCGATGGTGTGAAGGACTTTATAAAAAACTTATCACAAAGGTAAGAAGCAAACGGCCTTCTCCTTGATCTTGGCTGGAGGGACAGAGAGAGACAGACTGTGACACTTTGTGTTTTCCACAGATAGCATATTCGATATTCAATACTAATAGAATAAAATACACAGAAATGTATGTCCTGTTATAAAAACTCTATCTAGATATTGTGGCCTAAGTTTAAAAAGTTTTTGTTTTTATTATTACATATACCATGAAGGTGGAGTTGTCAGCTGCGACTCATACTTTTTCTTGTAAACACAATGAAGCCTCTCCGTTGTACCATGTTATTAGCCAGCGTTTGTTTGTTTGTACGTTTTTTGCATATATTGTTCCATTTTTTGAAGTAGCCTACTCTATAATTGCAATATTCTTCCTTCCTGACTAAAGTCTACCATGCTTGGAAAATATAAAATACAAAAATATTCTTGTAACATCAACCACATAATTAAATCGGATCTGGATCCAAGCAATATTCTCTATCAGCCGATCAAGTACTTTGAAATGTGTCCATAGAAAATTATTTGTAGTGAGATAACAAATATTAATTTTGTAGACTTGATGAATCTCAAAAAGTTCTGAAGAAAAAACATTTTTTGTTAAATATTGTTTTTCTTGAGTAACTAATGATATCAATAAGTCTCCATGAAATTAATCAATTATCATGGGGCTATTGCTTTAAGTTGCTATGATATAATAGGAAAAATGAAATTGTTGGCTTGAGGTTGCAATCCACAAGACAATAATTTAAACTTTATTTAAAGTTTAAGTGCCCAACCAGGCCAGAGCAAGTCTCACTCTCATAATGGGTGTGATAAGGAACGTAAAAGCCTGCTAACTGATCTGATCAAGGGCTGAATGACAATCATTTTATGACTCCTCCAGCCCAAGGGTGTGCAAAAGTCTCCTCCATGTGGTAGGAGACCTAGCTTATTTCTCTAGAAAAATTATGGATTGAAATATTCATGATGGAAACTACATATCCACTGCCCAGAAGCTGATAAAGCTGAAGAAATATACAGATACACACATTAAAATGTTAAACTACATAATTAATCAAAAACATAACACAAGCAGATGGCAGGGATCCAGAAGATACATAATTTGCAGGACATTTTATAATTGTGTAACTCACAACTGAGAGGGATATTATATATTTTTGAAGGATATGGAAATCTCTACATTTAAAATAGGCAATTAGAAGCAAAAATTGTTTATTTTTCATTTTGTCTGTGTTATACATTTGCAATAAACGTATTTTTCTTTCATTGTAGGTGCTTATAATACGGGTGAACCTCAACTCACTGTGTAGAAAATAAAGCAGTTGGTATATATGAATCAGTCTGGTGAGTTGGAGACTCTGTCAAGAGAAGAATATCTTGGTGAGTTTTTTTCCCTTTTTTTTCTTTAGCTTGTTTTTTTCTTTTACTTTTTAGGCTTGAAAAAATACAGCTGGTCTCAATTACTGTTTTTTTTTTTTACCAGAAATAAAAACATCCTCATTAAACATTTCTGTTTCATTCAATTACAGACATTTATATTTTTGGCAATGGAATTGAGATTTTTGATGAAGACCTTCATGCACTCACACTGGGGACTGGTGGGAGACATTACTTCAGAATGAAGAGTATTATGAGTTTACAACATAACATTGATGACATATTAGGTTTGTAGGAGTCCAAACATTATGCTGTTTGTTTGTCTTTTTGTCTATTATCTTAATAAGAACGTTGACATTATTAATTTAAAATGTCTTTTCTCAGAAACCTCTAAATGTATTGACATGAATTTTGAAACATTTTAATAAGAAAACCCTCAAAGATGATCAGTTTATGAAAATACATGTTGTGAATTCATGTATTTTTACATGAATTCTGTTAGGTGGGATGTCATGCAATCACTGTTCAGCCCTTAAGGATAATTTACTGATTAAACCCACACACAACAAAAACAGGAAAAAGATTTAGTAAGTAGTTATTTTCATAGGGCACCATCCTTTCTGTCATTTTGCTATCTGTTTCAGACCTATTTACATACCTCGCACACAGGCCACCATTGATGTTCTAAAGCTAGTTGGCAAATCAACCTGCAAGCAACAAGGTGATGTAATCTACCAACTAGGTGTACATACCATCTTCATAAAGAGCAGAAAAATGTTAATCTTCCAGTGAAATGATTACAGTAACAATGAATTGCAACCTTAAATACATCATATTTAAGGTTGTAACGAAAAGGACATTTAAAATGTTGATTTATATATCTGTAAATTAATTCCATGAAATATTCATAATTATGAACAAGAAATGTATTGATTGATTGATTGCACAGTGCAAAACGCAATCCAATAGTCCGACTGTATGACAGGATATTACATTACACACAGTGTCTTAACAGCGTGTTATGAATAAAACCTTTATGGACAAATCGGTAACTTTGAGCTTTGAGCTTGCAGCTCAGCTCACCTGAGAGTCAATAATAATGTTTATATATATATATATTTATATATATATTTATATATATATATATATATATAAAACGTATACTAATAAATTGCTCTCCTGAGTAATGTACTACTGATGTAATGTACTGAGCTTATATACAAAAAACAAGCATTAAACCTCACGTTTCATATCATGTCCTGTCATACTGAATATGTCAACAGAGATAAAATAACATGTTTCCACCCTCTGCTACAATTTACCGTAATTCTGCGCTCTATACTTGAGGAACACCTGTTGAAGAGTCATTTAGAAAGACTCAGCTTCCTGTCCACACTAAGGAACAGAGTAGAGGAAAAAGATGTCCATGCTAAGCTCGGCACTAATGTGAGTTTTAAATTACTTTATTACATTGTTCCTTTCTGTTCACTTATCAACTCAAGTTATTTTGGTCGGGTTCTTCCTGTAATGTATCCATCCAGAGAGATGAATGCATCCGCCATGCATTAGAGGCCCCAGGCATCACAACCACTAATCCCAGGAAAGCAGTGACTGATAACTTCCTGTGCACTGGTGGTCTGACGCCTTTCAGGTTTCACATCACACAGCAGGTCCAGGTATGTATGTTGGACGTTCTAGTTATCAACTAACCTCGAATCAAGCAAAACTAGGCTACATCAAGCAAAACTACACTCAAAAAGTGTGTGCAGACATTTTCGATTGGGCGGTCAAACATACAGTAAACAGTGGCAACACGCGCACACACACGCACACACACACACACACACACACACACACAGAAAGGTGAGGTAGATAGGTTTACTAATCACAACATTTATCTGGCTGTGGGACCAGATAAAATCAATCTTCTATATTTTATCCTTAAGGTCCATAAAAATAAATTGTAGATCCACGTTGCTGACTCACGTTCGTCTTTCTTTTCTCTCTCTACATAATAATAAAATGCAGGAGAGGAATGATTCTTCTTCTACAACTGCTTTTAATCTTCAACACAAATGCTCTGAACCTTTAACCTTGGTTTTAGTTGACCAGTTTAGTTGACTTTATTTATTTCGCCCCCTGCTGGCGAAATAAATAAAGTGCATTCTTGTTTTACGTCATCCACTGCTTTCACAACACTGTAGCTCAGAGTTGCCCAACCTCGATTAAATCATTACTCTGTAGAACGATTCACAAATCAGTTATGTTACATGCATCTCTCTTTTGCAGTAATTGTTTTCAACAAATCTGTTTGACGTTTTGATTTTGCCTAGGTTTTCTTTCTTTATACAATTAGCTCAACATCTGCTGTCAGAATTGATGAAATGTCATACAGAACACATTATTTCAGCATTAGAATTGTTACATGAATGACCTATTATGTAATTCAAACAAGCAGAACTTAGCAGTTATGGACAAAATGAGTACAAACTCAAATATAAAGCTTTATCGGTTGTTTCTCAGCATTTTAACGGCTTCTGTCACTGGATTCAAATGGGTATGGATTAATTATGTGGGACTTGGGATTGCCAGTGCCATCCTTGGGCTCAATCTAGGCATATACCTGTGGTCTTTTCGCTTGCAGTTATTTAATATATCATGAAATGTTAGCAGAGCATCAATAAGTTTGTTTAACTTAGGGAAAGAGGAAAATGGCACATGGAATATATATATTATATTATTATATATATTCCATTAAAAAGTTCAAATATACATCAATGTTTTCCAAAGTGTTGAGATGCTTTAGAAAATATGACAGTGTTTTTTGTTTCAGATCAGTAATAAGTACATTTCGTTGTGTGTGTGTGTGTGTTTATTGGAACAGGTGACAGAGAAGGTGCTGTGTTCAAAGACTATGACCATCGAACAAAACAGGTAAACAGCAATACTTTTTTTAAATTTAACACTGTATCACAAATCGGTGTCACCTGGTGCGAAATCTATCCCAAAAAACTTGAACGAAATAAGTTAGGAGATGTGGCACCGTGAAGTTCTGTGCTGTGTGAGGTCACCAGTGATTTTCTTTTTCAGGTCGGAGTGGTCAGTTGGGGAACCAAAGATTTGTGCAGGCGGGGTAGTCTCTTTGAATCAGATGATACTTCCGGAGATTTCCATATTAATCTTTTCAGAGTCAGACATCCAAAAACTTAATTGTTTTATCAGGATCCCAATAAGCTGCATCTGCCTAATCCCCGCTGGTGATCCTAGGGTCCTTGCAAGAAAATATTGATACCAAAAAATACTGTGCAAAGCATCATTAATAATTGCATCTAAAATAAAAACAAGAATTAAGAATAGTGAGATACAAGAAAATTGACTGCAAATGTCAGAATTTCATGCTCACTTTAAAGAATTAGTACGACATATTTTTCCCCTTAACCATTTATAAAGAAAAAATATTGCTGCTGCTACAGTATTTAATAAAGTTAAAACAAAACAGCTGTCAATCACACGGTCATCAACAACAGTTCGCTTTTCAATATCTTTTTAGGTGTAGCTTGTTCAAATTAAATATGGCTTTATAGCACACAGAGGATTTTAAATTTAAATTGAGGTAGTACCAAGTCAGCCCCTTCAATATTGTACATCAGATAATTTCTCATATGGATTGGGATGTGGTCCTGGACCTAAAAAGCTACACCACCATTTTTATTCCTACCCCATCTGAGTATCCTAAAATCTTCCACCTTCCACCTCAGCATCTGTGAAGGTCTCAGACTACAAATACTCAGATGATCTAGGGAAAGACCTTTGGGTTGAGAAACTGATTGACCTGTATGATTATATTAAAACCAACACAAATGAAAAAAAATAAAGGTAAAGAATTAATTGCACATACTTTTGTAAGTTGTTTTTTTTGTATCTCTGTATCTGAATGTAATGACTAGGTTGTCATATCTTAAGTTGGCTATGTCTCCTTTTTCACATGTCAGTTTCAGCTTTGGCAGATGTTCCTTTTCTCCTCTTTAGTACCACTTCTGAAAAGCGCTGTACAAAACTTTGGAAATCTTTAAAAGTATTGAATTATTTATTTTTTTTGTCATTTGATACAACGGTCGCTATCTTTTTTTCGCAAGTTCATATACTTGCCATGGGCCAACTCAATGAAAATTACAGAAATTTATTGTGAAAATCTATACCCACTCACGTACATACATACTAATAATAATAATTACAAAGCAAAGCAGTTTGATTCAATTTTTGCACTGTTGCTTTAATAATTTATTCAAGACATTCAACTGTACAATGTCTTGTACATCAGAACAAGTCAGTCTTAAAGTCTGCTGAAGAAGAAATACACAAACATGTCTTATACTACACTTAATAAGTAAAGGAGCGAGGACTTGATCAAAGTTTTCACAAGTGACGTAGCACACTATCGTATCCCGCAAGGATAAAAGAGCAAGAAAACCCAACACATTTAAAATACCAACAGAACAATTAAATATATACATGCTTTCCTCCATTGTCCACTAAATTGTGGTTGTGTTTGTCGAGACCCCCATCATGTGATCTTCTGAGTGCTCACGATGGCGCTGAGCTTCTGTTTTATCTTCACAAAGAGACGTTTAAACTCCAGGCCATCGCCCTGAAGACACAAACAGACATTTTGCTCAAAATCACTCAATGTGCCACATATACTCTCAAAACAAATATTATTCAAGGGGATTCTGAGGTTTTTCGCCAAGATCTTGTATTGGTGATGGAAGAGTCAGATCGCTGCTTTAAGTCTTTTCCAGCACATCCCAAAGATTCTCAATGGGATTTAGATCTGAACTTTGTGGTGTCCAATTCATGTGTTAAAATGATGTCTCATGCTCCTTGAACCACTCGTCACAATGTGAACCCCATAAATCAAACCTGGCATTGTCATCTTGGAATATGACTGGGCCATCAGTGAAGAAAAATCCATTGATGGAAAAACCTGGTCATTCAGTCTGTTCAGTTAACAGCTGAGAAACTTTTTCAGGCGAACCACTTTGCTGAATCTAGACCAACTGAAGCACCCAAATCGTAGCACTGCCCCCACAGGCTTGTATGGTAGCACTACGCATGATGGATGCATCACTCCGGAACAGGGTGAATCTTGACTGAACAGACCACATGACCTTTTTCTATTGTTCCAGTCCTATCTTTATGCTCTCTATCAAACTGAAGCTTTTTTCCCCCTCGATTTACCTCACTGGTAGACATAGCCGTGAGTTCTATTGATTTTGTACAATCTGACTTCATCAAATGTTTAAGTGATCTCCGATCACCATCAATCAAGATTTTTTTCCAACCACTTTTCTACATGGGAGATAGTGGTTCACAACTACCTTTCCAGTTTGTTATAATGTGTTTGACAGTTCTTAACCAAATCTTGACCACGGCATATGTTTACCAACATGGTTGTTTAAGAATTCTGAAATGCTGAAACCCACCTTAGACAGTCTGAAGTCCAGCAGCACTCTCTGATTCATCTCCAACAAATGGACTTTGAAGATGAGTTTATTGTTGCGTTTGTCAAGTGTGTTCACTGTCACCTAAAGGGCAGGGAAAAAAAAAAGAAGTGGTGTTAAATAGTCCCCGTGACTTCTGCAATTTATATAAGAGAGTGAAGACACACCTGTTTGCTGGAGTTGGCTTTATAGTTAAGTGCCAGACTGTCACAGGCATCTTGCAGGGCACTTAAAGAACTCTCAGCGTTTGCGGTGGTGAAAAAACGTGTCAGTCTTCGGACTAATCTCTGCCACAGAGTCTAAACACAGAAATGAAAGGGAAGTTGGGACACATGAAAAAACTTGAAACTTTTAAGAGATCCAGTGTGAAAGATTTAGTGGCATGCAGCGCTTGGAGATTATAATCACTTGATTACCCTTCACTGAACTCCTGCTACGGTGGGCCGCAAAAATATGAAAGGTTTTTCTGAAGATGGTAAACCCTTCATTAGCATTGTCTGCTTTATGTTGTATATTAGTCATACTCTTAATATTACGCCTCTGGAATCCAGGAAATGTATGCTCAGGCAGCGCTTTGGAGGGAACAGCTGGGATTGATCTGGCAGAAATTTAGGTAGGGCTTGTTTTGCTTTGCAATGGAGCTTTATACAGGCAGAGCGTACCATTCCAATCAAAATATTGCTCAATAATGCAGATTCAATTGTAATTTAAGATCAACATTTTATAAAGTGTGCAGCCTTATAGGAGAGATCTCATTGCATGCATCAAGTGTTAAAGGGTCCAAGTTCCACAGCTCTATTCAACAATTCATTATTGACAAAACCATTTCCTAATCCTAATCAAACTGCAAAAAATAATTCTCACAGGACAAAAATCCTGGTTTCTGAAGCGAGAATCCTGCATGTAACACATTCATCCAGCCTCATAAAAAAACATTTGATGATAATAGCATCACCTGGCCTTTTAAATGAGATACCAGAAATCTCAAAAGAAGGGAACATTGCGTTATAGTACATATAATAAAACTAGTGTTGAGTTTAGATGACAGTAGCTGATGTATGGTGGAAGAGTTGAGTCAAAGAATATCAAGCCTTTTGTCAAGACCAATACTGGCATGTTAACACTATCAGCCAATCACAGCCCAGTTAAGGGGGATCAGGCAAAACAAAATGATGTAAATTGGTCTACTGAAGGGGTAAAGGCCTATTTTCTTTGAAACCGATTATTCTATAGGTCATAACAAATTCTAAAAATGTTATTTAACACTCAATTTCTGTTCTTGAAATCTAACACAATTGACCCTTTAAGGATGTTAATAAAACACGAGATGTTTTTACGTTTAATAAAAAAGTCGGACACATTTTCAGATTTATTTTACAAAGTAATGGTTCCCCATGACAAATCCACGCAGTACAAAACAAGATTATAAAAAAGCATCTGCCCTGAATCTGGAGTCTGTGTTGGATAAATAATTAAGATTATTCAGGAATCACCAGCATTAGCTGAACTTGGTGGCGATCCGTGGTAGAAGCTGAAGATGAGATTAGAGTTGTTTTATACGAATATTGTTGTTTGACTTGACTGGACCATAACCGTTTTGGAAAACAAAACAAACTTTATACCAAATGGATTCATTTCTGTTATTGGCTGAGTCTCCTATTCACTTTTCTTTTGAGTTCCATTGTCTCATTTAAAATTTTAGGACTTGTAAGTGTCTGTGCTTTCCTTCAGGTTTCAAATTTAATTTTCTGAATTTCATGGGTAACATGGCCTTTTTGAAGCATGGATTTAATATAAACGACTAAACAGCGGCTATTTTGAACTGACAGGAACACAAGTGTGTCTTGAGATTTCGGCTTACCTGTTGCATCTTTGAACCCAAAAAGGTTGTTAAAGAGAAATTACAAATTAGCATGACTCAGAGAATGTGAATTACCTGACTGGCTCCTGGCGTTCCTAGCAACTGGCTACCGAGCAGCATGTGCTCCGGCTTGGTGGGCTGAGAGAAACTGACCTGACCATCAGTTTGGCAAATGAACAATGATGTTTCCAATCCAGCTGCTGCAAAATCAGGCTGAGAGCTGGAAAACTGCATCCGGTCATCACTACAGAAGGATTGTGGTGTTAGAATTACAGGAACAAAGAGAAAATACAGCTGACTGTTAAATACAGAAAGATGAAAAGTTCTGACCTGTTGGTCCGGGATATGACTTCCACATCTGAACGAATATGTTTGTTTCCTCCTGAACCCAGAGGTGGTTGCTTCACACCTGCAATAATAGAGAGACTTTAGACAAGTTAAAATAAAAATTCAAGTTGTACTTATTCCATTATACTGATATTGACACGTGCTTTGAGTAAACCAGCGGTCTTTCTGTATGTCTGCAATGGTGATGCGTGCATCTGGACTGGACAGCAGTAGCTTAAACAGCAGACCTAAAGAAAGTAGTTTTTCATGAGTCAAATACATTCAATGCTTCAAATATATATGTGCCAATACTTAAATTTTAATAATCTGGGAATTACTAAGAGGCATTGGTTGTATTTTCTTCCAAGGAGGTAGGTACGTTTTCTTCTGAAGCCAGTCTGAATACTCCTGACACCTCTCAGTGGGCTGGTCCCAAGGCAACTCTGAAAAAGAACAAACAAATAAAGTAAGAAAAAACTTTCTATACATCGACAGTAGAACGAAAAAGCTATTGAAAGTGCAGGGACAAAAAGTAGCTACGGATATGTCACATTTGTTCCTAAAATGTAGAACGATCTAATCCTATGATAGTGACAGAATAAATAGTTTCACTGTGTTCGTGTCAACAGTATGAGAATGGATCTAAAACCAATCACCCTGCCACTCAAAGCAGCTTCATATCGGTCGAGAGAAAGTGGTATGATATTCTGTAATCAACGTTATTTAATAGCGAACAAAAGATTTATGAGCTACCTCCAGCCAGCATGGCAGCGAGGACTATCCCACAAGCCCAGATATCTGCAGGTTGAGCCTTGTACGCTTTTTGGCCGAGAAGCTCCGGAGCCACGTAAGGAAGAGTCCCACACAATCGATTCAGAAGACGCTCTCGTCCTTTAAAGCGAAACATGGTGGCCAGGCCAAAATCTGACAGCTTCAGGTTATCTAAAGGCAAAGCATGACAGTAAATAAGTGTAATAATGAAAACCAAATGATCCCACCAACACCATAATGAGCAAATTTCTTCACCTTTATCATCCAGCAAAATGTTCTCAGGCTTTATATCTCTGTGGGTGATGCCAACCCCGTGGAGGTATTCCTGCAAAAGTTTGACTGATAGTTTAACAAATGCAGAAGCAGGCGGCGCAGATCACATCAACAAAATGAGATTTGCATAAGTTGAAGGCTCACATTCATTATAACATGTAATCCACATCGAGCTCTAATGTGGACACATCTGTCTTCAGAAACAGCAGGAATGAGAACATAGATGTGTTTTTTTATCTGCCTGACCAAAAACATACTAATACTTTCACTTTTCGTGCTATTCAAAGCAAAACAGATGTGGAACTGAAAACTATAAGAATGATTTTGCTTTGAAGGAATAAAAACAGGTAATTTGCTGTTCACAAGAAGATTGTAAACAACTAACGATCTACATAACTGCGTTTGACCTTAGTGGCAGTTCTTGCTGGAGACAGCACATAAAGCATGTGTGTCTGTAAGTCACAGGGATTCGGATCTGAACTTTCTTATTCAAGTTGCATGGCTATGAATGGGATATTTATCAAGGCTAGAACCACGTTAAACAGGCTCAAATCTGACTTGAAAAGATCAGATGCTTTCTGTTGCCTTCTGGTGATAATAATAACGTATTCATAATTTCTTTACTCACCACAGCAGATATCAGCTGCCGGAAAAACCTGTGAGCATCTTTCTCTGGCATCCCCACATCTGGCTCTAAAAGAAAATATATCATTTTAAAAACTTAAACTAATAATCAAAAAATAACACACAGCATTATATAAACAATTATCATTTCCAGAATGCAGCAGTATAATATTGCATTGCATGATATTGAAGCATGTAAATCAACTTTAATGTGAGAACAAAATTTAAGGAAAAACAATATAAGGATGTAAAGTAAATCAAAATTAAATGTATTTAAAAAACAATTAGCTGAAGGAGGAAAAATCAGCTGTTCCTTTATTGATACTTTTAGAGTGAACAAAATGTGTTTCATGTTGCAATTCCTCTGTCAAATGTATATCCTTTGTTCAAAATTAAAAAAAATAAATACCATAAGTGTATTATTTAAAATTAAGGCTGCTTTCAACCTTTTTTCATCCCCTATCTTAAAAACAACTTTAACAAGTCTTATATCAGCGAAAACTTCCTTTTTATTTGGTGGTGTAAAAAATAATACATGTGAATCTTTGTTTAACATATTTAATGATGAGGTAGTGATGTTAATCGAACATTTTAATTATTCAACATGTAAAATCAATACAGCCCCATGTTTGCCACCTGCAGTCGTTTGTCCTACCGATTCGGTCAAACAGCTCTCCTCCAGTGCAGTACTCCAGGAAGAGATACACAGTTGGACCTTCCTTCCGATGGCCAAAAAATCGCACAATGTTGGCGTGGTTGAGCATCTACCACACAGTAGAAAATGTCTTTTTAAAAGGTTAAAAAGTTCAAATAATTGCAAACCATTAATTATGCAGTAAACAAAACAGTTATTCCAGTCCATGTTAATACATTTTTCATAGTTACAGCTGAACAATAGAGACCTAACAATAGAAAGGAGACACTAAATGTAATAAGTGGAAATTAAACATGATAAAAAGTCTGATTCAAGCTCCAGTTTGAATCTTTTAAATCTTTAATGTTAAAGTTGCTTTCCACAGATATCACAGGTCTCCTACGAGCATTATCCATCATCTTGTGGATGGTGGTAAGATGTGAACCTAAATAATTGTTTACGTCTTCAGTAGCCTGTCATAATTACTATGATAAACGTACAGATTGACCTACCTTGTGCACGCACACCTCCTTCTTCACATTTTCAGCACATTCTTTAGCCTGAGCGGTATCAATCACCTTAACTGCTACTGCCTCCTCCGTTTGTCTGTTCACCAGCAGCCTCACTCTACAACCACAAAGAGAAAAGTCCAATGAAGAGCCACAAAAAACAAGTTCACCTCACTCACTCACTCGACATAACATGGATGCTTAAAGGTGTTTGAAGACAGAACATTTATTTATTGTGTTTGGGCCTGTCAAAACTATTATATAATCAACTGATTGCAATGATTTGAGTTAGCCACAATTATTTCACCTCGCCTGCATTTTTCTGTATGACTTCTGCTGGTTGGAAGACAAATGTCATGTTCACCACATTGTATTTTTTCACAGTTAATGTTGGCACTCATTAATGACGTTTATGATGTTATTCCACTATGAGCAAAAAGTTGCATTATCCTCCAACTGTTTGTCTCCCAAAGACCTGAGACATTCGATGGATACCATTGACGTCAACATCATGGATCATTTAGTCACAAACAGAAACTGTTTGTGGAAGCTGTTGCTACAATTTGGTTTTAATCCAAAATTATTAAAACCAAATCATTAATCCAAAATGATTAAAACCAATGACTGAAAATACTATTTTATGGAAGAAGCATTTTGTAAAAATTGTATAAGAGGTACAAAAACTATTAAAACTACTAATACCATATGTCTAACAAACATAATCAAACAGTAAGCATCAGTAAGATAGTAGATCTAAAGCACATATGTAGTGGCAGTTACATGCTGGATGGGTTTTTTTGATTAGCAGAAACTTACCTTGTCTTAAATTTTTTTAAACATAAGGCTTACGTTGTTGTATTTCTTGTGTTTGACTTTTCACGTGAATATTTCTGACAGCTATAGATTTTGTCGCATAGATATCCGTAGGCTACTGGCGCCTTGTTTGTGTGTCAACGTGCCTGGTCAAGAATGGCAATTACAAATACTAAATTAACACTTTAGAGAAAAAGAAGGATGCATACTCTCCATAGGCTCCTTCTCCCAGAGTCTGAACAAGGTCCCAGTCCTGCACGAAAGGTACAGCCATGCTAAAGCACTAACACACCGTCCCTGTCAGGCTCTCAAAGAAACAGAGATATACATACATATTAATGCTCAACATTTGTTTTCAAGGCTAATAAGCAATTAGAAAAAAACAGCAGCACTGATACTGTCATGATGACGCAATAATTGTCCACTATTTATCAAACTGTAACATTAATTCGCATATTAACAAAATATATAACTGACGTAAATTTACATATCTATTGTACCTACACACACTTACTCTGCCAGAAGCGATTCACAACTGTAGCCGAAAAGAGTAGTCAAAGTTTCATTAGTCGAAGGTAGCAACGGCAGTGAATGTGGCACAAATTTGGCGCGTTGTTGCGTCTCCAGCGATAACTTCCGCCGCTCTCATCATTTCCGCTTCCGCTTCTTCTTCTTCTTCTACTTCGTCGTCAACTTCTTCTTCTTTTTCGTCATCTTCGTCGTCTTTTTCTTCGTCATCTTCGTCATCTTCATCTTTTAATTCTTCACAAAGGGATATTTCTTCTTCTACTTCTTCTTCTTCTTCTCCACTTTCTCGTCCTCCTCCTTCTCCTTCTCCTTCTTCTTCGTGTATTGTGTAATTATCTTGTTTCATCTTATAAATTATATTCTTCTTCACAGAGTGATACATTTCTACGGAGCCCCCCCTAGTATCAATTGAGAAAATAAGAAGTCATCTGTAAATCCGTGCTCAAAGATTTGCAATCCATGCGCACAGTTTACAAATCTGTGTTCACGCATTGCATGGATTGTTGAATGCCTTCACCTGTCACTGGCTCACAGTCACATCACAATAAACTTGCATGTATTATTTACATATAAGATTATTTATTAGATAAAACCTATGTGCAATTGTGTGCATGTGTGTTTGAATGCAAGTGTGTGAATATGCACAGGTGCACTTCTGATATCAAGTTTTATGTAGTTGATAATCTGGTTTATAATCTGTGCGCACACTCACATACCTAGCAGAACAGGCCGAGGAGGTGGAGTTAGATAACTTTTGAATTTGCAATGTTAAGTCCCTCGCCAATAGAAAAAGCCTTCTACGCTAGAAATATATCTGAAGAAGCTGTAGAAAAATTTAAAGAATCTATTCCATCAGCACTTAGTTCAGTTGCATGTCTCAACTTAACAACTTTAACAACCAGCCTCGAAACCTCAAACAAACAACACATAAACTAGAAAGAAAATGACGACAAACTAAAATTCTTGTGTCCCGATTGGCCTGGCAAGATAGCATTAAAAAATAAACTACAGCCTTCCTGCTATTTCTTTAAGTAAACATGAGGTCTTTAAAAAAAAAAAAAAAAGAAAAGAAAAATCAACATTGATGACAGAATTATTCTACAGTTGGAGTCATGCAAGGTAAAATTATGGGGGAATATTCTCTTCTAAGTAGTGTAATGTCTGTTTGTGGAAGTCTGACAACCTCTTATGTAGTTTGATGATATCATAGTCACAACTAGATTAAAATCCTGACCAAATTATCTGAGATTTTTTCCAATCATTTGGAAAATTTAAGATAGCAAGTTTTAATTTTCCTTATGATGTTGAAAGTTACAGAATTCTCCTTTATCATCACTGAGTGGAAACAAAGCGAGATTTTAATGGATTCATTAACCAATGTGATAAAAATGAAACTTATTCTGAGAAAAACTTGCTTTATTGTTTAATTTTTTCCTATATTGTCAGAAAACATTTCACAGATAGGAAATCTACATTTGGATCCATTAGCATCTTATTGGTGCAGTGTTTCCAAGACAATCTTGTGTGTGCTCTCTATAACAAGCATGAAATATTCAAAATATCTAGTACATTCAATGAAAACAAAGTTAAAAAGTAGCCATTCAAGTCGCTCCAGTCTATTCAGGGCAGCTCCTAAATTATTTTTTCCTTTATTCTATTGATTAGCGTAACATTTTATGTTTCAAATATGAAAATGCTATTCCCAAATGACCAAAACGTAACTTAACAAATCCCTGGAGTCTGAGCCAGTCAGAGTTTGAGGATCAGAGAGAGCCAGAGTTAAACCAGCCTGGTATGACTCTTGTGTTCAATCAATAATTGAAGAAGAGTGTCAATAAAGTCACTAAAAGTTTTTGGGAAGTGATGTTTTTCTTACACAATTATTATTCAATGCGACATGTGACCACCTGTGTACACATAGTGGGAAAGGATGACAAAACGAGCAGCTAACCATCTGAATTAGAAAATTTAGCAATATTGTAATCAATGAATGTGTTCAATTAAAAGTACATTTCTACATTGGCCAAGTTTATTGATATGGTATTATTTTATCTCCCTACTATTAAGGTCCAATCTAATGATAGAGGAATTGATATTTCTGTGAAACATATTATTGATCTTTATTTATTTACTGTGAGGTTAATGAATACCAGGATGATCTTTGTCCATATTGTCCCTCTTCGATAAACATCACTGTTCGTTTGGAAATAAAGGCTCTGCTCTTGCAAATTCCTCTCATTTCAATTTTTTTCTCATTTCAAGAGTCAAAATGAGATTCTCTATCCACTGGAGTTGGCTTGCTGCTTTTTCATGTGTCCTTTGTATGGGTGAGCTATTTGTTTACTGTAGATCAAAAATGTATTGAATAGTTAAACTTAACTTTCCAATTTTCTAAATGGTCATGTAGTTTAGTTAACTTATCATTAAGGTATTTATTGTTATTTTATATGTCCAGCTGAATTTTGTACCATGGTTGGGCAGTCACAATTGAAAGTTCTTATTTCACAGGATATAAATTTTAGTTCACTTAAGTATAAAAAGGATCAAGTTTAAATGACAAGTATTCTAATCCAACATGTACAATTAATTCAAAAGAATCACTTTTAATTGCAAAAATCTGAGATATTCCACTAATTTTACACCTTTATTTTGATCATTATATAGTAATACCATGTGGTTTGTGAAAACTTTTGTAGAACATCTTACTTGTCTCTGAATGAAGCTTCATAAAGATTGAGTCAATGATAAAAACTCCATATCCCAAAAATGGATTTTTTTGACTGTAGGAGTTGAAGTTTGGTGTGACTGCACAAATGAAGGCCTTAACATTCAAGGCGGTGATTACAAATTGACAAAGGAGATGAAAAGAAGCAGCGTGTTGATCTACCAATGTCCGGAGGATTACTACCCCTACCCTGTTTGGACCCGCTACTGTCAGGCTGACAGCACCTGGATGCCTAGACCCAAAAGATATCAAAATCAGAGATGCAAGAGTGAGTGATGTGAAGATAATGTTTCGCACTTTGCCTGAGGCTGCCTGTCCTTCATGTTGACTCAGACGCTGTTGTTGTGCTTTGCAGTTATTGAATGCCCAGACCCCCATGTGCTGATGTATGGAACTGCCTACCCTTCTCAGATGAGGTACTATGTGAACAATGAGACCACATATGAGTGCTACTCTGGACACACATTGCGAGGCTCATCCAAACGAGTTTGCTTACCAAATGGAAAATGGAGTGGCTCCACTCCCATCTGTAGCTATGACAGTAAGTCCTAAACAGTTATCTTTCCTTCATTCATTTTTGGGTGGTCATATATCCTTCATAAATGCTTTTGTCATTTTTGTTTCCGCAGCAGGGGAAAATTGTCCTGACCCTGGTATCCCAGCTGGTGCCTCAAGAATAGGGATCAGATTTGGAATTGATGACACAGTCAAATACAGTTGTACCAACAACCTAATTTTGGTGGGGTCGGATGAAAGGGTGTGTCTAGAGGATGGCCACTGGTCTGGCAATGAGCCATCATGCTACTGTAAGACAGATACATACAAATGCATAGAACTTTCTGTGTAGTTTGATAATTGTTTTATTATGAAATGGTCTGCTGGGTTCCTGATGCAAACAGTGCTCGATATATTATGATGACTTATATAAATGCCACAACGCTCAGAGGCAATGATAGAGTTTGAGAATGTCAAGATAACTTACATAAGTCACCAAAACTCCACAATACCAGCGCTAACAACCAAAAACAATTCATTTACCTTT
This sequence comes from Lophius americanus, assembly GCA_037951165.1. Taxonomy (NCBI): domain Eukaryota; kingdom Metazoa; phylum Chordata; class Actinopteri; order Lophiiformes; family Lophiidae; genus Lophius; species Lophius americanus. The sequence goes on from JBBDHG010000061.1 coordinate 3,079,444, forward strand.
TTGTTAATCATAATCATCATTATATTATTTTCCTAGCACTATCTAAAAGCCTGGGACTTTATTCACTGTCGGAGTCAGATGAGTAAATAATTAACAGATCTTAACTTATATCAACCATTTTAAAGCATGTTCATACCTAAGACTAATGCCATTAAGGTAAAACTTGATTATCCAGATGTTAAAATCTGATATCGACACCTGGACTCCCTTTCCTTTTTGCTGCTATGTGTGACTGTTGACAGCGAGGCTGAAACGTGCTGGCAGAAAGCTAGTAAATTTGAGTTCTTCAAGCCTGTGTGACTTGATGAAACTGTTTTTAACTCCATTTAAGAAGAACGCACTGACTGTATGCAACTGATCTGCTTATTTTGCTGTGGTGAAGGCTCATCTGCTGCAGTCTGCAGACCTCATGAGCTAAACAAGGACCCAATGAAAAGAAGAGATTCCTTGCTCCGTCACCTGGATAGTTCAACTTTTACTCTAGTAAAAAACTGTCTAAATAGTTAGTAAGACCGGCTTGTCAGAAAGTCAAAGAACTTCAGAAACATTCTTCCTCGACACCTCTCTGCTATTTGATTGTCGAAAACTTGGTCAGTCATTTTTGTAACTTATAAAACCTAATATTAGACATTCACACTTACTTAACTTTGTGACTGGCCAGCTTTTTATGAGGCAGGAACAAAAGTTTGAACACTGGTTATCTTTTAATTGGTTTTATTTTCTGCAATGCTATGACTGTCCTCCAGCAGAGACCACCCATTTCAAAGGGATGCTAGGTCTCCCCTCCATTGCAGGGACATGTTCATTCCAACCGTAGCCATTGGACAACATCTATGAATACTTACAATTGTTTGGATCAAGAATTGCACAACTATAAGTTATTCACTAGCAGAATACAACTTTGGGTGATTTATGTGTTTGTAATAGTGACTTTGCCCCTTAATGCAGCCCTTCAATGAGGGGTTTTACCAAATACCACTCGTAGGATAGGCTTATGGAATCTCCATGTGCACACAGCTTTTTTTTGTGTGGCCTTTCCTCATCACAATGGCGTTATTAACTTCGGGTATTGTGGCCTTTTCCTCTTGCAGACAAACACACCTTTGACACTCCCATTGAAGTTTCTCAGGAGTTTGGCAGAGCGATAAGAGACAGCCTAACCACTTTGGGTAAGTGCGCGGAGGTAATCGGATCATGAAGACAATTTGACAGGAATCCTATTATTTATTAGGCTTTTACAGCAGATTTTAGCTGTAAAAGCCAATAAAAAAAAAAAGTCCAAACAAATGAGTGATAATCTAATCATTTATACTACTTTTAGGTTACCAAATATCAAAACATACTCTTTTGTGTGACGAGCTTAGTTTTATGACTTAGTTTTTATAAACCCACGGAAAAGTGTAGGTTTGAATCTTTCTGCATATAATGTTTTAATACATTTGAACATGACATCTACGGCGCAATGAAAGTATTTGTTGTTATTTGTTCAGATAACTCACTGGAGGGAAAGTCCATCAGGATTAGAAAACATGGGACACTTAACATCTACATTGCGATAGATATTTCTGAGAGCATCGAAGTACAATTGGTCCAGGAGGCAAAGGCGGCTGTCTCAGCCCTTATTACAAAGGTAAGAATGAAAAGTCCTCTTGATTCTAGAAAGAAGAAATACCATAAAACTGGAGAGAAGCATGTCTTATACAACATGCCATAATATATATATATATATATATATATATATATATATATATATATATATATATATATACACCATAGACACGAGTCACTCACAATATGTTGAATTTGTTTACAGTAAACAACATTGTGCTGGTATGTAAGATTGAATTTGTTTATCTTGGGGTCTGTTTAAAGGAATCATAAGGGGGAAATATTTAATGCAGTTGATGGATGTTGACAAAAGTGTGCTGTAACGTAGAAGTTATTTTTATGTTTAACAATGGATCCGTAATTTTATTCCACAGTGTGTGTAATAAGAATAGTTTTATAGGACAGGGTCAGAGATGTTATATAGATACTAAGAGCAATTTCCCTGATTGAACTCATCAAATCAAATGTGATATTTTTCCACATTATCTTTAATTAAAGAAAAGCTTTCCCTAGTGAATTAATATGAAGATCTAAAGTAAAATATGATATATATTTAATACTGTTTATACAAAATAAATCCCCTCAAGTCGATTCATATGCACCAACATTTGGACTGAATCAGACCAACGATTGAGAAATTGCCTGAAAACCTTTAGAGTTAAATAGATAAAGGTCAGTTGCAGAAATATGCATCTGATTTTTTATACATTTTTTATTATATGAATATTTTTTGAAACTGCAAGACATGGAACATTTAGCCACTTATTCATCTTGCTACCAGCATTAAAGTAATTTCTATGAGGCTTTTTTTTTTTGTAGGTTTCAAACTACAACATTATGTTTGAAGACATCAGCTTGAGGTCTTTTAATGTACCATTTATTATTTTGAGCTGGCATGCCGTAAGAAGCCTTCCAAGTTGTCTGACAGCTTTTGTGGAGCACTTGCTGCTCATCGTATACATAACATCTACAAACGTATCCCCATCACAATTAGCTTCCAGCTTAACCATTAGAGGCTGATTTGATTTTGAACTGATGTTTCTTGGCATGAATCCCTTTGCTTTTTGTCAATGCATGCCGCAGGATTTTCTTTTTGCTGTTTAATGAATCAATTACTCAACGAAATGACAGGAAGCTGTATAATGCATAAAAAGGTGTTACATTAGCAATAAATTAAGAACATATAATGCTTAGCGTTCAAAAAGTTGTTTAATAAAGAGCATTGAACACTATCCTACATATTATCGACTTTGTATTAACTGATCCATGTTTCCACAGATTGCGCCTTTTAGTGAGACTCCAAACTATGAAATCGTCTTTTTCTCCGCCGAGATTTTGGAAGTTGTCAGCATTCTCGATTTTTATAATAATAACATAAAGCTATTCGAAATGAAGAAGAAATTGAATGATTTTGAGCTCAAAGGTGAGTCAAAAAAAAAAAATCAGAGACATAACTAGATATATCGTTTTAATATGAAGTTGTTCGATGATTAACTGTGTGTTTATGTTTTGACTTAAAGGAGGAGACAGCACAGGAACAAACCTGAACGCCGTCTTTGCAACGTTTTTGGAGAAAATGGGTGTCATAAAGGAAAGAGTTGGAGTTGAAGCTTTTAAGGAGCATCATCATGCTATTATTGTCTTTACAGATGGTAATTTGAATTTGGACTCTTTTTTAGGCATAAGCCGTAACCTTTTTTTTTTTTTTCACTGCAAGAATATTACCGTTATTTAATTTAAATATCCACGCTGAAACAATGTAAACCAATAGTTCGACATCTTCTCAACAATGCTGAGCCTTTTATGCTTTCCAAGGCAATAATCCTATGTGACAACTGGCTATTATCTGCCCTCTTATTGCGGCTTTATTCAATTAACAACACTATAGTGAAATTATAGTCAGCCTTGGTATATAATTATCTTGAGTAAAGCACAATTTACATAATCCATGAAGAAAATTAATTTGTGTAACAGCAAAGATGTGAAACGGAGTATTCAGGCCAAATTAACAAAGAAAATAAAAAGTTAAGTTTATGAGATTAAAGTGGTAATATTACGCGAAAGAAGACGTACTAAAGTTAAGATAAGATAAGATAAGATAAGATAAGATAAGATAAGATAAGATAAGATAAGATAAGATAAGATAAGATAAGATTAACCTTTATTAGTCCCACAATGGGGAAATTGCAGTATTATTACAATAAGTAATAATATTTGTTTTTTTCCTCATTCATTTCATTCATAGTCTTTCTTTTAAATGCTATATTCAAAGTTTCGTCCTATCTTTGTGTTGTACTTCATTTTTTCTTCTGTTTTTGGCATTGCAGGTGCTTATAATATGGGTGGTTCACCTCTACCCACTGTGAAAAAAATAAAGCAAATGGTGTACATGAACCATACCACAGACGACAGTAGCATACCTAACCCAAGAGATGATTATCTCGGTGAGTGTTTTCATTTCTTGTTCTGGTTTGTATAAGGATTATCGACTTTAAGCATCGTCATAAATATTAACACGATGTCCCGCTACAAGAAATAAACCATTTGATTATGCTACCTTTTATTCTGTTACAGATATTTATATTTTTGGAATTGGAAATGACATCTTAGACCATGATTTGCAGAAACTCACCGCGGGGACGGATGGAAAGCATTTCTTCATAATGCCGGAATTTAAAAGGCTGAATGAGACATTTGATGACATTATTAGTAAGACATCTTTGTAGCTCTACGTATGTTCCAGCATTCATCACAGCTCGATAATTCAAAACAATGAGATCAGGGAGGCCTAAACACCATCGCTTTGTTTCCTATCGTATGAAATGGCCAAAATCATCACAGTTGACTGGTCTTTTTACGATATTTCAGGGTAGCAATGTAGGATGGAAGTGACAAAGTATCTAATCACACCTACTATATACATATTATACTTGTATAATATACCCCGCCCTCCAAAATTTTAAAAATCACCTTCCAAAAAGCTTGATTCAATTTAGTCAAAATGTTTGGATGAATACAGTAATTATTCTTAAGGCTCATGATGTAAGCCCTCAGGTGGTGAAAAGTCCCCTTTCCTGTTGATTTTAACTTGTAAGAAAGATTTGCTAATGTATTCAGACAAGCATGGTCCCCAGAGGCTGAAACCTGATGCTTTTGTATTTTTAATAAATTAAAAAAGAAAATATTGGATGGATGGCCATGAAATTTGGAACACGCAATTTTCCACCACCGGAAAATTTAACAGCTTAAGTACCTTAAATGTGTCTCTTGCAGAATCAAAAAGTTGACATTTTAATTTTTTTCAAGTATTTATTTATTTCCAGTAGTTATGTTTTTAGGGGTTGTTTTATCATACCAACATGTCCAAGTGTTAAATATCAGGATACTTACACTAAAATTAGTATTGACTGCTGAATCTGGATAAATGACAACAGTAACAGAAAGAGTCAAAAAAGTCCTTAACTGTGCTGCAGTATCTCAGACACACATGATATAAACAGTGTAGGAGGAATTCATTCTCCTTTCTGGTTAAAAACAATCCGATTCACAAACTCACAGAGAAAATGAAAATTATTAGCTGCAAGAGAGTCGGTGGCCGCTGATGCACAAAACCAGTCCATGTTTTTATCAAAATATATTGTAATGCATGAGCATCAGCAACATTGATATCTTTTTCTTTTTTATGCAGATGAAGATGATGTCAAAGGTCAATGTGGTTTTTACAAGGATTATGACACAGGTGGTAAATACGGCATGAGGAAAATGTATCCGTGGATGGCATCCATTCAGCTGCAGGTGAATTATATACTACTAATAGATATAAAGTATTTAGCATTAAAAGGCTTGTCATGAACCTGTCAAATACTCCTGTGCAAGATAATAGGAATATTTTTCTATGTTCTTGTACTGAGGAAAAGTGACTTTCTTATACTAAATACATGCCTTAGTGATAATACACTTGCCCTGTTGAGCTTTCATGGAAAAAAATGATTCCTAATTAGTTTTCACAATTTTAAATTGTGACAACTGTGTGTCATTTATTTCCTATCTCAAACAGTTCCAAGGAATTAAAAAGGCTTGTTTCGGCTCTCTGGTGAGTCCACGGTTTGTCTTGACTGCTGCTCACTGCCTTCCATTCGGAGTGGAATCCGACGACATCACAGTTGAGATCGATGATGGACAGGGCAGAGGTGATCATGAATATTGTGTAATATTTTCTCAAGCGCTGTCCAAACACTGAAATGCTGGAATTTTAGCAGTTTGAAAAAAAGAAGTGCCACAGTCTCCACGTATTTGCTTTTGTCGGAGTTTTGTAGTAACATTAAAAGCTAAAATCATATATGATTTTATATTCACTGAGTTGAGTTTAATAAAGCTTAATCATTCGCGTTGCAGACATTGGATTCTCTATATTTTTCTGACAGCCAAACTGACCAAAGGAACAAATTATTGTGTTGCACAGTGAAGGATATTGAAACATTCATGAGACACCCAGATTATAATATAAACGCTAAAACGGGCGAGGGTGTGGAGGAGTTCTACGACTATGATGTGGCTCTCATCCAGCTGAAGGAAGACGTTGCAATCTCCAGTTCTGTTAGGTGGGACACACACACACACACACACACACACTCAAAAGCAAAATCAGATTGATCACACATTCTCTAATGTCCTTGAGAATTTTTTATAGAGCACCATCCTCTTTCTTGTTTTCTATCTTTTTCAGACCTATTTGCATACCTTGCACAAGGGAGACCAGTCATGCCCTAAAACTGGTTGGTGATATCACCTGTAAACAACATGGTGAGGTTACACTACCAACATAATTTAACGCCATCAAACCGTCTTCACAAAGCAGGCCGTCAGGATGAAGAAAGACCAAAAGTGTTAATGTTCCAGTCTAAACGGATGATTTTTTTGACAGTTTATGCTAAATCAACCATATTTGACTGCTGTGCTGATCTGGTCACTGCCCCGTCAGTAGCATAATCCCACGTGCGTCTATCATCTTTTACAACATGACTTGACCACACGACACACAGTCCAGCAGTGAGTAGCTGCTCAACTCTTGGTTTATCAAGTTTACAAGTATGTGATCAGGAAACCCGCACCACACGCACACACACACAAACATACACCTACACATACTCACAGACACACATGGACACACGCATGCGCGCAAGCACACACAGAGACACTAACACACGTACACACACGTACACACACGTACATAGAAACAGAAAAGAAATATTTTAGGAAATAGGAGCATTTTAGATGTGATCCTAAAATAACACTAGAATAAGACGTCCAATGCTAAAATAACAGATCCAATCTTGATTAACTACATATTCAAGTTGAAAATATTTATTGATATGTATTGTGCAGTTCATCTGGAACAAAAGGACATGATTGGAACCCAAAACTATGAACTCATTGATGGCTGGATTCTAAATCCCAACGAAAATCAAAGTAAAAATTTAAAGAGAGAGATTTGAGAATGAGGCACCATTCGCAAACTCGCCCATTCTGCTGTTATCTGGTGACCGGCAATTGAGTAACCCATCATGGAGCAGCTGGACTGCCTGTGCAGGCTGAATGGGCCGCAGGTACGGCATCATGCCACCAATACAGACAAGGACACTTGCAAAGTACAAAACTAGAAAAAAATCAGTCAGGCAGGATGAGAAGAGAGAAATGACAAACAGAACTTTTTTAGGGGTTGTCTTACTGTGGCCTCTCCTGTCCACCGAACTGTTTGGATGATTACACAAATGATATAATACTTTGGCAGTATTTTTTCATGAGAATGACATGCCAATCAAGCACATTTGAATTTAACTGAAAATACTCAGTAACAGCAGAGATCTAGTCTGTGCCATCCAAAATTATAATTATCAAATGCAATTAGGATTTTGAATGAACGGTTTTACTGCAGTTCTGCGTGTGGGAGGTCCGAGTCGTGTTGTATGGAGATTTTCAATTTCACGCAAATGCACAAACATGCTCAGCAAATACTGGGCCCAACTTTTATCAAATTGTGTTTGAATTTAAGGTTTACTCTAGAAAGTTTCACATAAAGCCAAAGGATATTCATCATTTTATCAGCTGTAGCTTACTGTTTAATTCAGCAAATTTTAGCACCATTACTTGTTTTAAAACTTGCACATGCACTTGATGGCTACAGTCATCATCATTTCCAAAGGGAAAAAAAATAAAACAGAATTTCCCCGTATTTAATGATCCTTACACACATGTCAAGCTTTTAAACGCAAGAGCATTCCTGTGCTTAATATTTTAGGAATTCCAACAAATAGTTAATAATTAATAATAGTTGGCACTTATTAAATCCCCTTTTTCATTTTCATGTTCATATAAATGTCAACAGCTAGCTTTCTGCCAGTTATTATCTTTTAATCAAATGCTTGATTAAGTTTGACGTAGATAAATTATATGTATTTTTTTGGCAAATGCATTTAACCACTTATGATATATATATATTATGATATATTATGTTTGTGTGTATTACAAACCATTTCCAAATGATAATGTTGTAAATGCAATTTTCAATTTGCATTTATAACAATTTTTTCTTTCAATTGAAATTAAATATCTGAGGAGCCTTCGGTTAAATTTACTTTATTCTGTGTTTTCTTTTAATACAGAGCAACTTCTTTTGAAGACCCATCTTGAAAGACTCAGCTTCCTGACAAAAATAGGGAACAAAGTGGCTGAAAAAGTTGTCCATGCTAAGCTTGGCACTAATGTGAGTTTTAAACCAACGTTTTTCCTTTTGTGTTTGTGCCGGCTTTCTTCACTAAGAGTCATTCCGTGTTATGTTTTTCTTTCCTATCAATCCAGAGAGTTGAATGCATCAGCCATGCATTAGGGGCACCGGGAATAACTACAACTGATGCAACTATCCCTGTAACTAATAACTTCCTGTGCACGGGAGGCCTTGTTCCTTTCCGCGATCACATATCCTGTAAAGGTATTTGTCTCAATTACGTAAAAATGAACATCATGAGGACATCCTAAACGTCAAATAAATATCCTTGTGAGCTAAAATAAACAGATTTTGCCAACATGAAGGGAAATCTAACTGCATGAAGACACATAAGAAAGGTATCCATATCTGTATTTGATTTAGAGTCATTAATAAGGAAAGTGGTGAAACACCTCAGGATATGCCTTTAAATGTGCACCCACAGGTTTTTTTATTTTATTTTAACTTTTACACTTTTGAGACAAATGGAAAAAAGGAGAAAGTAAACCTGAAACCAGCATTTTAGGTGTAACCATGCGTCTGTGTATTTATGGTAACAGGTGACTCTGGAGGAGCTGTGTTCAAGAACCATGAGTATCGCGTAGTGCAGGTAAACAGCCCTTCTTCTCTAAAAGCATAACAAAGAGTAGCACTTGCTGATGGTAACTAACTATTTCTCTTCACAGATGGCAGTTGTCAGCTGGGGAACTCATGATCTGTGCAAAACGAGCAATTGGGTGTCGTCAGATGAAACCTCCAGAGATTTCCATATCAACCTGTTCAAAGTTATCCCTTTTCTCGAGTCCTTCCTTGGAAATAACCGAGGACAGGAATATCAAACACTTACGTTTTTGAAGCCCTAAATGCGTTTATATTGATTAGTCAAAAACGCACCATCACTATGACGCAAATAAAGATTATTCAGTATTTTCACTAGCCGATCAGAATATAAGGTAAAGTGATAACCAATTTAAATGGTGAACACTGGTTGAGAGTCAGACACAAAACTGTACCTACTACAGTGAGATAATAAAACTACATCTCACTCTCTGTGTTAGGTATCTATAGAGTGCTGTTGACTGTAAGCCTATCATCACCAGGACTGAACAACAATTAAAAGTACATTATGTTTTAATGTGATTTAACTTCATATTTGCAATAAAATCATTTCATTGACCAAAACATACCTGTTTTTCCATTTTACCCATAAACAGTGTGAAAAGTGTCTCCAAACGAATAAAAGAAATAAGAAATACTAGCGTAAAGGTCATTTCCGCAGTGTAATAACGGAGTAATTAAATGTCTGAATTAAAGGCAGTGAGAAAAAAATGGTCTTGTAGACCGTGATTTAAATGAACTGATAGAAGCTCTCTGGGATTCTGTTGCCAGGTATGTTTGATTAACACCAAATACACAATTCAAACTTGAATGGGCAGATGAGGAGATGAGGTCATGGGAAAATTAACGGTCCTGATAGCTGATTGCAGTTTGAGATAGCCTTTTGCTAATGCTTACACTGCTGGTGATCCATGTACATGAATTAAGATACTCAAATATAACTCTGATTGCTCGGGGAAGAAAAAGATCTTGGGATTAATAATGTTAATAACATAAATAAAATAATTTAAGCCAAGATTTTTGCCCAAATGCTCTTTATAGGACTAGATGGAGCCACATTTATGAAAAATGAGAATTATCTATCAGTTTGATTCACAATTACAAGCTTAACAGTACCCCTCTGCTTTTTAAAGAAATCATCAGAAGAATCTCTACAGCATTTCGAAGATTTCATTAAAACCCTTTTATGGAGCAGCTCTGCTGATGGAGCCATCCGGCTGCCCCTTACTCCACCGACTTTCCAGCTCTCCATGCAGGCTTTCGCAATGCGGACACTCAGTCTGGCAGTGCGCCAACTCAGATCATTCAAACTGAATCAGTGGAAAGTTAGGTTGTTTTTTTGGGGACTTTAATTAAGTTCTTCTCTTTCCCATTTTGGCTTTTAAGATGGAAATGATCTGAATTGATCATCCAGTGCTGCATTTTTACAGCCCACAAACAAGCAAGGCCATTGCATTACGAAAGATTTGTTATGGTCAGGGCAAGTTTATGACTCCATCATGTTATTGTATTGTGTAACTATGATCTGTAGACCATTACCCTGCCAGACCTTGTGTAATCCTTTTTACCAATGTGTATTGGTTAGATGTCCAAACAAAAAAGAACAGAAAATCAGTGTTAGGTGTGCCTGATATGGTGAAACACCGTAAGTCTGTATTGTAGGAAGCGGGTGATATAGTGGCCTCCCATGGGGACATTCATCTGATTTTCTTTAACTAACTGTGAGGGGGGAGGAGGTCAGTAGGATGAGAGGAGGAGGCACAGATATAGGAAGACAGACTGTGTAAGAGGAGGGACAAATGGGAGAGGCCAAAGTGAATGAATCCCTCTTCAAGGCTGTAAATAAGGATGAAATTTAAAACATGGACCCTTTCTTATTCAATAACCCCCCTACCCTCACCCTCAATGTAAACAAAACTGGACCCATTTGACTGAAATCAATCTGCTACCTAAACTGATTAGCACTGTTGGGGTGAAGCAGAATGAACGCTGACAGTACATTGAGGCCTGCCTCACCACCCCCACCCTCACTCCCTGCTCAACCCTAGCACACGCAGCATATTCCTGATGAAGCATCCTTCTGTTAAAGCTCTGGCAGTGCTGTCTCTCTGTGAGCCCTAAATCAACCTCATGGGCCATTTTAGAAATTACAACCATTAAGAACTGCATGCATACACTTTCCCCCATTTGTGCTAAGAAATGGGGGATAACATGCATCCAGAGCTTCTGCTGATGCCTCAATAAGAGATTATATCAGACAAGATGTGGTTTTATAGAATACAAGTAGCCCCCTTGTAATTTAAGGTTAGTCATATGAATAAAATCTGAGAAGCTGAATTTCTTTCTTAGTTGATCTGTTCCAAGTGAAAGAAATATTTGAAATTTCTAAAAGTGTTAGACAAGCAAGAGATACATTCTTTTCTTGTCTTTTTACTGTATGAGCGGACTTTTAACTTAAGGTAAGAAAAAGAAAACTAGGGACAGTGTGAAATACATCTCTCTTCAACAGGTTCAACACAAATCCAGATACAAGCATCTTGTTTTATCAGGGTTTTTTTGGGGTAAAGTGTGTTAATTATTTTGCTTTAGAATTACAATAGATTCTGATTTTCAGTTGGACAGGGACACACAAGCTTTGTTCCCAGTTGCTATCTATTTTCCCTCAATAAATCATTGGTTTGTAATTAAGCTGCTTCAAGTAAAAGGGGTTGTAATAAAATATTGGATATATTTGCTTTCTTGAAAAGATTGAGAGGGGGGTAAAAAAAAGAAAAAAGGTTCCTACGCCTTGAGTAGCTCAATAAAAGCACAAAGACTGGGAACAGCATTTATTACCTGCTTGTCTGTGTCAAAGGAAATAAACCAATACCTAGAAAGCAATATATGGTTTATTGTTGGTTTTGGAACTGTTTTACCTAATTATAAAGTCCCAAGCTAACCGTCTGTTTCATGTTTTTACAAGACAGAATTGATTCAAACTAACTCTAACCAAGAAAGCCCTTACCCTGTTTATCGCATGAAATTATGTTTTCTCTGGAATTTTCCATACTTGACACATTTATCCTTCATTACCTACTATGATTATTACGCAAATTTACAAATGCATTTCAAACCTGTGTTTTTTGCAAAGGCTCCAAAATGTATAAGCCTATTAAATTGGGAGATTTGATTTTGACACGAATGCCAGATTTGGCTCAAAGAAACATCAATTTGAGTCAAAGTAGGTGGGAAATGTGATGGAAGAGTCACCAGCAACAAAACGAGGAACATGGAGTATCTCGTAGAAATCTATTTTACTGTAGGATTCGCAAATAATGAAATTTGGCTTACTAATGGCACATCAAAGTATCATCAGAACATCGTATAGATGATTAAAAATCTGGATTTTCAAGATAAAATTTCAACTTCATTATCATACAATAATGAATTTACTCTTTGTAAAAATGTTTACATCATTCTCCTCCTATTAGGACTGCTTAAAATACTCTGCCTTTGTTTTGATCGGTGCTGTTTGCCTCTTTTTGGTTGGGCAGGGCTCACTGGAAATTGGTGAAGTCATGAGACTTACTGGGTTACAAATCAAATCAAAGCACATCCACACACTGCTGAGAGTAGAAGGGTAGCATAGGCTTAAGTGACAAGGATAGTTTTCCCCTGAAATATAATTTAAAGCATATGAAATACTGAGGCAGAGAAATGCATGGATGTTTTTCCTGTATTTAGCAATAAAAGAGTTAAACATTCTAAAGAGATGTGTGTGAGAGAGAGAGGTATTGCTTGTGTGTCTTGTTTTGTGCTGAAATACAATAAGGGAAGAAAATTGCACCATAGCTTGAAGATGGAACTGAGAGGAATACTTTAAAAGTATCCCTGATCGAGTTAGAGGAGATCATTTTCATGTAGGACTTTTGTTATGGTAATACCTAAGGCTAAAGTAATAAAAAGAAGGAGTGAAATCTGCCTCTTGTCAGCATTTACAATGAGAAGCACTTGCATGATTAGATGTCTTGCGATCAATGCAGATTCTTCTCCCAATCATTAAGTCTGCTCTTAACAGATTACAACCCCTCTCAAACGTGTAGTCTTGTCTCCTCCTCCTCCTCCTCCTCCTCCTTCTCCTCCTCCTCCTCTTTCGGCTCCTCCTTCTGTCTCACACTCTCTATCTCTTTGAACAGAGGGAGCAGGAGATTTGCGTCTTTAGCCTTTATTTTCTTTTTCTCATAGTATCCCAGTCTTTTTAGAGCATTTTCCGCAAATACAGCTCAGAATTTATGTGACTTCACCTGAGCTCCTCTGACAACCAGATGAGCAAACAGAGGAAGGAAAAAGTCTAAACTGAAATACAAGAGGTGCTGGTGAACTGACTATAACTAAGATGGGCATGCTCACATTCTTCTGTCATTTCCTGCTTTTCTCTTTTGATCTATCTGATGCCACAAGCCCCATTACAGGTAAATTGAACACACACAAACACACACACAACACACACTCAGACACACACACTGACACACACTCAGACACACACACTGACACACAAAAAAATCACAGCACAATGGAAAGTGGTCTTGATTCATCTGTGCATGTCTTTGTTCCCATGGGATGTCTTCCTGATTCTGTGATGGATATTTTGCTGTTGAAGCGGATATATTTGAAGCCAGAGGTAGGCAACACACCCCTCTAACTATTTTCTTTACTAAAATGATGCCATTTCTGTATAGTTGTGGGCACCAAGTCCTCACAATATCAACATTACAATAATTTCTTCTCTGATATGTGGAGGAGAATTTGAAAACAAGCATAAACTGTCATGGCAGCATTTGTAATCAGGTGTATGTGTGTGGAAGCAGGTCAGCGCGTGTGCAAGGCAGGAAAAGGGAAGCCCTGTTACAAGCTGGCCTACTTCTCCGAGCTCCGGAGGAGGCTGAACTTTGTAGACGCAGAGCTCGCCTGCACACGGGACGGAGGGCAACTTCTGAGCATAGAGTCGGAATCTGAGCAGAAGATCATTATGCAGCTCATCACAGAGTTACGCCCAACTGACGGAGACTTCTGGATCGGTCTCCGCCGGAACCATGGAGACGAGAACAGCACCTCAGACTGCTCTCCACAGTACTACTGGCTGGATGGCAGCAAATCTACATTTAGGTGGGTGGGGCATATGTAGGAGGTCAAGGGGTCAAAAAGGAATTCATATTGAAAGTACTGAATAAGCCACTTTTCAGAGGAAAAACTGTTTACCATGGAACACTAACATAGAAAAAGTACAATCATATATATCAAATGGCATTGTACAATTTGTAACGGTTCTTTTTGGGACAATGAGGATATTGATTCATTTGATTGAGAGATTTTTTAAATTCTGACGTCGTTTTGGAAGTTATTCCCTCTAAGTTCTTATTTCTTATCAAAATCTGATCAGATATTGATGCCAGAGTTAAAGACTTAGTAACTATTAATACTTAGTTATCAGACAACAGGCTAAAAGTATTGCCACAGCCCAGGTCTTGTTAGGACCTTTCTTCTTCAATAGTTGATTTACTTTTAAGAAGAACGAGATGCCCTTATTTGTAACAAACAATCATGCAATAAGTACAACGTAACGATATTGGTTGTATTTATTTAACCCATCCCTGAAAAGCCCTGGGCAGCTATCTTTTTTATATGTGTAAATAAGTTTTGTAAAAACGTTGGGGAAGCTTTTGAGGAATTTCTTTTGTGCATGTTTTCTGTATGTTGGATGTAGGAACTGGCACTGGGATGAGCCATCATGTGGTTATGAAGTGTGTGTGGTGATGTATCACCAACCGTCTGCTCCCCCCGGTCAGGGGGGTCTCTACATGTTCCAGTGGAATGATGACAACTGTGAAACCAAGAACAACTTCATCTGCAAATACACGGCGGGTACTGCTGACACAGTATTTACATTTCTTCACTTTGATGTGATATTTGATCATCAGTGACCATGACTAATGTTCTCCACAGAGAAACCACTGGAGCCCTCCCCTTCGCCGAACTACACGCAAAGTAAAATGCTCTCAAGATTGCTTAACATGTGATTAAAGAAATTAAATGTATCCAATATGTTGTGAATTCAGAGATACAAGTCTGAACATCACGGCGGTATTTCATTGCAGACGTCTTCCCTTCATCGGTGCTGCCGTGGGATCCAAGAGTCCCCGGCCGGGACAGAAACACAGGTTAGCTGATCAGATATAGTCTCACTGCTCCGATGCTGTCAAACCCAAACGCCAACACAAGCCACTAAATATCTGTGTTGTCCATGTTTTGTTTTTTGATATAGCTCTGAATTTGGTTTACATCATCATTCCCACCATTCCTGTGATCCTGCTGTTAGTGACAGTGACAGCAGTCTGCTGCTTCAAACTGCTGGTCAGACGGTGAGGATCCAAAACCAACACAAAACCCTAAAGGCAAACAGCAGTATTACTTCACTTGAAGATTCTCAGCAAACACCATTTGAAATATTTCAAAGAAGAGACAAGCTGTAACTAAAACCATCAATATATTCACCAGTGTGCAACTGCAAAAACAGCTTTGCTAATTAAAGCTATAGAGTAAGTATTATTTATGTAAATTATGTCTGGAAATTAAGTACATTTTCATGCACATATGTATGTTATACAAAATTATAATACAAAAAACTCAAATGACCGTAAAAGAATGAAAAGAGAACTTGTTCTGGGGTCAAAACTCTAAAAAAAACAAAAAACTGAAATACTTAAGAGTAAAATAAATACTGGCTTTGGTTTTGTATACGATGTCCATCAGTAAGACACAAGCCCTTCTGGCCATTGTTGGGTTATTACTCTAAGCATTATGACTTAATTATACAGGTAACATGTTAAGACTTTTCTTAAAACACTCTTCATGAATAAAAATAATTGTCAACACTAATGAGTTATACCCAACATAAAGTATTCAACTTAGGTTTTACCAATTATATTTCAACACATGCTCAATGTCAGCCAGCATAGGTTCCAGCCCCCGTGACACTGAACAGGATAAGCGGTTACAGATAATGGATGAATGAATGAACGAATGAAAGTTAAAAACACATATTGTTTAGAGCTGAGGTAATAATCTACACTGATGGTCTTCGCCTGGTTGTGCCTTTAAGAGGTTAAGATTAAAAAAGAGGAAGAAGAAGAAAAGCTGTTCTAAGTGTGCAAGGGAGTTCATTTATGGTAGAGAAGCTATTATGAAAATGAATACACATAAGAAAATATTGTTTTCCTTAAAATAACTATTGAAAAAGCACATGTAATTTCCTTATATAAATCACCATGTAAATACAGTTTGTAAGCAATTTAACTGAATTACCAGCAAACAATGCTCAAATTACTCGTTGAAATGCACTGGATCACTTCTTTTGTTCACTACAAACATTATTCTTACCAAAAACTCTTATCGGTATTTCAGAGGAATACTAATAAGTTACATTTAAAAGCCCCTTTAGATTTTTAAAGTTTTAGAGTTTGAAAGACATGCGGGTCAAAATTTGCTGCATTTATTGTACTAAGAGGAAAAAAACACTATAACATTGTGTCCTTCATTGGTGAATGTTAAGTTTGGTGTAATTCTGTATTATCCCAATGATAGCAAGGTCTATGAAATGATTAAACCAACAATGTTTTAGTTTTCCTACTCCCTTGTTGGTGGAACAAGCTAATTATTTACAAACTTCAAACTGTCTCCATTGACAAATGATGGTTGGTTTCAGTCAAAAAGAATAAAATGTCTCCAGAAACACCTTTCATTTAAAGGTGTTTCAAACTGAAAGAAATAGTACATTTCTGGCAAACATTTTCCACTTTGAATTCATAAACCCAGTAATGGATGTCCGACTTGCTTGTGTTTATTATATTGAAGGAACATAACACTAAGTACAAAGACATACAACTCATTTAATGGGTTCTTAATCACGTTTGGATTACAAGGGAAGTTAATGGCACTGACAAATAAATCTTATCAGGCTTTTACAAACTTAGCATTTTCGCAAAATATTTGCTATGGAGAAGAACAACAATCTTTCCATGGAGAACTCAAAATCAAAATGTTAAAAACCCGGTACATTTCAATGGTTACCTTATGGTAGACTCTGGTGAAGCTATAGATATAGCCTGAGAGATATTCCCCACTTAAGATGATCACCTTTGATGTTCGCCTTAATATAAATCAAAATGTAGACTTTTTGTAGAAATGTTTTCTTCTTGTAGACAGTCCAAAATGTCAAAAGGCAGGACAGGTTGTTATTGATAATGTATGTTAATACATGAGTGCACTGACACCTTCCCATTCACTTGATCATCATAACACTCAGTATAAGTTTACTTGAGGAATACTGTTCTTATCTTACCTCCTCCTCACCTTCTAAATAATCTGATTTGTTTTTTATTTTATGTAAGCATTTTTTTATGTATTTATCAGAGGCAGAAGGAGGAAGCAGCAGAAACCTGAAGTGTGCCAGACAGACCCGGGCCTCGGTCCCAGCCCCACTCCAACTGACGTCTACAATGTCATTCGCTCCCAGAAGGATGACGACCTGCTTTCAGCCCGACCGCACACCAAAAACACCTCCTTTTTATGCTCCTCCCCCGACACACCAACAGGTGACTACGACAATCTGGGTGGTCGGGACACTGAGAGCGGCTTTGTGACACTTGCCAGTACAGAGAGCTGCTTCCTCAACTTTGACCTCAATGATCTCGCCCTTGGGCGTCGTGACACCTTCTATGATGCCAGCTTAGGCTACTCTGGAAAGAGGGACTTGAAAGACAGCAGCCTGGGTTACTCAGGGCACAGAGAGTTTTATGACAGGAGTCTGGGCCGCCGCACAACAAAGAGTGAACACTTTGGCAGCAGTGTGTATGGGGACCATGGATTGTACGACGGCAGCATGAGAAGAGGGAGTGACCTCCATGACCCCAAACTGAAGCCTGGAAGTCACACATTGAAGGCTGACCTCTATCAGACATACAACTTCAATGGCAAGGACACTTACAAAACCAGCCTAGGAACGTATGGAAATCGAAAATCCTACCAAGCTAATCTAGATTGCTACAGAAACGGCATGACTCTGGACGGCAATGGGAAATACTTCAATGAGCAGGAATGGATCAACAGAGAAAACTACTGATCCTTTAAATACCTTTATAATGTGTATGTGAGCCAGCGTATGTGTGTTTGTGGGCTGGAATGAGAAGACAACCGAAAACCTGTGCATGAAATGTGGCTGTAATATTTGTACAGTTTGTTTCTGAAGCCTTTTAAGGGTCTAGAATCAGGAGAGGACATGCTCAATTATATATTTTTGTTCAAACCTTAGCCTTACGGTAGAGTAAGCCCGTGTCGCATTAGGTTGGTGGTTCTCCAGTAAGATGTTGTTGATTAATATGAGTTTAAAATTAAAGGTTCCAATAATCCAAATTGCTGGAAAACATTTTCTCCCTTTTGTCATGTCTAACTACACAGCCACATCTGTAAATCCTTAAGATCTTTGCCTTAACTCTATTTCAATGAAGGTGAATGAATTTGCTTTGTTGTACTTATAGAGACATACACTTAATCAAACCATCCCAGAAACCATTGCTGTTGATCTTTTGATTGTTTCAGTGCCAAAAAAATAACGCCAATTTTATTTTGTTGAGGTGGTAGATGTCACAGAGTCAAAATGTCAAATAGCCTCAAGATTAAGGGGTGACTCTACTAATTCTGCACATCCTTGTCTGTTAACTCGTCTTGCTGCTGCGCACAAGCATCCACACTTGACACTTGACATTTTTTTGGCTCCAGGGGTGCTACATGCATTCTGGTATATGGTATATGTACTTGATTAAGATACCAAGAGTTTAGGTTGGAGTGAGAGTCATCTGTGCTTGAGGCTAGTTGCTCGAGGTAAAGTTTACCATCATTAGCGAGACACACCGAATATTCAGACCGAACAGTGCAGAAACCAGGTGATGACAAGGAAAACTGTGTGGAACTATGAAGACAACATGTCTGGTTCTGCAGCATCTATTTCAATCTTTTCTTCGTTCTTCAATTGTCAACTATGACTTGCACAATCAGTGGATTACTAATTTGACACGAGCCACATTTGCATGGCTAGACCCTAGATCATGATTTTAATTAGATTTTATAAGTCAATGACCATAAACTATTGGACTGCAGGTTAATTAGGGGCTTTAAAAGGAATTAATACTGAAGCATAAGACACATGTACTCAGTGAGAGGGAGGTATGCCACAAAACCTGTGTCAAATAATTGCATGAAGTTTTTTCAGGTGTGTGACTTGAGTGATCATGGCAATGAAAGTGTGTATGTAGCAGCGTGTATGCATGGCCTTGTCATGCCGCCCTTGCTTTGAGGACAAAGACCCTAATCTCTGCTGTGGCCGAGCAGTTTCAGTTACTCCCAAGTTTACCTGATATGAACAGGCTACCTTGAACAGATTACGACAAAATGGACCTGCTCGAGGGAGCAGAGGCTGGATATTTTTTTTAATTGATATTGCCTTAAATTATAACGCATCTAAGAAGTTGAAAATGGTTTTCATGAGTTCAGCAGCCTGACAGAGCGAGCATGATGTTGAAGAGAATGGTAAAATATAGCATCATTATTATTTATTCAGAATGTATAATGCCTTGACATCTCTCCTGCAAGTGAGAGGGGTTTGTATGTTTGTATCACAAGTGAAATAAAATGAGATTAGAATTGTAATTCTTCCGTGTGATTTTACTGAGAAAAAAAGATGAGGCTTATTCAGTCAATTTGTAATTTTATTAACATTCCGAGTTAAATTAATAACACACCCTTGCTTTCATTCATCTCAACCGCTCGCAGGGTAAGATACTGTTCAAGTGCAGACACGCAAACAATACAAGATATCTTAGGTTAATTACTCCATTCAGGCCACATGCTGAGGTTAAGCATGAAAAAAAAGGAACCCTCATGTTCGTACCGGCATGTCCTGGATAAAATACAAACTCGAAATCTTGTGGTGTGCATCCACAAACCGGACAAAAAACACATTGAAATAAAATGTTGAGATACAGGTCAAGCTGATGCCTACCAACCACACCTGTATACATACAACGTTTTATTCAAAACACGCGAGCACCCCCCCCCCCACACACACACACACACACATACAACAGATGACAAAATGTCTTTAAAGGGTCTAATAGCTTCAAATATTTAATGAAACAAATACCTCAAATCATGCATGCATGCACACGTTCAACAATCAAACGTGTACACACACACAAATACCAGCTGTTTTGAAGGGAAGTAATTGATTTCCGTTAGGGTCTGTACTCTAGGTGTGGTTCAAAGGTCAGCCGTGGCTCCGTTTGCGAGACTGCTTCTGCCGTCGCGGTTTCAAAATGACATACTGTCTGTAGCTCGTGTGCTGGTCTGATAGAAACGGGATGTAGAATGCTCTGAATAGCGGTGACGACCTGTAGAGAAAAACATTTTATTAAAAGGCAGATTGGATCCCTTTTAATTTCACATCCAGTTTTGTCGACTGATTTTTATCAAATGTTTAAAATGTGATGAGTTAACTATTTTAAGTTTTTATAGATGAAATTTGTTGGAAACAGATTGAAACATTTCCAATAATAATAAACTTTAAATTTTAAACCTCCTCCCACTTTTTCAAATACATGTTCACCACAGCCAGCTCCATTCTTTTTGCAGTATCTACCACCATATGTCCTTCAACATTCCCATCCTTAACACCAGACTTGCCCATTATCTCCTCACCAACATGACCAATTAAGCCATCACCATCCACCAGTCTTCCATTCCAGGGAATACTCTCCATCCAACTCACTCCAGAAATTCCCTTTCTTTTGTAACTAACGACCAACTTGTGGGGCATTATTACTGACAACGTTCATCTTCACATCTTTCTATCTTCATTCTCATCACTCTCCCCATAATCCTCTTTAGGAATCACCCCTAACCCATTTCTCCTCCCATATACTCCATGATAAAAAGTTTGTATCCTCCTCCAATGTGTCTAGCCTTGCTGCTTCCACCTGGTCTCTTGGACACACAGTATATTTAATTTCCTTCTCTGCATCATATCAGCTCTGTTTCCTGTCATTGTGCCAACATTTAAGGTTCCTACTCTCACTCCTACACTTCTGCCTTTCCTCCTCTCTAGCTGTTTCCTGGCCTGTTTTCACCCTCCCAATCTTCTTTTTCTTTGACCAACGGTGGCATAGTTTCTACTGGCACCATGCTGGTTAACAACGCCTGGGGCGGACGATGTTAACCAGGGCCCCGACTGCTCCGGTTTGGAAATCAGTTTCATGTTACCAATATTGATTTGGCATAGGTTTAGACCCCTTATTGTCTGGGTTGTAAGATGGTCTTCCAAGATCAAAATTATCAATGCAGTCAAAACTCTGCTCTCCCACTCGCCACAAACATTGAAGGGAAGAATGTACTTGTAAGATTTATTACGGGGTGGTATGTGAGAAATCAAATTAACTACACAATAAATTACATTTACATAACCTAATCTAAAACATTCTATTTTGACCATTAGGGTTCCCTGCTCAGTTTCCAGATGCGGCCTTTCCTTGCAAGTTCATTCTTAAAGAGAAGCTTAAAGCTTTGACCTTGTTGACTCTACTTCTGGGCCACAGCAGTTGGGTTTAGCATTCCGGTATCTTCAGTAAGTACGTTTATGAATCTAATTGGCAGTTCCACACATTAGATGTTACGGCTGTAGATTTTTGTCTCTGCCATTTCTTCCAGAGGGTGCTATCCCAACAGTCTATCAACAAAATCAGAGGGTGATGTTACCCAAGGCCCTGTCCAAACAGACAGTACACTAATGGGGACAAAACCATCCCCCCCAGAAACCACAAAGATCAAAATTAACTGTTTTGTGCAATGGGTTTATTTTTTGTGGTTCAAATTGTCACCTTAATGCTTTTAGTTTCACTCTATTTAAATCTGTCAGTAATCACTTTCTGATTGTAAGAGGTGTGTTTAACCCTCTATGCTTCCTTTTTGTCAAACTAACATACTGTAATCAGTTTTGAAATGACAGGGAGGGTATCAGCCCCGGTATCAGTCTGTTAATTATTTCCGGTATCAGAACTGGAAATTATGGAATGAGATAGTACATACTTTATGTTGTGAGAAATTAATTTAACTACTAAGGGGTGGCAAGTCCTACTTTAACCCCTAGATACACACAAGAACTTCACTTTTCCTTAACTTGAAAATCAGCAAACTTAATTAATGATCAGTTGTAAACTGCATTTACTGCCAAATCAACTTGCTACTTAATTTTTTCATCCTTAATAATTTCATAAAGTCGTTACTGGTTCAAGTCCAAGTTTGTCTATTACATAAATTGTCAGAAAAAAAAAAAACACTGGCAGAGCAGGAGCTGCCCAGACATATAAATTATGCACTACACTCCTCCTTAAAAGGAGCTACCGCAACACTGAGGGTTCTCCGACACTATCATAGTAAATCACTTCAGTCGTTACCATAATTTCTTCTTTGCGCTTGGCAACACTCCAGTTAATCTGATAAATCACTTTATTCAGATTCAGGATTCTACACACTGGGGTAATGGCAACATAAAATATGATCATGTAAGAAAATTATATTCTATCCAGCCTTAGAAAATACCTTGATGCTTGAAGAAAAGGCTTATAGGCAATGATTTTCCACTCTTCTTTGTTGGCTGCAAAATGTGGCTCAAGTGGTGTCTCTTCTTCTGTGTCCAGGTCTACTAAGTAGTGGCACTGCCGTATATCCACCTGACCAGAGCAAAAAAATTCACAATTTAAAATGCAAGTATCATTAATTACAGCATCTGTTTTGTCTTTGAGGACAGATGTGCACATATGTCTCACATATCTGGTTTTCTCCTCTAGATTCTGGTCGTTCATTTGAGCAGGGATAATCTGTGTAGCCAAAGGACCCGAGGCGTACGGCTGAGGCAGCTGCCCTTTAAACTCAGACTGAATGAAGTGAAGCTGCCAGCTGGAGATTAGAATGAGAATCCATCAGCAAATTACTCAATCACAGCAGACAATGACAAAACATGCCTTCCAAACTTATTAGACATTGAAGACCAGTAGGCTAATCCTGTATACTGACTTATGTGGAAGCAGGAAGCTGCTTGGGAAGCGGTACCACTCTTTGCCCACACAAACGATAACAGGTCTGCCGTCCGGGACTGAGTGAAGAGTTGTGTCCTTAGCGATGCGATGGAACTCTGGGTATAGGTCTAGAGGGGCATGGTAGGCTGAAGCCAGAGAAGAAAAAAAAATCTAATTTAATACACTTCAAGTGTTGCTTTTATGTCCTGATTCTAGTGCTTAGGCCAGTGCCCGTAAAGAACATGAAGGAGGTTAGGGGAAGAAAATCTACTAAAACCAAGTTGGATGAATATATGAAGAAAAATAGAGAAAAATGGAGCGCTCCATGGGGTCAAAAATAGTAAAGTTGGCAATGAAAAAAATTGAAATATCAGGTGCTCTTCAGAGATAGGGCTGAAGATATATAGATGAAGATAATGATTTCCAACAATGACTGTCCCAACTTACTGAAAAAAATGTGTGACTTGATTGATGACAGTCTGGAATAATCCAGCTCACTTTGACGAAATTCGTAGGCGTTACCCATTTTCAGAGTGCCGTGGATTATTCCAGACCACCAACCATCAAGTCACACATTAGTAAGTTGGACAGTCATTGTTGGAATTCATTATCTTTATCTTGAATGAATATATGTAGGGAAAAAATTGAATCATGGTTATCTTTAATTCACTGGATGGCAAATTCACATTTGTTATTAGTGTCTACCCATATTATGATGATCAACAAAAAATTACATTCTGAAGAGGGTTGCCTTTAACAACCAGTGGCTTAGCGTCTGTGGCTTAACACACCTCTGAAAAGGGCAACAGAACGAGACAGTGATAGCAATGTGAAGACCACGACTGCACTTAGAGCCAACCAGTTGGAGGAGACCGTATAGTGCTCCAGTCGGTACCGCTGGAACAGGAAGTGGTAGCATTTCTGCAGGAAATTAATCAAAATACATAAGCAAGTTTTAATATAACCTGCATTTTAATAACTGAAAATGACAAATATAAATGAAGCCATCACAGATGCACAACACAATAACACAAACTAGTTTTGTTATGCACATCAGAACACACCTGTAAGGAGGAGAGGGCCACTGCTCCACTGAGGCAGATAAGGGGATAGATCGGAAAGAGAAAGCGTTCTTCTTTATGAGGTCTAGTGAAGAAAACCAACATCCACAGATACATTGGAGACAGAGTCAGCCAGTACGGACGGCCCAAGTTCTGTACTGCAGAAAACACATGTGGAGCTGCTTTGAAATCTTCACAGCACAAATCAACTCATAAAAGAATCAGGATGAAGTTAATCTCATCTATTAACTACAACATTTGTAGTCACATAGACAGTCTGCTTTCTGCACATGGTACAAAGAATGACAGAACACAGTTTTCCTTAAAAAAAAAATGTTGCTGTGTTGAAAAAAACACCAAAACAGTTAGTTTGGGAGAACATCCAAACATCAAGAGATCTAAAACAAAATCTGGTATGTGAAAAGGGTGAGCAGAGCAAGCTGTAGCTTACACCTACATGTTTTAGGTCCATAACAAAAAAGAATATGCAAATTTGAAGGTTTATGTATATATGTTTATGTGAATGTTGCTGTGTTGTACATCCATAAATATACATGTGTGTGTATGGGAACGGGGAAATGTTAATATGACCAAAATCAATCTAAATCAATCTAAATCTGAAACAGAGAGCGCAAAGATAAAAAGTTGAAAGCTTCAAGACTTCACCACTAATACTACTACACATACTAGTATTGCTCAGATGACTGATGCCCTGCAATATTGCCAAAATGTCTTGATCGAGGTGTATGACACACACACACACACACACTCACCATTGAACTTGTGTAACAGTGTCTCCATGAGGGCAGTGAGTGGCAGAGAAAAAAGTGCCAGAGCAAACACCAGGTTGAAATTCAGGATCCCATTGACAAAGTAGAAATGCCATGGTTCTGTGCCTGAAAATCCAAGAACACAAAACATGCAGTATTACAGTTAACACAGAGACCACCACAGTTACTACATCATACCTGAAAAGTAAATCCCAGTTGCTTAAAGAGAAAACCCACAGTTGGGATGGCGGAAGAATTTGTCACAAGAGATAAAACATTGAATTTTTTATCTCATGAATGGTTGTCATGAATGATGATAACGGTCCTCTCAGTACTGTGTTATTGTCTGTGAATCAAACCTATGTCTATCAACTTAATTGAGAGTAATACAACCCATTGGTTCACAAACAACAATGCAGCTTTAATATTTTCATTTAGATTTTGTTTGGTCCATCGACCTAACAATTGCAATAAAGACAGCAAAGATGAGTCAGTGACAGGTCCAGTATTGTATACCTTAACTCCGTTTATAGTACTATAGTTTTTTTTTTGATCATATAATGAACTGATCAGCGCTTCAAAATACTGCTGTTTTCTTAATGTAATTTGAGATCACTTTAAAAAAAACAAAAAAAAACTCACGTTCTGTATTAAGTAAGTCACAATTAAAACCACTGGATAGGGACTGTCATATGCATGATAGAACCAAACCCTTTATTAGTTTGTGCACCGTCTTTTTTTATGAAGTTGTTAAGTGAACCAGGTAACATACGAAAGAAGAGGCAGTGTATCATGCTGAATTGGATATTATGAACTTCCTCATCAGCTCCTATAAAATACAGTTTCAGGTAAAAAATTAAAGAATAATCAGTTCAAGTTAATATTTGCAGTATATTCTAAAGCTATGTAATTTTCATCATTAGGGCTATGAAAATCGTCCATCTTCTTTTATTTACTTCAAGCAGCTCTTGGTTTAGTTTATTAAACTATTTAAAAATCTAATTGTTTCATCATCAGGTTCACAATTTATTTTTACTTAATTACTATTTTGGCTTTTTGTCATCGTTGTCTCTCATTTTTATAATCAAAGGTTATTACTTAAACTATTTGTTTGTTTCTTGCCATCAAGATTCTTTAATTTATAGTTCTATACTCAGCTATAATGTAAATTAGGTCTCTACCTCAATGAATTTCCACTTTAAAATACAGGAAATTAATATTTTTTATGAGGTACTTCACATTGAGCTAATATTTTAAAGTGAGGCCGCAAGTGCCCCCTAGTGTATGTGTATATACATATGTGAAATGGTGTTTGGTGTATATTACCATAAAGATCAGGTCCATGTGGTGTGAAAACATTATACAGAAGAATATTCAGTGGAGCAATCACCAGTTTGCCGTAAAAGAAAGAGTCCACTGCGACTAGAGGTACCTTGGGAACACAGGAATAAACAGAGTTAAGTCGTCAAGAATCACAAAAAGGGCCTTACAGTGTGCATATTACCAATAAATCATTTTATATCATTTTCAGTATAGTACAGAATGTTAATATTTTGTGAATTGATGATGAACTCTTTCACAGAAGAAGTGTGCACTAACTTCAGCTGTGACACCCTTAATCTGCCTTACTTGTTGAACATGCTTTTTGGTCATTTCAAATGTTCTCACCAGCAGCAGAAGCAAAGCAACAGCTGACCAGATGATAAAACTTTTCCACTGCCTCTTTAACACCAGGAGGTCGAATGCAATTGGAACCCTACAAGTGAAATAAGCCAAAAATACTTTAAGAGCAATACACATTGAGAAGCCTGTTTGGAAAACTCCCCATCAATGAACAGGTTTTTAATTCTAAAGCGTTACCCAATCAGAGCAGAGAACGGCCATCCAACGATGACACCAGCAGCAACACCAATGATGGCTAATGGTTTTGAGTCCTGAAACCAGCCTGTCATGGCAACCAGTGTTGTGTACATGCAGAAAGAAGAGGGCAGGAAGGCTGGGGAGAAGGAAAGAAAAAACAAAAAAACAGGAAGGACCACACAAATGAATGATTAGCAAGAAAGCTTTTGTCAAAGAAACATACCAGGGGTTCAAAATGTTACCTCTGCAAAATCTTATTTATGTGGCCTTCAAGGGAATAAATTGTTGTTTACAAAATATCTATATAAAACTCCATATTTTTGGTCATTGTTCTGATTTGGCGCAAAAGACAAGGAAAAAAAGCTCTGTACTGAGATCTTGGGAGCTCTGCGATGGAGGCAGTTAAGACAGATGGACAAGAATCAAATTCTAAAGTCAATACAAAATAAAAATGGACAAATTTGGTAAGAAATGACAACGGAGGTGGGAATGCCAACCTGCAGACGAGCAGAACATTCCTGTGCTCAGGACAAGGAATACTAGCATCAGACGGCCCACATGCAAACCAAACTTCTTACAAACTGCCCTGTGTCACACACAGAAACAAACCAAAATGTTAGCTTCATTAACATATACTGTCTGTCTGTCTGTCTGTATATATATATATATATATATATATATATATATATATATATATATATATAATCTTGCCAAAATGTTAAAGGCAAAAGCACTTGCTGTATAAACTCACTTGTAGAAATAGAGTTCACAGACACAGCAGGAGAATGCCAATACGCATCGTACAAAGTAGAACACCAACACCTGCAATGCAATTGTAACACAAGCCTGAATATTCCAGTACAATGACTGTATTTCTATGTTTAAATTGGTGGACGGTTTCGTGTCACCACATGTTGAAACCTTTAGCTAACAGTTTTTACAAATGTCTACTTAAAAACAAACAATTAAACATTATAGTGTCAACAAACACAAAATATCTGATGTTACCTTGTTTGTCCGTAGAACATGGGCATGCAAACAGGCAGGGAGAGCATGGAGCCATAAATAGGCGTATGATCTGATGGCATACAATGGAGAATATTCCCATGTTTGCATCCCTGTCCCGTAAAGCAGGTAGTGCATCTGTCAAAATAGTCAAAACAATTACAAACATTAGTATTTAATTTGGAGACTATTCTACAAACATTAAGGACATCTGACAGTTGTCAGAATGACTCACAGGCTCCCAGTAGTTGAAGGTCTCATCGCAGTCTGAGATGTTGCTGAGCAAAGCAGCACAAAATCGTGCAGAAAGAAGGCATTTAAATGCAGTTGAACCTTCTGGAGCCCATACCTGCCCCCCACGACTTATTGACCTATTAAAAAAAAACATGATGATTATGTAGGCATTATGTTTCCGTTTGCTTCTTTGCAGGATTACACATAAAATCACGGACAGATTTCAATGATATTTGGGAGAAGTGTTAGAGGGAAGAATCCATCAAATGTCGGGCCATATTGACCTGTTTCAATTTTTTTAATCTTTTTGAACATGGCAAGATACCGCTTTTTTTTTCTGTTTTTTAACAGTTTTGATCAATCACACATTAAATTGATAGATCACCATGACACAAAGTGGAAGAGGACAAAGCAAAACCATGACATTTTGGTGTAGATACAGGTTAAGGAAAATACAGTGTGGAGATGAGCCTATTTGTTTTAAATTTTTCAGCATTTCCATCTACCATACATAAACTACATAATGGATTTTCCTGATACTTGCAGGAAGAGTGGGACATTACCAATGAAAGAATCATTGAATTATGCAGTAGCTTCAGATAAAGGGGTTTATATGTCATTGCTTTCATATCCAACTTATCTCCCATCATATATGATGTTTTATTCTACATTGGTTCATTATGTAACATTAGGTTTCAGTTACAGACCCAATACACAGTAACTATTAACAGCCAGTCGTAGTAAGGTATTGTTAACTTTATTAGGTTAGATCCAACGGAACGCGAATTAGCGGTTAATTTAGTTAAAAGACAATGTAGGTAGACTACTTCTAGTTTTTGTGCTGTAATTGAATTGAAATAATCATAGTTCAATAATTGTAAGAGTTGGGAGTCTCTAGTGGCATTACATATCTGTCAAAAATAAACTTCCATTTATTTGATCAATGGCAATTGAAATAAAAATCCTGATTTGGGAGGTTTAGGGCAGAATAAGTTATCATGGGCTAATTATATTAATTTGGGATTTGTAGTAAAAGTAAGGCGCACTAGAGTATGCTGGTTTCCTCCGTTTCACACCCACCACCAGATTAGTTTAGTTAGTCATCTCAGCTGCAGTTTAGCAATGATCCTCACGTTATGACACGTCACATCCAAACTGTTCGTTAATTCTTTAAAAAGCATCATGTCAACAGCAGTGATCACTGACTTTACGTACACATTCCCTGCCGAGGGTTTTCTGACCCTCTTGTTCCCAGCTATGAGGTAGCATAGCTGTAAACAGTGTTTACGGGGAGAATGAATGACCAGGTATCCCACTGTGCTGCCCTAATGAAACAAAACCATCCAACTGGTCACTTATTTGGGCCAAAATAATCTTAAGATCTATAATCAACAACTGCCGCACATATTGTGCTAATCTGTGGATTGTAATATGAACGTTATCAGTCACTGTTTTCTGTTGTTACGGCCAAAACTCGCTCCAGGTATCACAGGAGCTAGTTAGCTAGCTAGCTTCCCCCGCTCCGGCTGTCAGTCACACTGGGATGGAGCTCACAGCACCGGCGACTCGATTATCTCTTCTCCCGGTCATACTCACTCCTGCCGAGTCTCTGTGATTTTACTATCATCACCACCTTTCTCCTCTTTCGGTGGTCGAGCTTCGGCAGGGACGTTTACGTTGTTTGCATCTTGCCTGCTGCCTCGTCTGGTTCGCTGCCGAAGCGACTTGGCCGCCATGTTTACCGACGCTGCTCCTAATCAAGCTTCGCTCATTTCAGCCACTTTCCGGTAAGCGGTTGTGTTATACTGCTTTTTCTTCCCTCTGCACATATGTACTACTACATACTTTGTACTAGAGATATCTTCCAACTATCAAAACATTCAACCCTTTAATACGTGCTGTGCCTTTCTCAGTTCTACATTTTATACTTTTCAATACATTAAGCATTTTATAGCAAACGTTTAATCGTTAATTTGAATGGAGAAATTCTCCTTTTTCATTTTTTTATTGCAGTTTGTCACTGAAAAATCACACATACTCACAAAGATTTGTACTGATAAAACCATTTGGTTCATGGACTGCAGATGAAAATCACCCTTAGGCAAACTCCGGTACAATGCATCAAATGTTAATATTTATTTTTCATATTGTACAATTTCTCTCCACAACAAATAAATAAATAAAAATTAATTAAAAAGTTTCAGACTGGATGTTATACATGATTAAGCAGACAAATGAAATTCAAATAATGAGCGATAACCAACAAATATGAGCTGGTAAGAGTTTCATACAATTTTCATCCTTATACTGCTGAATCTGCATCGTTTGGCAAAATAGATATTTCTCTGCCAACGTTAGCTCCTTTCTCTTTCCAGCATGAATGATAGTTATTAAGATTTGGTATGAAATGCAATGTCTTATAAATTAAATGTATTATTATTATTATTATTATTATAACTATGATTTTTAATAGCATAGTTTTGACTTTTTATCTCATCATTATGACTTTTGATTAAATACATTTGAAATTCTTTACTCATAAACTTAACCTTCACCTCATATTTATAACTTTATCTCATAATTTTAACTCAATTAATAATTATGACTTCTATTTTAAGATTATGACCTTTTTTTTCCAATTAGTAGAAATGGGCATCCATTCAATTTTGTATTTGATTCCTCCTCGGTTTCAGTTTTATTGCTAAAACTCTGTATTCTAAATAAATCTTCTGATGAGTGTAGTGACTTCCAATCATTCATCTGTTTATTATGCGATTAATTGAATTAACCCTTAAGGTTCCACACCAATTTCTTCTTAAATGAAAATTATGTGGGATATAACAAAGACTAAATGATGCACGTCGAACATATTTCTGAAATATTTTTATATGATGACCCTTGAAAGACTGAAATGATACCTCCGGCTATAGGTTGTTCATACCTAATTTAAAAATAAAAAATCCTTTTAATTAGAATCATAGTTCCCTTATTTCTTTGCACTTCCACAACATATGTAAAAATTGTAAGTGTGCTGATTAGGTTTCATAACGTAGAGTACATCAATATCAATACAAATAAGTAACATAAGTAATAACATAAAATAAGCTAAAAATTAAAGCCTTGACTCAGAAAATAATAAAACATATTTCTTTAGGAGCAACATGTAATTGTACTGCATTAAGAGGTTTGTAACACTTATGTCATTGCATCATTTTTATGGGTTCATGTAGTCCGATCGGTCTCTCGAGATTTTGAAACACTTTAAGTAAATAAGGAAATATCAAAATTGCTGTTAAATGTTGGTAATACTCCATAAAAATGCTTTCAGGGAAAAAGGGTGTTCTACCTTAAACGACCAGACTGGTATATTCACGTATTAATCTAACATATGCAGGTGTCATACACAGATTGAAGGATCCCCTCTGAAGGTACATTTTAACTTCACCTACTAGTTTTTTTTCTGAACTGATTACATTGCAATTACACAAACTGTCTCAATTGTAGCTGAATTCACTCTATAAATCCATATGTTAAAAAAAAGCACTTGATAGGGATGAAAATCTGGAGCATACCCCAGCTGACTGGTGATTTGTTTAGAGGCAGAGTATGCCAGTTCATCACATTGATGATACAGAGACACAATCATTCACACACGTCTGTCTGGTCCAACCACTTCCCATGGTGCTAACCCAGATACTATTAATCCATACAATATTGCTTTTGGGGCATTTTATTGAAAAACACTTCATCTTTTGTACATCACTTTTCACTATTTTATTAAGATTGTAAACTAACACATTTATTTTAAGTAAACGTGTCTACCTGATGGTGACCTGCAACCTTGAAGCAAGTAAGGATTCCAAGTGTTTGTGGAACTTGAGGGCTTGTGTATGTGATAGAGCATGTGTGTGTGTGTGGTAGGTGAGTCTGTAGCAGTAACTGGTCTGGCTCAGGTCAGGATGTGAGAAGGTGTCAAAGAGTTTAACTTGCTTCACAGTCCCATGACTGGCCTCTCGGACCACAGCATGGAACTTCCACTCCTCCCACGATGGCCCTGTCCAGAAGCTGATGTCAAAGTTAATGTGCTCCGGAAACAAGGAGAATGGGTGGAAAGGTTCCCCTGGGGATGGGTGAAGTTCAAACTGTTTTGAAAATTGCGGGTCATGTGACCACAGCAGCCGCCAGTCGGGTAATGAGAATAGGAGTACGGCGAGGATATCCAAATTTAGGGACACAGTGACGGTGACATTGCTGGCATTGTTGCTTTCAGTACTTGCAAACACTCTTCCAACCAAACCCATCGGCTGAGCCATCAGACAGAGATCTCCCTGTTTTGTGACAAGAGAAACTCCATATGGAGCAAGCAGTGTTTCCAGCCAATGCCCAAGCAATGTGATTGGTTTACTCTCAGAAGGGAAAACACCTCTATAGAGAAGCTCGTGAAAACAAGGCAGAGCCCAAAGATTGACAGGCACCTTTCTGAACACTAAACCACTAATTCCAAATAACAAGCCAGGAACGCTATTGCAATTACGACTTAGCCCCTCATTCTTCTGTCTTAGAACTTCAACACTTTTATTATTACCCTCACTCTCACCATGACTACTGACATCGTTAATCCCGTCTTCTTTTTTAATTCGAAGCTCTTCTATCTGAGAGAGCAATGACGGACGCAGAACATAGTCACCACTTTCTTCTTGGGGATCAACATCCTGTCCTCTGCTACTCAACCTGTCCACTTTATCAGGGTTAGTTGATGGAGGGTTCTCTGTGTCTGTGTTTCCCTGTTTGTCCAAAAGCATCAGTGAATCTTTCACCTTGTCTGTAATCATAAGACTGTCCGCGTTTCGGTCTTTCTGAAGCAGGTGAATCCAGTAGCAGTCCTCACTGTCAATGTCCTGGCAACTCAGCTGAAGCTGTTTCGCTGTGAGGAGGAAGGGAATAATCTCCATTACCATGTGGACCGACCACTTCTCCGACAATCCTTTGAGTAGATAGTCTTGAACCAACGCGACAGGGTGGACAGAATCTGAGCAGAGAAATCCCCTAATTAAAAAGAGAGGAGACATTACGCATGTGGCTACGACACATTACTTTTTCTTTCGTACAGTGCTGCCTTTTGACTCAAACTTCAGAAGAATCTTGGTGTTACTGTACCTGAAGATGTAATCACTGAGCTCAGCTGGAATGTTGTACTGCACTTTTTCTCCTTCAACAACTTCCTCTACTTTGAGTGTCTCATCAGAGGTGTAGTGGAGGCTGCGAGCGAACACATGGAGTAAAGCTTTCTCCACATGAAAGCCCTTATCTTGGCTCCTGCACAATAACAACACTATCATTAGACATTGTCAAAATTTAACATACATTAAAATCACACACCCACATACACACACACACACACACACACACACACACACACACACACACACACACACACACACACACACACACACACACACACACACAGATACATTTGATCTACAGACAGACTTACCTGTATCCAGTGCACTTGTAGCTCTGGTATTTCTCACTTTCGAAAGGCTGGATGTCCCTAAGGATTAGGTGTGCCTCTGCTGCCATGGCAACCACCTGCCAGCTGTTGTGCCGCTCTCGCTGAGGGCGATCTGCCGGTGTCCCACCTTGCCCATTGCATAAGGAAACATGAACCTCCCCGTCATCAGCCAAAACCTGAACACAACTGGAGGATCAGAAAAAAATCAAGCAGTCTGTAGACTGTATTGATCAAAGTAAGTTTTAATACATATACGTATGTATAAAATCAGTCCTGCATATCATGTTCCCACTGCGAGAAATGAGACCAGTCTATTTTTACCATGTAATGTATAAATATAAAATCCCTTTTAAAACATGAACACCCATAAAGACCATAATTTGCTATAAATCTAAAACCTGAAATGGAATAGAACTTGACAGGTACCTTTGTCACATTTTTGACTTCTCTCTCGCTACTAGCAATTCCTGTCAGGGTCTTATTTGACCCTGAGTTTGCTGCTTACAAAATCTAAACACACTGTTTGAAAAAGTGAAGACTATAAAAAAAATGCAGTATAATCAGCTATAACATTAAAACCAACTGCCAAACATTGTGCAGGTCCCCTTTTTGCAACCAAAACAGCTCTGCAAAACACACGGTGTTCTGGCAACTTTTATTAGAACTTGCATAAACTTTTTCAAGATTCGTGCCAAAGTTACTCTTCTGTGGGATTGGACAACAAAGGTTAGCCTTTGCTCCCACATGCATCAATTTTTCTTGGGTCGCTGGTACATAGGTTTTCCACAATCACCCAGTTGTTGTGCCACCATAATTTCCCGCCTGTCAAAAACATCCACATTATATCCTTACCTAATTTTCCTGCCTCCAATGCAACAACCTCAGGACTAAACGTCCAAACTTTCCAACAAGTGCCATTGTAATAAGATCATCAATTCCTTTCCGACTTCCACCTGTCAGTGGTTATTGTATGGCTGCGTGGTGAAGGCGGTGAAATGTGGCTGACAGCTATGAATCAAGAGAATACGTTTACCTATGGCTGAGAATGTCAAGGTTTAAACGATGGCGATAAATAGTGCAAAAAAATGTGGTTATAATATAACAATGATAGATGCTAGACACTGAAAATATAGAGATTGTATTAGTATTAACCCCTTTGCTATGATTTCGTTCTACCTGACGAAGAAGTTTTTGAGAAGGTCTCTGTTCTTCTTAACTCCGCTCTTCCTGCCACAGTGAGGAAAGTTAAAGACCACACGGTCAAACACACGGCCATGAAGCTTCTCACACTCCCCCAGCTTCCTGCAGTCTACCCCGAAAATCACCTCTCCACCTAATGAAACACACATCAGTGTCCAAAAATATAATGCAACACAAATTTGGCAGCACTCTCAAACACATACCTGAGTCATTGATGATCTGAATGTTACTGGCTGCACATTCATGTCGCAGTGTGTCCTTCTGAGCCTGCAGACATGTGGCCGTTATTCTGGTCTCTGTGTCTGAGTATAAATGGCTGAGACAGGCTGAGTAAGAGAAATTCCCTTCTCCCACCAGCAATATGGACAGGGGAGGAGACATGTCCAGATCAACTGTAAATTCAGGTGGGGTGAAGAAACACACAAAACCTCTGAGAGTTTGCACAGGCGCCTGCTCCCCGCTTTACAGCCCTGGATGAAGATTAGTCGCATGTGAGCGGAAGCTACTACCTTCAGTCTTCTTCATGGCTTCATATGGTCGACGCGATTTCGTTTTTGGTTGGTGAAACCCGTATCCCGTGATTTCAACCGGCGTTAGTGAATAAGAGACCGTTATATTGCCTGTAATGTAGAATAAAGCCGGTGACTTTGTCTCGATCTTCGGCGTCAAAGAACACAAAACGCCGATCAACTGTTGAAGCTTACGCTGAGCAGTATGTCGCACATACTGTGGTCCGACAAGAAACAAAACTAAAGGAATGTTACAGGGTGTACACCTAGAGGCACAAAACTGCAAAAATAATGTATTTAACATAAATTTAAGAGTTCAAAATAAAATACCTCCGTGTGAATAAACGCCGAGTTTTATACAATCAAATCTAAAAGAGTAAATTTTGAACTGCAGGTTACAGTGCTGGCTTCCGGGGGACACGTTTGCAGAGTAGCGTAAATCACATCTGGAGGAGGGATCTGTTCGCAGCATCAGCTGGTCCCAGCATCATTTATCATCGCCATCATATTTTCGCCAAACATTTCACCTGTCCATGTTTCTGATGTGTGATTTTTATGATAACACACTCCGCTCTGGAATTTAAGATCTCTTACCAGCAAAGGAAAGAGGTAGTGACAGAAGAAACGCACGTATCTATTCTTGATGATGCTAAGGTCATGCTAGCTAACGGGACTGCTGCACCTGTTTATGAAAACATGCAGTTTTGAATAATTCGCATATTCCTAATCATTCTTGCAATACAAAATTTAAACAAATTGCAACTCAGTTTCAGTGATCACCAAAATAATATTTTAAGGTATATCTTTGTGTTATTGATTGATTGCATATTTATTGTAAGTAACCTATATTTAAAACACCGTCTTAACTTTATTTGGGCAAGTAAAATAGGCTTTTGTTTCTGTAAATTGTATTTCAAAGTGCTCTAATCTACATCAATACCCTGTATGAAAGATAGACTGGTTTTAAATGCTAATGGCTGCTGGTGGGATAAAGAAAAATCGATCATAGCATCGTCGTAAATCTTTCTTTTGATTCTCTCTGCCTTGCAGAAAGTGCTGAGCCCACATGGGCAGTGTTCTGGCTTTGTCTTCCAGTTCAGGCCACCAGAAATGGCCATTCTCCCCAGACCCTCCTCCATCTCGCTGGGATGCACATCCTGCCCACTGGGACAGACCACCACGTTGGGAGAGGAGAGATGGCCGCCTACCAAATCCAGGCAGCTTTCATTCCCTCCACAGGAGCTGCAAAGGTATTACCGGCCTCAAGACAAAATATGGTCTGGAGACCATTATTAAAGAGGAGCTTACCTTGGAGTGGAGAATACATACGAAAACATAGGCAGGCCCATGTGCTTGATGCAAAAAGCCATTTATATATACTCTAAATGCCATCTCAAAATTAAGGCAGAAGTTTTTGTTAAGTGTGACTTCGCAGTTTGCTGTGACAAAAGCTCTGCCAAAACGTAGTTGGAGAACTCTGTGTTCTTTGTTTTTTATATTGTTCCTGAAGTTTACATATAGCCTGTGCCATTTGTTCTGATCCGTTGGTGAAAAGGTATTAACTCAAGGAGTCTGAGTTGTCGTACTTAGATATATGGGTTTATTACAGATAGATTTATAACGGAGAGGATCCTGGCACGCTCAGGTGAAGTCTCATCCTGGAATCTTCACATACAGATCCAGCAGGACCATTACCTGCTTACCATGTCACACTATCTCGCGTCCTTCTGACTGAGTGATGCGCACATCCTTTGCCTGACATAAAATAAGGAAGACCTCAGAAACAAGTTGGGCGAAGGGAATATTTTCATTTGCCTATTACACTGCAATCCATTTATGCATGTAAATGGTTTTAATGTGATTTTTTAATCTGATTTGTCGCCAGATGTTTTTCCCCAACAGATTGAGGGGGTCAAGATGGTCCTCAATAAGACTCTGAGCAGCTTCTTCAAGGTGTCTTTTCCACTCGGATTAATTACATTTATAACAGTTTGTTAAATGTAGGGCGATATGGCCATTAATGACTTCCATTTATAAATATTGTAGTAACTTATCTTCAAGATGTTTTTGTTTCCAGGTCAGTCATGCTCTTCATCTCAGTGCTGTTAGTCCTTCATACTATCGATTCCACGTGGAGCATCTGCAGTCTGATGATTATAGCAAGGACAAGGTCAAGCCCAAGTCATCACATGAAAAATACATTACCATTGGATTTTTAGTTAATGGGTCATATCTTGATCTTTCTTGACATTTTAGGATGCCCCAGCAATGATTGGTGAGATGGACTCTTCAGGTAGTCTGAATGCTCACGCTCTGCTGCATCTCACTGAGCGTGTACGAGCTAGAACAGTGTTCCAGGTGAGGTTCTTAAGTCTGTTTCTGTCTGTTTCTTGTAATTGCATTTTATGTTTAATCTTTGCTCATATACAACTCACACTTTTTAAAGTTAATGTTTGAACATCTGTTTGGGTTTAGACCCAGCAGTCCCAGTTTGTAACATGGCAGTTTGAGACTGAGTACAGGGGTAATGACTTCACTGCTGCTGTGACAGTAGCCAACCCAGACATCCTCAGGGAATCAGGTGAGCCCAGAGAGATTTTACAGAGATTTCTGATTAGTTAAGTAATTAGTTTCTAATAAAGTTGTGTCAGTATATTGGTTTACTGTATGTATCCTAATTATTGCTATCTGTTTCTCTTGGCCAGTCATCCTTGTGGCACACTTCTTGCAAAGTGTGTCTTCTGGGCTTGTGTTAGGAGGTGAACTTGTTTACCACCGGGGAAGAGCCGAAGAAGGAGGAATTCTTACTTTGGCTGGACAGTACTCTAGTGAGATTTTGTGAATGAATATCTGATAGGGGACTGCAAATTAAAATTAGACTTTGGTTAACTCTGATACAATGCATCAAATGGTAACATTTATATTCATTAGTGTAAATGTGCCCTCATAATTAAATAAAAATAAAATACATTTAATTCGTCATTGTCTCTCCTCATTCACTTTTATTTCTGTTTTTCTCCATTCAGGACCAAATTGGGTGGCAACGCTGAATGCTGGGAAAGGGGGTGCCCATGCTAGCTACTATCACAGAGCCAACAAACAGGTTCATAGAACACACCTATGTTGTGTCATGACACAGTTTACATTAGTTGTATATTTAAAATCTAAAATTGGCATGTATTTGTGCCCACCAGATCCAAGTAGGGGTTGAGTTTGAAGCCAGCACCAGGACGCAGGAGACTACGACCTCATTTGGGTACCAGATGGAACTGCCAGAAGCGAACATGGTGTTTAGAGGTAATCATCTTTCTACAACTTTTTCAATGAAAACAATTAAGAAATCCTGCTATTCATGAGACATTTATTGTGTGTCTTTGCAGGAATGATAAATACTCGATGCATAATAGGAGCTGTGTTAGAGAAGCGTCTGACCCCACTCCCTGCCACCCTGATCATGGGTGCCTTTGTAAATCACAGAGGTGACAAGCTGCAGGTTGGCTTAGGCGTAAATGTGGGATAGTTCTCAACTAACCCCTGCTGGACCTTAAAATCGCTATCAGGACATCCACCCAGAGACCTGTTTCAGAGACTTTACTTGATCTTCCAAGGTGGAGCAGCCTTACTCCAACACTTCCCAAGAACCACATGAATATTATGGATTGTTTGGATGTTGGAGCCCAATATGTTTCCATAAATTTATGCATCTCATCTTGCAGGTTTGCCTCTTTAAACTGAGATATTTTCTGAATGTGTGGGCAATAAGGGAAACAATTTATGAACATTTTGAGGGGCTCAACAGCTGAGACTTGAAGTACATTCCTGTCCCTCTGGAAGCAGACTGCACATCACCCTCTGGACAAACCAAAAAAGAACAAGTGGTGTATTGCACTGAAATCTGAAAATGAAGTTTTTGGGTATTTTTCTGTCTGGAATCATACAGACAATTGATCTATATTGAGTATAAAGTGATGGTATTTTGCCTGACATTTCCGTCAGCTATTATCTGAAGCAGACCATTGTTTGTATGCATAATTCTCTTACCTTCCAGGATAAAATTAGTTTGTAGAAAAGTAAAACTGCTTTGAATAGGTCGTCTAAATGACTATTCATTTTTCCATGTTAAATTTTGGCCTCCTGTTTTTCATGTTTATTTAGCAAATCTCACTTGGACATGTCTCCTAAATGTTGACATTGTGAACTCCTCCTTCCTTGAATACACCTACATGAATGAGTTTTGAAAAGATTAATTAATTGACCACGGCTCTAAATCAAGTGTCTGTGAGCTGATTTTCAAACAGACTATTGCCTAGAGAATCATTTTTTTTAATAACAAAATGGTCACATATCAACACACATTAAATAGTCATAAACAAGTGTATGAGTAAGTTATGTTTTTAATTGTGTGCAATTTTCCATGCAGGAAAAAGAGTGTGAACGATTCCACGTATGATCAAACAGACCGTTGACAGTGAGAGAAAAATTGTAACTCCACATATTAACCTGATACATATGACACTATGTAATATAGGAATAGAGGGAAGAGGCAGGTAATGACTGTCTTTTTGAACTTAATTTATTAAAGATATTATTTCTATCAGCTATCCTTTTTAACTTTTGAGCATTATTGTTCTCCACAGTCATAGAACTGTACATTCTTTGTGTTGGAAGTTTCTACTAGTCAATTATGGATAAAGGATCACGTGTAATATAAAACAGGAAATGGCCAGCCAAAAGTTATTATACTATCTAATTTGTAATAAATCAGCTCTTTGTTTTAGTTCCATGTACATTGTTTGGCTTATAACAAGCTGAATAGCTGGTGATTTTCAGCAGAAACCCCTTACAGACCAAATTAAAGCTGAAAGCGAGAGTGACTACTGAACATATCCATAAAATCTGATGAAATTTGAAACTTCAAATGAGTGTTTATTCTTTATCTATGCCAGCCGGATGAGTAGAGGGTTAAATTCTAATATGTAGTTGGAATACTGTGACCATTGGATCATTTGGATTTTTTAACAGTCATTTCTTCCATTTTAATACGTACATGAAGCCGATTCATAAAACCAATGAATATTTTTGTCAAGCCGCACTACCCTGTGCAAAGTTACCACTTACCTTTTTTGCAACAATTCACATTCACAATCCAATGAATGTGTTAAAAATGCAGTTCTATGGTAAGGTGAGGAAAAACAAACAACAGATATAAAACACCTGTGCTACGACAGAGTGGTGGCATTGATATATTTAATATTTATTCCTAAAAACTGTAATTGATATAGCTTAAATACAAATTACCTGAATACATATATACAAATATATTATAAAATGCTCTGTAAACATTTCAAATGATTCCCATTACAATGTGCAATATTTGGCAGCATAAGCTGACGGTAGCCAGGATAAAGGCGTATACTCTGTCCATTTAAACTGCTGCAACTGCTGTCATTTGTCTTTGAAAAAGGAGAAGAATCCTTTTCCTCCTTCCCCCTTCACCTTTAAAGACTTGCTTCTTTGGAGTCCTACTGCATGTTCTCTCTCCCGCTGTCTTTCCCTCTTCCGCTCCTCCTCTCTTTCCAACACCTGTTGATTGATCACCAACCGCATGTCCTCCTGCATTTAAATGAAAGGTTCACATGGATACAAATACGCATCATTTTTTTGGATTTTGTTGAAAAATCCTTTTTTCTTTTTTCAATTTTGTGTCTCTGCAAACAGATTTACCTGCCAGGCGTCCAGCTCTTGAGACAGTACTACCTTGTGTTTGATGGTATTGAGAAGCTGCTGAGTGAGTGATTCTTTCTCCTGACGCACCATGGCAAATTCACTCTCTAAGGCACTGGACATGATGATCAATAAGACATATCAAAGTATATTAAATTAAATTAATGATGAATTCAAATCAATGTAGACACATTGTTTTGCATTATTACCTGTAGCTTGGCATTCCAGGGTTGCTTCTTAGTGGCTTGATTTCCTCCCTTAAAGACCCCAGCTCTTCTCGCTGAGATTTGAGCTACCGTGTGAAATTGAAAGGCATTCGTACTGAATAATACCACACTTTAAAACAACTTCATTACAGAGGGAACATCCTGCATTAAAAAAAATAGTTGAAAGTGTTGGCAAGTGGACCTTACATAGCAAAAGTAAATTGACTCCTTTTGTTATTCAGAAAAATGCTTCACATATATATATTGTTTTAGTCTTAAATATGATGGTTTTGGATGCTGCAGTAATGTGTGTTTTGATGATTCGGGTTGAGCTTATTTTGTTTTGAGTTTCGTGACAATCCATTTTTCTGCTAATATAAGGATGAAAATAAGTAGAAAGGCATTTTCTAAATACATAAAAACATGCTTTCCTTCTGTATCTTTGAGACAATCATCAAATTTGTACTTTAAAAAATGCGTATGATCTGGAAATTTTCTAGTTACTTAAGTTCTCAGACAAATATAAAGTTATAGTATAGTATAATATTAGATTAGATTACAAGATTTGGCTTTGAGATGGGGTATAGTAGAGGTACTCAAGTAGAGTTCAATATTTTCTCCTGCAATGTTCTTCAGTAAATATACTTAGATTTTACCTCTACATATTGTGATGTCCTTAATCGAAATGTTTTACTTTACATATTTGAAATACCCAGATTCTTACCATTAAAAAAAAAAGGATTCCTTTCAGACATCTTTAAAGAGATTTAAATAGGCGTTCCCAAGCCAAAGACAAAGACAAAGGGCAGCCCTGGCTTAATACAACTGCAACTGGAAATGAGTCTGACTTACTGCCAGCACTGCACACCAAACTCTGACTTCGACAATATAGAGATTAGACGGCCCACAGCAGTGAGCCATCCACTCCATGATTCCAGAGCACCCCCCAAAGGATGCCTCGAGGGAAACAGTTGTAAGCCTTCTCCATATCCATGAAACACATGTGGACTGGTTCGGCAAAGTCCCATGAACCCTCCAACACCCTCGAGAGGGTATAAAGCTGGTCCACTGTGCCACGACCAGGACGAAAAAACGCATTGTTCCTCCTAAATCCGAGGTTCGACTATCAACCGGTGTCTCTTTTCCAGTAACAAGCCATAGACCTTACCAGGGAGGCTGGCTGCAGTACCTTTGCAACTCCTGAGGTACTGCCCTCGATGTCCACGCAATGTTGCAGAGGCGTGTAAGCCATGACAGCCCTGCAACATTCAGAGCTTAAGATACTCAGGGCGGATCTCATACACCCTCGGGGCACTGCCTCTGCAGAGTTGTTTAACAGCCTCAGTGACTTCAGCCCCAGTGATGAGTGGACCCACCTCCAAGTCACCCGGCTCTGGTTCCTCAGGAAATACGTGTTTGCGGGATTCAGGAGATCACGAAAGTTTTCCTTCTATCTACAAATAACTTTCTGAGTGGAGGTCAGCAGGTCCCCATCCACCCCATAGACAGAGTGGACGAATGACCGATTTTCCACCCCTGAGACGCTGGACGGTTTGCCAAAATTTCTTCAGAGCCAACCGAAAGTCTTCTTCTATGGTCTCACCGAACTCCCATGACCAGGTTTTTGCCTCTGTGACTGCCACAGCTGCGTGTTGTTTGGCCTGCTGCTGGCTGTCAGCTGCTTCGGGAAACCCACAAGCCAGCCATGCTTTGTAGGACTACTTCTTCAGCCTGACGGAATCACCACCTCGACCGGTGTCCACCATCGAGTTCGAGGATTACCGCCGCGACTAGCACCACCTGTCTTGCTACCGCAGCTCCCAGCAGCCACCTCAGCAATGGCAGCACGGAACATGGACAACACAG
The DNA here is from genome assembly GCA_037951165.1 of Lophius americanus. NCBI lineage: Eukaryota > Metazoa > Chordata > Actinopteri > Lophiiformes > Lophiidae > Lophius > Lophius americanus. The sequence continues at coordinate 3,122,539 of JBBDHG010000061.1, forward strand.
TTTCCATATCCCCGCCAGCCCCGGAACTAGGTTGAAGCTCTGCCGAAGGTAGTAGTTGAAAACCATCCTGACAGGGTCCACGGCCAGACGTTCCCAGCAGATCCTCACTATTCGTTTGGGCCTACCAGGTTTTTCCAACTTTCTCCCCGGCCATCTGATCCAACTTACCACGAGGTCGTGATCAGTTGACAGCTCAGGTCCTCTCTTTACCCGAGTGTCCGAAACATACGGCCTCAGATCAGCTGATACGACTACAAAGTCGATCATCGATCTGCGACCTAAGGTTTCCTGGTGCCAGGTGTACTGGCTGACGCCCTTATGTTTGAACAAGGTGTTTGTTATGGACAAACTGTGACTAGCACAGAAGTCCAATAACTGAACACCGTTTGGGTTCAGATCACGCCACTCCAGGTCTTGCTGTCATTGCCCACGTGTGCATTGAAGTCTCCCAGTACGTCAATGGAGTCCCGAGCTGGGACGCTTTACAACATCCGTTCAGAGGACTCAAGAAACGGTGGGAAATCTGAACTGCTGTTTGGCGCATAAGCGCACACCACAGTCAGGACCAGTTGCGCAACCCGAAGGCGCCAGAAAGCAGCTATTTCATCCACTGGGGTGGACTCCAATACATTGACAAAGAGCTGGGGAGCTATGAGTAAGCCCATACCTACCCTCCGCCTCTGATCTGAAGCAGCTCCAGCGTAGTAGAGGGTCCAGCCCCAATCGAAAAGATGGGGTCCAGAACCAGTGCTATGCATAGAAGTGAGCCCGACTGTATCTGCCTCTCATACCTGTACCTCTCGACCTCTCGCACAAGCTCAGGCTCCTTCCCCATCAGTATCGTGACATTCCATGTTCCAACCATCAGCTTTTGTAACCGGGGATCGGACCAGCAAGGCCCCTGCCTTTTCTTACTGCCCGATCCACAATGCAACGGACCCCTGCGGATACCTCCGTGGGTGGTTGGCCCACTGTAGTACGGACCAATGTAAACGCTTCGGGCTTAGCAATGCTTCTTGGGTGAAGGCCCAGCCACCAGACACTCGCTGACGGGCCCGTACCTCAGGCCTGGCTACAGGGTGGGGCCCCGGTAACCCTACGGTCAGGGTACTCGGGTCCTTGCTTTTTCTACTCATCAGGGGTCTTGACCGCTCTTCACCTAGGACCTCTTTGCCATGGGAGACCCTACCAGGGGGAAATTGCCCCCGACAAGACAGCTCCTGGGATCACTAGGGTACGCAAACCCCTCCACCACGATAAGGTGGTGGTTCTCGGAGGCCCAAAATCTCATGCTAGCATAACATATACATATTACATTCTGACTCTAGGTTGACACAGAAAAACTTAACCTCTTCAGCAGATGAAGAGTTTCTAGTATCAAAATCTGGTAATGCTTAATATTACATGGTGATTGCCAAACATCCAAACCAAGTTACAATTCGTAACTCATATTTTTGAGTTAAAATTGTTAAGTTAACTCTAGCATTATTTCATTGATTATAAATAAAATATATTGATGTTAGGGGAAGCTGCGTACACCCCCCAGGAACATATCTGTTCAACCTACCTCTTCTGTGAGAGCTTGTATCACCTCATCTTTTTCCTGCAGCACTGTGTAGTGAGCTAGAAGAGATTCTTTGGCCTGGTTAGCGAGAGAAACAGCAGATATAAAGACCTTTAATGTGTAAAAGTTGTTTGTATGATTGATGCAGATTTGGCATTTTGCAAATTGATTATTATTATCCTTAAACAATCATAGAGATCCATTTCTAGATACAGAGTGTGTGTGTGTGTGTGTGTGTGAGAGTATGGGAGTGTGTGTATGTGTATGCTGTATAAACCTGTGATTGCTGAATTTCACTGAGTAGAGAGAGAGGTTGTGGACTGTGCAGAATGCTCTCCTCTCCCAGGTTCAGAGCTCTCTGATGTAAAGAGTGATTCAAGGATCGCAACTCAAACACCACTCCCTGCTCCTGCTCAATCTTTATATACACAGGTACATACAAACACACACACACAGAATATCAGCTTCAAACCAGTCATGATTAAGATGATACAAATGTTCACATGATTCTTGCTCAGGAGTCGTCTGTCAACACTGCAGATAATCTTTGAATAATGCCAGTCAAAAGTTCACCTCTGCTTCTTTCTCTTTCAGCGTTAGTTGCAGCTCTGAAAATCTGTCTCTCAGTCTGTCTCTCTCTCTGCGTAGTCTATCACCATCATCCTCTGAGGCTTTTAGTTGTGTCTCCATGTACGACAGCCTCTCCTGCAAAACTCTGTTCTGTTCAGGAAGAACACAAACCCACAATGTCAGATAAGTAGTGTGTTCAAAGGGGTTAATTAACTATATAAGGGTTAGATTATGTTATTGCCATGCATTTATTGTGAAATAAGGCTGCAGGATTTTTTAATACTTCTCCCAAACATTTAAATAAATATCATCCATTTCTGCAAGTCGGAAAAATTATTCTTGCTTCATCTTATTTTGTGTTAATATTTCGAGTGTTTAACTTGTGGTAAAGTTATAACTTTAACTTGACTTTGATTCAGACTCAAATAATCAAAATAGGATTGGTGATTTGAGCTTAACACAACTCTCTCAACAATTGATCTGAATCCAAATAAAACTTCATGGACGTGTCAAGTTGAAGCTTAGTAAAGTTAACACAATGACTGCATGCCTGCTGTGAATGACACACCTTGAAATTATAAGACTTGGTGTTGACTATATGAAAAATGATCAATAGTCAATGAATTATTGGTCAAAGACCTTAAAGACATCAAATTACTTTTAATTTGCGGCTGATGGATGTTGGCCGTTAAGACTTACTCTGAAAGGGCTCTAGACTTGATTTGAGCTAGGAGAGGATTAAAAAGGTTACCTGTACTTTCAAATGTTCTCATATTTGGCCTTGTTTTAAATATGTTTTATTGACTTTGATTTATTGCAGCACTCATTAACATAATATTCTCATGGCTATCACACTAAAATTATAGCAGCTACTTTGAATTAGAAGTGAATGATAAGTATACCTCTGCTTGTACATTCTCTAACTGTGTAGAGTTGATATTTCGACTAAAAGACGATTCTTCCATCTCTTCCCTGACAGAACGAAGCTCAGTCCGCAGGGTGTGTTCCAGTGTTACAGCCTACGTGAGCAGAAGATTAATCATTTTGTGAATGACAATGACATCATCAGTGACAAAGGTGGGACTCTTCCAACTTGCTGGTCTGCATTTTTGTCTGTCTGTATGACTGATACTTTACACACATGCACAAACACACACACACACACAAATTAAAAAGTAAATATCCAAACAGTATTATGAAATTATTTTGATGTTTTCAAAGGTGAACGGATCAAGTTACCCAAGACATTCTTACTAACCTCTGCTAGCTGCTCCACCAACCGCTGGTTATGATTGGCTAACTGAGTCAGCTGTTCACTCTCGTCCCTTCGCCTGTCACGGCCTTGGCTGTTGTTTCGCTCCAGCTCAGTTCTCAATGAAGCTAAATCTGCAACCAGTTCTGCCTCTCTCTGTCCAGACGCCAGTTCATTCATCTCAAACTTTCTCTGAAGAACATGCTTCTCCTGCTGTAAAGACTGTGACATTAAACACACCGTTAGGAGACTTGAAGGTAACCTGAAAATATCAGATACAGTGTATTCTTGTTACTTTTAACGTGAACGGGAAATGTGTCAGAATTCTGGCAGTGAATGTGTTAACAGAGAACAAGATTATATAACTTTTTTAAAAATGAAGACTAGTTGACTGAGGATTTTGAGGATTCTCCCTGAGCCCTGAAACTGAGGTGGGAACTTTATTGGATCAAATATAATTAGGTTAACTTTTGTTCCCTTTCAGATTACACGTATAAGCAGAATGTTTAAGGGAAGGTGTAAAATTTTAGAAAAACATTATTTTTAAATTGCGTTAACCCTTGCAATATTCACTCAACATCCATTATTTTTTTACATCAAAACATGGGAAAATATTTGCTGGTTCTAGCAAAGTACATTGGGTGAATCGGAAGCAACTCTTGCAGAGGACTTCCTTATAAGCTCCTGTTTTAGACTAACATGGAAAATTCAGAGGCAAAGTTGAATATACCAGTATTCCACACAATTTACATATCTACATGTACAGAAACTTCTGTGCTGTAAATGGGATCACTTTAACAATAAACCCTACCGTTTTTGAATCAGGCTCTCTGGTTTAGGTGCCGTTTTCTGAGCATTCCTGTTGTCCACCTCAATGAGTCAGCATTTCCTGGCTACAGAGATACTTACACTCAACTGATGTTGATTAGCCAATTGAACAACCAATCAGCTTACTCATCTGCTATGATTGGCCCACTCATTTTCATTTTATTTTGGCAGCCTATATTTATCCATTTTAATTGTGAGTTGACCCTTGACAGGTAACTTAACTGATTAATGTTACTACTTGCATTTATTAGCCTTTTTTTTGTCAGATACAATTATAGCTGTAATAAAACATGAAATCGGTTCCTCCGAATTTAGACAATTTATGAGATGCAGTGGGCAGCCATCTTCATTGTCCGTTGGGTTATCTGGGGTTCATGGTCTTACTGACGGATACTAGCACTAGCCTAGCAAGACTGCTAGTACGACAACTTCAAGTTGTGACTATCTAATACTGTAGGTTTTTAATAAGTGTAAGTACTTCATCCTAATCTAACTACCTTTATTGAGATATTAAAATGTCCCTGTCAATGTGTATATTCCTGATTGATACAACTACTTGATTCCACTACAACAACTACTACTACACCTGTGCAACAACTTCTACCACAAGTGGCCCATGAACCCCAATAATACTGCGATACATCATTCCTTTGAGTCAATAAATCATATCAGAAAACACCAAGCATTAGGCACATCCAATTTCTTAAGGGATTTTCTAGCTAATTTCATCCTCCACAACTGTATGTTTCCTACGCCAAGATGTGAAAATGTCTTCTATAAAACATGCTTGTCCTAGTAAGATTTATACCTGTAGTGAAATGAACACATTTATGCTTCTCCTCCAGATTACCATTGTTTTACTGCAAGGAGTGAGTCAGGTAACCAGTGCAGAAATTTTAAATGAAGGGGTATATCTTAATGCTCTTCTAAGTCTGATGTGTCTGATATATCTCTCGCCTTTACTTTATTTTACATTATCGGTGGAATATTTTTTATGTCATTGCATTTTTTTGTTATCAGCGTTGGTTAATTATGTATTATTGGAGAACCGTCATTTTCATTAAAGCAGAGTGTATTGAACCTTGGTGATATTAGTTACAGAATATTTCTACCCTTAGGCCTATATGGTGATGACTAATAACTTTTTATTTGTTGTTTTATCAGGCAAATAATTACTCTTTTGCTCCACAGCTCACTTTTTAGTTCTGTTTTGATGAAACAACTGCAGCAACAAAAAAGGGAAGTTTACGATAGCGTAAACCTTACCTCCACCTGCCTCTCTCTTTGCTCCAGAAACACTGCCAGCTCCTCATTTTTCTCCAATAATGCCTGACCTATCTCTGCAGCCAGGATCAGGTCTGTTTGTATCCCGCCTCCACTGTCACTGCAGTTTGGAGAAGATGTGGATGATGGCAGAGCAAAAGCAAGTGAAACTGAGGATGATGAGGAGAGAGGGAAGAAGGAATCCTCCAGGCTGGGGGAGGGAAGACTACTTTTCCTGGGGGTGAACATTGGCAACAGGCTTGTAGAAGTCAGTCTGAGAACATAATCCCAGGTCCTTGGATATTTAATCTCCACTTCACACTGGTAGTGTATGGAAAGCAACGGACTTCTGTAAAATTCGTAATTTTTCCTTTATTAATGGCTTGGTGCAGATGTTCTTCTACTTTGTATTCAATGCTGCATTGATCCTAGACTTCCCTGTGGTGCTTATAGTTCCAATGCGTCCTTCATGCAAATCTTCTCATCATCAAAGATGTTCTGCTGACAAGAGAATTAAAAAAAATCATAATATATATAAACATAAAGCTAGATTTATCAAGATTGTAATCGACTGTTACTCTGAACATCAGTACAAAGGATAACTTCTTTAAATATCAGACTATTTGTCTACAAGTAATATAATCCAACAAGGTTTTTAAGGAGGTCTTTTGTTTGACGGAGCCTTTTGTCACTGTGACCGAAATACCAGCTTATCCATTATCTTTGCTCTGCTCCTCCTCCTTAAATTCCAAAGGCATTGTGCTTTACTTTTTTTTTTGTAAATATATAGTCTTCAACATTCCTGGAACAGTTGTCAAGGTAGGTTTTATCGTCTCTGACCAAGTCATTCACTGTGAAACAATCAACACGCTTTTGTTATTTAAGCTAGATATTTACCCAGAATAAGGATTAATAAGAAGCTACAATTATTTATTCGTATTCCCATTCACTTCAGGGATATTTATATATATTCTTTTTTATATGAAATACGTTTTTTTCGTAATAAGTTCGCCTTCCTCGATCTCAGTCAATTTCTGACGTCACGATCAGCCCACTCACCTGTTGCTGTTACCTACTTCTACCATGAAACTGTCATTCGAGTCCAAAAGAGCGAAAAAGACATTCCTACTGTTTTCGTCATGAACACTAACTTAAAGAACCTATGTTGACCTATGATTGTCCTGACTTTGAAATAACAAAATAAAGTCTGTCTTACCTGGCTATGACCATCCAAACTGGTATGATCTTCCGATTAGATGAGTTTGTGTATGTCCTAGTGTGTTTATGTCGGAGAGTGTTTGCTCAAGAGAAGCCCGGCTGGTTTCCTTGGCATTGGAATCATACAGTATGTAAATATATCCACTGGCTCCACCTTCTGCGATAACAAAAGGCCCGGTAAAGAGAACAGAGGGAGGGATCTGCTAAGAGAAACAACAAGACAGAGGGGAATGGTGGCTTGTTTGTACTAAGATAACTGCTGCTCTGACATCTAGTGGCTAAACAAGAGGAATGTGTTGTTAAGGTGTCCAACACTGCTGTTTGAGCCAGTGAGTGATAGTTATGGTAATAGGGTTATAGGGTAATGTCAAGGCACAAGCAGGAGTCTGTCTACTCTGGCCCTTTTCCTCCTCCTCATTCCCATTCCCCATCCTGTTTACCTGCTTGAGTAATTTGAAAGGATCTCTGTGTGTGCTGGTGCAGAAGGTAGGGGGGTAGGGAGAGTAGAAAAAGGGGATTGCCATTACAACCCCTCATTCTAAAGGGCAGCAAACATACCAAACAGAACGAAACGAAACCCACAGCTGGATCATCTGGGGCATTTACATACCGTACAACTATGCTTTGCAAAATCTGTTTTGTTCTTTCAGTGTGGCTTCTGCTGCCAGCCTCTGAAGCTGGAAGGCAGATGCCCAAACTCTCCGACAAGAAGCTTTGTGCTGACTCTGACTGCAGCTGTAAGTATCACACCCAGCCCTTTATTTTCTGCTTTTGACTGATGTGCTTTTGACCATGATAGATAAGCATTTTATACTAGTACACTTTTTCATTTGCACACATTTGTCCTCCTTTTTACATTCCTGCACAGATCCAATCTTGATTGCTCGTGCACTGCAGGACTACTATCCTGGAGACTGCAGGTTCATCCCCATCAGGCAGGGGCAGCTCATCTATGTCTATGCAATGCTTAAGGACAGAGGGAGCCTCTTCTGGTCTGGCAGCGTAAGTTAGACAAATGTTTTACTTTCACCTAAATCATAACTAGAGATGATTTTGTAAATACCTTTTGTCCATTTTATCTACATGTAGGTACAAGACTCCTATTATGGACAACAGGAGGCTCGTATTGGCCACTTTCCCAGCAGCGTAGTGGAGGAAACGCACCCTCTCACCCCAGCCACCACTGAAGTCAAGACTACGGTAGGTAAAAGTATACATTATATACCCGACAATGTTTGCATTTTCTGGTAATTCTGTCTTTTCATTTACAGAAGTGGGACTTTTACTGTTACTGAAAACGAGAAAAAAACTTCTGGTCAACTTAATTGCAAGATGGCTTGTATTTGGCAGAGATCAGCACCAGCCCTTCACAGTGATGAAGGATTTCACAAGTTTCAAAGTCTGGAACTCCTATCATCTGTAATACTCTCATAGTTTTATATCTGCTTATTCAAGTATTGGTATTAGATTATGTTTAATAACTATGTCATGATCAGTGTGAACCCCATGTATTTTTTTTTCTTTGTTTCATGCATTCTTGAAAAAAAAAAAGAAGAAAAGTGTCCATCGCAAGAAAAATATTAATTTGCCCAACAAGCAATGTCAACTGATATTTCTATTTCTTGTCTGGTCCATTAAATTATAATACTCTACATGAGTTGGTGATTTAGAATGAAATATGTTTCATTTCAGTAGTAAGTAGTAAAGAATGTTTCCAAAACATGTCGTCAACCCTAATTCTCCAATACTACGCTGATAAAAAAGTGTGTGCAAAAAGTAATATAGAAGCAATTAAATTTGCAAACATACGTTTCTGCACATGCAACAATGTAGAAGGTTTGTGATATAAGTGTGTTCAAATCATTGATAATGTAATAGCAATAATTAAATTGTAATGTAGATAATGAATAAATTAATATGCCTATACATCTTGAAATAAGCGCTTTTATGGTCTTTAAGTTTGAAAAAAATATGATTATGCTCCTGAATATAATTTAAAAATTAATATAAATACTTTATATATATTTTTGGTCTGCTGAGTTGAATGTCCCCCTGGTAGGCTGCGCAGACCCCACTATTTTACTTATCAACGGTTTCACAAGTTGGTTCCAAACGCTATGTGTTTTTTGATTTCATGCTCAGTAGAAAGTTGCTTGTGTTACGTGCTTAGTACAATCCTCTGTTTATCAAACACTGGTCCCTCCTGTGTGAAGAAGGACACGGACCCCCTGTAAAAGCTAACACAAGGCCGAACATAATAATAATAATAGCTGTTATTTTACATCTAAGCATTAACCTTTAGTTTTTTAGAGAAAAAAAAATAATGTACTCAACAAAATTTCTAAAAATATATATCTGAACCTCATCAGATGAAGGTGATGACGTCTTATGATGACTCGTGCACAGGGCCCGCTGAGCTGAGGTGCAATATAGGTTGCAATCTGGAGGTTCACCGTTGGGTGTCACTAAATTATCGCCTATGACTAAATAAAAAAATTATATGTAGTTTGATAGTAAGATATTATTTATTTAATTTGTTTTAAAATGACGATATGTCAGAGGGTTGTTGCCAATATGAGGAACTGGTCGAGCTGTAATTCTTATATCTAACATAGATTATATTATATCTCTACTTTGTAGCACTTTGAGATTTGATCCAAATGTAGAGTGCATTATAAATTAAATGTATTATTATTATTATTATTATTATTATCTACCAGCACATTTATTTTCTCTGACAAACTTACACAGACTCACACTCATACATGCTTAAGCATTTCTCCGTAAGGTGATGCAAACTCATATATATATATATATTTTTTTTTAGATATAATCCAATTGTTTTGTATTATGAAGCTGTAAGATGAAAATGAAATAAAAAATTTGGCAATTAAGTTCTTATATTTTGTATTTTTGCTTAGCTAGAATTCATTCAAGTATCATAAAAGTATAGCGATTGAAAGACCACAATGAGGCTTAAAATTGTAAAAACATGCCTGAATTAAATCAGGTTATGTTTATTATAAACAATGAAAGTAGTTCTAAGTCTTTTCAAGTTAGACGTAACTCTAAGTCTCTTGTTTGAACTGAATTTAAGAATATATACCATAATCACTGTTTTTTGTTAAGTCTAGTTTAAAATGAACTCAAATATCTAATTGAAACAAGGTTAGATATATATTTCTTCATTTTTTAACACAATTCTTGTTTGGCAAGATTATTTTCTTCATGGACAAAAAAATAATACTAATTAGGCAAGAGGCTTTTATTTTTTTTTGCAGTGTGGATTGTTTAATAAAAGGCAGATATCAAACAAAGACAAGGTATCCCTGTCAAAATGTGATTACATGTATGGAGTATTATCAAATTAAGTGTACATGTTTGGCAGAGAGGTATTTCGATTAATAACTATGTAGGTTTGTGATGGGGAAAATAATTTGTTCATGTTTGTTCATGTATGCACCATCTTAGATTTTAGTGACTTAGGAATTAGATACTGGTTTATTAGGCACATGTAAAACTCCAGTATTGTGCTCCACCTACAGAATATGAGGGCTGAAGTGTGAACAAAACTCTTCCATATTAAATGTAAAAACGGGCAGGACATGGGGTCAGCAGTGAGTAGGGAGTTTAAGACTTATATTTTCAGTTTTGCTGTTCCATCTTCACTGGTAATAGGGATAGAGCGCTCTGAGCCAGTAGATGACCGAGGCATAATGATCTTAAGCACACCCGCAGCTGACAGACTGGAGGTGACAGTCGCACCAGTCACACCAGCAGGAAGCCTGTACTTCCTCTGAAACTCTCTGGACACAAAGCCGTGGTCATCCTGTAAGCACAATTAGTACATGATCAAAAGTTAGGTAGGTGACTATGAGAATAAACTATATTTCAAGTTACTTCTGTAAATCTTTGTTGTGCCTCTAACCTGTCTGTCTTCATGCCTGGCATGTATTGCGATGAACTCTTCACCAACATTGACGGACAGCTCTTCTGGAGAGAAATGCTTCACATCCAGAAAAATGACGTAGCGATCCTTTTCAACATGCATCTAAACAGACAGAACAGCTGTTGGGAACAATACTGAAACATTTTGTAACAGGCCTGATGCCTGTAGAGTTAGCTATTAACAAAAACACAGATTATTTTGTAATTGTCATTTCAGTGGTAGGCTCAAACATTTCTAAATCATTGATTTGCATGACTGAAATATTTACAGATTTTGCATATTTGGATACATCAAATGGTGTATTACATCACAGATTAATGATTAGTATATTTAAGCAGTATTCGAGGAGTATTGGTAATACTTAGAAGCAGTAACTTGTTGTCATTTCACAAATGAAAAGAAAATTGGATATATTTACTGTACCTTACTGTGGGCATTGTCAAACCAGTCAGAATTGCGCATCCAAGGGAAGGACCACGACAGGGGCCAGATATGGGGCCAGTCAGTGAGAGGTTCTGCCAAAGAGAGGTCAGAGAATCGATTTGGGAAGGGACGACGGTACCAGGGATACTGGATGGGGATATCCATGATGGGATTCCAAGGGAAATGTTCACGCGTGGGGTAAGAGGTAGGTTTGGGTTGGTCTGAAATTGGTATTGCTGTGCTTTAGTGCACAGAATTTATAGACCTTTCCCCCCAGCCCATCCAGTTATTGTTCATGTTTGCTGTATATAGCCTCTACCAACAGGCTGATCTTTCTGGAACAATGATGTCAACTGTTTGTCTCGCCATCGCCTTTATTGTTTAATCTGACTCTGACCGGTTCTCTGTGTAGGCCTATCTCTCTCTCTGTCTCCCTCCAAAACTCTCTCTCTGCTCCTGGTCAGGCTGTGACACTGGCTCAGAGTACTGCTGATGCTCCATCCTCTTTTCACTGTTCACAATTGTGTGCGTGTTTGTTTTAGGGATAGCTGCCAGAGCATTAGTCTGCTGGGCTCCGAGGGCCAGAAGCTTTGTTTGTGGGTAGACTGGATGTGAGCTATAAAAGGAATTGTTGCCAGCATTAGGTGACTGTCTAAGCATTTGCTTTTAGCTCAAATGTTAAGTCTGTAGTACTTTTTTGCTGCACAGAAATTAAGACAACCCAGATTTCTTTCAATCTGTCTTCTATTTTCCCATTTATGTTTTCTGCTGGCTTTAAGAACTGCACCAAAATGGTATTTTTGCCAGATTCATATCTCCATCTTTTTAATAGTGAACACTGGAGAGATGCCACCCAATGAAAACGTGACATATGCTGTCGCCCCGACAGCAGGGGTGTTTCCACGAAAAGCCCCTAATCCCCTGCGTTGTACAAGCAAGAACCCTGACTGAAATCGTCAAATTATTATTATTTGATTATTATTATTATTATTATTTCTTTTGCCACCAATATGGCAGTGGTGGCAAATCCTCGTGTGGCCTCTGACGTCACGGGGAAGGTGTCTAGTCTCCCGTATGACATTATTTTCTGCGGACTTTAAACTACAAATATGCCTTCAGCCTTTATGGCGTTCCGTATGGCTTGACAAACGGAAACGTTGGCATCTTCAAAGGATTTCATGTTTCCACTGCTTAAGGCTATCCTGTGAAGCTAGTTGCCGTGTAACACCTCCCTCGGGGCAGTGTGTGCGTGAACCCGTTACCATGGTGACGAGCCTTGTCCTGTCTGTTTGATGTGTTGTAAACGTTACAGACAAGTTAAACTTTCAACAAGCATCCGAAATGGAGTTGCCGGCCTCATACTACGCAAGTTTAGATAAAAGAAACCCTGTCATTGCAACGTTTGAGCGTGATATTAACACGTTTTTGAAACTAATGACTCGAGTCACCTCCTCGACCAGCCTGGACAACAGCTCTTATGCGAAAGGGTGAGCTACTGTTAGCCGATGGAGTTAACGCTACTCTTCAAAACTAGTAGAGATATATCTGATAAATAGCAAGCATGAGTAGTATAATGTGTTTTCGCCATGGACAATTGGCAGGAACGACTTCAAGAGAGCCCCTAAAGTCTCATTAAACATATCCTTATCAATCTACACTTCAGATTACAGTATAGCTAAATTTCAAGCTCGTGTGTTATCATTATGTTATAATCATAACATGCCATCATTAACTCTTTCCCCTTCTTAGCCCTGCTGTTACTTGTTACATGTTCAATATGACTTTCATTGTCATTAAATGGATAACATCCTGTACACTGATCAGTAAAAACTCTGACAACTTTTAGGTGATGTCAGATTAGCAATGATTATCTCATTGAAGTTTCACCTGCCAGGGGTTGGTATATATTTGGCAGCAAGTGAACATTTTGGAAAGAAGTTGATACGCGATAAGAATCTGAGTTATTTAGACCAGGGCCAAATGGTCAACAGCAGGTCTTGTTGTGTTCCTGGTCTAAAGTGGTTTGTACCTAGTGGTTTAAGGAGGACAATGTGGGAACCGACTACAGAGTGAGGGGACACTGATCCTTGAGGGGAGTGAAGGCTAGCCCATGTCGATTGCACCAAATGCTGTAAAAGCTGCTGGTTGAGACAGAAATGTGTCAGAACACATTGAATCACAGCTTTCCACCTATGGGAATGTGTTACCACATACAGTGTGCCCAGGCTGACCCCTGAAAACTGTCGTAAACTACTGATGATAAAGACATGATTCTAGTTCAAGTTGTCACATTTAGGTGGTATGAATGAATCGGGTATGACGATCTGAGTAAACTCATGTCATCATGAAATGATTCCTTATGGGACTTCAGGGGCTCAGAAGGTTTCAGGTTATGGAGCAACATCCTCCAACTTTGGGAAAAAGATTTTACATTTTATATATCAACAACGCTTAATTTGCTACTGCCATTCCTGTTATGATTCATTACAATTCCATTTGCCTGTTTCTAATTTGATTTCATTTTGAAGGATTAAAAATCTGGTGGAGTTTTGGCACAAGTACAGACACCGGCTGCCTTCTAAGATGTACCAGGAGCGCATGTTGCAGATAGCTGATTATCTCTTCAAGATAAAGGTAAATCCCATATCAAATATAATGCGTGCAATGAAAGAAACCCAAGTGATTGCTTATTGCTGTGCATACTTTGCTTAATTGGAAATTACTTTGTGGAATTAAGACGATGCACAAATCAATAATTATTGTCATAAAATGATGAAGTAAAGTGATAAAACACTGAGAAGTAAAAGAGATGTTTAGATTATGAATTTTGGGCTTATACAGTTTATGCCAACGAGTATTGACCTTATTTACTTTTTGATTAAGTCCTAAAACCGGTCAAGGTGTCTTTTATACAACCCATGTTCACAGTGCATTCTTACCACTCACTGTGTTCTGTAGTTGTACCAGGTAGCTCTTGGGCAGGGCTACGGTCTACACTTGCTGCAGTTCAGCTCCGTGAGAATAACTGACATCACAGACATCAACCACTTCATGACCTGCTTCTTCCCTGAAGGTTTTGATACAGACCAAGATATCTTTGCCATGAAGGTACATATGCGAGTTTGTGTCCTCTGTGTCACTGTGTGTAATATGTTTATCTTTTCAGAGTCAACTGAAGTAAAAAGTGTGTTTTTATGTGTTATGTTTGGTTATTTTGCTGTGTGTGTGTGTATATGTGTTTAGATCCGTGCAATGCAGGGATATGCCCTGTGTGTGTTTGAGCTGGAGAAAAGGAAGAGCATTCTAAGCCAGAAACAAATCTGCAAGCTGCAGCAAGTGCTGAACTTCATCAGGATCATGATGCAGGCTTTTCAGCGACATGAGCACCTTTACTGGCAAATATATAACGGTATATTACTAAAACTTATATCTGTTTATCCAGTATATGCTTTTGTTCAAGGATGTGAAAGGACGAATGTCCAGTTTTGTCATGTAAGGGCCAGTAAAAATGCAGACTGAGAATGTGTTCTCAAAGGGGAGGGTGTGTGATGTTAACTTTATCTAAAAACTGATTTCATACGAAGACTAAGCTATAACCCACCAGTTGTACTATATGAGTCCCAGATACATGTGGGTGTATATTTGACTGGTTGTAAGGGGAAAACAAATATCGGTTGTTGTTGTTAAATTTGTAGTGAGAAATTATGAAAGATTCTGTTACGCAAAATTTAAAACTGTACCCAAATGCAAACAGTATAAAAAAATAATATGAAGACATATAGGATTCAGTCAACAACTCAACATCTACAAAAATAGACATGGACTAAATAGGTAAAATTATCTAAATCGAAAACAGAGGGGAAAAATGTGTAAAATTCAAAAACAAAGAAAATTACAAAGTAAAAACCACTGAGGAAGAACAAACCTTACATAGAACAAAATACAAGGCTGGGCATGACAGGATTCACGCACACACATTCACATAGAGACCTGAGAGGAGGAAGAGGAACACAGAAACTAAAAGAAGAAAGTCAGGAGGAAATGACTCAAAAAAAAGAAAGGAAGGTACAAGGAAATGAACTAAAAATAAAAATAATACAGGAAACACAACCCTAAACTAACAATAATCAAACTAAATAATAAAGCAGATCAACAGAACCATGAAAGATCTTCTATATGTGGTGTTCTCCTTAAAAATAAACATGCTAATTTGTGTCTTCTCTTTTTCCTTCTCATCTTTTCCAGGCGCCTTACACATTTACACTATCTGCCGTTACCTGATGACAAAGAATTGTAGCACACAGGTACATAGAGTCTAAAAATGGAGTTGAGTCTACTGAATTTATTGTTCCATTCAAAAGACTCTGTTTGATACTGAAGCGTTACAAGATCTGCACAACAATCATTTTTACATTGCATATCTGTTTGTATTACGTCTTAAAACAATTTGTCAGTCTTCAAATTTAATTGTACTTTTACCTAATGTGTCTTATGTTATAAATGGAAATTAGCAAATAATTCATAATATAAAGAGAAATGTCTGTGAAATGATTCTTTATAACCCCATTGATGGTCCTGTCCAGGCATTGGAGTACCTACTATGGGCAAGCATCAGTTTAGAATTTTGTAGCCCTCTGATTACTGCCGAGCATCTGCCATTGGTCGTCACAATCTACTGTGCTGTTTGCCACTGTTACTATGACAGCCAGGCTGTGGTGCAGGCAGAGGTGAAAACACCCATCATATGCATTCAGTCACATACAAACACAGAATCAGCATAGTGTCAACAGACTTTTCACCTCAAATAAATCATTAACACCAGCTGTAACCTGGTTTTTAATTTCCTGTTTGCCCCTCCAAATGTGTTTTAGATAAGATAACCAAGTACTGTTTAATAGAATTCTTCCACGATGTTTGTATATGTCCTGTATCAAGATATTATAAAAATGTATCCATCATGCTTTACAATAGGTGTGTCAAATTTACATTTTTCTAACATATGAAATAACATGAAATTTAATCCACATACTGATGTCACACAAAAAGAAATGAATGTCTGAATTGTTTTTTTTTTATCCATTTGGTTTTTGTATCTTGATATTTGTTCAGGAATTTGCCAGGAGAGCCCTTGAAAAAATCAATGAGTTAGCAAAGATGGAGGAGCAGAGTGATGTTCCTGTGACTGGAGACACTCAGAGAGCTTACAAAGAAGCCTCTATCAAGGCAAGGGACACCTCCTATCAAAAATACTCTTGACACGTTGGCTGTGCTAAAATATTAGATAGCCAAGATTATTCACATTCCATAGTTACACTGTCAGCTGAGAAAACAGTACGAGCATGCAAAGAATACACGCTTCATGCAAATTCTACACAACCACACTTTGCATTCCTCTTTGCAAGGTTTCTCGCAAAATAAATCTCTTCATATGTAGAATGACAGCAATTTCTCTAGATGGCCACTGCAGCACATATGGTTACAGTCTCGTTATGTTAGCAGCTTTTGTTTGCTTTGACAATCTTCATGTGCTCTTCACTGGTTTATTAAATGAGAAACCCTTTTTTTCCCCAGTTGGCTGCCATGGTGTTCAAGCGGGCGGTGTTCGAGACTCGAAGGAGGCCCAAAATCATGTTAAAAAGCAAAATGAAAAGCACCCTGAAGGACCCACCAAGTGTAATAATTCTACCACATGATCTTGAGTAGTGGCTCTCATCCTTAAGTATCTGTTCATTGTAAAAGGAACACTAACTCTTCCAGTTTGCTGTGGATAAATGAACGTTCTGTTTCACTCAGCCTTTTAATTACATTGTATAATCTGGATTTATATTGGCTTTTGTTGTTGTTGGATTTTTTCATTACTTGTTTAATTGTTATGACTTTCATTAACTCTTGTATTCCCACTTAATAACGGCTTAATACGTACCTATACCTTTATGCATCTTCAGAGGCCTCTCCAAGAAATAGAAGCTATCTGTGTATCAGTATTATTTGTGGAAGGCTTAGATGCTCAGCTAATTATCCTCCGGTTGTATTACCTACAATTGTATGCCTGCATGTGTCTACTATAGGGGCCATGGCCTCGAACGACAACAGAACGCATGCTAATGGGCCTGTTTGACAGCAGTTCAGCCCAGTTCCTAGGCATTCTGGAGGCACTTTGGGACAGCTCCAAACGCCCACTGCAAACAAAGGTTCCAGATAAACCTGAGCTGCAGGAGGTGATCATAGAACTGCTGTCTTCTGGAATTAGTATATTATCTGGTTAGTAAACTAATACACAACACTAAATCAGTCTTCTGTAATTACTAAAAAGTGATGAATTAAGTGTGGCAAAATCTTTGGGATGCTTTAAATGTACTTGATTATGTAGGTTGAAGAATGTTTTAATGTATTAAGTAATTATGTTTGTATATTCTTGGATTTAAAGGAGACCCAACTACACCCAAGTCTCTCAGTGCGCTGACACCAACATCGTCTCTCATAGAATTAGCCCTCACAGGTCAGTCATCATTTTTTAAATTGTTTTTTCTTTCTTACATTACAGTCAGCGTATGCAGGGCCTCACCCTGTGCTACAACAGTTTGTTTTGTGCAAATGTTTGGAAATCCGTATGAAGAACTTTCATGTATTGTGTCGCTAGGAGAAAACAAAATACCCATCATGTCTGCGATAAGGTTCATTAAGCTGCTGTTTCAGTACAGTCAACCAGATGCCTTCACTAAACTCGCCAGAGAAATGCTGCAGGTTTTGTCTGTGAGTAACAAACAAGCATCTGGTGCTTTTGTCATTTCTCAGTGTGTTCTATATCTCTGAATGATCTTGATCTTTGTTTCCCCCAATCTAAGGGTGTGGAAGGTCAAACATTCACAAGGGCAGAGCTGGAGCTTACTTTACTCGACAGGTTCAACCGACTGCTGTCCTACCAGAAGAGCTGTGCAAAAGAGGACATCATGACTGATGGTAGCAGTAGGAACAATTCTAGCTTCTTCTACTCGGTGCATTGTGGTTGCCTAACGAACAGAATTCTTCACAGTAATGTTCATAAGCCCAACCGCTGGTTATTATTTCACTGTGTCACCAAGCTACGATTAGATTTGAGTATCTTAAAAAAGTTGAACAAACTCTGAAATGTTTCTAATGTTAATAGCATAGCTGTGATTAGATATTAAAATGAGGTGCTCATCATTTATAATAATATCAATACTGATTTCATTTTCTTCTGATTTGTGGTTGTGTTGTTTGGGGTTTCCAACAGACAGACACAAGGCTTCACCCTCAATGAGTGATGAGTTCATTGGCCTGATAGACACCTTGCACAAGTCTGTTTGTGGCTCTGCTCCTGTAAGTTTCCATGATTTCTTATTTTCGTGCTAGGGTTTGATCTGCTAAGGAATTGGGTTCAGTTTAAAGTTCAGAAAAGTTTCCTTGTTGTGTATAATTCTTCTGTGTGTGTTTTTAGGAGGTACAGCCTGATGGTGACCTGGTTTATGATCTTGTTATATTTCTGTGGGCCAAAGTGAGAGTGGTCTTGAAGAGGGATCACCGAGAAAACCTACAGTTTAAACGCTACTTTGAGGAGGTAGATTATTTTGGCAAGGTGTGTATGAAATAGTTAAGCATTACTTAAACCTTTAACTATTTCAGGGTGAGAACATTATTGTTAAATAAATGCTGAAACTGGTTATTTTATAATCAACAGTCATTAATCAGTGGTCACATAGATATGAGCAGAATAAAACACATACATGAATTTCACATACATTGTTATCAGTTTATTATAAATACAATAACACTTAATTAATCCCAAAGAGAAATGATCACGTTAAAGCAGCATACCAGTACGTCAAATTTACACTATATACAATGGACAAAATACATTTGAAAATATAAGTGAATAGAACATACTAAAATGGTACTTTTAGTATGTTCCTATTTGTTTTGTTCCTGTGAGTGGGTTGTCATTTATGAACATGTTTGCAGTGGCTCTGGTGTCTGTCTATGCTGTGTGAGGTGGCCTTCGCTTGTGATCTGGCAATAGTGGACTGCATAATGACAGCAGAGATGTTCCACACCCTGGCCATCCTGCTAGAGAGTGCAGCTGAACACAGTCAACAAACACAATGTTCAGGTGAGCTTCTAGATTGGACCATGCGCATTGTTTTCAGTAGGACAGTTGGCAATTCCATAATTATTTTTGATCTGATTTTATAGAATATCGCGACTCGTGTTCCACTCCCTTGTCATTTCTTTCCAAACTACGGCTTTAACAATGTTTATACTTTTATGTCGTATGACTAGGATCTCGTGAAGTAGACAGTGATGGTGATAAGGCAAGCTCATTCTGTCTTCTCCAGGTATGTGAATGGACTGCCTGTTTATTCAGCATCAAATGATCATTCATCAATCAGTGTCTTGCAAAGTTTAACTGGAATTATTATATTAAATAAATATTGGAATGTCTTATGCAATCTGTGTATTTGTGTGTTCTCACAGTATTCAAGTATAGAAATGTTTGAGATGGTGTGTGAGGTAGTGGAGAGGGGTCGGGAAGCTCTGACAAAGGGTGTAGCTACAGTGCTGACCCAAGACTGTTCAGCCATAATTGATGCTGCCTTCATGCAGGTAGGACTTTTAACCTATTCAACACCCACATAAAATATGCTGGCTAATGTTGTCTGACATATTCCAATTGAGGTGCTGAACTGAATTAGGATTTCAGCACTGCAAGTTTTCAACATAGTAAAATCCACCTGATTCAGTGTTGCTATAAACACATTTTTTCCCCTCTTGTTTTTTCTTGTTTTGGCAGAAATTTAATCCTCCATCAACTCCCTCTATATGGTCTTTGACATCAGCAGAAGGAAGAAGTGAAGAAAACAAATCATGTAGGAAGGAAAAAGAAGAAGTGAAAACGAAAGCCGAAACAGATGTTAAAAGCTGTCAACACACTCAGTCCTCACGTGTATCCCAGCTGGCTGTAGACCTTTATCTGGAGCTAGACGTCATGTACCATAGAGCTTCCCTGAGGTTACTACAGCTGAATGCAGGTTAGGCAGCCTGCCACAGTGACAAGTGTACTCATTGAAGATGAAATAGCGATAGGAGAGATTGAAATATTTATTTAAATGAATTTTTAAATTTATATATGAATTAATTGGCCTTTAGCTTCTGTTCAAACTTGATATCCAAACAGAACTTGAAATCATTAATAGAAAATAATTGTGTTCAGAATTATAAGAATTTGTCCATATTTTCTTCCTGCTTTGTCTACTTAATTGTGGGAACAAATGGTAAAATGGATAAAATGTGGTGATTTGCTCGGGGACTGTATCTTTTTGTCTAGTCACAGAGTCAAAATTACTGGATCGAATCAAGAAGAACAAGGTGTCCAAAGCTCTTTTCCTGATCCAGAAAGCCCTGCAGGTTTTCAACAACATGGTGCCAAATAAAAACAGTAAAGCCAAAGGTTTTCTAGAGGTGACCAATCTATAAACATTTACATTTTATAAGAACACAAATATGCCTGTAAATTGATATATTCCATGTTGGAGATGTTTTTGAATCAAATCTAACATCTTTTCATTTAAAGCACTAAATAACAAATGCATACACAGTAAATATTGTGCGAATAATGCTTGTTTTTAATAATGCTAACTTTTTTTGGTGGTGTATGAAATTATATCTCTGGCCTAACAAATACTTTACAGTGGATCCAAGAATGCCATCCACTGTTTGAATTTATAATCAACAAACAACCATAATACCAATTATCCAAAACAAAACACAGCACCAACTCATCTCATTAATTGAACAACTAACAGTAGTACTCTGTTTTTCCAAAAGACGGGGGAAAAATAGCAATCGGCAAAGTTTACAATTCATAGGAAGAAGATATAACTTCGCAAAGATATAACTGCAAACTTCTGCCAAAACCTAACTCTTTTTTTTAAGCTTTATAGGACTATGTTTAATGTAGGCCCTTTCACTGATGACCTTTCAGTGAAGTGAGCTTTCATGAAGTATTATACATATTCAACTTATTTGTCCTTGTGTTTTTTCAAGGAGGCGTCCACCCTGATAGAGAAAGCAGGGATTGAGGAAAGAAAACTATACGTCTCTATGACCCATAAGAATGCAGATGAAAATAAAGACAAGATGATGAGGGAGAAAGGAGACAGCCTTCCACCTGCCCCCATCCTCCTCTCTCGTTCTGACCGCTCCTTTACGTTTGCCCCAGCACCTAATTACTTAGAGGGACAGGTGAGATTTGTATTCCATTAATAATTTACTGATGGGGTGACGTAAGCTCAGTGGGTAGAGCAGTCGTCCCTCACCTGGGAGACCAGGTGAGGGACGACTGCTCCCTGACGACTGCCGACTGCTCAGGGGTCCTTGAGCAAGACCCTGAAAGCTCAGCTCTGCGGGTGCTTCACAGGGAACGACCCTCATCCCTGCTCCCTCAGGGATGGGTTGAATGCAGGGATACATTTCACAATGTTGTACTGTATGTCTGTACTTTGTAAGATGTTATAAATAAAGGAAAGACCATTATTATGAAGCAAGAACTAAAATCATCCAGTAGATTTTCTTTACGTTTCCAGGTGTGCTGGTACCAGCTCTGCGGCTGTGCAGTTGAGGGTGTTAACCGCAAAGTCCGTCTTGGAGACTGCAGCCTGCCAGGAACTGGAAATATGGTAGAAGTTATCCTTTCACGCGACTGTGTCAAGTCCTGCCTGACCCTTTTAACATTATAGACCTCACTTTGTTTGTGTCAAGGTTCCAGCATTGTCCGGTGAATGTTTGCTGAGGGTGGAGGGGCTGGAACCCAACAAGAAGTATGTATTTGCTGTAGCAGCCTATGACACCCAGGGAAACCTACTTGGCAACACCATAGGAGCCACAACATTCCCACTGCTGGCATCCATGCCGGTTCAGCTACTCTCCACATGGGCTCAATTGGCACAGGTGCACCACACAAGATCACAAACTAGTTCTAGTATTTTACCTAGCCTCACATTCAATAGAAACGTGTTTTTAAATGGCGTTCGACAATTTCAGCTTTCTTTTAAAACTTTTGCATTTTCCATGGAAATGGGATTTTTAATGTGGCTCTGAAATATGAATATCTTGTCCGTAGCATATCTGTCAAACTTTACACACTTATTTATCTTATTACATTGCAGTGTTTTTGGATGTTTTGAGATTTATGCTAATCTTTTTTTGTTGGATTTCTATGGAAATATGTTACGTCTGGCTAACAATACATTCTAATTTCAGCCTCTTTGACAAAAAACATTCATATTAAGTAACTGTGCCTTTTTAATATTTAGATTTTTCTGCAAATTGTATTTTTTTGAGTTTCCAAAGACGGTGTTAGTAACTCTGAGTGTTGTTCTTCCTTTCTTTCCTTTTCACGTAATGCCGCACAACATACACCTGTCTAAGCTCAGTAAAGGATTATAGCACATGTTATAAACAGATACATGTTTTGAATAATTTTGGGCAGAATGTCAGTGAGGAATTGTTCTCTACAATGACTCTTTTTTTTACCTCAGGCGGCATTTCAAACAGAGCAGTTTGCCATAGCAAAAAGAGCCTGCAGGGAACTGTGGAGCCACTATACCTGCCCGAATTCCATGTCCCACAGTCCACAGGACAGACTCGCTGCCACGGGGTAAAAAAGGAAATACATTCAGACAGTTCAAGGCAAAGAAATTGTATTTTTAACTTACATTTACTAATCCCTCCCTTTTAATCTAACTCCATTCACCATACTTTAGGCTGTATCCACAGACACTGCGACACTCCTCTCCTCACCTTTGTCACTTGTTCCTCACTTCCATCTTCATCGAGACAGACATTGACATTAAGCAGGGATTACTCTACTGTGATTTATTCAGCGACAACGGACCATTTATGTGGGAACAGGTAAAAAACCCAGTGATAATATAGTCCTACAAACAAGATAAACGGGTTGTTTAAATGTACATGAGCATACATTCATGTCATGTGGATGTGTGTGTTTGTAGGAAGCCAGACTGGCAGAGTGTGAGCGAATGCTTGTGGCCATGGACCTGGCAATGTGGTTGAATGACAGCAGCTCTGCTTTGCAAGCTGTAGTAATCTGTTACGGCCTTTTGGCACCTCTAATCTTTCATCAGATTGCTTGTGACCCTGTGGTACAGGTATATAAACATTCATTCATACATTATATTTCATTCAAACTATAAATATTTCATAATTCTGTGTGTTTATGCCTCTGTCTGTCCTCTGATATCCAGGTGCTGAAAAAATGCTTGATCGTTCTGGAGGAGAATTCAGGTTCTCTTAAACAAATATGGGCTGTAAGCACTTCAGAGTCACTTAACCACATGATAGCCTGCATCACCTACTACCTTTCAAAGGTAGGCCGCATGTGTGTATGTGCAGTTTTTACTGTTTGTTTGGATGCAGTCCACACACACTGCATCCAGGTATCCATATACTAACAATATTTACATACTCACTATTCAACTTTTAAATATATTTATTCTTATATAAAGCTTCTCCCTTCTCCATGTCTAGACATTACGTGTGCTAAAGGAGCCCCAAATGGCCTCTGTGCTGATGGAGTGTGGTCGCAGACTCCTACAGGAGGTGTTTGAAAGGCAGTTGCAGATCAGCAGACTGACCAGTGAGACTGTGGGTGTAAGGAACATTTTAAACCGATTACATGATTTATCATCACTCCTGTAATTACTTTTTATTTTGTAAAAATCTGTTCTCAATCATGTTTTGACATATAATTTTAAATATATACTATATTTTTCGCTATAATGTGTATTGGCCTGGTGTGTTTGTGTGTTTGAAGTCAAAGACAGCCAGGGGTGAAATGAAAGTCAGTCTTCAGATGAAGGCACTGCAATGGAAGAAGAATAGAATCACATCTGAAGCCACTCTAACAACAGACAAAGGTAGTAAATAAAATAGCAAACGCAAAACACACATTTTATTGTTTTGTGTTTTTAATAGCAACTATATTGGAACCTGAAAGTGTGTAAAGGAAAACATTTTCAGTGTCTGTCTCTTGGTTTGGCAGATCGATCTGCGACAATAACACATCTTGCCAGAATTGAGGTGTTTCGTAGGGAGTTAAGTCTCATGGTAGATAATTTCAGTAATTCAGCTCCCAATATTTTCAATTCTTATTTTCTAATGAGCTTTTGATGGAGGGGATGATATGAGCCTGTTAATCGGCCATTAGCTTTTTTCTCCAAACTATTATTATATCAGGCTTTGAAAATATACTATCTGTTTCATAATAGGCTATTTTTTGTTCTATCACCAAATTTAACAATGGCATGTTAAACCTTCCCACCTTTCTCTTCTGAGGAAGGTAGGAAGTTCATTTAAAATATTTCATCATAATATGTAGGTCACATATTCTCCTACAATTATCGGACAATGTATTTTTTTCTGTAGAAATTTCACGCCCCCTGACTGGCAGTGATGATCCTCCTGCACTATATGATCTGATCTCATGCAAGCCGTTAGTTGATGCCTATCAAGAAGGTCGGTGGAGCTCATCCTTGCTTTTATATTAATAATGAGTATTGTTTATTCAAATCCGTGGTTTTGTTTCTTCTTGACAGTGATTGGGCAAAGAGGCAAGGAACATTTTATTGAATATGCGGCTCTGCTTCTCCAGAGGACCAAGGAAGAAGGTCGCCCAGAACTTGTGTTAAAATGGGGCTTAACCATATTTGAATTTCTTTTCAGGTCTGCTTTCAAAATTTAACCAACAATTTTAGAAAAATAAGATGGTTAAAGAATTCCGGATTAATTTAATGATGATTGTGTCCTGCTATAGTGAGATTAAAGCATAATTGTCACACAGCAAACAATTCATTACTGTCCAATTACACGTGGATCATACGGCACTTTCCTAGAGTTAGTATCTGTTTTCTCAGCTATGATCATGGCTCAACGGTGCAAAAATTGTTTCTTCCTTTCTTTGTCAGGCGGGATAAGTCGATGGGACTGTCGACAAAAAGTTTGCAGGGAAAGAGGCACAGCAAAAGATTAAGTAGCCTTCAGACTCTAAAAGGATCTGAACCACCTCAGGTAAAAATACAAATATGCACAAAAAGACCCTACAAATGAATGTTATTACATAAAGATACAGAGATCCAATCTTATGCGGAATGAAATGTTCAGGCTTATGATGTTGTTCTATTGCACTACATATTTTGTTGTTGTATGTTCTACAAATTCTTGGCTTAATTTTAGGGCCTTATGTTAACTTTAAGCTTAACTACAACACATTGAGGCGCTTCATTGAAAATTGGACCTTGAGTAAAAATAGGTAAAACAGCAAAAAATGGAATTACATATGTAATAAGTTAAGTTTTACAACTTATTGATAGCTATTTATATTTATATATATGGAATGATATTTACAGGTGGGTTGTGTTTCCTCTGGATAGCAATTCAAGCTCAAGGGAGCATTTTAGAGAGAAAAGTGCCAGAAACTTGGCAAATTAATATCTATTGACTATTTCACTATCGGAAATATTAGGTTTTAGGTGTACAGGAAAACTTTTTTTCTTTTTTTGTCTGTTCACATAAATATAAGCATTATAAAATAATATATATATATATATATATATATATATACATACACACATATATATAAAGTTTAGAATGGATTAGAATAAAGGTTATTGAAAAGCTGTTCCCTGAGGCTTAACTGGAAGATGGTGTGGACCCAGGATTTATTTTTAATGAATCCTGCTATGGTGAGGTCATGACTCTCCGTACTCCGCCTCTGATTGGCTTAGATATAGTTACTCACGTAAATAAGGTTTTTCCAGGGTGGGTCTACATGAGAAACGTCATATCAAACCAGTCAGAGGTAGAGTAAGATTTGTAAATTTGTTTTGCTGCATTGTTTCAGCTTGTCTAAGGTCCTCTAGTTCATACTAAGTACTGTCTTTTCTACCAGAAGAAGGACCTGCCTTCTCAAAACAATCCATGGAGGAAACATAAGCAAAATATGCCAAACAACGTGCTTCAAAAAATGAGATCTAACAGGTACGATGTGTTTGCGTGTGTCTTTATCTCTGGGTTGGGTACCTCCGTCTTTGTGTGATTTCTATGTGCAATCCATCTAATGATATTAAATCAAAGAGATAAAAACATCTATTTGTCTCAGCTCCCATTGTCCATTCAAAACATATAACGTTATTTAACAGTCAATCTTTATTTATATAGCGCCTATTCACAACAACAGTTGTCTCAAGGTGTCTTCCAGAAAGAGCAGGTCTGGACCTAACTCTTTATATAACTAGTGATTAGTAAAGCCAGTGAAGCCATTATTCCCTGGCTTTACTGCCTTTCTATTCTATATTTATTGTGTATCTATTATTGATAGTCGGTTGATGGTGTTGATGCCGTGACTGTAAACCAAGTTGTCCATTGGGGATTATAAAGATTCCCTTGACCCTCATATATATATGTGTATTCACATAACCGCATTTGCACTGGACTTGTCTCCATGTTTGTAGGGGCATCCAAGATGTGGGGAACCTGTTAACCATAATGTCGGCAGTGATGCAACGTCACAAAAGGCAAATTAAACTGAGGAAGATGTGCTGTGAAGAGAGAGTGTGGAAGTCTCAGCTCAACTACAGCATGGCTCAAGCCCATTTGGCTCTGCTTCACCAGAGCCTTTACCAGCTGCATAGAGGAGCCCTGCAGAACAGGTTCTCTCACAAGATATCCGCTACTTCTCTGCATTTTTCCTGTATTATTCTGGAACATATTACTCACAACCACTGTTATCAAATCTTGCCCAAGAT
This sequence comes from Lophius americanus, assembly GCA_037951165.1. Lineage (NCBI taxonomy): Eukaryota > Metazoa > Chordata > Actinopteri > Lophiiformes > Lophiidae > Lophius > Lophius americanus. The sequence goes on from JBBDHG010000061.1 coordinate 3,149,445, forward strand.
GTTGCTACAACATTAAGACACATAATGTTGCAATCAGGCACTAAAATATTGCATTGCTTCTGGATACATTTAGTGATGCTTTTAGTATTGGAACTCAGATTTGTGGTATTTTTGTAGATATAATATATGTTTGAATACAACCGATTCTACACATGTTGCATGCACTGCTCAAAAAATTAAAGGGACACTTAAATATCCTCACAGATCAATATGCCGTATTGAACTGTGCACCGTCCTTTCTTGATATGCCACAACTGACAGCAGAGGCTTTTGTTTTTATCTTGTCTTGGTGTAGCTGCCTTCTGATGGTGGTTAGGGAGACAGTCTGAACCCAATATTTAACTGACCTCCACAATTCTGTTAAGCTCAGCTAAATATCGAGCTCTACAAAAGCTCCATTTTGGACATTGTTTTCCAAGGATTTCGGAAAAGGCTCTCCAAAATCCTTGGAGAGCCTTTTGTCAATCAATCCAACCTCTTCAAAGCGTATGGGGTCATTTTGCGGACATTTCCTCTACCTGGTTTATTTATTTATTTGACATCTCCAGTCTTTTTAAACATCTTAATTATTGATAAAACTGTTGAAGCTTGCATTTTGAACTGTTGAGAGATTTTCTTGTGTACATTGCCAGATTTGTGGAGCTTTACAACTTTACTCTGCAAATGATGGTTTTCTGATCTTTGTCCCAAAAGAGCTTCAAAGAGAATTAGGCCTGTGTCACCTCAATATTCTTATCCCAGTAAAACTGGAAATGATTGTTCAACACTACAAAGATATTTTCATTAAAAATGTTTGTTCAGTGTTTAGAAAGTATTTTTTGAAAAAGTCATGGGTATAAACAATAAAGAATATTTTTCATCAAAATTTTTTAAGGGTTCCAATAATTCTCGACATGACTGTATGTGTGCTTGAATAAAATGTTAAATATTGTATGTGTTTTTTTAGGTACAGCCAGTTAAATCCCCTGGTTTTCTCTCTCGCTTATTCTGGTATCCTGGTGCCAAAGAAATCACAACACCAGCAGTCGCCTACATTTGAGGTTGTCTCAGAGCGAGACTCGTCTTATGCCTGTCTTATGGACTATCTGGCTGCACTCAACAATGGAAGCAAAAAGGGTGGTGAGTATAATAGTACCCTCTATAGTACCCTAACCCTAAATCTGAGGGAAAACTATCAACAGCTCTGCGTTTGATCACAGTTCTCAACCTTTTCTTCCAGTGGGCAGCAATATGGACTCAGTGGACAGTGAGGAGGGAGATGACGCCTCTCTGACTGTAGAAGAGAAGATGGAGATGCACAGACATTCACCTGACTTGATTCTAGATTTATTTTATAAAGCTGCTTTACATCTCAGAAGGGCCATGGTACTGTACGCTCACGGATTAGGATTACAATAACTGTAGGAATTATGGAAAATCTGTTGTCTATAATCCTACTTGTGTTTTGTTTTAAAAAAATAAAATAAAATTCAGTTCTATTTGTAATCATTCCAGGTGTTAGCTCATCGTGGCAATCATTGGACCATTCTGCAATGTGTGTGTCAGACTGTCTGGGACCAAAGCTGCAGAATCACTGTCCTCATCCAAAGAGCTGCTCAGACGGATTCTCCTTGTCCAATCACAGCAGACCAGCTGCAGAGAACCTTCAACTCTCTGCTGGTGCTGGCTACTGACCTAATAATGGACATGCTGAACAGACTTGGGGTAGACTGTCAGAAACAGCTATATACATATACACTAATGGTTGATAAAAGACAATCACACATAATGACTCCTTTCTAATAAAATCTAAAAAAAAAAGGAATCGTTGGAATGTAAAGTCATCTGAGCAAAAATATTAATATCTTCTTAGGGAGGATTTTAATTTTAATTTTCCTCTTCATATTTAATCTTTGTGAAACCAGCTCTGGGATTTGTATGCCAGCGACTTGACAAAGGAAGAACTAGAGTCCAGTCTCCAGTTCTCAGTCCCACTCGATGACGGAACCATGACGGACTTGCGTTGGGTCCGCACCTTGGTGTTGCACACGCTACAGTGCCTCAATGACAGTGGCAAATGGGAAACCTTGGCCCATTTTGCCTTAGTTTTCAACTCCTACACACGGTGAGTAAGGTAGATTTTATTTCACAGACATACTATTGTAACCATAAAGCAACAAGTGCAGCTAACAGTAGGACCAGGTTTTATCTTTAAAGGGAATTTTTATGGACTTCTTGAATTTCAAAACTTTTATTATTATAAGAACAGGGACAAATAATTTACTGAAATGATATGCTGTTATGAAACATGAAGCATGTTGTAGCACAAAGCACTTATTTCTACTAAAATGTCTATTATCATGGTTTGGCATTTTCCGCTTTGACTCTGTATGTGTATGCCTCTATTTCTGTTCATCTATCCCAGGGAACGTTATGCCTCGATCCTATGTCCTCTAATAGTCCATGCCCAGAAGAAACTGCTTGAGAGGATCAAGTCTTTGGGAGGACCTGCTGTCCCTCAACCACATCATGTAAAGACACAGAAGGCCACTGGCAAAAAGGTAACACATATTTACACACAGATACATGGTCAAGTGTTACAAGGGAAAACAGGACGATAAGTTGTTTTTCATATAAACACGTTCAGGTATTTAAAAAAAGAATTTCCATGCTTTTCTTTAATTACATTTTTAAATTCATTCATTCATTTGTGTGTTGCTTTTGTCATTATCCCATGCATTGTCTCACCGTTTCTCCACAGATAATGCAGTAAAAGAGTTTTTCATTCAGCATCATTTTTCGTGAAAAATATTTACATCACATTTTTTCCATATTGAAAGTGTAATAACTTACTTTTCCCTTTTGTGTACACAAATGCCTGTATTCATCCTGAACGTGTAAATATGCAGTGCCTTTTCTCTATATTTCAGGTCACTTTCAATACCTATGCCACATGCCAACTGCTCAGTGCACGGATCTATCACTCAGCACAGCAACTGTCAAATGTTAAACATGCAACCATCAGTAACCTAACTCTTCAAGACACAGCTGATTTTAAAGGTCTGAACATCTTGCTTCAATTCCTTTTCTGTAAAAATATATTTCTATGTATAATTGTGTATTAACAACAGTTCATTATAATTGCTTCCCTGCTCTGTAAATGATCCGCATATTAGGAATGGTGAATAAAATATTCTGATATTAAATGTACGGATTCATCAAAATTTTATATAGAGCAATAGTTAAAAAGATTAAACAAGTTTGGAAAGGTTGTTTGCATGCATAATGTTGTCAAATGCACAATTTATGCCCTGACTAAGGTCTAGATACATGGCGCTCCATGTCGCTAGTGTGCGTTCCTCTGGATGTGGATGACACACTGCGCTGTTTCCATCAAGCTCTAGAGAGAAAACCAAATTGTCTTCAGGTTTTCCAGCATAGTCGCTCATTACTGCTGCTACATCTGGCATTCCAACAGCCCAGTGAGTACGCTGCTTATTAAGTGGAGACACCCACACAATCTTACAGAAAATCAATTTGAAACTCATTATTTGCACTGCATGTGTCTTTGTCCAGGCCTTGCGGCTGAGCTGCAGCCCCGTCAGAGCAGAAGTCTCAGGCAATTTGAAAGCTTAGATGATTTCAGTCCCATAGTTGGACCCACTCCAAATATCCAGCCATGCGACCTGTCCGAGGACGACTATAATACGCTAAGTGCTCTCTACAACCTCCCTACGAGCCCTGGCCACATAGCGACCGTCACTGCAGCATACTCCACTTCAATAAGTAAGAGCATAAAGTACAAAATAATGCATAACATAATATTTATAGCAGTTTCTCTATATAGCGTGACAAGTATCGACCAGATGTCAATGGGTGTAACACTTAGTATAATGTGTTATAAAGAGTAGCACCGGTTGAATGTAACTAAGTATGTTTACTGAAGTTCTGTACTTACAAATATTATATTTTAATATTTATAAAGCATCTTATAGTAATAATAGGTTCTACTTATATAGCACTTTTACACAAAACTCGAAGAGGCTTTACAGAGTATAGTTTGAACGGGTCTTTAGAGTCATTGAGGAAGACATTCATGAATAGGTTCTTACATTTATTCATTTAGGTCAATTTATTTTTTTAAATCATTAAACGGAATATTTTGAATTATAAAATATGACTCAGTGAGTGGAGCCACTCAGCATGAGAAGTGATTCTGCTTTTGATGCTAAAGACATTTTGCGGATAATACTTTTGTGATTTTACTCAAGTAAAATTTGTATTCAGGGTTTGTATTTATAATGGATGCTTATTCTTTGTGTAGTACATGTAATGACTAAAAAGCAAGACATTGAGAATGTAATATTTGAAGGAAGTGTTGTAGGGTTGTTTTATAGAGCTTATATTTCTGTCATTGTCCATCCACCTTTTCCGCAGAGTATCTCCAGGCCAATGGCCACGACTCGCTCACAGTTCTGGCCCTGCACGAGATTGGAAACCTCCACTTCTACTATGAAAACACACGGTTAGAACAATTAGCCAGTGTTTATGTTTGTCAATGTGTGTGTGCCGTTTTATGTATATTCACCTGAAATTACCCTGCAGGAGTTTTTAAAATGAGCTTTTTGTGATTTTCTTCACATTGTGATTTAATTCCGGTCTTGTTTTCTTCAGGGCTGCACACTCATACTGGAGTAAAGCTGTAGATTGTGCCTTACAGAGCTCAGGCATTATAGAGAAATGGGACGGCGTGTCTTTTGGTGGTAGATCGCTGCAACAAACCCTGAAACAAGCTGGGATTTTTGGATGTCTACAAGCAGCTGGGCTTGCTGCTAAGATCGCACAGTATGTTTCAAAGGATTTCTTATTGATTTGATGTGTTTTATTTCCTGAATGTTGCATGCATAAACATTGATCAGACATAATCTTCAAACCACCTGCTTCATATTGTATAGTTCTCCTTTTTGCAACCAAAACAGCTCCGTGGTATGCTGTGTGTTCTGCCACCTTTCTATCAGAACCAGCATTAAAGGTTTTCAGCAATTTGTGCTAATGTGTCTTCTGTGAAATCAGACAACTCAGGCCAGCCTTTGCTGCACACCTGCATAAATGACTTTTGGGCGCCCATGCCAGACCCTGCCAGAAGAAGTTAGACCAGTAGTCCTTCCTTAGATCACTTTGTAGGTACCACTGCTGCCAGAGAAAATCCCGCAAAAACTGCAGTTTTGGAGCTTCCCTGGCTCATTCGCCTATCCATCACAGATTGGCCTTTGTCAAAGTCGCTCAAATTCTTACGTTTACATTTGCCCATTTTCCTTCACATCAAATTTGAGGATAAAATGTTCAAGAGCTGGTGAATAAATCCCAAACACTGACCCGTGCCATTTTAAGGAGATGAGGGATGTGTTTTTCTCAACAGGTATATCTTAACATCTGATATCACCCGACGGACCAAGTGCTGTCTCCTGTCTGCTCACCTCTTTAAGGTAATTTTTCCAGGCCACGTTACACTCCTCACAAACCCCATGCAATCTGCATGTTGAAGTGTCCTTGTCCATATTATCAAGAACGATGAAGGTTATCTGAACCTCAGATTGCCCTTCATGGTTCATTGATGTGTGAGCGTTTGTGTTAATGGGTATTGTCCCTGATATACAAGAGGCATGTGCAATGTCACCTGAATGAATGCGCATGAAAATAGATTGACTCTAGCTTGTGTTATTAATCACTGTGAGTGGTCAGAAGACTGTATTGAAGAAGTGCTTCATGAATTAGCCCATCTACTTTTTTGTTGTTGAATGCTATTGCGATTGGAGAGTTTTCTGCTCTTATGAATGCATAGTGGGAGTTAAATTGAATGTATTTCCCTGCATTTATTTTGATTCAGATTCATTATTGATTATATTTTATAAATCAAACATCAAGTCCTTGCTAACCTTTTCTTTCATCAGCTGGTACGGTAACGTCAGTGTGAAGGCGAAAAGTTTTCTGTCCAAATTAGTTAAGGTAAGCAGGAGCATCTTTGGAGTCCAGAACAACCTCACAGACCAGTACAATTGACAGGTTATAAGGAAGGTCCGGTCCATTCTGTCAGTTAACACCCGCCCCTTGCTCTATGAGTTTCAAATCCTCCGTTCTGGCTCTTGTTTTAGATTCCCTTTTGTAAAACCCAATAGATACATGCATCTTTCATGTCGACGGCTATTTCCTTCCTAAGCACTGAGCTTGGCAGGTCAACAGATTTTCATGGACGGGTTGATTATCTGTGGAGAACGGTACTGAGGTGATGGGTTTTCAGTAAATTCACAATCGATGCCCTAAATTTGCCACTTCGTATAAAGTGTTTTGTATGTCTTGAATGTCAGCATGTGACCACTGCAGTTGTCCCAGAGTCCATGACATTCAGTGCCCCTCTGCCCCATTTTTGTACCCCTTTAGGTCTAATTTATCTTGTTGTCTTGCTGTGTTACCTTGAAGTTAAATGTGTTTGCATATGTGTGTGTTTGTGTGACCCACTTTCTTAGTGTGTGCTATGTTGCTCCCTTGCTCAACCCCAGTCCGACCTGCAGTACGTCCGTCACAGCATTGGAGAAGAACTGCTCCCTGGAGTCGACCTTTTCTCTGAACCTCACAGGGTTGACCTCGGCACCACTATAACCGGCCTGAACTTCATCTGCCACTGGCTTTTCACCTCAGGCTATTACATCACGGTACATATATGAACACTTTGTCATTTTGAGATGCAATATTCAAGATTAATAAGCCATTTAGTTTATAATGTATTTATAATTTCAGCTACTGCCCATGCTAGCCCTTTACCTACATTTTGTGGGGACTGTGTGCAGAGATGTTCAACGCACTGTTGAGGGCAAAATACTTAGGGTAAGCATTTTTGTTGTTTTTTATATGTGAAGTCAAAAGCTTGTCATATCATGTTTTGTATGAGTTTTTAGACTGGGTTGGTTTTTATTTGCAGATACGTGTCCTTACCGAACTGTGTCTGTTCAATGAAGCTGTGACGGAATCAGTGCAGCTTACGAGAGGAACGGGGATCCCTTTGCCCTCTGGATGCCACATTTCCAAAGCCAATCTCCAAGTATGAACACACTAATAAGTTCCTCCTATTTGCCTGTTTCTCTCATAAACAGGCAAATAGGTTTTTAAACTGGTGGTGGGAGAGTAATGCATTTTGCCACTGCACGTAAGTTCATACTTGTTCTTATGATACTGTAAACGTAAATCTTTTGTGAGAAATGTGAACAAATGAACTATTTTTCTGCTACCATCTTGGAAAAAGAAATGGTAACGGAATGGACTTTTTATTTACAAATTTTAAATATAAATGGGAGACCATGTGTGTAATATTTTTGGAAAATCTCTTATGCAGCTCTTATTTTGAATTTTTCTGATCACAATGTTTTCCTCAGTATTGTTTTGGCTCTTTTTTCTCACCATCCCTTCCTTCAGTCGCCTCTCTTTCCCTCCATACCCATACATTTCCTTGTTTTGTGTCTCTGGTATTTGAGTCTCTAAGTCCGTAGACCTACCTACCTGTCTGTCTGTATATGACCTGTCTAACTGTCATGCTGTCCACCTACCTGTATTCCTTTATGCCCAAACCACTTTAACACCCTCCATTGTCTCCATCTGTGTTCTTCACCCATTCCCACTTACTTCCTTGGCTTCCCCACTCACTTCCGGTTGCTGCTTAACCACCGTACTGATATGCGGTTCCTCTATACATGACACCATTTGAAAAGATTCATTTTATTCTTCAGCCTTTGAAGACGTTCCACACCAACAAGCCTCTCCTGGACAATGCTGAGGTAATTTCTAAATTGAATTTCATCAGATTTATTAAGACCTGTCTAATATAGCAATACGATTCTTTCTAAACTTGCTGCATAAATTGGTTTCCTTTGGGTGTAATCTCTTTATGTGGTGCTCGTTGTTAGGTTTTGGAAGAAATTGTGAACTGTGACTTTACTACAGAGCTTCGCACGCTGTATGGTTCAACAATGTGCCTCCAATTCAACCTGGCTCATGTTCAGTTAGTACTGGCTCTCAGTAGCACCATACATGGCCCGCCTGTTCCAGGTCTGTAATCAAGAGCGCTTTCTTCTCCGTTATCTATATCTGGCTTATTGATTGTATCATTTAGCTTCTCTTATTGGAGTGTATTGACAAAAACAACTTTAATTTTTTTTACAATATGTCTTGTGAAGATAAACATGCACTGCTACTTAAGAGGAATTGTGGGCGTGGTCGGTCATTTTGAGTCTCCTGTATGAACAGAACACACCTGCGTGTATATACTGTTCTGTAAGAGCAGTAAAATATTCCATTATGTTTCAAATTTTAACCACACTTCACCGTCGACGTTCCTATAAACTTAAATAATATTAATTACTTCATTCTCAAAGATTTGCTGCAGCCAAAACAGCATTTCCATTCACATTCATTTCTTCCAGATTTTAGTGAAAGAGATTCTTCCAGGATCACAAATTCTTCAGTGAACCTAAATTATTCTGAAGAGGACTGGAATGACATTGAGGTCTCCCGTCCAAACACAGATGAGCCAAAGGTGCTGACTTTTGATACAGAGGAGGGGAATCTCACTCCAGAGAGGATGAAGGTAAGAATTAATTGTATTTTTAGGTAAATTTCTATGTCAGTGGTCTGCCATGTTATGTAAGAATGCAACACTGATCTTATGTATTCTTGGGGCTTTGCTGTAAAAACATATTTAATTCTAAACACCGGTGTCAACTTACCTTTAACTGTCATTTACTGTACTGTAGTTCCTTTTGCTGGAAGGCGCATCCTCCTTTTTGCACTCCATGTCAAAGCAGCTCACATCCCAGTCATGTGGTGAATTAGAGACCCTGGAACTAACAATAGAATCCAAACTGTTGTGGGCCAATCTGTACCTGCAACAAGGTCGTGCTGCACTCAGGTAATATAACTTATACTGTCTGCTTCATGTGTTTGTTACAGCCATTATACATATGTTGATTACTTATTATCTAGAGCACATTTGTTGCATTGTAGTTTTGAGCCCTGGGTGTTGGGTGTGGCATGAAAGGGGATATAGGTAAGCTCACAGGGGGAGGGCATGTGGTTGTGTGGAACAGCAAACAGTTTTCGACCGTGTTGCATTGTGCCATTCTGTGCCGTGTCAGTCTTTGTTTCGTTTTATTATTAGAATAAATAGTAAATAGTTTCACGCGTCAATTACATTAACTTCTCATTCAATCCATTGGTAGCTATAAATTAGTTGCAGGCCATCACTGTGTTTTTGTTTTTATTGTCTTTGTATTTCCTGAGTATCCTAAACATTTAATTATCCTCCTTCAGTTTTGAGATGGTGGTTTCATCCTTACTACTGCTGCAAACATGGCCTTCTATCATCAGACAATCCAGACCCAACTCTGAGAAACCCACATCTGAGCTCCCTCCCGCACAGACACAAAGTGAACAGGTACAGTAATTATATAATTTAGCTGCGGAATTTAATAAGATGATTCCATTCTGAACGGAACTTAAGCGTTTCAAATCCTTATCTGTGTTATTTACTGGTTTTAGGAGCAAGGAATGTATTTCACTTCACTCCTGTCACTCGGGTCACCATGGTGGTGTTATGGGTGTGTTCTTGTACGCGTGCGTCACTGGGGGCGGAAGACGCACCCGATTTTGAGTCAGTTTTCTTTGATGAGTGAACACATAGGTGTTCATATTTTCTGTTGACCTATTCTGTTTTGTTGGTCTTTTCAACTTGACATGATCATGTTTTTATCAGTATGCAAACTAATAAGCTTAAGATTGGATGGAGCAGGTCGGACGAACCTCCTACATCGTCTTTCTTGGCAGCTAATTTTGAGGGTTTATTTGAAATTCACTACTGCACTGGAGAAGAGAGAGGTCTATAGAAGAGCTTTGGGTTTAAAATGGGAGGGAGTCAAGCTCCGGTTTTCCCTTTGTGCCTTCAGTTTTGACCGTCCTCTCTCCCTCTTACTCCTAGTACGAAGCCTTAATTTAATTGACATTTTTGAATTTGATGCCCATCATTGCTGCCTAACACCGTGGCCCATAAGCACCAGTATTTGTTATATAAGCTGTAATTGTACATTAAAAGAAGATTAAGAAGGTATATTCTCAAGATTGTGATAGTCATTGAAACATATGATGTATCAATTAATAGTAGACTGTTATGTAATAGCTTGATAAGGAATAAATAAAATATTCCGATATCCATTCATTCAGTAGCAAGGGTAGTATTTTAATTATTTGAATAGCAAATGTTATGGAAACTTGATAATATAATGATATAAATAAAAATAATAACCAAAATGAGTAGAAATGAGATGAAAGTCTAATCCCAGCTGAAAATAGATCGTGGTGATCTTAAATAATTGTTCAAAACCATAGATGACACTGTGTTGCCACAGATGGAAACTGAAAGTTAGATTACAGATGATGAGTCAAAGCCATGTGATGGGAAGCTTATAAAGAATAGTATTCTCAAAATTGCAGTGCCTTAACCAGTCAAATTAAGGTCAGGATAGTTTCATGCCCTTGTTTGTCCTTCATGAAATACCATTGGTCATAAATGATTAGTAGACATTCCATCTTAACTAAGACCAACTTGAGTGGTGCTCAATTGAATCCAGAGGGAATCTGGTAATATAGCCAAAGGATATAAGTGTCTCAACTCTATGAAGGTCACAAAGAAATAACAATAGATCCTTGTATTTTACAATAAAAATGTTATAGATTTGTCCATTTCTTCATAGATATGGCAAGTTGCAGTCTAATTTGTTGTTATTTTGAGTTGTATTGTTCATCAATTTATATTAACCTGCTTTTTGATAGTATGTGTAGTCTGGTGAAAACCTGTCTATGAAAGCAATGAAAATATGTTTTGCCGGCAATAGAGAGTCCTTAAAAACAAACTCAGTGTCATGAAAGGTGTTTCACAAGTTGTGTAATTAAATATGAAATATAAATATGAAAACACTGCAGCAATAAAATGATTATTTGTTACATGCATGTCTTCTATCCTGTCTATAGGACACCAAGTGTGACAGCGTGTTAAACTCCCTGCGCATAGACTGTTCCAGAGCAGTGGAGGCCAGTGAAAGAATTGGAGTTTCTTTGTGGCTGCGTTGTCGTGTGGCTTTGTTCCGTAGCCTGACTGCACACAACCCTGGCACCGCTAGCCTAATCCCAGGTCCTTTCATGTATTTTGCTGCTCTTTTTTCATCTGATCCTATCAAACTTTTGATTTCGAAACAAATTTGCAATCTCCCTTTCCTGATGATAAATGTGACTTGAACATTGAATGCAGGACAACCTTCTGGTGTGTTCATATGCATTACTTCATCTTAAATAATTATAAAATGAAATATTGTTACACCATCAAATAGCTGACCAATTGATAACATGTCTTAAGTTGCCTACAGTTGGTGACAGAACTATGACTGTTAAGTATTAAATATGTGGGTGTATATTTATGTGCCTGTGGGGGCTATTCTATTTTCCAGGTAGGAACATGAATGAGGAGGCAGCTCGGATGTTACAGGAAAGTCTCGATGAATGTGCCGTATGGGGAGATGTTGACGTTCAAGCCTTACTGATGGTGGAAGGTGCAGAATTAGAAGTCCAGAGAGGCAAAACTGATGCCAGCGTCACAATGCTGCAGGTATTAACACACACATATACGGAGAGAACATGCAACTCCACACACATGGAATGGGACAGTCAATTTGTTTTTATAAGCCAACTTACTTTCAGGGATTTCCACTGAACCACCTGACCTACAGATATTCCTTCTGTTGCCAAACAAAACCTTTGCTACTTTTGATTCTGTCTGTACTACTTTGTTTTTGGGATGGCCAATATCTCTAGATAGTAGATAGAGAGATAGAGAGTAAAACGCAAAGTCTTATTATACATGGTAGAAATGCACATTTTAGTATTTTACCCAGAGATCTGACAGGACCGTCAATTATGCTGGTATGAAATCAAAGGTTGGATATGCATTTATTACAATGTTGTCGTAACAGCTGTGCTGTTTGTGTATGCGTGTGGTTAGGAAGCAATAAGCCTGATTTCAGAGCAGACATGCACGCCACCACGGTCCATTTTGACTCAGGCTCGGGCCACTTTGCTGCTCAGCAACCTACATGGAGCTCAGAGCATCACACTACTGAAACTGACACAGAATTTACTAATAAGTCAGGTAAGTAAGCTCAAAGGTGTGCGCTGGTACTCACGCATATACTAATGGTACCATTAAGTATAAAAAAAACTGGAAAAAGTTTAAATTGTAATATTCTGTATTTTTTTTTCAGCTTTGTGTTTTTGGAGAGTGTGTGATGCTTGAAAATGAAAAAATTAGTTTCCCTCCTACCGGACTCAGCAACATCTATCTCCCGTATCTCAACATTCTGGATCAGGTCACTTTACAAATAGGTAAATAAAGAACTTCCATATTTTTTCTATGTTTGTGTAAACAAGATAAAGCCTCTCTCAGCAGCCTGCTGAGGCTGCACTCAGTTCAAAGCTAAATTATTCAGTGCCAGTAAATATTTGGTTTATTGGAAAATGTATTATTTGCAACAAGTTTGCAATAACCATATCACGTAAGTGTTCCAATAGCTCATCAAGTATTTAGTCATAAACCAAAGTACCGGACAATGTTGACCTTTTGGAAAATGGAATCCAGATCTATGAATATATCTCACAATTTTACACAATTGTAATAAACCCACTGCCACATGCAACTTGCTTAGCCTGGCAATTTCTCAGAATCCAAGGTTGGATTTTCAGATTGTTTGTTTTAGCAGACAAACGGTCCAAAATGTATTCAATATATTATCATGGAACAAAGAGAAAAACCAGCACATACTCACACTTGAAGAGCTGGAACTGAAGGATTCTTGTTCCAATTCTATTAAATCCACTTTATTAAATCCTCAGAATTGTGCTCATTACTTCTCTTTTAATTTAATATACTCCACGCTATTGTCAGAAAAGTAGCTTTTTCATTCATTACGTCCTCCGCAGCTATAAATGAATGACTTGTTAACATGCCTCTCATCTCAAACTCTATCCACAGCTCAGATACAAGATCGCAGCCTGGAAATGCCAGTCTCTTCCCAGTCATCACAGTCCACGTCCATGCAACCTTTGCAGCTGCCATCCTCGACCGAGTGAGACTCCTATGCAACAGTTTTGTGTCCGAGCAACCCAGTCACTTCCAGTCCTACTGGAAGTCCTACTGGAAATAGCAACCCAGTCACTTCCAGTCCTACTGGAAGTGACTGGGTTGCTATTTCCCCTGGGTTAATGTAGGATTTGGAAGTACGGGGAAGCTTAAATATAGTTGAGCAACAACAACAGACCAGCTAGTGCCAGGGAAAATATGTATACAATAAATTAATATTTCACAACCTATTTAAAACATGTGTAATTTCATTCCATCATTTCTAGAACTGAGACATGACGCACTGATCCTAATGAAGGTTCCTAACTAACAGCAGTGACTATATGAGGCTGATATAACAGATCAAACAGACTGTAGATATTATACAAGCGTTCTTCTCCTGAAAAGAAAGAGACGGAAAGATTGTTTTCACTTCCAAAGTTCTTGCTGTTGGTTCAGGGGCATCACTGACCCTTGGCTTTTCTAGTGCAGGTTTTCAGCTGTGAGCCGTTCACAGCTGACATTGGGTGATTGATGTACACGTTTCCAGTTAATCACGGAGCCTTATTTGTAGACTCATTTTTATCCCTACGTGCAATTTTAATCTCCGATTAATTTATATTACATCTTTTTGGACAGTGGGACATTTTGCATTATATGTTAATTTAGAGGCCTATACTGCATATTTGTGGACTGTGGAAAGTGTGGGGACAGATGGAGAACATGAAGACTCAAAGACTGCGGGTATGAATCCCCGGGTCTCCTGCTGTGATGCAACAGTGCAAGCAACCACTCCAATGATACGTTGTCCCTAACAAAAAAAGGGTTAAAAATTCCTGTCCTTCAGAATAAACTGGTAGCATTTGTCTGCATATGCACAGAAAGGACAGTCAGTTGAAATTAGAATGCTGCTAAAATTTTCCAATTATTTTTAATTTTGTGGAGTGAATTTGTTTTAAGCAAGGGGAATGCATTTTGAAATGAACTTAAAACAGAAGGGTTAAATAATACATTTAAATCTTTCTCAATTATTTATTCAGTGCAGGGTTGGAAACGGGGAGTAATGGAGGAAATTGGCGTCAAGTAGGGTAGATATAGGGGTTGTAAGTAATGGGGATAAGCGTTATTGTAGGAAACAGAAGGGATGGAGGGAATTGTTATTCGTGTTAGTGTAGAAAACATATGTGGGTCGAAGTGGGTTAGGGTAAGGATTGGAAACAGAGGAGTGGAGGTAGTTGGGGTCAAGGTTAGGGTTGGAAAAAGAGGAGGGCTGGAGGGAGTTTGGGTTGTGCTCAGGGCCAGAAACAAAGGATGGGTGGAAGGATTTGGCATAGGGGTTAAGGTTGGAAACGAAGGAGGGGAGGAAGGATTTGGCATAGGGGTTAAGTATGGAAACAAAGGAGGGGAGGAAGGATTTGGCATAGGGGTTAAGGATGGAAACAAGGGAGGGGTGGAGAAAGTTGGAGTTAGGATGAGGGTCCAAAACGGAAGAGGTGTGGAGGGAGTTGAGGTGGGGTTGAGCTTCAGAAATGGAGGATTGGAGGGGGTTCAGGGCAGGGTCAATGTCTGAAATAGTGACAGGTTTGAGAATGTTGGTGAAGGGGTGAGGGTCTAAAGCAGGGGAGAGTTCAAAAGAGTGGTTGTCAGGGTAAGGGCTAAAAACAATGGAGGGACGGAAGGATTTGGCATAAGGGTTAAGGTTGGAGACAGAAGAGGGGTTCAAAAAATTGGGGAGGTGCTCAGGCCTTGAAATAGAGGAGGGGTGGAAGGATTTGGCATGGGGGTTAAGGTTGGAAACAGAGGTGGATGGATGGAGACATTTTGGGTCAGGGTGAGGGTCCAAAACAGAAGAGATGGGGAAGGAGTTGACGGCAGGGTGATCTTCATAAACAGAGGGCTGGAAGGAGTTCAGGTCAGGGTGAGTGTCAGAGGAATTGGCAGGTTGGAGAGAGTAGGGGTAGGGGTGATGGTCTAAGACAGCAGAGAGGTCAATGGAGTGGTGTTCAGTGTGAGGGTTAGAAACAGAAAAAGGGTGAACGTAGACTGGATAACCGTTAAGGTCGGAACATAAGGGGGGATCATGGGAGTTGTGGTGAAGGTTTGAGTCAAAAACAGAGGAGTCGGGATCAGGGCAAAGGTCAGGAGCAGAGGAGGGATCATAGGAGTTTGGGTCAAGGTTAGGATCGAATACTGAGGAGGGCTGGAGGATGCTCGAGTCGGAAACAGAGAATGGGTGGAGGGAGTCGGGATCAGGTTTAATGCCTTGAACAGAGGAGGGATCGTGGGAGCTGTGGACTGGATTAGGGTCAGAAACAAAGATGGGGTGGAGAGGGTTTGGTTTGCTCACAGAGGAGTGGAGGGAATAGGTATTCAGGTAAAAAGATTGGATCTTCTGATTTTTGTCCAATAATTGCTCCTGAAAAGAAAGAGAGCATGTTTGATTTCAGTTCCAAAGAAGCGTGAAAGCTCTGTTCTACTTTGCTAATCCTGTTGCATGGGAACCATGAACACTTGAGCTCACACACTGTTGACAGAGAATATGGAATTTCAAAAGTGCAAATTGCACAAAAGGGCAGAAATGCTGTTCCTATGTCCAAAAAGGTGTGAGAAAAATAACACTTTAATGGAGATTGCAAGCATAAAGAGGCATTTTGTAACATTGTTGGCCATTCCATGAGGGAAGACATGGGAAGGTGCAGTTTTGATCAAAGGACGCTTTACACGGTTTGGCTCAAAAGAGAAATAATAACATAGTTAAATGTCTTTAAAAGGATGGAAATTTGTTTGTTCCTGATGATCACCTTTTTTTGCTTGATGCATTTCTGAAGCAACAATAACAGCCGGTAGCTGTTTTGGGTTTACAGTTGGGTTTTGCTTTTTGTAGGAGGTTGGCTCCTATGATGCGTGTGTGTGCGTGTGCCTGTATGTTGTGTGTGTGTGGGCATGAATCTGTGTGTGTGTTTGGCTACATCTGATTAGGGCCTGCCACAGCAGATTCTCATACACCTTATGGAGCTGGTGCATGTTTTACATTGGATGCCCTTCCTCAGGTAACCCTGCCCAATTCATATGGGCCTGGGACTGCCTCAGAATTTGAACTCACAATCTGATTCAGAAGACGCTCAAGGACATGCTGGACACAAGAATGATCTAACTCCTGATTGTGATATGCTATGATATGTTTTTTGGTTTAACTGAACCTAAAATCTGAAATGCATTGTTATAATGCAAAACTATGGGTTGTAGCAGCTTACCTGTAGCATTTCCTTTGTGAGACTGTGGAGATTCTCGTGGAGATTCTCGTGGAGATTCTCGTGGATCTGTCCCTTCTCCTCCTTCCACCCCTCAACTCTGTCATCGAATCGCTGCTTCAGGTACTGTTTTGTGTCAGAGAGCTCATCATTAAGGTTAATTTCTTTCTCTGAAAGTTCCTGCAGGAGGCTTTCAGCTGTTTCTTCCAGTGGCATGATGAGTTTATGCTCCAGAACGTCAAAGTTATGTTTACTCTCCTCTAAGGCTGACTGGGTCATTTTCAGCTGGGCCAGAGTGTCAATTTGAACGTTGTACCGAGCAACACTTTCTGAAGTGACCCTGCTGATCTCTTTGTCTTTCTCCAGTAGGCGTTCATTAAGCTCGTTTACTTCACTTTGCCACTCTTCCATGCTTTTTAACAGACTGAAGTGAAAATAGGCTCTCATCCTCTCATTTTCGTCTTTTTGTGCCTGGAGGCTCTCATGGAGAATGTTGATCTGCTCAGTTCTCTTTTTCATGTCCACCACCATTTTTTTACATTCTTCCTGCAGCTCTCTACAGACAGATATGGATGTTTTATGTTTTTGCTCCAGAGCAGAAACATTCTGGTGCAGAGAACTTATCTCCTTTTCCTTCTGTCCGATTTCGTCCTTTGCCATCTGGAGTTGGGCTTTTATTTTCTCGTTGTATCCTCCAATGACGGACAGATCCCTCTTCAGGTTATTGTTTTCTGCGAGCAGCTGTTTGACATCTCTGTGGTACTCATTCACTTCGTTCTCCACATCTTCAATCAACTTGTTATACACCTGTCCAGAATGGGCAAAGAAGTACATTTCATAATACCATAGAGAAGGACATTTGTAGGCCTTTTCATTACAGGAAAACCTCAAGAATACCACGTGGAAAAATGTCATGTTACATACGTCTATCTAGAACCATTAAATTACCCCCAAAAAATATTTGGATTCCTTTATCTTTGCGAACAACCGTTTGAGTGTTTCTGAGATTGATCGGTCCTGTTTGTATGTCTGTTTGTTTGATTGTTAGCACGATTGCATAAATATTTCTCATTGGATTTTTCATGCCACATGGGGGAGAGGGTTGAGCATTCTGTCAATATTTTTAACATTCATGGAAAGGACCAAGCTTGAACTTTTACATCCGTCAAATTTTTGAAAATGCTCAATTCTCCCACAAAGTTCTATACAAATCTGTTTGTCTGCTAGTTTTTACATAATCTATCAACACTGTGAGACAGAGCCCACTTTGGGTACGATTCACTCATTGGTGGGAGGGTTGTAAAGTGAGAAGGAAAAACCCAATACATTTTAAAGTGGATCTAAATAAAAACGTGGCTTCAGCATTTTTTTCGCTTTCTATAAACTTTGTGAGAAACGGCCGACATTCAGGACCTCCATGCATGATAATCAAATATGATATGGTAAATCATTAAAATGAAATCTTGTTGTTCCTGAATAACTGTAAAACTAATAAGTAAAACAGTACAAAATACAGTACAAACCACAACCAAGGTAGTGTTCACCCTATCACTTATTGCAAGGACATCTAAGCCATCAAGGTCATTTGTGGTTACTGTTTTACCTGGAAGTCACAAAGTGGGTCTATTGCTGCAAAGTTTAATGAAGTGGAGAAAAACGTGTGAAGTTGCCTTTTTTATGTAAACCCAAAATTTGATGGGATTGTCCCCAACACATTCCCAACCCACCCAGCAAGTTTGAAAAAAATCCACTTGGTAGTTTTATAAGAGCGAAAGACAGACGGAACAGATTACCTCAGTTTATGATAGTTGGCAGAAAAATAGATCATTAATCTCCCCCTGATTCTCATCTATCATGGAGACTATTGCTTCTGGATCATGGATATAGTAGCAAAACTAAACTACCATGACCGAGGTTTATGTCTATGAAAGCCAAGTACCTCAAAATCGCAAAATACTATCTAACAAATAAGCTATTTTGGAGATGCTAGACACCTGTCCAAAGTGACAAACAATTGTCTCGTGTAGTGGTGACTTAAATGTATCAAGTGTCTGATGCCTGCTGGATCTGCTTACCGGTACTGCCATGGTAGCTGAGACTACTAAAAAGAATAAGTAGCAGAATACAGAGCTATGTCTGTGTCTCTCTCTGTACAGAAATGTTTCACGGGTCAATTTAAGGATATAACATCCCAATAAAGGTGAGCAGTCTGGCAGTTATATACACAATTAACATAAAGGGATTTTATTCTTATGATCTAAGGACAGATAAATGTTGACCTTTGATCTAAGTTATATTTTATTACGATCAAAGGAAATAATTGGTTTGAATGGTAACAGATGACATATACTTTACAAATATTTGTTAGGAAGATTATGAGCAGATGGATAAGTGAAAAGAAAATCAGGTTTTTGCTTGTTTGGGAAGTGCATAGCAAGGCACACGAAGGTTCAGGATATTGAGTTTTGTCCAGCTTCTCTGGGACCGTGAATGCCATCCTGAAAATTATGGAATGCGAATGCTGACGGGGAGTTACTAACCATTGAGTAGAGCAATAAAAAGAGCACATCTGATTCAATAATACCATTTAAATATGGAGAGTATATGTAACATTGTATATAGCTTTTCACATATAATAAAGGGTGGGATTGTAGACTGTGGTATTACAATCATGGCATTGGAGCTCATCATGGGTATCACGATGGGTTGTAGGCGATGAATGTTTGAAGAATGGACTGCATCTGACTGACATCAGATTTTAACCCTTTGTTCTTTCGGTAACAATCCGATGAAACAATCCCTTATATTAGCTGTAATTAAACCAAAAAAACTTGTTTTTTAGCTCAAAGCCTTCAGCAAACTATAAGCCTACATTTAACCTTCCCTTCCTTTCTAAAATCCTGGAGAAATTGTGGTATTTTCTGCATGATTATAGTTTATTTGGGGATTCACAGTGGGGCTTTAGAGCACACCTTAGGACAGAGACAGCGCTGGTCGAAGTTACAAACAGCTGGCATCAGATTCGTTACCATTGACCATCACATTCTGTGCTTGGACCAATATCATTCACATTATAAATCCTATCAGGAATCACTTCATAAACTTCCACATGTTACGCAGATGAGACATTATTGTACCTATTAATGAAACCAGACAAATCGGATCACTTATCTAATCTTGCAGCGTGTCATAAGTATATCAAAACCTGGATGAAGTGTTATTTTACGTTACTTAATGCAGATAAAACAAGTAATTACGCTGGGACCCAAACTCTGCACTGCACTGAGCTTCACTTTCTTTTTTTCTCTTCCGCTTTCTACATCCCTCCTCTATTAATGCATATTACTATTTTCATTTTTCCTGAAATGTTTGTGCTTTCTCATCCTGCCAAGTCACATGGATCACGGCTGGATCTGTTGCTGTGGACTTGATTGATGCCAACTGATGACATTATTATAAGTAGTATCAATGGTATTTCACAAGAACTT
Organism: Lophius americanus; assembly: GCA_037951165.1. Classification (NCBI taxonomy): domain Eukaryota; kingdom Metazoa; phylum Chordata; class Actinopteri; order Lophiiformes; family Lophiidae; genus Lophius; species Lophius americanus. The sequence continues at coordinate 3,169,370 of JBBDHG010000061.1, forward strand.
ATTATTATTATATACAATTATCTAATTATTATTATCATCTGGGGATCCCTGGGATGGGATAAGGGGGGATGGGATGAGCTTTGGAGGGGGATGTTTGAAGTTCCCAAACATCCTGCAGTCCTCACAGCCTGGCCCTGGACAGGCAGAAGAAAGGGGATGGGTGGGTGGATCCTATAGTTAAAGCTGTTATCACTGTTGCTCTGCATTACTGGGTCCCACTCCCTTCTTTACCCAACTCCATCTCACGTCTGTCCCACATTCCCCAGCCTTTCTCCCATACTCCTTCGGCCCCTCCCTCCAACTCTTTTTTGCCTTCTTTCTCTCTCTCTCTTTCTCTCTCTCTCTCTCTCTCGCTCCCTCTATGTTTGCTTTAAAATAATACCAATATACGTAAATAAAATGTGATAGAAATTCATTGATAGATAAAATCAGAGAGTTTAAGTATTTAGAGGAAATGTTTAACTAATGCACTCTTATTTTGTAACCTGTGACAGGAAGTTCAGTGTGTCAGTTATGGAAACTTGACACCTGTCTCGCGGACAGAGTAACGGTAGCTCTCTCCTCCTATCCCTCGATTGTGTCGCTTTGTTGACGTTTGCCGGCGAGCAGCGAGAGTTAGTAACGGGCTCTGCCTCTAGTTTCCAGCCACAGAGAGTGGATGGAGTCAGCTGCCTGCTGTCTTAAATGGGTTTCCTCGTTAAAATATGATTGCCTCACTGTCGAGAGGAAGTTCTCTGGATGAGGTGCTTCGCGGTGGCTTCAACGAGGTGACTTCAACTGAATATCGTCTATATGTAGGAGGTTGGGGTTGCAATGGGTCAATTAAACAACTGTTGGTAATTAAATACTCCGAGTTAGAGGAGAAAAAAACAGTGAGATCCTCTGGTATTAAGTAGAAAAAACACAATATCTATAGTTTGTCCAGTCCTGCTGAGTTAATTTCAGCGATCATACATGGAATGATGAACAGACTTAAATACTCGCTATCTTGCGAAACTCATCACAACGAATGTCGGGAAATAAGTTTGATTCTATATCTAGTATGCTAAATATCCACGCACCAAAACTCTTTATTTGATTCTTGTTAAGTTATTGTATAGTGAAACGTGTTGAAAACGAGCTGAGTTCTTTGTATTGTATCCCGGACGACGGGCTGTCACGTGACTGAGGGGGACCGGTAAAGGTGGAGTAACCGAGGAGGGGAAGAGTGTTTAACCATGCAACTCTCTACTCAAACCAAACAACACGATTGGACGTCATAAGAAAAAAATAAAATTCAAAATAGGCTGTGGGTCAGTCGAAGAACCGAACATGCCCCCTCTCTTTGTCCTAAGGCGATAAACAAAGGGTTTATTATGCAATGGTCTGTATATTCATACTCCTCAAAACCTATGGGTTTGGACATGTTTTTGTGGTTTGCTGAATTTATGTGTATGTGATTGATGGTTTGCAGCAGCAGCTGGCAACCTATGTTTCCTGGGTGAACTCTCAACTGAAGAGAAAGCCGGGCTTGAAGCCTATTGCAGACCTGAGGCACGACCTGCAGGATGGGGTGGTGCTGACGCAGCTAGTAGAGATAGTTGGTAAATACACAAATGCCCAGTTGTGCCCACACACACACACATACTGTATATGGCACACATGGTGTTGTGATAGTGGAGGAAGATTCAGAAACCTTGGATAGTGTTAGCAGATCTACAAGATCACACCGATCAGCTGTAACATTAAAACCTGCCTAGTATTGTGCTGAACCCCCCCTTTGCTGCCGGACCAGCTCTGTGTGTTCTGACCCCTTTCTAACAGAGCAACCATTAACTTGTTCTGCAATTTTTGCTACTGCAGCTCCTCTGTTGGACAGCACAACACAAGCTAGCGTTCGCTCCCAATGAGCATCATTGAGAATAGGTGGACCCTGACCCTACTGCCTGTTCCCCAGTTGCCGTCCCTTAGACCACTTTGGTAAACACTAACCATGCAGAGGAACACAACAAAACCTGCCTGCAGTGTTGGAAAATCTTTTACAAGATTCTTGTGGTCCCTTTTTAAGAAGCTAATCAATGTTATTCTGACTTCATCTGTCAGTGGTTATAATGTTATGGCTGATCAGGGAACATATAACGTTTAGTGTTTGACTCTAGTTTGGACTTAAATCAATCAATCAAACTTTATTTACATCGCAACTTCCAGTTTGTCTTTTTAAAAGTGATTAATGAAACAAAAGAAGATGAAAAAGGATGTAGACGTTAATGCACACAATTAAGAGACTTAACAACAATTCAACATAATAATGATGCAAGCAAGTGGTTAAATTAAGAAATTGTCATTGTCTGTCGTCATAGCTCTATTTGAAAGCAGCGAATCATTCTAAAACAAACTAATATAAACTATAATACTATCCAATTATAATTATTTAGCATAAATGGAATAACAAAAATCCAAGTAAATCACGATCCTCCTGGCAGACTTCTCTTATAGACCTGTGCAAGTGTAATGCATCCCTTCATGAACTAAAGAGATCATTTATTCAGAATTCGGGAAAACATAAACAAATAAACCAATACAAATAAAAATTAATCACATTTTTTTTCCATTTTAATTAGAAAATCTACATTTCTAGTAAATACCTGAGTGTGAATCAGTCACCATAGGAGTGTACGTCAGATGCATCTCATTGTAACCATGAAGAAACGCATCATGAACTGATCCTGGAGAAATACTGTAATGTCCAGATAATACGAATGGGCTTTACGTCTGAACAGCCGCAAAGTTCTGAGGTGCCTGCACAAAGTGGACAACCTAATAACCATACTATCTGTTTGATATAAAGGAGTGTGTGTATTTGCCAATGCCTCAAACCAAGATCAAAATAAAACAGGATTAAACTAAAAGGTGGGACAGGTTTTCTTCCATAGAAGATCTCACATAAATCCTTTTATTGAGATTTTCAGAAATCCCTTTCCTTCAGAGAAAAGTCAGACTTTTTTTAAAATAAAAACTTAACTCACAATTCTGAGATAATTGTCTCGTTGTTTCTGAAAAAATAATTTTACATTTTTCAGATTTAAAGCAAATCAAAGTAAAAGCATGACACATTTGAGTTCATTTACCTTAGGTTTACTTAATGATATGACCATTGTGCGTACGGACATCGCAGCACTAATGCCTAAATGTTATTGTGTAGTGCAGCTCAACCACACGTCAGTCTCATTCAACTTCACACATTATCATTAAACAAGAATGGAAAAAAGCAAATAGAAACAAGAATTCATAATTTTCCCTATCTCCTTTAAAAATACAGTTCTTGATATCTAAATATTCTGAACATAAGCATCAATGTTTTCTTTTCTTTTTTTGCATACTTTCCCTATTACTATTCCAGTCAGACCCGATCCATCTCATTCCTGCAAAGACTTTAAATGAATTCACCAATTATCCATTAAAGGCTACCAAACACATACAGAGAGAGGTTGTGGTTCAGGCTCACGCATGTGACACCGTCCCAATCACTGCTCCGTTATTCTATCAGTTAGTATTTTAGATATTTACATTGGTATGCCATTCATGGTACAAAACCCGTAAGACACGTCACTGAAAATACAGGATGTGTCATGTTTATGAAGGGGTGCCTACGAAGAATTTATTAATATGTTATTTCAAACATTATTTGGGAGATGATGCCTTTCTGAACAATAGTTCCAATAGTTGTTCAGAAAGGCATCATCAATTTTCTGAATGTGTTTTCTCTCTCTCTCACACCAGCTGGAGAGGGTCTGGAGGGAGTGTATGTAGCTCCACAAAACAAAGAAGAAAGCAGGAAGAACATTGAGCGGGTGTTGCAGTTCATTTCCTCTCGACACATACGCATACCACACATATCCGCCAGAGGTGAGTCTGTGTTTTCTCCCTGTCCTCTCAAGAGCAGGTTTCTCTCTTTCAAGCTGGCACTGCATCTGGCAGTACAAGAGTTCAGTTCCCCCAACATAGTTCATTATTGACGGAGAAATGTTCATCCTCTGTCTGCAGACATCGTCGACGGTAATCTGAAATCTGTAATGAGGATAATTCTGGCACTGGCTGCCCATTTCAAGCCCTCGGCCAATTACAGGGCTGCCGAAATTGGAAGAAGTTTTACGAGAGGATCTGGCAACCAGAACTCTCTCTCCACAGTCGCGCTGGCACAAGGAGCTGCCGCCGTGCTGGCATCAGCAAGACTTGATGCCTCACAGCCTACACGCACCTCACGCATCCACAGGTATTCTGGAGACTATCATTTCAAAGCTTTGCACTAACCCACGTCACATCTTTCTATCACATCAAAATGTGTGATACACAAGTTTGAGGGCAACTTGCTAGTGGAGCGGATAGCGCTGTGAACTCACGGCAAGAGGGTTCCAGGTTCAAATCCATCTTTGGATCAGGGGCCTTTCTCTGTTTTTATATATATATATATATATATATATATATATATATAGAGAGAGAGAGAGAGAGAGAGAGAATTTATGAGTCTCAATTGATAAACTGGTGGATATTCCTGAGAGTAACCACACTCCTGTCCAGTGTCAGCTTTGATAAGCTCCAGCTCCCCGTGATCATGATCCGGATAAGCATAAGACCAGAAGAATGAATGAATGAATGAATGAATGTACTCTTTGCCGACATCCGGTGGACAAACACAATGACCACATCACCATCTCCAAATCCGATGAGATAAGGCTTAGCTCTGATAATATGTCATCATACTTGCATGTCCATTCTTACTTATGAGTATCAATCTCCGTTTTGTCTATTGTCCCTCAGTGGCTGTGCGTTAGAAGTGGAAAAGAGTGTAAGTGTCCGTGCTCTGGTTGATCAGTATGAAAAGCGAGCACCAGATGAGCCGGACAATCCTCCGTCTAACAGGTAATCTACATTTACAAAAGCGTTCTTTTCTAGTAATAAGTGAATAGTTGTACAGGGTAGTGATACTAAACTGAATAAAATAAAACCTGAGAGACATATCGGCTTTGCTTCCCTAAATTCTTAAGGGAGGTAGCTGCCTTTTCATGGGCTAAGGAGAAAATGAACTCAACTTTTTCTATTTCTACTTTGCAAGTTTCTCAGAAACTCAGTTTTTCCCTTGTCTGCCTTATTCATCATTGATTTGTATGTCTGCCTGTATTTGTGTGTGAGCATATGACCTCGCTTTTGGCCCTTCCCCCTTGTGTGTGTGTGCGGGTGTGTGTCTCTTTCAGTGTTTGTGTTTCGTTGAGTGTTTGTGTTTATGTGTGTTTGTGTGTGTTTGTTGGGGACGTTCACAGATAACTGGGGAAAATAAAGGCAGATGATAGATAAAAGAAAAAAAAAGTCTTTATCCTCACAAGTCACATGTCTGGTGTGAAGTTAAGCCCTGTGGTGTTCTCTTTTTGTATTAAATCACATATTTTCTCTGGCCCAAGTCCGCCTCTTGCAGCTATTCTGGAATTGAGGGTTGTCCATCTGCACAATCCTACATTAAACCCTGCATAGGGGAAATTAAGTGAGATTAGCGGTTATGGATTATGAGTGAATGAATGCTAAGAAGTAGTAGTAGTCTACATTCGTTTGCAATGATAGCTAGCTGGAGGGCGAGGGGCGGGGTGTTCAGACTGAGGAGAATCGCACACTATCATTAGTTCATCAAGATGCTGAAGCCAGCGACCCACATGCAGCGTTGAACTTCTTTTAAGTATACTATAATGTACTTGTAGCCCACTATGGGCGGGACACAGATGAAATGGTAAGACTAAACACTTTGAGGGTGTGTGTCTGCATGCGAGTGTGTGTGTGGTTTGCTGTAGAAGGGAGTTAGAGTTGATTTTTCTGTTGTCCTATCACTTTTATAGTGCCACAATAAAAGACTAAATGAATCTGCATCTGTATGCACTGAGATTTGACTTGCTAAAGCTTCCAAGGACTAAAGGTTCCTCCTGAAAAGTTAAGATAAGAAAATATGTGCTATTGTATTACAGAGCCGACATTTTAGAATTGTCTTCTATTGTTTATATTCTTTATCCTTTTTATTTTTCATCTGAAAGTCTTCTGTCCAAGTATGAGTAAGAAGTTCCACAAAAGCAGCATTAGGTGCAGAGAAAGATATTTTGTTTACGAAAAACAGTCTTCGACACTTTACACTGGGTGTTCATTTGTTTTGTTGTTAAAACATGTTAACATCCACACATCTTTTTACTTCTACTAATTTCTGACAATCCCTAAAGTTTCAGCTCTTTACTTGCTAAAGTGTAGTTGTTCATGTTCTTCCTCAGTTCTACCATTAGACACATCATGAGTTGTATTTCTCACTATGTTGAGACTCATTCTTTCTATATTTAGCCTAATTTGACTTACATTGTACTATTGAAGCTGGTTATTGGAATGACTTAGTTTGTTCTTAACTGGGTTTTAATTTGGTTTTAAGTCACCCAATCTAGCTTTGATTAAGGGATTTAATTACCCTGAAGTTCATGATACATAATCAACTGTATACCTCAGGATCAACGTGTGTTTCCACCATTTACAACAATGCATGAATTGATTAATTAGAGATTTGTCCTTCCCGAGCCTTAGCACCATCAGTCCACTGTCATCTCCAAGAGCTTCACCCAGCAGCCACCCAGACTGTCAGCTGGGCTGCCAACAACAGCAGGAGAGCAGCGGTGAGCTGTGGACCGTCCACACGTTGCAGTATTTTAATTATTAGACCTTCGGGTGTTCTGTTGGGAAATAGTAACATTGCATTGTGTGGGCGTTCATGTAGCCGGTTCATTGCATTTTGCAGAGGAGAAGGCGTGGGAGAATTCTCTCAGTGAAACTCTGGAGAGAGAGGTGCAGGACACGCGTAAAATGGTGTCTGCTTTACAGGTACACCCAATCTATGGTTTTAGTTTCATTGTGTCAATTCTCAAGTGTTCTCAAGAGTCTTTAAAAACATTTTTTTCAGTATATATACAGAGGCAGGGGTTCTATGGTGGGATGTTATGATATTTCCAATACAATATTTCTGACTTGTTTGGGCTGGTTTTGCATCATAAAAAAGACCAAAAACATGCATCAGAAAACCGACTAGCCTTAACTGCTCCAAAGTACAAACTGGGGTCTTATTTTTCTTTATTTGTATTTTTAAGGCTCTGCTGCTGCGTGGTGCACTACCGGAGGATGAACAAGATGTGTCCTTGAGTTTGGATCAAGGCATTGCTGAAGAGCAATTGGTAGCTATATTCTCTCTCAAGATATTTAGCTTACATCCTTTTTTCCTGTCGCCTGTCCGCTCTCTCTCCTCTCTGTGAGTCTTTCTTCTTTTTTTACCTCTTTGTGTCCGGCACAGATCACATTTCTTTTCTTGACTCTGTCTTTGTGTGAGTGTGTGTGTGTGTGCGCTCATGTGTGTGTCAAAGGGTGACACGGGTATCAGTTTTCTGCACAACTTGGTCCATTGTGACTCTCACACTCATTTTCCTTCCAGGTGGTCACTCGCAGTCGTTTGGATCAGAGTATGGAGGAGGTTCTGGAGCTGAAGGTAACTAATTAGTACTCTTTTCAATCTGTATTTTGTTCTTTCGGTAGAACAGAAGACATTTTATTTTGAAATTGGGCAATTATTAATATTTACTTCAGCGTGTAATGTTTTCTGTGTGCTTTAGCGGGAACTTTTGCTTTGTAAGCAGGAGATGAGAAACCTTCAAGGAGTCAAAGTAAGATAAAGCCACATCTGGAGTTGATTGTCTTTTTTCACTGTCAAATATAATAATACATTTTAGAAAACTTGCTGGATTGTGTTGGTTCTTTCTGTTGATTTGTTAATGTGCAGGACGCCCAGCACCAAAGGCTGTGCACCCAGGAGTCATCAATACTGCAGATGAAGCAAGAGCTTATCCGAGCCAGAGTGTCGAAGGATGAGCTCATCATCCAAAACGTATTAAATATTCTCATGTAGTTGCTTTGTATTAAAGTGAATGTAGGATTTTAAAAACAGTTTTCATGAAGCACTACATATTTAAGGTGCACATTGATATGATACAGGCAGACCTGCAGTGGAAGCTGGAAGAATATAACAGGGTGCGCAGCGAATGGAAGGTGCAGCATGCCGATACCTTTCCTTTATTGGTTAATCATTCTAACTTGATGTCACACAGCAACCTATATATTCTGTTTTTTTGCATTGAGGAATGAACTCACTCCAACCAATCTTTCTTTTGTCACTGGTGTACAGAATGAGGTCGACCAGAAGGACAGACTTCTGCAGCAACTCAAACACAATCTTGAAGAATGTCAAAAAAAGCAGGTATGTTACCCATTTGTTTAAAAAAGCGACTGTGGGCCAACAACTGCTCTCTTCTAACTACAAGCTATGTGCTAAACACAGAGATCGTTATTTATTCTTTAACTCTTTGAGTTTACCTTAAAATTGTTTCCTTATCTCCTCAAAAACTGATTGACAGAAATCAAAGCAATTTTTAAATGCTTTGAAGGGTGCCCAAAAAGTAGGGGTGTAAGGATACATCGATCCTTATCGGTACATCAATTTGTTGAACAACGATCCAATCAAATCGATGGAAAGTCAGATTATCGAAATGTAGCGTGTCTTCTTAAGATACGCCTTTATTTTGAAATGACTACCGGTGCAGCCATGCGGGTTCCCATAGACAGCATCCCTTCCCTATCAACACCCAGATCTGGGGGCCAATGGGAACAGCCAGACACCGAAGTTTAATTGTATCCTTTTATTCTGCTCTTCCTGAACGTCAGCATTCCCTTAAACAGATTACCCGTTATTCTAAACGGAGAAAATTATTTCCGGGTACTATCTGAACGTTTACTGCCTCACAGCAATGTGGAAAAATAATTAGCGTTTAACGTCCTTTAGCTTAATGCTAACATATAGTGGGAACTTCCATATACATGCTAACGTACTTAGCATTGACGGCGCGACCCTAATCAAACACTAAACGAGTTTGTACAAATAAACTTTTATCATCATATATTTGTAAGTTAAACTAAAAAAAGTTTTTTTTTAAGAGTACCGGATTTCTAACATAGCACAAATTAATCAATGCAAAAACATATTGTTCAGAAGACATTAATTATGAGTGGCTGTTTACAAAAAGACCCAGTTTTTTGTTAATGTTTTGTTCTCTAGGATGTAAAACACTCAGAGTTTAATGCCTTAAAACCACTGAGCATAGTAAATATCAGAACCATGTAAATACAATCATGAAACATAAATGAACACAGTTATGTTCAAAATTTAAAGGTAATCAGTCGTCCTTAATGTTAACTGATAAGTCTTTGTTTTTTATATATATAAACATGAAAACTGTGTCACTTTACAGTGAAACACAGGTATTTGTTCTTTTTGTTATTATTACATTTCAGCACAAAATTGTCAAAACATGATAAACTTGCCTTACTATTTAAATGGTTAAATGGGTACATAAAATAGTCTGAAATCGTACTGTATTTAGTATTATACATTAAAAACTGCTGAGGTTGATCTTTGATATTCAGCCTGCATCACCGTCCTGAATTCAGATTTGACATGAGACAACTGACACCCTTTTTTTATAACTTTTTTTCTTTAGACTTCCCCTGGCACAGACAACGGTGGATACTCTTTCTCTAAAAGTCCAGCTCCTTCTATGTCTGGCGTAAGTATTGTGTCAGTTGATGAGCTCTAAATTCAGTGGGCTACATTCCAGGTAACAAAGCATCGCTCTATACCACTAATGCTATACTTTAACAATATCTTGGATTTTAATCCCAGGGAGTATAATGATGCATGCTGTAATTTGACCATTTAAATCAATAAAAGCCAAAAGTACCAGCAGACTATTTTGAACATAACAGAAAATACCACCGAACAATTCTAGACAATCACATAGCTGTCAAATAAAGTGAGGTTAAAACAACCTTTTGTGTAACTTTGTATTTTAGGATTGTATGCCTCTGTGCTACATTATTTTGATTTGTTGTCGTCGGGCCTTCCTTCTATCCGTCACATACAGGTGAATGTGATATTTCAGGAACACATTGAGGAAATTCCATTATATTTTATAAAGGACCCCACTTAAACTCAAAGAGGATTAGAATTTTGTTTTCAGATGTCATGGTTACTCATATTTGAAGCCTTAGCCCAATCATTCTTAAGCCAAGTTTCAGAAAAAGCTTTAATAAGATAAAAGGCTGAAGTGGATTATCAAATATTGGTTAACTTCAATGTTGCATATTCCCGGGAAAAAATGCCATTATTCAATGCCATTACTGAAAAACAGTAGGGGAAACTCCAAATTTTGCCTGGAAATGTCTCAGAGAGACTGATCTTGAGCACTCACCTTGAAACTGTTTGATTGTTTACAACAGAATTCTTATCATAGCAAAGGATTTTTGTTGCACCGGGCGACATTGCTCTCCATCAGTCTTCTGTGAAATTAGTCCCTAAGTGAAGAAAGCTTTAAGTTTACTGGAGGATATTCAATTGTCCCTACATGTCGATATAGTTATGAATTACATTTTTACAAACACGACAGAGATATTCTGAAAAACTCCTCTTTTGTGCTTGTGCTCTGTTATCAGGCAGAAGAGGTTCAGCTGCTCAGAGATGCGTTAAGGAGTTTGAGGAACAACTTCAGAGACCACGACCCACAGCAGCACACACTGGACACCCTGGAGCAGGGCATAGTATCACTCATTGACCGACTACATGCTCTTCATACACACGAGGTACAAACATCACCCACCTGAGTAAACTATAATGTTGATCATTCATAAAATCTTACCAAATATGGCTACTTTTCACAAAGTGAGGAGATTTAAAATCATGGGTTTTTGTCATAATCTGTCCAAACACTGCAGGGAAGGGGGAAATCTCCCAGACGCAAAAATCAACATGCAGACTGTGACTCCTGGCCTTCAAGAAGTAAGTTGTTGTAGCATGTAGTCCTCCCCAAATACACATACAGGATACACAGAGTATAAATACTCTCACGAATTATGCTTCTGTTGTCCATTACAGAAGTTTTTCATTCCCCCAGCAGCTCCTCTGCCTCCACAAAGATCCTTTATTTCACTGGAAAGTCCCCAACGCCTTCCATGATAAGCATCCCGAAGAGGTGTGTGTGTGTGTGTTGAGGGTGTTTCTCTCTGAAACATGTCGTGTTTTTTCCCTATGTACTGACTCTAAGCATTAAAACCAGCTGAGGTTGATGTTTCATATTCAGCCAATATTGAGTCAGTGGACGTCACCGGACGACCTAGTGAGTGACTTTCTGTGTACACATGCACAGGCTGGGTGAGGTGACTCTCAAGGATGTTAAAGCAGCTGTTGATCGAGAGGGAAACTACAAGTACCATTTCAAAGCCCTGGACCCCGAGTTTGGCACCGTAAAAGAAGAGGTAAGAGATGGTTGTGAAAGTGGTAATAAAGGGGTCATAGGACAGTAATAACAAACTTGTGTACATATCTGTGTACAGGTTTTCCTGGATGGAGCAATCATTCCTGGCTGGGAAGGAAAAATTGTTGCCTGGGTCGAAGAGGACCATGGTGAGGAGAGGTAATTACATGTTGATTCTCTATTGCTCTCTCTCTCTATCTTTATTTTCTAAAATCCAGGGGTAAGAAACCTGTCACCTTTTCTGTCTTAGGCCAGTGTAGGTTCAAGCTGGGGAGAAGTGACACTTTGATTTTCAAGACTCTTCAAGACAACTGTTCAAATCCGAGAAACGTGAAGACGTTTTAAGATTCAAACTGTAGGTGAATTTCTTCAAAACAGCATTAGATTTTGGTTTATCAGCTGGTACTAAAAGGTACATCAGATGTAAACTGACCCGTAACTGGTTTCTAAAACATCCTGATACTTAGTGCCTAACATAGGAAACTGTTCTGTCAAAACTGAACACATTTTTTGTCAGTTAAGTACTTCTGAAACCACTTTTGTCATAGTCAGATGAAACTATCTGGGTTATAAAGAAATGATACAAGGATTCAAATTGACAGACAAACTTTATCTGAGCAGATCCTTGGCCAGCATCACTTCATGTGCACAAGTCAGAATAGCCTCTGTACTCCCTAGTTCCCGTGACGATCATGCATGTGCCCAGGGATGCAAACTGTGGTGTAGCAACATTTGCTTGAGGGAGTCCCTGTCTGGAATCCAGGACTTTAAGGTTCTGTGACCTTGCTTTATTATATACCATAAACACATTGTCTTCATGCTGTTGTAAACCAGGAATCGCGTAGGGCAACTGTAGACAGATGCATTATTGCCAATTAATTGTGTTTATAACCACACAAGTGTTTAGCATCACTTTTCAATCCTCCTGCATAAATGTAGTATTTATAGAAAGGCTACCAGATTTTCCACGTCAGAAATACACTGACCATCCATATCATTATAACCACCTGCCTGACATTGTCCATTTCCCCTTTGGTCACCAAAAACTCTCTGACCCATAGAGGAAATGGACACCCCAAGACCTCTGACAGTGTGCTATAGCACTTTCCACAGATAATTGATTAAGTTCAGGTGATGGGAATTTGCAGGTCAATTTAAAAACTTGGACACATATGCAGCGAGCTGGGATGTAATGTGTGTTTAGACACATTTCTATCAGAATGACCATTAACCTTTTTCAGCAATGTGCTACAGTAGTTCTTCTGTGGGATCCCACGACATGGGCTGGCTTTTGTTATAAGTTGTCCTTCCTTAAACCACTTTGGTGGGTGCTTACCACTGCTAATATACAACATCTCACTCACTGACAGGTACCATTGTAGTCAGATAATCAACATCATTCAGTTCACCTATCATTGGTTATACTTGGCTGATCAGTATATGAATTGCAATGTTATTTAGCCTAACTATATTTTAGTCTTAAATGTGAATGTAAAGTGACTCTACAGTATTATCTATTGAAAAAAGGAAATAATCTGGGTTATGATTGTTTTATAAAAAACAATTATTTTATAATATAAAGTTACACTGACTGAAAATGTCAAACTTATTACAAACATTTGTGTTATTGCTGCACAAAACAAAATACTGACTTTCACAAGGACCTAAATCTTGCTGTGGGTTTAAATGTCTGTAATCAGCCACATAAAAATAACTGCTTACAATGAAATTCAATGATGCTGGAACTTTGATGAAGTTAATTGTTTTGTTTACTTTCTGAAAATTGTTCTATACATTTGTGAAGAATATTTTACCCATACCCTTAATTTGTATGTTTATGTCTGTCTTTTGTTTATGAAAAGATATTTGTGTACCTGTGTGCTTGTTTGTATGTATCATTTAAATGCCAGAAGAACAGTAGTTAGAGCCGTTCTACTTCATGCAGTAAAGCTCTCAGCTTGATTGTGCTTGTATTAGAGACAAACTGGAACAAGGTCACGCAAACAATTCCCCTCATTCTGCTTTCATTCCCCCATATGGTGTGTATGTGTCTGCCTCCAGTCAACAGAAACGTGCATCAGTCTACTTTGTACCTTAAACGCCATAACTGCCTGTACTGTAAAATGTTCATTTTGCTGGAGAGCTGGTTGCTGAGAATGTTTTGTCCAGATGAAATTTTGTAAAATATGAATAATGTCTGGTTAGTTGAATATTAGACAAAGATGTTTTGAAATAAATCGTTTTTAAAAATGTCAGTCATGTCAGTTTCAATTATTTTCAAAGTTGAAAAAAATGTGGGCCCCTCAAGAGCAGAAACTGCACTACACCCCAGGTAATCCTAGCCTGTGTGGGTCCTACACAAAGACCCTCTCCCCTTTATAAAGGCATTCAAAGTTAGTTATACAATTGTTCTACACCAAATGTAATTTATTTTTAAAATAACTAATAATGTAATATTATTACTTTATCCACTTGTCAATATACTTATCTTTCTTTTGTTGCTGATGATGCATGTTTGCATAATTGTGATGTCTAGCGTTCTATGTATGACAGTTCAATTGTAGAGGTGTCCAGACTAATGACAGCCAGCTGTCATATGGTTGGAACAAGGGGCCCCAGTTTTTGGGGTTCCGGTGTTTCGTCAGTACACTGTCAAGCAATAAGCCGTAACATTAAGCCATCTGCATAATATAGTGTGAATCAACCCTTTCAAGCAAAAACAGCTCTGACATTAAGTATTTTCTGACAACTTTCTACCATAAAACGCATTTACTTTTTTTCAACTACTGTGCAACAGTAGCTCCTTTGTGGAGCTGGACAACAGGGGCTAGACTTCATCCTCCCCCACCCCCACACGCAACAGTGAACTTTGGGCGCTCAGGACCTGTCACCAGTTCACCCGTTGTTCTTCCTTAGACTGGTACTTCGGGTACTAACCAACCAATGGGATGTGCGATTTTGGACATATTTTGACCCAGTTGTTTAAGCTTCACAATATCGCTATTATCAAAGCTGATCACATCCTTTTTCCTGCTTCTATCGACTTCATGACAAAATGATCCCTGTCTGCGTAACAATATAGCAGGTAATTGTAACAAGAGGACAAATGTTATTCTGATGTGTAACTGTCAGTGGTTATAACGTTACAGCAGATCGATGAATTAACAATAACCAATAGGGATTACAACGATGTTCACATTGTAAGTTTGTTGCTGTTGAGATATATCACCATTTGTCAAACTTCCTCACAACAGACACGTCTCATGTAGTGAAGGAAAGCCATCAGAAAGTTAACTAATTCACTTTTCGCATTAAGACACTTGGAGATTACTTACTCAATTTCTGACGAGAGAAAAGGTGCCTGAACGGAGGACAAACATGACCAGTGTGTAGGTTTGTAAAGGGAACTATTGACCATGAAAAGTAGAGAAAGTGCAAACAGTGAGTAGCATGGTTCACATCTTTCAGTCTGTATACACAATTGCATGCAGTTATTGGCAAACAGCGAGGTCGGGGAAGGATGAGGTGTGCCGGGGGTGAGTGTCTGACTTCTGGTTATGGTAGGGACTTGTTATTGAGTTCCCCCAATGGAGATGGGGGAATTTCACAACAGAAGAAAATGGCATACTTGGGTCTTTCACCGATCAGGACTCTTCCGCCATCCACAGAGTCTTTCCTACTTGACATATGCAGCCATTAGCCACTCTCGCATTTGTGACGAGGTTTGCAGGTTGCCTCCTCCTCTTTTGAACTATCAAGTCTTTGTATGAAGGGACTTTCCAAATGAGGAAAGAGCTGACACCATGGTGATTTTTGTTTTGATGCTCTCATAAGTCGTCACAAATGAAGTGATGGAATGAGTGAAGTCAGGGTTGTCCAGTTTCTTGGTTATGTCAAGAAAAACGTTGTTCAGCCTTTCTTTCAGACAAAAGTCACCTGAAAATATGATAAATGGAGAGTTTTATTGATGGAAACCACCCGTCAAACCAATTTTGTGGGTTCGATTGCTTGTTTTTAATTTACCTGATTCTGTCTCCAGTGAGGTAGTTGGTTGACTTTGGATCAGTGACGACCCCACCGGATCGTGTAAGTTATCAGCCTCAGTGTCTGCATAGAAAGATTTTAAAATGCACAACAATTCAGTCTTTGGGGTTTAGAGCTGTGCACTTTTTTACCAACACCGTCCATTTGTTATAGAGTTGGACCTCTTCACAAAACAATATTTCGCCAAAGCTGACAGACCTCACTCACTGACCTACCCGTGTCTGGATGGAAGTACATCTCGCTTGTACAAACTTGTGCAGTCCTCTCAAACAGAGATGCTTCTTTCAGTACCAATGTGGTAAATGCTCCGGAGCCATCGTCCGGAACTTCCTGTCCTGTTGGAGGGAAAACGCACTACAGTTAAATGTAAACAAAGAGAAGTTGTTTGTTGTTTCGGATTTCACTCACACTCACCTTATGTATGTTATTGTCTTTTTATACTATGTACATTAATTTGCATGCACTGATCAGCCATAAAGCCCAGCAATCTGTGCTACAACAGCTCTTCTCTGGGTTTGTATGACAGGATAGCCTTCGCTCCCCAACCTGCATCTGTGAGATGCCAATTGTTCCTCCTTAGACCACATGAGTTTTGCAGAAATTCTGACACAATTATACAGCCATCAATCACTATTGGGCCTTTTCCAAGTCTTTTTTCTCCTGCATCCAAAACATCAACTTCAAGAAATGTTTATTTACTGCCTAAAGTATCCCACCCACTGACAAGTATCATTGTAACAGGATAATCAGTGCAATTCTGGCTTCACGTCATGGTTCTAATGTTATGGCTTATCTATGTTTTTAGGTGTGTATGATTAGAGTTGAGAGTCTCATCATTAAATGTGTGCCATACATATCAATACATAACAACCTGAGGAGGAGAGGGACCAAGTAATGAAAAAGAACTCACCAGTTGCTATTTGATAGAACAGCCTCCGTGTTTCTGATGATGAGCAGGGAGGGAAGTTGTCATCATGTCCAAACATCCTTGCTACTGAACTTTGATGCTTACAGTGTTTACCCATAATCCCCGCTGGGCACGTACAGCAGCCAATAGACATGTTGACGTGATAACACACTGCAGTGTTTGATAGGCTTGTCAGAGTGTAGTGGTCTTGGTCTTCCTGTAACATCAACAAAAATGAAGACATAAAATCCCTTTAAGAAAGTGTCAAACCACATCTTCAATCAAATATATTTCAGTGGATCTTTCATTAAAGGCAGACTAGGCAGGATTTCCCTGTTTATGAACACACCCTTCGAAGTGGGCTTTTTCTCATTGACATTCTTGAATTCGTTTGCTTGAATTAATATGTATACTTTAATACGATCTCACCAATAGCAATCAAGTGTAACTGTAAAAGCCTGGAGAAATTCTCAATGTGTTAATATTAGCTGTCATAGTGAGTGAATCTGCCATGAAATGTACATGTATTATGTATCCGGAAAATTCATAGCCCTAAAGATGAATGCACTATGTAACGGTCCCAAGACTTACAGAAATTTGTGTGAGGGAATGGACTCTGGACGTTTCCTGGAATGTACCTGTGTGAAATATGTTGGTTTTGAGGAAAAATGTTTAGCAAAGACAAACTGATGACACACTGGATTCACTTGTTATGATTGAGATATTTTCCAGCCGTTTCCCAATATGGCCTGTTCATCAGTTACTATCTAGAGGACTCCAAAACGATGCTTCATCGAATGTTTCGGTCGGTGCTGTAGCTGTAGCTGTGTGTCTCTGGCTTATTTGGTTTGGACCATTGGAAAAAAAATAAACAAGGTCGGGTTTTTTGGCCAGTCTCTGATGACAATGACTCTTTATGAACGAGCCGAGAGGAGAAAATATAAAGTTATACACACTAACAGGAATTTAGTGCTTTGATGGTACTGATTTGTCATCCAACATCATCAGGACAACAGAAGGGAATCCTGAGGTACCCTGCGGTTCCTTAATGCTTCTGATGTCTTTATTTATGTCCTTTAGGGGGATCATGATAAATCAACTGGTCATATGCATTATTCAAAGGCAAATCTATCATGTGACAAGCGTAATGCTAATGGCTGTGAAGGACTGGGGGACTGCAGTCACATGCTTTTTAATGAACTTACAAACAGACAGAGTAATAGACAAGAACGGAGTTCAACCTGATGATTTGTGAGAACGCTAGCGCTGATGTGCAAACAATTGTCAACATTATCTCAATAATACATGTCTTACACAAATCGCTTGCTGACCAGATTTCATGATAAGTAGATGTTATCATTAGTAGTTTGTTAGCTTTGAAATCATGATAAAATCACATATTAATACTTTTAAAACTCCCACGGATTGTCTTCTTACTATGACACCACAAAACAACTTCACCGGAGATCGAGAGGGCCGAGATCCACATTTACTAGAAGTCTGGTTGTTTGTTTCACAGCAGGGTTAAACTAACAAAACCATTCTAATGAAGAGCTCATTTAACCATCTGATCTTGGTCAATTCATGTGTGCTCTTGTACGTCTAAAACAAAATCCTCAAACCAAACTGGTTCTGTAAGAAATCAGTTTGATTGGATTTATACTGTATACATTAGAACATATGATGTAAGCTAATAATTAATCACTACCTATAAAAATGACATTCTTAAGGCACTATATTCTTAAGGATTATGGTTTTGTTGTGTTGCAATTAACAGTGTTAAAGCATGAGACGACCAGGTAATAGAGTACTTGAACTGACTACTAGTTGACTTGCAGCAAGACACCGTACCTGCACAATGGAGTGTCTCTCACTGTTCTTCATTTTCAAGACCTTCTTAAGCGAAGTCTGCAGCCGATTGTTGGAAATGTCTGTGAGGCGGCGGATGTAAAATGCCTCAATCTTTGTTACCACAAAGTTCACCAACTGTGACATATTATATGACTTCAGACGCTGGAGCACCTTCTCTTTCACCATCCTCCTTGCCCTTTCCATATAGTTGTTAGTATAGTTCCCGCTGATGGAAAGCTGTGCCTGCAGACAGATGGCCCACTCCCCTCTCCGTTTGAAGACCTCCTGCACGTGCTGCAGAAACTCTGGGTGCTGTGAGGCAATGTGGTCCTCCATCAGCCGGGTGTAGGCTACCATGAGAGCCGTGGGTGTAGAAGTATGCACCAGACCTCTGACGAACTTAAGGAGGTGGGCCCTGTGCTGCATGGGTACCCCATTGGAACTGCTCCACAGCCATCGCCACATCGCTTGTAGGAGGTGGAACACACAAAGAACAAGCGTGGTTTCTGGGAATGCCTCATGCAATGCCTGCCTGAGTGCGGTGCAGTCGTCCGTCATGGCGACAATGGGTCCTTCTGGGTGGCCAAAGAATCTGTCAGGTGGAAAGACAGTCTCTAGAAGCTGAATGGCAGCTGAAATTGTCGCTTGGGTTTCAGATGTGGTGATAAATACACCCAAGGGCAAACCCCCAGCTGATGAATGGGTGAGGAGTAGGAAGAGATGGTGATTAAGTTGTTCATTCCTTGAGGAGTCAACAAATATCATCTCACAACTCTCTCTGAGCCTGGAGTGGACTCTCCTCATCACTGGAGTGCATATTGCAATCACCAACTGATTGTCAGTGGTTTTACAAATCCTGGCACAGACATCTCCCTGCTCCTCGTTGTAATTGTCTAGGGTTTGTTGAAGATCTTTGAAAATGTCTTCACCTGCAGCTGCATCATATGCTCTTTTGAACAGTTTATAGTACAATCTGAAATAAAGAAAATGATTTCGCTAGCAACTTAATTCCACCATTTTAACAGAACTTTGCAACATTTCCAGAAGAGGCGGAGATATTCTAATATTCTCTAATAATTAATCTTACTTGATTTATGATAATGCTGCAATTGTCCTTCAGTATCAGGTAAGATAAATATAAAACATTATAGCATTAGTCACTTACCTGTAACAAAACTGCAAATCCGGGCAGCCAGAACCATCTGCAGCAGCATACACACACTTTTCTTGCGGTATCTCGTGCAAATTGTTCTTAAGTACTTTGAGTGCTGAAGAAGGGGAGTAGCCACTTTCAAAAAGCTTTTTCAGCTTTTCCATGGTTTCGCCTGAAATTTCTCTCCTTGACCCTGCTTCAGTAGATGAAACACGGTGGTTGTGCTCATTGCGTAAGTTAATATGAAGGATGAGTCCCTCCTTCATGTGAGGATCCCCAGATCTGAGGGGAATAACAGTTGTATAAGAAAACAATGACAGTAAAGTTAATAAAACAAATATACAAAGACAAATTATTGTTTTGAGTTTGATGTACCAGTGACGCAACGTCTCACAGACTTAATCTTACTCATAATTTATTTGGATAGATACTTTCCCCTGTGTGTGAACTCATGAACTGTCCTAAAGAACTGACTTAGTCATGTCCAATTAACGTTAACCCTCAATCATTCAAAAGGAAGGTTCATTATTGCTGCGTGGATGACAGGAGCACAATAAACTGAGCCAACAAATAAGTGTAAACCAGAGGAGCTTAAACCTAGAATGAAAGCTACATCACTCATTTGGACACGTTTTGGCTTCAGTGATGAAGACACAGAAGAAAAAGAACTACTATACCAGATATTATTGTATAAGCCAATAATGTTCAATAATCCTAATAATTTATGGCAAAAGTTTGAAATAATCCTAACATTGTATTTCAATCAAACAGCTCTTTGTGAAGTGGGTTAAAGGTTGGGACAATGGTTGAATTCAATGTTTTTATTTTTACATTAAGAAAGAATCGTCTTAAATCGAGTGACCTCTTGTTGAATGAAAACTGATAATTGACAGAGATTACTATAGGAGTGAAAAGCACAATGATACTAATGAAAAAGGGAATGTGGCCAGATATAAACGGTTACCCAATTATGTATAAACAAATTCTTCAGGGTTGATAATAAATTTGACAATAACTATTCATATTATGGTATTTACATAAAATCTTAGTTGTATTAAAACGTTATTGGTCCTTGGTCTCTTTTTTATTTTTTGAACTACTAACCGTGACTTCCGTTCTCCACATTCTGGCAGCCTTTTCAAGATCAGAAAAAGAGTAGCAGGGCAGGGAGTGTTCTTTTTTACAGTCCTGCACCTGTAGTCCACCTATGAAAAGCAACATTAAAGGTTAGGGAGGCAACATTCATAGACTGGAGGTTGAATGGCTGGCCATCTGGTGTGGTCAAAACAACCCTCGAGCTGAAAAAGATCAAAACTGTAGAGATGAGAGTAGACTTCAGGAGGAACCCCCCCCATCACTGCCCCCTCCTCACTGTACTGAACAACACTGTGTCTGCTGTGGAATCCTACAGGTTCCTGGCAACTACAATCTCTCAGGACCTTAAGTGGACATCCAACACAGGCACAATCATCAAAAAAGCCCAGCAGAGGATGTACTTCCTACGCCAGTTTAGCAAGCTGGTCCAGTTTTACACTGCAGTAATTCAGTCGGTTCTCTGCACATCCATCACTGTTTGGTTTGGATCTGCTACCAAACAGGACAGAAACAGACTAAAACGGACAATTAGATCTGAAGAAAAAATCATCGGATCCAACCTGCCCTCCATCCAGGACTTATACTCTTCAGGAAATGGGCAGGAAAGATCCCTGCAGACCCATCACACTCTGGATACAACCTGTTTGAACTTCTCACCTCTGGTAGGCGCTACAGAACAGTGTTCACCAAAACTACCAGTCACAAAAACAGTTTCTACCCACGGACCATCAACCGGACGAACAATCAAATCAGTGTCAGTGTTGTGGAATAACCTGGATCACCTCATTAAACAATAACCCGTCCAACTGACTCTACTCTGACATCTTTTCAGTGTCATATATATTTACATATACATATTAATACATCTATATTTAAAAGTATATAACCAGTACATAAGAACATGTCCATTTGTATATAGCTTGTATATTTGTTAAGTACCTTGTCCATTTTATAATTATTTTATGTGATGCTCGTACTGTGAGAGCTCAGTTAACTGGATTCAAATTCCTTGTATGTACAGTATATACATGACCAATAAAGCTGATTCTGATTAAGTATGATGACTACAAATGTAAACATAGAGACATGAATACAAAGCTCCTAGATCTTTAACAGTTATATGTCAATAAAGGTTCATTCTTCCATCATAAAAATGACTGATGATTTACCTAAAAGTTAAATGGTGTAATAATGAGGTTGGGTGTTTGGATGGAGTGGGTTATACTTACTCGATACTTGTTGTAGCGTCCAACATTAGGGTAAGTTTTAGACGTTCTCCATATGATGCCTGAGGAGCTCTGGAAATCTTCAAGCCATCGCTTTGCCTCTTCTTCGCTGGACAGCTTCAGTTTTATGGCTGCCTTGAAATTGTGGTCCCCGATCATCTCATAGCTGCATACGGTGTGGTTGTACTGCACTGGCAATAGATTCTGTAAATACAGGACCCCAACTTCAAATGATGATATACAGTACATCACAATGAGCTGTGAATGCTACTGTCTGTCTTAAAATACATTATCTTAACTACAGTCAAACGGTTTTAATAAGCATTTTTAATTCAAATCCTTTTCTCTGTTTTATATTTGATTGTACATCTATATGTAGGGCAGGTTTCTGCAACTTGTCTACTTGGGTTTGGTCATGCCTCATTGATTTTGAGAGAAGTTTTTCTGCTGAAAACATTTTAAGAGACATAGCAATGATATCTTTATCCATTTAATCCCAAATGTAAACTTCTTGTAAAAAGAAACCCACCCCTTTAAAGGGGATGAAAATTAAAGCTGCAAAAAATGGCCAACCGCAACAGTCAGCTGGTCTCAATTAAGACTGACCTGCAGAATCATCAGCGAATCCTCCTGATCTGTTGTTTTCCTACAGGTACGGCACCACGTGTCGCGCATAATAATAAATAACGCTGTGCGTTCTTAGTAAGTAATAAACATATTCTGAGTTCCACACCGTCCAAACTTGTTCTTTTTCTTCTTGTGCTTTGCCTTCTTTAACTTCTTCACGGTTTTTTGGCGATTCCGATACGAGCTTAGAGGAGCGTACCGCCACCCACCGTATTGGAGTATGGAGGGAATGCATCAACTCTTGTTTTTTTTTTTAAATAAACTTTATTCTAATAAGTACATTGGACAGAGTAATTAATAAATGCGTTAAGACAAACACCGTACTAAAATAAAAGGCTAATCCAATGAAATCATCAAAATAAAATGACTAAAAAGCATTTAAGAAAACAAGGGAGCACACAAGAGCATGGCATGGCAAATTAGAATAGCAAGGAATTCGAGATGAAGTTGTATACATTTTCAGTAATTTTCTTCATATTTATTATCTTTTTGAGGGTTTTGGTATAATTGGTGAAGCTGTGCAGGAATATCTTAAAAGGGTACCGCATCATCTCTGTACTAGTCTATTAATAGTCTATTAATGTTCGAGTGTGATTTATTTCGATTGCTAAAAGAAAGTAAAATGTTGAACTTTGTTTCGCTATCTTCATTTCTTTCTCGCTCCTAATTTTGTTCTCCTCTTTAGGATTTCATCCAAATTTATTTACTTCTTTACTGCTTCATTACACACAAGAAGCAACTTCCTTATTTCCGTTTCTGTGTATAAATACATATCTTATCTTTATTAAAAATAATAGATAACTTGCTATGATTCACGGAGGGGTTCCTCTGCCTAACTTTTCTTTTTCTGAATTGCACAAGCCCTCAGAGTGTCCTTAACAATTATAACATTCGTTCTTTGAAGTCGAATTTATTTAAGTCGGGGAATAGATAAATATTCATGAAATCAAAGATTCCTCTCCTTACATCAAATCGCATGCAGCATGCATTTAGTCATTGTAGCGTGTTTAAATGTGTTATCCTGTGTGTTATGGTACAGTTATGTTTGTTTGTTTGTTTGTTTGTAGTCCCATCGTGTGTTCGATAATAGAATTGCAGTAAAGCATAAATCATGGACCTTTAGATTGAACATTTAGGCTTTGGAGTGTGGCGTTATATTTGTGTCACACAAATTTTGTAAAACAGTTTTTACTTAATGGACTTTGTTCTTGGTTTAATTCAGAATGATGGGATTATCGAAATTTGAACAGCTACCTTTTACGACACGTCTTTCCCAGTGACGGCAGGTCGAGAAGGATTGCCGTAAAGTGTCGTGTTTTGGACCGGAGGAGGTCATTAGAAAGTGAGGGGTGAGAAGTCTCTAGTCTGGTACCAGAGCCAAAGACAAAACACGTCCGGAGCAAGCGTATCTCTAATGTCGGTATAAGACAAACTCATTATCGAACAGCTCTGTGTAGAACTTCGACCACTGCAAAATGCTCCGTCTGATCCTGCGGCTCAGGCCGTCAACCGGGCTTACTTGTTCCCGTGGGCTCCCGACTGGGCCTGCTGTGCTGGTCACCCGCCCGGTGCCAGTAACCGGCTGTTTGAGAAGACTTCACTGCAGGTCCCGGGCCGTGTTCTTGGGCTCCGACGTCAGCCACCGGGGGACTGTGCTGGGGTATCCCCAGCTGACAGGTAGCTGTCAGAGCACGAGATTCTACAGCCTACCGCCGCACCAGAAGGTACCTTCACTCAGTTGATGTAAACTACCGGAACCAGGCTCCGTCTAACCTTCAGATCAATTGAATATCAGCAACAAAACGGCTACAATGACCTACCCACGTACCCCTATATAGTTCCGTGATAAACCCAGCAACTTCTGTGACCCCAGAAACAAATTCATGCAATGTCACCGCAAAGTCAATTCTGGAAATATTATGTTCCTTCAGCTAGAAGCCCAAACCTCAAAAATTACGTTTATTCAGCTGTAAATTTGCTCATCAGTAACTGTGTTTCATTAACTGTAAACCAGAAACTCACAAACTGGGTGGAAAATCATTAGAGCACACCAAGACACTTTTGCATTTGATGTCACACATTTAGAAGAAAATAGCTGTGTTTAGACGAATGCAATCAGGGGAATGTGAAAGAGAGGGGAAGAAGCAAGAGGCAGGTAGGTTGGATGCTGGAAAGTAGCAACAAGAGTGAAAGGAAAGGTTTGAGAGATGTCTGTGTGACGGTGCATGTATTGTTAGAAGGATGATGATGTTGGAGTTGTCAGGCAGGAGAAAACATTGGAAGACCAAAGAGGAGGATTCTGAATGTAGTAAAAGAGGACATGCAGCTGGTTTGTATCGCAGAGGAAGACGCGGAGTACAGGGTGAGATGGAAACGGATGATCTACTGTGGTAGTTGAAATAAATAACAAGTTAGGATGTTCAAATACCTCAGTTAAACTGTTCAGGTTTCTCCGATAAATATCGCTGACATTAGCCAATGCCTTCAGCCAGAGAACTGTTGTATTGTGTTCAAGAGATGTGCAACAATAGGGACAGTCACAATAACCAATCAGTCCATCCTGTCACCCATTTTCTTCGGCTTATCTCGGATCGGGATGTGGTACCTGGTTAGGCAGGGTCCTCCAGAAATCGCTTTTCTATGGATATTTTCTAATCCTGTTTGGGAATTGGAAAAACAGCTGAATTTGAAAGACAGCTTCACTATGCTGCATTCAGATCCAGATTTGGCTCTAAATATCTTTAGCACACCAACAGAGATGTAAACTGGTCATGCGCTAACTTAAATGCAGTGAGAATGTATTATACTGTAACTTTGATTTTCATATGAAATTGCAAGACTCTACTTATGGCAAAATAAGAATTTCTCTATATTTAATATTTCATATTTTTATATTTTATTAGTGACACAAATGCTGTTGGTCACATCTATACCTTTAGCTCTTTTCACGCAGGTGTGTAATAAATCATTCTACTGGAGTCTTTATGTATAGCAAAATAAATTATTGTTTCTGCTACTAATGCGAACAAATGTTCTTTAAGTAAATAATGTAGATCTGTTTTGGGAGATATTGTTATCTCTAGGTTCTCATTTTGTACATCTGCTATGATATAAGCCAATGTGAAACATCAATGATGTGGTTAAATGCAGTTGTATGTGTGTAACTTATTGTTCAAGATAATGATGATAATGTAACACGCGCAGTTATAACACTTCATATCTGCCAGTGTTTGCAAAGTCCCATCACAAAACTTCATTTATGATACAATAGCCACCTGGTTAAATAACACGCTTTCTCATGATTCCTTAATATTCAAACAACTGCAATGTTTCGTCCGTTCATCAGGTAGAGCTTCCTGCACTGTCACCGACCATGCAGACAGGAACAATCGCTCGCTGGGAGAAGAAGGAGGGAGAAAAAATCAACGAGGGTGATCTTATAGCTGAGGTGAAGAGATTTCTGTGTTTTCATGCTTTTTGAGGAAATCGCCACTACACCTGCTTTGAAGTATTTGTATCTCTGTAGGTGGAGACTGACAAAGCAACTGTCGGTTTTGAAATGTTGGAGGAGTGCTATCTGGCAAAGATTCTGGTTCCTGAAGGGACCAGAGATGTTAACATTGGAGCAGTAATCTGCATCACAGTTGACAGGTAATAATAATAATAATAATAATAATCTCTTTGTGAATTATAGAAATTAGTCTGATATAGTTTTCTACTAAATTTGAAGACATGGGATCACTTTTTTTTTTTATCACTTCTGCATTGCTCAGATGTTGGGAAGAGTTTTACTCCATTTTGCTTCTAGTGTGATGGATGGGAACTGGATAGAAGTACACTCGCTCAAATTATTCTGATTCATTTATCCTAAACAATAGCTAGTATTATAGAAGGACACAGATTTTTGATAACTCTTAAGTTTATTTCGGAACTATATATAGTTTCCAAAAATTTCTATTATCTTTAATCTCATTATGTTTGAACTTCTATTAATATAGATATTTTTCCTTGCAGCCCTGACCTCATTCCAGCCTTTAAGGACGTAACGTTGGACTCAATCAAAGAAGCGGGCGCTGCTCCCTCACCAGTTACCTCCGGAACTCCTCCTCCTGCTGCCACTGCTGCGCCTCCTGCAGCCCCAGGCAGCTCTTATCCCACGCACATGAAGGTGGCTGTGTTCTCATGTAAACAAAGCAGTTGGTTGAGGAGCCGTGTTGCACAGGGATATGTTTGTGGTCACCGTGTCCTCTTACCACAGCTGCAGTTTTTTTCAGTTTAGTCTGATGTTCAGTATTTGATGGGATAATTGAGTTCCTCCTACATTATGATGCACAGCAGCATAATGTATTTATTTGACCAAATTTGCCATTTTCTTTCTGATTTCTGATTGTGCATTGTTTTTGTTTCAAAATCCTACATATTTGCACATTCTGGATCCAAAACCAGAATATTACTTAGACCAGGTCATACTTATCGTGGTGAACCCATGATCCCACATGCTAGGATGAGGAATTTAGCATGACCTGACTAAAGCATTGTCATTGTGGTGAAATAACCGTAGTGTGTTAAGCCCTGGGTCCAATGAATCGACAATTGATGTCCTCACCAAAAATAATTTTCTGCTCCAGTTAAAAATTGCGATATTGTGACAGTGACGTTGGCAGTGGTATGTGCCCTGAGGGCTAGTTTTATTTGTCTACGGAAAGTGATTTTAACAATTGATCAGAGAAGCTGTTACCATGAGCTTTAATTTGGTAGAATTGGCTCAACCAAACGTCCCCAACCAGACTCAAACAAAAGATTTTGTGTTTGCAATATTTAGACTATTTAGAGTTTCGCTGAAGACTTGGATTATCCTGCAGCCGTAAATTTGCCTCTAGTGTTGGACTAGAATCTACTACGCTGACTTGACTTGTTGCTCATATATGTGCCTGTTAACAGATCACCCTTCCTGCCCTGTCTCCAACAATGACGATGGGAACAGTGCAGCGCTGGGAGAAAAAGGTGGGAGAGAAGCTGAGTGAAGGAGATCTGTTGGCTGAGATTGAGACCGACAAGGCCACCATCGGTAAACCCAAACTGACTGACACCCTTGTCCTGATATATTTGCTCCGTACAGACAATTACATTGTTATTTCATTATTTATTTTTATGTTAATGCACCATATTTATTGTTCTTATCCCGAATTTTCCTATTTTTTGAACGATTAAAAGATTCCTTATATTGGACAACTATCTTATATCCTGAAAATCTAACTTTTCCCACCATGTCTTTCACGTGTGTTTGTGTGTAGGCTTTGAGGTGCAGGAGGAGGGATATTTGGCCAAAATCATGGTGCCAGAGGGAACTCGGGACGTTCCCCTAGGAATGCCACTCTGCATCATAGTAGAGAAAGAAAGTGACATTGCTGCCTTCAAGGATTATGTAGAGACTGGAGTGGCAGATGTTTCCATGCCACCTCCAGCTCCGGCACCAACACCAGTGAGACAAAATTCTACTTTCAAGCACATTTAGACATTTTAACCAGACACTCACAGAATATGCAGATTTTGGACCGTATTCTGTTTTAAGATACTGTGTGAATGTATTATGTTAAGTGTTTTCTTAATGTTCCAGGCTGCAGCTCCGACTGCTGCAACACTCGGTCCTGCACCTTCTGCTCCTGCAGCACCCAGGAAGGGTCGTGTCTTTGCCAGCCCGCTCGCTAAGAAACTCGCTGCTGAGAAAGGAATTGACCTCGCACAAGTCAGTGGTAAGTAGCGGAGATGCAGGTAGAGGGTGTCGGATCAGAACAGATGCAGACAGACTCCATCATCATACTTGAATTATTCTAAAGTGGAAAAATTAACACCTGACGAATCCCAACTTCTTCTTTGCAAATGTTTTATTTTGATTTTAAAAAAAAATCGAATTGATTAATCTAATATAACTTTAAACATTTGGTGTTCTGTGGCTATTTAGTTTTTTTTGGTTTCGTTTTTCATTTTTCTATTCCTTTGTCTGATATTGGTTTGCTTGATGTAATTAACTGAAGAACAATCCAAAAAATGTTCTATACGAGTAACTACTTGCTCATTTTTCTCTGCCGTGAGACAATCTCTTTCGAACCAAAGTTTGGGTGCTACATACGATCTTATTCCAGGAACGGAGTCGCACCTGTAACTTTGGTTTGAATTGAATTGAAGTCTAGACCAAAGCGGTTGAGGAAGAAAGAGCATGCTGAGATCTGTATCGGTACAACATTGAAGATATCTATAAAAACACTGAACACAGAACTACACGAGGCAATGTGAAATATTCTATATAGTCTACATAAACCTATGGTTCTGTTCAGGTTCTGGTCCAGATGGACGCGTCATCAAGAAAGATATTGAAAGCTATGTTCCAGCAAAGGCTGCACCTGTAAGTGAAGCTCGCAATTTTTGTCATCATCACCAGTAAAGTATTTATTCATCCCATGTAATCAGAATCAGAAGTATGTACATGTTTGCTAACAGATTGTAAATACATAATATAGTACAAAAACTCATTATGGCCTAAATTATTATAGCATCTGTATTTTTCTGCTTCCAAATGTTGCTACAAGAAGACCAAAAAGAACCATCTGGTCTGAGACGTCAAAATGTTCGTTTCATGCTTGTAAAGATCTCCAGTTTTCATTATAATACCGTTTAAATAATTATGAGGTTTTCTTTTTGAAGGCCGTGGCGGCTGTTCCCACTCCAGCTGCTGCTCCAACTGCAGCTCCAGCTGTACCTGCTCCTTCTCCTGCCGCCCCAGCCGGGACCTTCACAGACATCCCTATCAGCAACATCCGCAAGGTGAGAGCCAATACGCACACACACCTTCCCCTTTGGTGATCCATTGAGTTCTGTAACAACTTCCTCTCCTCCCGCCCCTCATCCTCTCCTCCAGCAGAGGAGAGTTCTTAATAACACGCCTATTTTATGCATGATTCAGTTCTGATTTTTTGACCTGAGTGGGGCAAACGACCTGAAGGGGGTTCACAGCGTAACTCTTTTATCTCTAGCCTGTGCTTCCATATTTTCCCCCGAGGACTGGTACCCAAACATTTATCAATGCTGATTCCTCTTCCACAGCTCATCCATCCATGATGAATAATGGATAAAAGCTGAAGTGCATATATATGTGTCTCTTCTGCAGGTGATCGCTCAGAGGTTGGTGCTGTCCAAGCAAACCATCCCTCACTATTATCTGTCTGTAGATGTCAACATGGACCAAGTGCTTGAGCTTCGGAAAGAACTCAATGCTGTGAGTTAAACCTCGGAAAGAGATGTGCAACAATGGAAAAACATTTAAGTTAAGTTAATAATTTACTTTTCCAACCATGCCTCCCTGTTGCAGGAAGTTAAAGCCCAGAACATCAAGCTTAGCGTGAATGACTTCATTATTAAAGCCAGTGCTCTGGCTTGCCTCAAGGTTCCTGAGTGCAACTCGTCCTGGATGGACACAGTCATCCGACAGTGAGTAAACCCAACTTACAGATTAAAAATGTTTATCTTAAACATGATGTGTGCTTTCTTTATTTTGTTGCTGAGATTTTTGCAAGTCCAAATCAAATGTTATGGATGTAATGGCTGTTGATCATCTGGTTCTTACCATCTGGTCTGCTTGGAACATTGTATAGCTGGCTTTTAGGAATTAAAAGCATGCATTGCAAAAACGTCACTTTTCTAATCAGTTGACAAATGGCAACGATTTTGGCGACTAATAAAGAAGTTACCTGGATATTAAGGGCATCATAGTAGTGCGTCGTCTACTAGCATATGTTGTCTATTCCTTGAAAACTTCCGTTTTTTAAAGGGCTTCTATGACCATGGGCCCCCACAGTCTAAGAGCGCCACTGCTCAGCTTCAAAATATTTTAGCAAACACCAACCTAGACAAGTTAACTTCTGTCCCCGTTAACTTATACATTACCCAGGGAACTGCTTATCCAGTGTGTTTTCAAGCACCGTACCTTATTTTTGCTTCTAACAATTGCTTTGTGTAGCTCAATGTTGTGACAAATGTCTCTGGGGCTGCATGTGTGCATACCGTGGGGCTTCTGTATATTCATCTGTGGCCACCATATGTGTAATAATAAGAGTAACGGAGGGAGAGACATTTAGCTCATATCCACATTTCTTAGAATATATCTTGTCAAAAGATAAAATGGAGATCGTTCCTAAAATCCTAACTTTCATATCAAAGTCAAGTCTCGACTTTCTGGTTTGAAGACCAAAACAAACAGACGAGACTTAATCTTTTACGTCCGATAAATCCATCTCCATCAAACTAAATAATTGAATCTAGTCCGCTTGACGTATTCCATCTAAAATATAAAGTACCTCTCCTTTGTGAGATCCAATTGAAAGAATCCAGTAGGAGTCAGGTTCTAATGATTTCACTAATTTGAAGTTAAGAGATGGTAAATATTGTGGCACAAAAGCATAACAAGCCTTTGAAGGGGTCTTTCCCTCTCATGCCAATAGAGAGGACATTTTCCATCTTTTCTCATGTTGACTATGTTCGTGTGCCGTCATCTTGCTTCTCTTCAGGAATCACGTGGTGGATATGAGCATAGCAGTGAGCACTGCCAGCGGCCTAATAACACCCATAGTGTTTAATGCCCACACCAAAGGACTGGTGGCCATCGGCTCAGATGTGTCTTCCCTGGCGGCAAGAGCCAGAGAAGGAAAACTGCAGCCACATGAGTTTCAGGTACAACACATGACCTCATCCTGTGAGTTCAAGTCGGATAGTTAGCCTACCGGCAATTTTGAGCGTCTTCTTCAGTGAATTTTTTTTTTCCACAGGGAGGGACATTCACAATCTCTAATTTGGGGATGTTTGGCGTTAAGAACTTTTCAGCCATAATCAACCCTCCTCAGTCCTGTATCCTTGCCGTTGGAGGCTCAGAGAAGCGGCTGATGCCGGCGGATAATGAGAAGGGGTAAGTGAGTTAGACTATATCAAGCGCTAGATGCTAAATTTATAGAAATTAAAATCTGACGCAGGGTGTGTGTTTTTTTTGGGGGGTTTCAGGTTCGACGTATCCAGCATGATGTCCGTGACGCTGAGCTGCGACCACCGGGTGGTGGATGGAGCAGTTGGCGCTCAGTGGCTGGCAGTGTTCCGCAAGTTCCTGGAGAAACCCGTAACCATGCTGTTGTAACTGGACTTGCACTGCTGTTAAATAGGAGAAATAGGCTGAGGCCTCTCATTGAGAGATCTGATTGGTCTAAATCGCTCTGGCCAGCCTACTTCCAGGTCACTCCAGTTAACTTGAAGGGGAAAAGGCAGAACTTACTCCGCTTGCCTGTCTCGTCTGTCTTTCCTCTCTCTCTCTCTTTCTCTGCTCTCTCTCTCACTATCTCCCTGACTCTCTCTCTCTCTCTCTCTCTGAATCATCATCCTGTATTTATTAAAGGCCCCATCTTCTCGCCGAGCAGAATTTATAAGAATTGACCCTGGAAAAGATAATATAGGTCCCTCAAACATGTATACTGTTTAAGAAAGGGAAATGTTACATGCCAAGACGGTGAGCATATGTATCCCCAAATGTGTGTGTGTATGTGTGTGTTTCTACCCCGTTCATCTGTGAATTTTGTGGGGATGTGAAAAAGAAAACCGAATGTCTACCTGGGTCTTTCAAGAAAAAGGATTTTTTTTTTGTCCGCTTGCAGGCAGAAAAGGATGTCATGTATAAAAATATGAGTCAAATAGATCCAGATATACGCACAGAAAAAAAAACTGTTCTTGTTCAGTGGACACATACAAACACACAGTTGAAATGTTTAGTGTGTTGTGTGTGAGTTCATGTGGATATTCGTGACTGTAGGATGAACGCAGTGCTGTATATATACCAGTATAGTGGGTAGTACGCTCTGATGGGGCCTCACCATTTTATTCAATATCTGTACAGTTCTGATTGATGAAAAGCCCTTCTAAAAGAAACATTCAACGGTTTTATTTTCTAGACGGATTTAAACCCTGAACTTTCACGTATTCTATGTTTCAAAGCTGGAATGCACAAAGCTGATGCTGAAAGTTCTTTAAATAAATTGGGAGACGCTTCAATGTGCCAAAAGCTTGGGTTTTTAGAGTGAGACCTATTTTAACGATCAAAATTAAATCAGTTATGAACATTAAAGGTGATTATGGTGTAGTCACAAAGAGTCTGAAGAAAGTTGTAACTGGGAAAATATGCTGACCTCCAATACCCTTAGTTTATGAGTGCTGCATATCAAATATCTCGGCTTACAGTCAGCATTCCTTTTGTGTATATAATACATTTAATTTATAACGCACTTTACAATTGGATCAAATTGCTACAAAGTAAAAGCAGATAAAAGCATCAATAAAAATATAATAACTATATAAAAACATGACAAAAAGGCAGCAATGTTAATTAAAGTTATAAGTTCTGCTAAAAAGGAAAGTTTTAAGCATTATTTTAATGTGTCAGTCGTCTGTGGAGCCCTCAGATGGTCAGGGAGGGCATTCCACAGACGAGGGGCAGCAGAACAGAAGGCCCGATCACCCATGGTGCTGAGCTTAGTCCGGGGAAGGAGGAGGCGGTATGAGTGGGTAGAACGGAGGGATCGTGTTGATGTTAGTGGGGTTAGTAGTTATTTAAGGTAGGGGGATTAGGTATATTTCATATCCCTATATCTAGATCAGCTTCACATTCATGGAGGCCTCCCATGCACAACCAAAAAACTCCACAGAACTTGAAAGCAGCCTCATACATCCTCTTTAGTCACAAACATTCTCTTGTTATGGATTTCATCTGCAAAACTGTTTCATCTAAGTGCCATCTTAACCTTTTTAATCCCTTTTCCAAAGAATTCCAAAAATCTCTAATAACATTTGTTAAAGAAAGAGGAAAAGACGACAGGAAACCAAACAAACTGCAGATGAAGAAGCAGAGCAGAGTTTATTGCTAACAGGTATGGAATGGGTCACATTTGAAAATGGGGGCCGAAACAGGCTGCTTTGCTTCTCTTATCCTGACTTTCTTATTTTGTTCCAGTCCAACTGTTTATTAAACGTACTTTCATTCCCAGCCTTAAGTCTCCTCCAATAATCAACCTATTCGTAACCCATTTGCCTTTCGAAAAAGCAGTCTGCGGTCAATAATCCATTTGTTAGCTAATCAAGAAAATCTAATTTATCTCAATGCTCGTGTGTAAAATAATATCATGCTCCCAGTTAAACCTTATGATGGACGAAACACTGAGCAATATTGCATAAAACATTTTAATTAAAGGGGCATGCATTGGATACTCAAATCTACTAAAAATACTGCAAACGGACTAGTTTCACAATCCCATGTCATAATAATGGAATCCAATAATTATTAATGCATTTAGGTTTCCATCACTTTTGTTTGGTATCTTAGTCTAATATGATGCGTCAGTCTTTTTATAAAAAAAGAAGAATCTATACTTGAATCTATGCTGACAGACAAGAGTAAGAAGTGTCATAAAATGCTAATTCCGCACTACAAGTAATTGGGTTCCTTTCAGACACTGATTAAATCTGACAAATAAATATTATAGATTGACTCGCTGGAATCAACCCTGGTGGCACAATGAGCTGCATCATGTGACGTTTGGTGGAACTTTAAACTGGAACCTATTAGGAGGATCACTGCAGAACTAGATGACTTCAATTAATCATGAATAACTACAACATATTTCGTGTACACCTGTTCAAAAAAAGAAATCAAAGCAACACACCTATAGAGTTATATGTGAAGAATTTCTGATTGAAATGCTTAACTTGTCCTTTACATTAATTATATTCACACAAAAAGAGACGGACAGATGCCTTCAAATTTTCAATCCCTTACTAAGTCTGAAACTCAACTTTTTGCAGCTTAACATGGAGTAGAAATGCTATGATTACTTGTTATTTCACTGTCTATAAATTTTGATAACAAGACTTATCTACAAAGTGGTAACAGGGAATCGTTCATGTTTAACCTCCAACTGAAAAATCTACTCAGAATTCATAATGTAGTTCCTTGAAGAACTTTTGCAAAAATATTTTTAAAATGGCAAAAGCCAACTATTTCCCAACACCTTGTTTTACTCTTTTTATCCAACCAACACACAGAAACATGCAATCATGAAGGTGGAATCTGGGAATATTTAGCACCTTTGCTTGAAAAATAAGAGAATGGATTAAAAGAAATTGCTCAGTGATTCATTCCCTGTTGGTCAGTGTTTCACCCTCAACGTAAGACTTTAGCCTTTGAATAAAATAATGCATATGGGGAATTCATAAGCCATAAATCAGCTCTTACTCCACTTGTGGTTGATGTTACCTGGCAGGAGGTCTTCAGTGTGGTTCTATTAATGGTTGTTTGGAGGGAAATCCTGCAAGATGAATTCCTGCATCCATGGCAACAAAAGCTGGCTGTTCTGTTCTACATACTGTATTCTACCCTGCAGCATTAAAGGATTGTGTCTTATGCCAAACATATCGTTTTTTTAATGGAGCAGTTGCAGTTAATGGTGTTGCATCCTTAATTAGACCACTGGCGGACTTATTACTTGAGCTTCCATCCTAGAGAAAATGATCCTACATTCTTACATGTCCTAACCTATGCACATGTGCCATTAACATTATAAATTAAATGTATTATTATTATTATTATTTTTATATTAATAGGACGTCCTCAGTCATTTCAGTTTACTAAACGGCTTCCCTTTCTCCAATAATACAACCAGGGTGAGAGTTAAATTAAAGGAGGGTGGGGCTGGTGCATCGCTCAATAGAATAGATTAATCATGCATGCCTAGTTTTTTGGCCACCAGCTTGTAGACAGGGAGAGAAAGGGCTGCCTCTCTCTGTTTCCTCTCAGCCATGGGCTCTTCTGGAAGATGGATGATCCGGACACTGTGTGTGTGTTTCACTGCTCTGCAGAATGGTGAGAGGGGCCACCTTAATGGTTGGAGCATATTCAGAAATATTGTTTGTGTACTCACTGCTGTGGCTAGAGATGATTACAGGGATCTGCAGCGCTGCAGGAATTGCATATATTATTTTGTCATTTGGTAAACAGTACACTTCTTTTAGTTACTGAGTTAAGAAATGTATAATTTACAGCATAAAAAACACAGTTTAAACCAACAGCACTGCAGAATGTAATGTTTAAACATAGACTAACATGCCTTGGAACTAAAGCTCAGATTTTTTGACAGCGCAATTAAATATGACATAAAACTTGACTGATCATTTAAACACAGTCAAATTATTTTTTCCAACTGGAAATGGAAAATAGCACACAAATGGGTCCAACATGAACAAGGAGCGATGAGTTAAAACCTAATTTATGCACTTTCTCATAATAAGTTATTAGAAGAAGAAAAAGAAAATGCCCCTGAAAATAATCTGTTTTATTCAAAAAGTTCAATCCAGTGATGCCTGCCATCATCTGAAAGAGCCTTTAAAGACTGTTGCTGTAGAAATAGTGATCTACATGATACAAATGTGATGTGATGACGGTATGTTTTCAGGACCACATCCCAGTGAAGTGGGCTGTTCTTCCATTAAGCCGCTTTGGCTCAACCTCAAAGTTGTCAAGTGTAATCAACAACTAATATGAACGCTCAATTCCCACACTCTCACACAAAGGCCTCAGGATAGCAGGGAGGAGGGGGTTGTCATTATTTCAGTAATGAAGGCGGAGAGGGAGGAGCGGTGCCCAGCAACAGGGGCATTAGGGAAGATAAAATCAGATTAAAGCCAAGAGGAAATGTAAGAAATAACTTCATGAGACAGATGTGACTCCTCTCTGTTTTGTTTATGCTGCTCTGTTTGTTCACCAATGCAGCTGCACTGAGGGTGACCATGAGAGAATCCAGCCTAAAGGTGGTTAGAGGAGATTTTGTAGTCCTGCCATGCTCCTTCTTCACCTCCAGCCCCCTCTCCAGACTCAATGTCATCTGGACTTTGGCTCCGTTCTCTAGTCCAGAAACTCCAACACAGGTCTGAATCCGCCTCACTCTCTCTCACACTCACACACACACTCCCAGCAGACTGATCGTATATCTCAGGTGTGTCAGTTCCTCCATGAGCTGGTAATAAAAAATGTTCTGTGGCCTATTTTTCTCGTTAATTTCCAAACTTTTGTGTATTTTCATAGTGGATGAGTCGTTGTCGAAATATTCTATTCAACTTACCATAAAGGACTAAACACAACACGCTCAGATTGCTGCTCTTTCAACTCATGCCTCCTATCACCTCCAGGTGATTGTGTACGACCACGGACAGGTGATCGAAGATCAAGCCCTGATTGGCAGGGTGGGTTTCACAGGTAACCCTTTAATGAATTTTTTTTAAAACTTTTTTATTTGCATTTGTACCAAACTCTTAAATGTTGAAGTCAATCATTGAAAACAGGATCATGTTTATTTCATGAAAACCAACTGCAGGTATTCCCTGGAGTGCAGACATTGTCCTAAATGACACACGTGTATCAGATGCTGGTATTTACCGCTGCATGGTCAATAACCCACCAGAGACGGCAAATCCTGGAATAGGAGAGCTGGAGCTCAGTGTTCTGAGTAAGTGTGACCAAAAGTCAGCCAATTGAAACAATCACTGTTTAGCAGACTGACACTGTGTTCAGTCTGATGTGTGTTTTGCTATAATCACACGGGCACGTAACTTGTGTGCAATTAATGTAGTGTAAATATTTAGCTCCAGATAATTAAGTAGCTTAAACCTTGTAAATAGAAAAACTCTCACCTGGTCCAGACAAGAAATCTGTAAGAAATGGGCAAATCAGTTTAAAAAAACACAGACAGGCAAACAGATCAAAATGAAAGAAAACAGTTATAGGAGTGATTGCAAATAAATACAGAATATAAGACCATTTAAATGTTCAAATGAAATAAGCTTCACAAGTTTCTCATTCCATTTGCAACACAGTATCTAAATCTACTTCTGCCAAGTTCAGTGTGTGAAGGCGGAGCTGCTGATGTTAAAATGTCCTCTGACCGGACATTATGGTCACTGCGTTTAGATTAGTGATATATTATTGTATGTCATGTGTTGCGTGTCAGTGGAACCTGTCAGTGGGTGGAACAAATTTGACATCAAGTGAACATTATGCAGGAAATATGACAAGCGTAAAGATCTGAGCGATTTTTACAAGGGTTACATTGTGATTAATCTGGAATGGATCTCCAAAACTGAATTTCTTGTTCCCAGTCTGCAATGGTTGGTAACTACTAGAGTGGTTTAAGGATAGAGAACTGGAGAACGACGATGGGGTTATGGTTAGGAACATCGATGAGCCTTGGGCACAAAGACTAGATGTGTTGACTGATCCAACAGAAGAGCACAACAATCTGATAAGCATAATTTACGCTGAAAGAATGAACGGTCACGGATAATGAATGAATGGTGAATGACTTAATCAATCTAATATAAAATGTAAGAGTACACAATTTTTGTTTGGCATTTTAAATTTTTAATGTTATGGCAACTTAGTTTATATATTTTAAAAATAGATTCGTAATCCGTAGTTTATGTCAGAGCAAACACTTTTTGTTTGGTGGTTTTAATGTTATGGCTACTTAGTTTATGTATTCTAAAAAGAGATTCGTAATCTGTAATTTATGTAAGAGCGCACAATTCTTTGGGTGGTTTTAATGTTATGACTATTTGGTTTATGTATTTTAAAAAGACATTCAAATCTCTAGTTTATTCAGACCCAGGGGTAAACAATTATGCAAACTTTGAATTTCAAATATACGTGATGAAATTACTGCATTTATTTTTCCTCTCCTTTGTGACGTGTGGTGGCAAAACAAAAAAAATGCCTCCATTTACTGCCCATTTCTGCTGGTAACTCTTCCTCATCATTTACTCACAGAATTGAAAACAACTTGTAGAAATGTAGTATTCAGCAGACCCACCGTCTTTTGAGATGATCAGAAAAAAGCAATGAGCTGAACTGAAATTACAGCTCAAGTCAGACATAGCAGGAAGCCTCCCAATAGAACACGAGACCAGAAATATTCATGAATCTGTAATATGCTCTCCCATGATTTCACACTGCATCTATTTCTAAGACTACCCTGCTTTGGAAATTCATCTTCCAATTATTTTTGCATTTAGCACCGCCGTCCCTGCCTGTGTGTCAGTGGGATGGAGATATCAATGTGGGAGGAAGTGTCACGCTGTCCTGCTCCGTGGAGGAGGGCGTCCCCACTCCTGAGATCCAGTGGGAAAAACTCTATCCAGAGGAAATGGCACTCCCCGTCAACATGGACGGTAATTGACAGTTCTACTGTTCAACAGTCGTTTTTGGAGTTCCTTGATTTAAGCACATTTCTTTTGAAAAGATTGTTTTGGATGTTAACATTTCTCTCAATCTTTGACAAATCTTCAGTGATAAAATATGAAAGGAATTTTCAGATTCAGGAAAAATATATTCAAGGAGTACTTGAATTAAATTAAAACACACTGTCTGGCAAAATGTGAAACGAGAGCTCTGTATTGTATTTCTATAATGTTGGGCAGCTCAGAAGAGTCCGTTTCTAACGAAGGGGGACTCAAATCGAAAGAGCGGAAGCTGAAATATTTTGGCTTTTAGTCTCTAGTGTAAATGAAATAAAACTGCACAGATTCCCACTCATGATAAAAATCGATTTCTGTGGATGTGGATGGAAAATAACATCTTTTATAGGAGACTGTGAACAAACTGCGTTGAAAATAATCAAAATTCCCCTCAAAATAAGCAAGAACCGATGGAGATGTTTTGGGGTTGTACTATGTACAGTCTCCGATAACCCTGATGACATCACTATGACATAATCTCCTCTTTTTCAGGGGGTTCATCATCATGCTCTATCCAAATCATCAACGTGTCCTCTCAGACGTCCGGCCTATATCGCTGCTCTGCCACCAACATCTTAGGAACAGAGAGCTGCTACATCAACCTGTCCATCTACAGCAGTGAGCATCCGTCCCCCATAATGCTCTCTGATAAGTTTTACTGCAGCCGTCTGACTGATCTGAGCATGTTGTGTTTCTCCACAGCTCCCGACAGCCCGTCAGGTGTGTTGCAGGGCGTGCTGTTGACCCTGTCAATGTGCTTGGTGTTGCTGGCACTAGTGGTCCTCATGCTGTGGCTCCATCACACCGGACAGGACGGGAGAGAAGAGGAGTGTTACAATGAGATACAGTACACTCCATCTCTGATGAAGCGCTCGTTTGTTTGAAGAATGCTTCAACCTGGATGTCAAACAAGATTTTTCAGACTCCTCAATTCCCCCATACTACAGTTTCACTGTGCAGTGTCACACATTTTGAAAAAAAAAGCAAAGTAAACAATAGTTCCGTTATTTTATTTACAATACACATGTACAATTGCACTGCGTATGGCACATTTCAAGTTATTCTCGTGTTTCTGAAGAATAAGGAAGTCATTAAACCTCCATGATAAAAGGGAGTCGCAGTATTCCTTGGCTTTAATCATCCATCTATGTGTCGGCATCAATGTTTGGTCAACCATGGTGTGTATAAGGATCCCTGTAACAACTGGGAGACACGTGTGTACAAATGTAATAAATAAATGGGAAATCCTCCAATCAAATCCTTTTTTTGCCTTCCACCTCTCAGCTACTGTAAATACATAACACTACTGTCACCACAGAAAGCAATACAAGACATGAATACCTGCATCGATATTTCATTAATGTGGATAATGAGATGGTGCAACAACACTATTTTCTGCTGTGCTTGCTGTGAAGATGGGGGTCATATTAGGCAGAAGAGGCAAAAAGACCAGATGAAGAAAAAACTATGAAGTGTAACACAGCCTTTGCTTTTTCTTCACGAACAAGCCAAGAACTCCACTTCCAAACAAAGCTACATGAGGATAAAGACTCTCTGTACGTCAACTGTTTCCATCTCAAGCACTGCAAGGATTAGAATGTCGGTTTACAGACCAGAGAGGAAGAGACCTGTTCTGCTGTGTGGTAGGAACCAGTCTTTGGATTACAGCAGTCAGCAGGTTAGGTGAAGGATTCAGGTGTCTATCACAAAAAACAGTACTCCGAGGAAACAGAGAGAGGATGTTGTGTCTGGGAAAGACGTTCGTGTGTCAACAAACAAGAACATTCAACAAATTTTACCAAGAGGCTGGTTTGTAACCAGACAATCATTCGACTAAAGGATCTCTAGGTTTATCCAGTTTAGAAGATACTATCTATCTATACACACACACACAAGATAGATCTCAAGACCATTCATTTGTTCCAAATTTGGACTAAATGGGACAAATGGTTGAGAAATGATGCGCCGAAAACTTGACACTAAAGCTCCCCCTAGTGTCAGAATTATAAAACTAAGCTCACAAAATCAATCAAGTTCTTCCTCGTACCAAGGTGTAAATACGAAGCAGCTGGGACCAACAGTTAAAATGATGGGCTGGCCTTTGCCAAAGTCAATCCTGTTCTTCTCGTCACTATACTCTATTTAGGTATAAGATGTAAAAATGATCCATTAAGTGTTTTATGAGTTATGCCTGGAAAACAGTGTTCTCACCCAAAAAAAAGAAGCTCCCCCTAGTGAATAAAATATGAACTACAAGAGTAAAAAAGGATATTTACAAGATAGATCTCCTTGAGTCCATTTATATGCACCAATCTTGACCAAATTTGACGATGAAGATAAATAGAAATATAGTTTAATTTCCCAAAAAACACTTCAGATCTTCCTCGCACTAAGGTCTATGTGGGTCTAAATTCTGAAAATGATCCATCTTTTTTTGAGTTATTGCGTTAATACAAAAGATCTGCTCTGGCAGCGATGACAATCCGTATATATCAGACCTTTCTGTGATATAATTACTTCCTGAAGAGCCAGTTACCTACTCATGGCTGTTTCGAAAGAGTCACTGTAGCGTTACTGCTTTGGGAGGCGAATCTCACTATAGATTAAAAGGAAGTATAACATCGACAAAAGTCTCAAAATTCCCCAGATTAAAAAAATACACAGCTGGACAAACATAGAAATGAAAACACGCAGCATTTCATTTGCAAATAAAGACAAAACCTTTAATTTAAATAGGAGAAGAAAAAAATCACATAAAAAAACTGTACAGAACATTTAACATTGACTTAACGTTCTTAAATAAAAAGACCCCTCTCCGAAACATAATTAAAAAGAAAAGAAAAAAGATGCTGTATGAATGATACATTTTGCGCAAAAGAAGTCCGAATTTATTTTTCGAAAACTGAACTTTCCAACACGAAGAGTCTCTCTCCAATCAGCTCTCCCCTCTGATGAGTAAACAAGAATCTCTCCCTTAAACCTCTACATAGTGTCCTAAATGTAAAATAACCCCAGAATTCAATCATAATAAAATAGATTTATATTTTAAATATATATTTATATAGGAAACATGCTGTACAGAATTTCAGTGATTAAGAAATCCCTTTTTAGTAACGCCCAGGTCCGTCCGCGATCTTGTGCTTTCCTCCCTCCCAGCAATGCAAAGTGAAGAAACAATGACTCCCTGCTGCTTTGGACAGAAGGTGGAAGGAAATAACAGAAACAGCACTGATGGGGAAGTCTGTCTTGCTCTGAGTTTCAAATGTGTTTTGAGAAGGACACTGAGGAAGGCATCGCCTGTAGTTTTCAAATTTCAAGACGATGTTTCAGGGTCCCTTGTTTAAATGTTGTACGGAGCATAAAGTGGAAACGCTGCAGAGACAGAGCGATTACACAAACTTGTGGCTTTAACAGCATGCGTTGTAACCCCACAGAGAGTAAAGGACGCATCTAAGATAAAGCGAGCAAGATCCCAGAACTCGAACTTGATCCACATTTCAAGTTTTCTTCTTGGCCAATAAGATTTATATTACTCTTCTGTTTTAGACCCATAGAATGCGGGCCTCCGTTACAGTTTCCTGAGGGGGAACACTACTTCAGAGAGCAAGTGAAGCAGTCCTCTGGTGAGATGTCACATTACGAGGTCCTTCAGAATCATTCATCCACTGCAGGTGACTGGGCACATGCAGGACTAAGCCACTGGAGCTGGGGAAATATTTGGGCCTTAATTCGGTCTGACTGCCAGCTTCTTGTTTCACGTTGTTTGATCTACTCCAACCCGCTATCAGAGTTTTACAGTAGTGGGCTAAAAATACTTCAATAGTTGGAAAGACACAAAAATAAAGTGACTTCTACTTCCAGTCATTTAGAAAAAAAAATGGTGAGATGATAGAACTGAAAGAAATGGTAAGAAATTTAGGAAGGGGTGCTTCAATGACCGAAGGCAGATTTCAAATTCAATATATCAACAAACCATATTGACAAATCCCGTAAAAGATATCTGTAAGACAATATTAATCAAATAAATATTCCACCTTTGCTTTCAATATTTATTCAATGTTGTTGATTTCCAACTAAAACGCTGGATTTAAGTGTGGTAGAAACAGCAGCAGTAGTGGGTTTATTAGTAGTAGCAGGAGAAGCAGAAGCAGTACTATAAGGAACGTGAGGCGCCGTACTGCAGCAGCCCGGTTCCCTGCCTCTGAGAACATTAAAGTGTTGAGTGGATCTGATCAGAGAGGGCACACATTAAACATCTACAGAATCTGGATTCTTCAAGTAAAAGATAAAATTAAAACAAATGAAAAGAAATTTCACTCACCAAAACAAAAACACAAGGCTTGATGTTTTCGACACTCTTACTCTGAAGGTTTGTGATCAAATAATTTTCAAACGTTTATGTTGATCCATGGGCATCAGTTCCGTTTGAAGTCATCCCGAGTCTCAGAGCTGGAGACTCTGAGACTCATCTCAGGACTCATGTGGAGACACAGCCTGTAAACTAGCAGTAAAAGCACCACAAGTTGGCTGGGATGGAAGGGAGTTTTCAAAGTTTCTCAGAGACAGAACTTTTGATTCTCTTAGGCACCGCATTAGGAGATTGACCACATGACAAAACGACAATTTTGGTGGGATGCATCTTTTCTTGTTGAAAATGTATGATGTGTAGGAAGGGAATGAAGTGGAGGCTCGTGGAACTCGGTAAATATGTACTTTTAAATATTGAAAAATGTGACTATAGGTCCGGTGAGCGTTGTAAAATCAAAAGGCTTACTGTGGTTTCCACATATCCTTCACCTGTACATACAGCAACATCGTGTAAGATCATTAAAAAAAAACAATAAAGG
The DNA here is from genome assembly GCA_037951165.1 of Lophius americanus. Classification (NCBI taxonomy): domain Eukaryota; kingdom Metazoa; phylum Chordata; class Actinopteri; order Lophiiformes; family Lophiidae; genus Lophius; species Lophius americanus. The sequence continues at coordinate 3,212,887 of JBBDHG010000061.1, forward strand.
ATAAACAAACAAACACTGCTGCAAGTGTCAAGTGAGAGAAGGTCAGAGGCTTCTCTTTTCTCCAGTATAGAAAAATAATCAATCCTCAAGGAAAATATCCCTTATAATTGCACTGGCCTTTCTGGCCTGTCACTATAGTTCCAACCTGAAGGTCGTCCATAGAGACACTGAGTGCCTTTATCAGAGTGACCTGTGAGAGTGGACCATCAGGCCTTGTAAGTCACGATGAAAGCGGACTTTGGAATAAACTGGTTGTCTGTAATCATTTCATGATCTGACATGCTCGGCTTTGCATGCTATATCGGATGTTGAGCTCCTTTGGCCGAGAAGGAGAGGGGTGTGTGTGATGATCTAATCTTTTCAGTATTGCAGAGGGCAATTAAAGAAAATCCCATTTGCTCTGAGTTGCTCAAACAAGGGTTGATGGAATGAACCTGGAAGGCTGGAATGAGTCTGATCTGGGCAGGACGAGCCCGGTCCAGAGTCGACTGCGTTGTGCTTTCACTGCAGAGAATGTCACACGGGGTCTCCCAGTGCATACTCAGCGCAGGTGCTCAAGTAAAGGCAGCTCTGTGGATTCCTCTCGGTGGGTGGGAGGGTCCCTTGCGCTCAACAGAGTTATATCCAATGTCTGAGTAGCTCCCAGAGGATCTTGTGTCAGCCTGGCTTCTTGGAGGGGTGCGGGAGAACTAGGCTGTAAAAGAAGGTGCAGAATTCTTTTAAACCATTATTCCAGAAAACCAGCAGCAAATTTGATAAACATGACTAATTTCTAGGGATGCACAGAACAGGTTAAAGCTTTGTTCATAGAATCTGAATTTCTAATAAAATTTTGAATCGTGAATATTTCCTTCCACCTTGGTCTCCGTTTCAACCACATTTTTCGGCATGGCTGCAGATAAAGATTTGGTTACACTCATATTAAGAGTCTGATTTTTAATACTATAAGATTCCATAGGTTTCTGTATAGGACTTTTTTTTATTTTTTATTATTGTGACCCAATCCAATCATTCCCATGACTCCAGAGTGTTGTAAAGGTCAAATACTAAACTTTTTCAAAAAAGGCTGGTGCAATCCTCTCCAACATGTTTTATTATTAACAAAAGAATCTTCAAACTATAGACTGATCAGTCATGACAGTAAAAATACCTAACTAATATTGTATCGGTCCTCTTTTTGCACCAGAACAGCTGTAATGCAGAACCAGCATCAACTTTGTTGTTAATTTGTGTTACAGAATCTCTTCTGTAGGTACTAACCACTGCAGACCTGGAACACCCAATCAGAACTGCAGTCCCGGAGGAGCTCTGACACAGCGGTCTGGCCATCACAATTTGAACCTTGTCAAAGTCTATCAGATCCTTAGGTTTGCCCATTTGAACACATGACTTCAAGGACAAAATGTTCCAACTGCTGCATAAAATATCCGATCCACTGACAGGTGTCATAAGATATTAATGCTATTCCAACTTCACCTGTCAGTGGTTACAACAATATTGCTGATCAATGCATTTTTTGAAAATAGTTTTTTTTCAAAACCAACATCAGTATGGCTATAACTATTAGATCTCTGCATTGCACACAAAAAGGCAGGCAAATGGTCTAGTATTCCAACACCATAAACACGCCTCACTATTGACAAAAAAATCTCCCTGATCTTAGTCAGGGTGAAGAGGAAATATTTTTCTCCTCCTGGGCAAAAGTTCTTTGTTTAAGACTATCTTCAACTTTTATAGAAGCGGGGAAACAAAGCTCTTGATTTTAGAAGATGCTGCCTTTACTTATAAAGCAAGTCGCCGTTTGTCAGTAAATAAGTTTAGGGCTAAAGTCTCAACATGCTGCCTCCCATGTGTCCCCATTTGCGAGCACTAAGCTGCTATCTCCACTCTTAATGTTGCTTTAAGAGTAAATGCTATAGCTAGCAAGAATATCATTGTGCAAACAAAATCAAATCAAGATCAGGACTTGTCCATTTGCTCATCCTTCTACTTCACAAAAATCTGATTTATAACACTGGTCCACTCCTTGTTTTTGTTCTACCATGCAACTAAGTTTAAATTCACTTATAGATAGAATAAAGCAGATCACAACAGGAGTGAGTAGCAGGTAAGCTGCTGTAAAATGTAATCAGCAGCTTATTGTGCTGTCATCCCAACCACAACTCAGTAAGTGGGTAAGAGATTCATAAAGATAATATTGTTCCTGATTAGTCCTTGTACACATGTAAAGTATTCAGAATTCTACCGATGACATGTGATGTTTTCACATTTACAGGTAAAATCTGAGCTGAACTTGAGAGTAAACACAGCAGTCATCTCACTTGTGTGCGTATAGTCTGTAGTGCTCCTCCTTCCCCCTCCGCTGCAGCTGGTCCATTGAAGCCCTTCCTGCCTGAAAAGGTCCACTTGCCAAAGTGGCTCTCATAGTGGATTCCAACGCCCTGGCCGAAGCCAGCCCACTGGCTCACTCTATGGCCCGAGTTCTCCAGGAGGCTTGCTGGGCAGAAGCGCTCTGGTCCTGGCAAAGCAGGTGGAGCCACTGAACCGCTGAAGGAGAGCTGGGAACTGGATAGCTGCTGGCCCAGGAGCCCCTGGATGGATGATGTACGCTGCAAGGTTGTGAGGAGTCCTGGCTCCATCCTGGCTTCTGATTGGCTTAACAGAGCTAGTGGGAGAGTTTGGGGGTGGTGAGGCCAGTTTTGGGTTGGACCTGCAGGGTTGTCTGTGCCTGGAATGCAAGGAAATACTTCAGTCTTCTTTTAAAAAATAAATAAAAAGTTATGACTAGCAACTAGTTAGTGTTACGGTCACAGTTTTCTTTGAACAGCTGTGGTATCATCTCGCCAATACATCTATGACCACCTGCCTAATCTTGTGTATGTCTCGTTTTTCTGCTATAACAGCTATAAATGGCAAAGTGACTGAGCATAGAGAACCTTTATAGTGTGCTAGATCGCTCAAGCACTTTGTAATGCCAAAGTACAGTGATGACAGAGGCGACCATGCATAGTGCCACCTGCTCATCAGGAGCTATGACCATTCACGCATCTATGAAACAGCCATTTGGAGCAACTTGGGGTTCATTATCTAGCTCAAGGACACTTTGACATGTAGACTGCTGGGCCTGGCAATCGGTCCTCAGACCTTCTGATAAGTGGACCACTGATAAGCTGAGAGCTCTGATCTGTAAGATATTCATGAATCCTACCCACTAACAGGTGCCATTGTAACAAGTTAATCAATGTCATGGCTTATCCATATACATAACTTCCTGTCAACACGTGTGTGGCCTTGAGTGGTTGAGTGGGCAGTATTAGAGGCTGAGGTACAGCTCTTACCCATGGAGGGCTGGATGGTGGTGATGTGTGGCTGAGGAAGGTTTGAGGCTGGTGTACTCTGGGTGGTGTGAACTGCCAAGTTGGTGGAGATGGAGGTTGAGCCGCCTCCACAGTCTGAGTCCTCAATGTTCCCTCCACTGTTACAGCCGGCGCCACAACCCTTTTGTAACCTGGAGAGAGACATACGTTACAGGTTCAGAGGTAAACTGGTTGTGTGCATTCATCACATGAGGTTTATTTCACATACCTGTCCCAGCTGCTGATGAGCCAGGTGTAAATATTGTGTGGGCTGATGGGTCCTCCCCACACAGACCGAAGCTGGCTGTGGCCCCCAGCGTACGAGGTGGTTAGGGGGGAAACATAGATGGGGTAGCCAATTGGCTGGTCGCATGAGGAATTAATCATATTCCTTAGGGCCTGCTTAGCATTTTGAATGCTGCCACGCTCTGGGTTGCGATTGCGCAGGAAGACCAGCTCCTGCTGTTGCCCTGCCCACAGCCCACGCACACACTCTCTATTAACCTGTAAGGAGTAGGATAAAAGATGACTAAACAGGATGTGTGGGGAGGAACACCATTTAATATGTCTGTTCATGATTGAAATATTAAGATGTAATAACTAATAAAGCCAGGGATAAAAGCTGGTAACCAGGAAGGAAAATGACCTTGATGACTCTGAAGCTGAGGAATCTCTTGTTCAGCATGATGATCTTGTATTCGTCACTTCCATCATCCATTATGTGGCGCAGTGCCAGCAGCGAAGGCATGTTTGCTAGAATAGCACTGCGCCACACAGGGTCACCCTCATGAGATATCAACATCTTTTCTTCGTTGGTTGTGATGGCATCATACAGAACCATCGGATCCTCATACTCATCTGGAGATGTGAAATGGTCCTGGAGGAGAATGCAGGTTAAAGGGTTGGTCTCAGCTCACTGACAAAAATGTCATAATCAAAGGAATAAGTTTCTTCTTCTGTGTGCTATTTTACCTGATGTAATTTTAGGGACATCCGCACTCCTGGTGCCACAACTCGATTCAGCAGGTCCATATCTGCAAATACCCATTCATCCCTGGGTGACGTGATACGAAAATCTCCCTTGAAGAGAGCATGGAGGCCATAGAGAAATGGCTCCAAGCTGTCAAACGGATAATAAAAAATAAATCAATTAATCTTGCATATTGCTAGCGCGTATATGGCAAGTGTCGTAACAGGTTGTGGTGGAAATGGTCTTGCCCTTTGGCCTTACCTTGCAGACATGCTGTGGGAAGCTGTGCCTAAAGCTCTTCTTCCAAGAATGCAAAGTCCAAAACACAGGTTGACAAGCAGAGAGTCTCTTTCACAAGTCACCGGCTACAATACAATACAGAAATTAGGACATACCAATAAATAATGTACATTTTCTGTTCCTACAAGTAATGCATAGGTTATAGCACAATGAGTTTTGAATAATGATAAAGAAAATAACTGATACAATTTTTTTATTAGATAAATCTTATGACAGTTAGAAAATGTCTTATCTGCCCCCCCCCTCCTTTTAGTAGAGAAATGGTTGCTTGTAACTGTGATTTGAGAAACATGTAGGCTGAAAAAGCAACCTTATCCAGGGGAAAAAAATAAATAAATCAATCATGTAGTTAATTTGCTTTTTAGTTCAAACTGATTTCTTGATTTGCAATTTCATTTCGTGTGAGGTTTTATTTAGTTACCAGGTGACAATTGGGAACAGCTCAGCTAAGTATCAGAGTATGGATAGCTACTAGCGTAAACCATAGTGATGTAAACCTATGAGAGATTTATAGTGAAAATATTTTGAAGAGCCTTACCGTTTGACGCCTGCTGTTGCAATACTGAATCCAGTCAAGGTAAATCATGCAAAAAGAGGAGATGGTGATGCCAGAGGCCCTGTGGTCATAATCCTCATCGATGTTCAGGTTGAAGGTGGGGTCGCTATCTACGTAGTTGGGCCCGAGACAAGGCTGCAGAGCCTCCTGAATGGTCTCATTATTCAGCCAGTCTTCCAGCTTAGAGGATCGACTCACATAATAGATGATGCTCTGTTTGAGAAAACAAACACGGGATACAAATTATTCAAGACTTTTATTTCAACATCACAATCAACAATTCCAGTTATTTCAATAGAATGGTCTGATAGCAGCAGGAAATGACAAGCCAGATTACGAAATACTATCTTGATTCTTTGGCTCACCTTGACATAGTAAGTGATGAGGATCTTGCGAAGGTCGAATACTTGCAACATGGAGGCCGCATTGTTGTCGCTGATGCTGTAGCCTTCTAGCACATACTTGGTGGCGGCCACCTCCCAGGCCAGCCAGCGCTGTCCAAAGGCAGCGTTGAATGACAACATGTGAGGGAGATGACCAGGTTCACAGCAGCAACAGCCCTCATCCTCCTCTACCCCCTCTGTGATGGCCTCTACTTCTCTCTGCTGACAGTAGGTACCTGGACGGAGGTAAAGCAGGTCAGGATCAGAGCAGTGTAAGAACACAGATTATAGTTATAAAGTAAATTTGTATTAAACATGAATTAAAATTAAAAAATTACTAAGATCAATAAATGACTACAATAATTATCATTGCCAATGCGTGCATTGCATAATATTGAGTAATATTGAACTCTATAAACTCAATCAGCCTCTATCATCCCTCCACAGCTGACCTCTGAACTCCAGACCCCTCAGCTGGAAGGTGACCAGGCCATTCCCGATCTCGATGATGTGCACCAGGGCATTGAGGTAGTCTGAGGCGAGGATGAAGCAGTCGCCTGTGGTGTAGTTGCCCCAGCGGCCTAGCAGCAAGTCTCCACACAGACTGTGCTGCAGAGAGCGAGTCAGGTGCTCGTAGAAGATGGAGTTCAGATTGTTGTCATCAGCACCTATAAGAACAAACCACCGTAAATACACAGCACAAAAAATACAAGTGAAATAAAGACAACTCATACATGGGAGAATGCTGACATACCTGGGTTTCGGTCTAATTGAGTGGCAAGTCTGGTGTTGGAATGATCAACTCGCTTGGTGCTGCGAACATGACAAACTAGCATTAGAACTGAATTTAATTACTAGACTTTTTTAAAAACTGTAAAATTACACAAAAAATAATTTTCTTTTCAATTGCATACTTGTAGTCTCGCTCCCAGAATTTGACAGGTCTTGTGTATGAGGTGACAAACACAGCACTACCGAGGACAGGATTCAATGGGGTGGAGAAGATGGCAGAAAATATGGCCTGGACAAATAGCACAGCAGAGTCTGAAGTGACATGAGTTAAGGCTATATCGTTAAAAACCACAACTGTTGGACAGTCTTGAGTGCTCATAGCTTATTCTGGGAAAGTATAATAACACTATCAGCACATGTACAATATTCAATTCAACCATGTAACCAAACATGGCAGAAAGAGTATATCAGTGTATGTGTAGTGTCTCAGATTTTGAGGCTAGTGTTTGTGCTGTTTGATAAGACTGAATGGTACAGAAAAGAAGACACATTATCATTGACAAACAAACTGAAGGATACGGGGCACCGCAAAGGGCTGAGCAAAGGCGTGGAAAGCTGAGCCCCAGGTGATCTGCCAGGGGGCGATGTAAGTCAACACAAAGCGCAGCTTGTACAGCAGGTCCCACATCTGAGAATTCAAAGGAGCAATACATCATACAAATTGTCAGTTGTAGCTACATGACTGCCCCGACCATTCTGTTGGCACAGCAGAGATTAAAGAGTAACTTTAAACCCCCTGAATTTTTTAAGGGGCTACTGTGATTTAACTTTCACTGTGTTACAGTAATGCACAAGGGTCATCACTGCTGGGTGTTGTTATGGGTGCAATAGTGAACACTCCTGAACCCACCCAACCATATCCATTAATGATGCTGGTTGTAATGTTAACAGTAGATGCTGAAATTTGCCTTTTGAGAAGTATGTTAAGTTGTTATTTAATCATAAAGTTACAATTTTGAACAATAAACCACTTCAGCAGTTCAATAAAATTGAATTACTTTATATTATTTGTAATAATGATCCTCAGATAAAGGTGTGCGTTCTGACCTTGCTGAAGAGAATGGACATGAAGTAGTAGTCGATTAGGAAGGTCTCTGAGAATTGTGGATAGTCAAAGTGAAAGAAGAGCGTGGTGAAGCACAGCGTGACGTACTGCTGCGACGGGGCACAGAAGGATGAACGCAGCAGCTTCATACCTGCTACCGAGATGAAGAGAGCTCGGCTGCTAGATGGGAAAGAAACACAAGAAGTCATTGACGAATACTGACATACACAAAGGGTAAGGAAAGACATGATAACTACCAACCTAGATGTAAGTGACTATCTACATGTGCATTACATTATCTTCCAATTTCTTCTTCTTATCATAGATTACGATACAGAGTTCCTAATGAAAGGTTTGACGCCAAGAACTTATTTAATGTACAATGCTGTGAGAAAGTATTGGACACCCTCCAATTATTTTATTTTTGTGTTTATCTTATGCCAAATTGTGTCAGATCCTTCAAACATTTACCAAAGGCAACCCATACAAAAAGAAAAATCACATCCTAAATTATACTTTTATTTATAGACTCAATATTGTTATCTAATACCAACTGGGACTATGTGACAAGTATTTTCCTCCTTAGGTTGTATGACACCTAATTATCAGGGATTTGTTTCGCCTGCTATAATGATATGCAGTTTTGACCTGGTGTTAGAGAAATGTCAATGATCAATGTGTCCTGCTTTTCACACTATAATTAATGCAGATTGCTGCGTTCTTCATCAATGCACCGCACCAACAGGCAGGTACGCGAGACAGTTGAGGTTGGGGTACCCCGGGTGCACGTTGGACCAGAGAGAAAGGACCAGCGGCCGTTACGCACAGCCAATTACTTCATATCTTTCGGGATATTGTCATTACATTTCAGTAAAATATGGACTTCACTTATCCCTTGCGTTGCACGACATGAATTACAAACATGGGGTGTTATTTCTATATCACATGACATAATTTGAGTGCCGTGCATACGATGTGCTGTCACAGAAAAGAGGAGCCGAGTGATGAACTGACATGGATCTGATTGTATTTAATCACATAAATGTCCCACGAGGCCCTGTACTTTGCTCCACTTTATACCTTTGGTTTATAACTTGGTCTGCTTTGCTTTCACACCACAAACGAACTGCACCAAGTTTCACTTATAAGCGAACTAAGACCCCCGTTTCAAGAAAACCAGAGTTAATTTTTTTAATAAGCACCATAAGCATTCTAAGCACCCCAAATTTACCAGACTATCCGAGCAAACACACCCCGGTTCTTTAAAAGCGGACCAAAAGCAAAAACCAAACTAAATTTCTTGATGGTATGGATAGACCGAGCCATGATTGCTACCAGCCCATCATTGAGGTGGCCATGTACTGTTGTGGGCATGCTATACTGCTTTAGGTCCAGGATTACTTGCCATTATTCAGGGAAACATGAATATCCTTGGGGAGCAGAAGTAGAACAACTGATTATTTGGACGTTTAACAGTTTGAAGACAGAACGAGGAAAGCCTTACTAGATGTCCAGCTCTTTATTGTTCTGTCCCACTGTTCGCGCTTCTGTCGTGAGGGAGTTTAGCACCACAGCAGGGTAGATGAAATATTTCTCCACACATTGAAGCCAGGCATACAGCTTCTCAAACCACATCAACTGAGCAGCATCTGGGGCAAACGCAAAGCAAAACAATCTTACATACTTTTTTTTGGGAGAGTCCGATTTATAGCTTTTCCCACTATGTACCCTTAAAACCTTTGACAGCTGTGAAATAAATATGGCAGAAAATTTAAAACACTGGGAAAAATCTCCCATCTCCAACATATCCCTAGCTGTGATCTCATAATGAAAATTGGACTGCTCAAGGACAAATATGATGTTTAGAAGGATGAAAAAAGATAAACGAGTAATGACACACTCACCTCGGACCTCAAACTGGCTGTACTCTCTGGATCGGAGCACAGGGTGAGCCAGACAGAACCATGGCAGCTGCTTGCGGAGCTGAGGCAGAAGATAGTGTGTAATGATGCCGACAACTCCAGCCAGGATGTACAAGACGAAGCTGAGGGCAGGCTGTGTATCAAAAAAATAAATAACGAAAATCAGAATGAAAAACCTGCAGACATTTCTAAGACGGAAACTGAGAAATTTCTTGGGAGAAAAGGATCATAAACTTCACTCAAACTAACTTGAAGGGCGACGAACACTGTGCTGGCACTGATGGCGAAGGTAATCACAGCCATTAGGGGACACATGACAAGATCTGAGTGAAGAATCTCTCTCTAAAAAAAGACAGGGAAAAGACAAAAAACTTTAAATATACTGACAGAGTGAAATAAAACCTGGAGTCTGTGTAAGAAGGTGAGCAGCAATCTTTACCACAGAGTTATGCAGCTTCTCTGGAAGTGGGTCTTTGATCTCCACAGGGGGTTCTTCTGGTGTTCGATTATCCAAATCGAGGAACAACTTTGACCTAACCAGTGACCTGATGCAAGTGGTAAAAAAAAAGGGTAAAATACTCCGTACCCTCAAATATCTGTGCATTTCAATGAAGAAAGAGAAAAGCTTATCACTGGATACTTGAAAATAAGACAAACAAGAGTGATCCCATTTGCATTAGCCATCTTTCAGAAAGTGCTGAACACTAAATTTTATAATTTTAATGAAAAAGAAAATCCTACTCCTTAGTTAGACAGCATGAACCGTTAACAACATTCAAAATCGTTTCCAGCTGAACTACACATACAAAGTCCTGATAACTACCAGCTTTGTTCATCACTTAAGTAGATCATTTTGAAAAGAATGAAGTTGGTTCGTACGTCTCACAAGAAAGAAAGCATGCCAAAATCAAAAGATTTTGATTCTTAAGAAGATATGAAGAAGAAGGTGATTGAAATACATCAGTGTGGGAAGGGTTGCAAAGCTATTTAAGGTTCTGGGACTACAGATCAACAGTGAAACACTTTCTCTACAAATGGAGACTTGGAACAATAGTGAACCTTCCCGGAAGTGGCCGACCTTCCAAAATTCTACCAAGAGAAAAAGGCATCAAAAGAAAACAACAAAGATCTGTTTGTTCATACACATTTCTCTCAGAACCAGAATTAGATCCAGCAAAAACCTTTTCAGAAATTTGTGTGACAGAAGATCTTATTTGTTATTAAACAACACAGGCCTACCAATACAGATCAGTAGGCTTGGACGTCCAAGAACCTGTCGCAGGGTTACCAACTGAGCTTCCATTGACTACTATTTCATTTTTTAAAAATTTCTAACAGCAGAAGACTCGATAGACCCAACGAGTGCCACAGTTTGTTGATGCTCTGATCCAGCCATCTAGCATCAAACTTTGGCCCTTGTCAAAATCACTAATATCATTGCTCTTCCCCAGTTTCCCTGCTTCCAACAGATAACACGACAAGGATTTTGCATGCTGTAGAATACATCCCACCCACTGAGAGGTAATATTACAATGTAAATGCAGCACAGATCTAAAAAATATTATAAAGGCAATTATTGACGCAAAACCAAAAATACTGACCATAGGATGGTGGGATCACTGCTTTGGCGACTAAGGTGGTAGGACAAGGCCAGGAGTAGGCCACAAAACACAGAGAAGAGTACCGGCACATGGGCATCCCCCCACGATGCCTATTGTAAAAAACAACAATAAAAATCGATTATATTAAGCTAGGAAGTGTCCACATTGATTCTGATGAAGGCTATCCCACCAAAATATCAGATACCATCTTGACAAGTGTTTCTCATTCACTTACATTAACAGCACCGAGACAAAAGCCATATAGCAGAGCAGCCACCAGGATGCTGCGTGTGAGGCTGAACAGAGATGACAGGGGGCTGGTGGTGGCTGCAGAAAAATAAACAGAGAGAAGGTAAGAGCTCCAACTCAAACGATCATGCGTTGTTTAGAAACTGACTGTTTCAAGATTCTGTAACACATCCACAATTTCCTGTAAAGTTGTTAAATCATCTTGTCTGTGAGAACCTGCTCTTACCGGTTCCACCAAAAATGTGCATGTCAATCTGCTCCAGCAGACACATCACAAAAGTATTGACCTGAGGTAGCAACCCAAACAGGAAAATGGCCGGGAAACACAAGGCAAACACTGGGGGACAAAATAGAAAATAAATGTATCACTACAATATCAAATGTAGAAATTGTTGCAAAGTCAGTATTCTAAAATCCAGTGGGAACTTGGTCAACATATACAATATTAATATAATGAGTCTTACTGACCAATGAGCATATCCCTGACACAGAGCAGGAAGTCAGCAGAGAAGAAGGTGACTCCATAGATAGAGAAGGGATGCAGGCTGCCAGATCGCCCAGATATGTCGAAGATCCAGATCAGTACGCAGCACAGGCAGAAGTAGACTGGCCGGCTGTACACAATGATCCAGTTGTGACCCTGTTGAACAATAGACAAAAAAGCCACCATGGTGTATACATTTCTTTATTCAATGCTTTTTGGACTTTTGAAAATAAGATCATAAATGCTGCTCCTAAATTACTTGAAATTAGGCATTTTGAGAAGGAAAAAATAAAAAGGGGAAAAAGATGATGAAAAGGAGCTGGACAAATGAGATACAGAATAGTCACTTTTATATCACCATGGTCTTTGCCATCAACGACACATACTAGATAATTACTTTCAGCTAGCAGGAATCAGACGGTTGCTTCCCACATAGATGTGACAAATACGTGAAGGCTTCAAGGCCAAATAACTTGCTGTCAAATGATTTAAAAACATATTAAATTAAAAACAATTCATTGATATATTGTTTTTAGCACCATTGGTTACCCGTGATTGGAATATAACGGAATCCCTCTGGTGACATTGAAATAGAGAGAAGATTGTGCGGTCAGGATTTAAGGCGTGGTAACAACTTATTATCTTGTAGTTGCGACTTAATAAGACGTGGGAACGACTTATCTCGTTCCCAAGAGTTATTAAGTCTTGATCACGAGATAATTTTCTTTCTTCAATGTCACTCGAGTGTATTCGAAGAATTTAGATAGTTAAATTTAACTTAAAGTGACTGTTGGGCATTGGTCGAGTGATAGGCTCCAGTAAATGCCCTTATAGTTTTCATTTTGTAATTAAGGAGAAAAAAAAACCTGACCTACACAAACATACAATTGATTTATCCCTGGCCAAGCACAACACCTCGTAACATTTTGTGAAATTTGGATATGATTAAGTAAACCCGGACCAACTTACAGACATGGGAAAAGAATCTTTGGAGTCAACAACAAGTAGACTAGCGAGTCGAAGAGGGCCTGACAAGGTAAAACAAGTACTCACATGCATTGGAGAGGCTGCATCTGGTTGTACACTCTAAAACAAAGAAAAGGGTATTTAAACTACATAAGCTTGCTGTACATGTTGCATAACAAAATTCATATTGCATTGAATAATTTACAGTTTAAAACAATATGATATAAATTCTACATGGAAAAATATACATTAAGATACGATAAGCAGACACTAAGTTTATCACTGAATAACTTGCCTTCAATTAAATTCAGATTTGAGTTTCATTTCAACCAGGTCAGCTGTTATTTGATGGTTAATTTGAGAGGATGCTGCAACACCTTCCACACCGTGTTTATATACTTACTTATCAGTAAAACAAGAAATAATCAATACCGCAACAACCTTAATGTACACTGTCTTTTTGACAGTCTTGCTCTGCTCTTATACAGCTTCAACTTATTTTCACAGCAAAATAGACAAACGATATCGTAACAATATGTGTCATGATACAGTACTCTTGTGAAAATAAATATTAATGACACCATCAGTGGACTTTATAGTAAAGATGTTGTGCCTGTTGGCTCAAACCGTATATTGCAAATACAAACTGTGCATTTGGTGCATATAGAAAGGTTGCTTTAATCAACAGCTGGCTTTAAGTACAGATGCATCGATGGTAATTTTCTTGGCTGATCAAGGATTTTTATAAAGTCTGACTGGCCGATACCAATTTGGCAGACTCCGATTTTTATTCTTTAAAGTTTAAATATCATAGTGAGGAATGTATTTTAAATGATATTACTTTGAAGTATCGCAGTGGAAGTAAAAAGGCCGGTCCGTATTGTTTTATATGTATGTATACCTTCCTTCCTCCTTTCAGTCCTTTATACGTTATAAGTTGGCTTGGGGCCAGGGACTTCAGGGCTTGTGGCAGGCTCTGAGCTCCCGCGAGCTTTAGCCGTACTGCTAGGTGATTAAATGTGAAATGTGTGATTAAGTTTGTTTCGACGAACATTATCAGGGTTGTTTCTCATTCGCTTATTTTGTCTTCACTGTCGTGTTTCTCTGGTTTACATGTGAGATTTCTGGAGCCATGGTAGCTCCTACTTGAAGTGTGTATGGCGCATGCGTGAAACCAGCACGTAACCGGCCTCCAGTGTCTCTGCACGGCCAAGTGCTGATTTCATCAAACATGGCCTCCCAACCGATCGATCCATCAGAGCACCTCTAGTAGTAAGATCAATGACATCATATTGTCTCTGCTCATATATTTCTTTGATAAATAATATCATGCTAAATAAATAAAGATGAGATTAATTTTACTCAAGAAATACAGTGGTAAGATACCTTCAGTAAAGAGTACTGGCAGCTTGCAATGACCAGGCAAAACTGGAAGACCCAAATGTCCCTAAAAAAGCCCTGGAGCAGAAGTAGAAACCCCAAAAAGGCCACCAGACTTGCCAAAACCACAGCAAATACATTCTCTCCAACTCGGCGGTTCCTGACAAAAGAAAGAATAGAAATGACCATTTGAGAAAATACACAAATTATTTTATAACCATAATCCACATACATTTATATCTCCTGGTGACGTAGAATGCTTTTAGTCAAAAATGAGACAATGTTTTGATTGGAATTAGCGCTATGGTTATAAACTAAATCATGGTGTACATTTGATAAAACAATTGTGCTGTACATCACCCGGTACATAGTTGGTGTCAAAAAGAATAATGTATGATCAGAATGTTTACTCCTGTATGGGTTTAGTTACTTGAGAACATTTCTTTCATTTAATAACTGAACTAAGGCCTAATTTCACAGCCGTTCATTAGTCATTACACATTGGTCAATATTAGGGACCACAGACAAAATAATGCGTTTCTCCGTTTTTTAAAACTCTAGAGTCTGAAATGAGGCTAATATCTCTTTTACTCCAGCAGTCTGAATTACCTGTCCAATAAAGCCAGAAGAGCTAATCGATCATATCGAACCCTCAGCCACCTCCCGGGCATTACCCAAAAGCGATAGTATTGTTTCGGTTTGGCCTTCTCCTCAATCATCAGAGTGTTTTCCTGGGACTCTTGTAGAGACTCATGATCGAGATCAAACTACAGATGAGATGAAGGATGAATGCAGAAGGATAAAACAGTGGGTAAATTATGTGATAGAGTAAAGTAGATTTTTTTTACATGAATTCCTTACTGGAATTTTGTGCTGCAAAAATTATCAAAAAAACCCAAACACCTAAAAAGATTGCTAACCTCAGGCATCTCCAGGGGCACCCTGCGCACCTGCATACCCTGTAAAACCACCGGTCTGGGCTGGAGAATGGACAGGACTGGTGCTCCTTCCTGGACCTCAGTAGAGGTGAAGCTTGAGGACTGGGACTGTCTCTCCCTTTCTCTACAAGTGAGTATTTTCATTGCATTAAATATATATTTAGGCATGAAATAGTAAATTTACTTTTGAGGCTTTGAGAAGGAAAAGCACTTACTGAACTGGATCCTCATAACCCCCACCAGCTGGGCCAAATGTGTAGGACCTCTTCACTCCTGTTGACCAATAGAAATAAAACCATTCAATAGAAAATTCATAATTTAAAGAACAGATTATAGTTTTTTTTTTTTTACCCCACATTTTTTTGTATGAACTAAACAAAAATGGAATGTTTAATAAATGGAATGTTACTGGCTCACCGCTCTCATCATAGAAGTAGTGTACTGCCCCTTCTGAAGTGTCGTCAAAGGTGGAGGCCTCGTGGATGCCACTGCGGGGCAGTAGGAGTGAGGAGGCAAACTGCAAGGCCGAGGGAAGTGTGCGTGTCCGCGAATGAGAGGAGGCCCGAGCCCGCTGGAGGTCCTGAAGGCTAAATAAATATATATTTAAATTTTTTTTAAATAAAAATTAAGTTGAGAATAACCTTGTCCAATTATAGCTGTACGGTGCAACTTAAGCATTGTGAATTCCATCTATTCTGGCATCTTCCAAGAGTAGAAGATTTAATATACATAGATAATTAATATTTCCTGCTGAGAATATTAATTCTGCGACAAATCCCCTGATATATTCCCCTGTAAAGGAGCAGTAATTTTAATCAGGACTAGTATGTCTTTCAACCATCAAACTGTAAACTCGCTCACTGCCTACTGCAGGTTTGGGGAAAGTAAAGGCATACTTAAGAAAAGTAATCCAATGACCCTCACTTGGCTGTGCTTAGTTGACTAACCTGGGAGGGGATCCCATAGTGGATGGGGGTGGTGTAGGGTTGCTCCCAGCATTGTGTCTCCTGCGGATTGCCTGGGTCCTCTTAACACTGCTGACTGAGTCGTGTTTTCCCCTATCCTCTGCAGCCATGGCTGGAGGAGGGTTATCAGTTACATCAATTTGTAACATCACAGTGTCAAAACACATAATATGAGGCACCAGTTGCATCAAAAATAGACAGCAATGTCAATGCCTGTTACTGTATTTCCTTATTTACGCTGTTAAAATTTGCATTTGGAATAGTCCTATAAAAACAAATATATTGATCATAGTGCAATTTTATGTCCCCAACCGCATGAAGTTTAATGAATAAGCCAACTCATTTTCCACTACATGTATTCAGGACTGGCAAAGTTGTTGCAAACTGTATAAAGACTATGGCTTAATGCCACATTGATGCTGGTTTATGATAATGTAAGGATCAAGTTCATACGTCCTTATTCAACACTGGTTTGCACAGTGAAATGAAAGCTTGTATCGCACATACAGGTTTTCCTTAATATATACTGTAGGTACATTTGCATATCTGTCCATATGCATAACCATCCATCCACTCATTCAAAATCTCCTGCTTATTCGTGGTTGGTGGCAGCAGGTTCTAATATTATCGCTGTCCCCAGCAACTTATACCAGAGCTTACTAGGGATCCTTTGGTCTTCCTAAGGTATATGTATGTATCCATTCAGAATAGTTAGGTGGAAAAATAAGCAAAGTTAACATAATCTCATAATAACAGATTGATATATTAATCAACTTTAAACTTTTTTGCAATACATGTATTGCAAAATTTACATAATTTTGTTCATGAAGGATAACCTCCATTTTTCTTCATATTGTATTTATTTTAACGTTTACAAAATATGGAAAACATTGACAAAAAAATAAAGAATTCAGTGCTGGTATGACTAATTAATGTTGTTGCACTATTCAGGGCTTCAGATGGCTACTAAAATGGTTGCAAATGGGACTTACTTTTTAATTTTGCGACCTGTTTTTGTCACTAGGTGCGACCATAAAGACGCAAATATACAATACATACAAACTACGGGGGGAACGGTACATGTATCTGAACCGAAAAGGTTTGTATTTATGGTAACAAGATTGGAGCATAATGGACATCGCACACATTGTGCAAAGAATATATTGTGCACACGATGACAAGCAGGGCAAATAAAGGCAGACTGTACAGAAGGGAAAGAAATGGTAGGTCAAATATTTAACATTGTACTCTGACATCAGAATAATACTTCTTTTAAAAATTTCATTTGGCTCAAAGATATTTTTTACTGTCTGAAACCCTGCTATAATAGGTGAAATATAAACACTAATTTCATCCAAAAACTGTACATTATAACCGTCATTCATTTATTGTATGTTAATTACATGGATGCAGCATGAGCCAGAAACTACTCAAGTAACAGCTGTATCAGCTATGGCCAAATATTTCTGGTTACTTCAGCAAAAGACTGTTAAATAAGGAACAGGTTTTCTTGGGTGTTAACGTGTTTGTAAATTAAACAGATTAAATTGGATCAGTAAACGATGAAAAGTCTATATTTAGCTCCATTTGATAATTCTACATTAACAAGGACCAAGAAATTCTGTAGATTTGCAAAAACTGAAACAACAACTCACTGCCTCCCACAGCTCCCTCTTCAACCAGGTCTTCTGCCCTCCATCCCATCTGGTTGCCAGTCCACGAACCTCCAAGAGAATCCAGCCTATGAGTTCCAGGTAAGCCATCAGAATGTACATTGCGGACTTCCAGATCTGACTTTGAAATGGTGAGAGTTCGAGGTGCAGGGGTTGAGGTGGTGGGCATTGTAAGTAGAGTGGAAGGTATAACTGCTGTGTTGTTCTGGCCTCCACCTGCTCCATCCATACTTAGTACTCGTGCATGGGTCTTAGCACTTGCTGTGCTAGAGGAGCGTTGAGCAGCACGAGAATATGAAGGGCCAGCAGTTTCAGGTAAATCCCCCTCCCTTGGAGTGGGTAGTTGAGCAGCAGTGGGCAGTGAAGATGTAATGCCAATGTTAGCAAGGTCTGGGGAGTAGCAGGAGGTAGAGGAACTTGAGTCATCATCGTCGTCGTCTGAGCTGTATCGGTGCTGAGAGCCCAGACTAGAACCAGCACTCATGTCGCTGCCATCATCGTCATCACTGGAATCCTCAAACAAACTTTCACTGTAAGCCTTGGCACCCAGCCGGTTGCGTACTGGGATGTAGTCTCTGTGTTGTCTATGATTGTTATGACGCCTGTAAGAGCCACAGTCAAAACTACTGCTGCCAGCTCCGGCTCGCCTCCGCGGGGCTTTCCTCCTTCCTGGCCTGTGCCCTACACTACTGCCGCTGGCCCGCAGCAGCTTTAAGTCTTTTGGGCGCACAACCTGCTGGGCTTGCAGAGAAGGCTGGTCAGGCAGTAAAAAGGGGGTAGAGGATATGGGCAAAGCTGGCTCAGAACATACAAGACCCAGGGCCAGCCCTGAGGACACTGAATTAGCTTGTCGAGGTGGGGGGAGAGGAGGAACTACAACATTTCTGTCTAGATCGCTAACCTCGGAGTGGCCACTGCTTGAAGGGGATGATATTTGGAGGGGCGGTGGCTGTGCAATATCAGAGAAAGCAGAAGGCAAATCCTCTCCTTCAACAAGTGTCCTGTCCAGACCATGGCTGAGGGAGAATTCTTTGGAAGGGGAGCGCAGTAGCACACTATCTGACAGGTTGTCAGTATCACTGCCACCCAGTGCTGCTAGATCCTCTACAGGCCCAAGGATGCTAGAGCTCTTCCCTGGCGCTGGGGCAGAAGCCGGTCCTTCTATAGGACGTGGCTGGCTGAACGAAGGACTTTCCAGCTGAGTGGAATCAGTTTTTTCACTACGGTAACTGCTAACAGTACTTAGTGTCTCGCGATCTGTGGTGGCTCCACCTGCACTGAAACAGCTGTCCGTTGATCCAGCAGCCAGCGCTACACCACTGCGGCAGCCTGGTTGCTCAGTCCCAGGTCTAAACGCAACAGTGTCAAGGCCCAAACCCAGCAAATTTTCACTCAGCTCCTCACTTAAACTGCTCTTAATAAGGGGGCTAAGAGGAGTATCCCCCAAGCTGCCAGATTCAGCTGACTGGCCAAGGGGAGAATAGGCCCCCAACCCATTTTCCTCCGGACTCTGTTGAGTAAGTTGTTCGTCTAACTCCTCCACTTCCTGCAACTTCTCTTTCTCGCCTCCATCTT
The DNA here is from genome assembly GCA_037951165.1 of Lophius americanus. Classification (NCBI taxonomy): domain Eukaryota; kingdom Metazoa; phylum Chordata; class Actinopteri; order Lophiiformes; family Lophiidae; genus Lophius; species Lophius americanus. The sequence continues at coordinate 3,232,042 of JBBDHG010000061.1, forward strand.
CTTGACTGGAGGGTGAAGGGGGGATGGACAAGCAGATTCCAGGTTCTACAAATCCAACAGTCACGCCAGACATTCCCAAAAGACCAGGGAATTCCCCTCCTAGAGCAGCAGCAAAGCAGGACTGGACCACACTGGGAGCCCCTGCATGGGATGACCAAGCATAATCAGAAATGCACTCTGGAGGGGTTTTAACCGATTTGTTTAATCTTATTACTCAGGACCCATGGCTAATTATTTCCTCCGTATTATAAAATGGAGTACACAAGTTTCCATAGGTCAGAATTACATGGTGTTTGATTTTGATAATGATCATTTCAAGTCACTCAGTAGTGGCAGACTTACTAATGGTGTCTTGAGAATTCTGACGTAGGATCTCGCGGTGAGCTGAGGTCACAATCACATTACTACTTCCTCGTTCTTGCATTCGCTCTTTGATATTTAAAATAAAGGAAAATAAGTCATTCATCAACCAACAGTGCATTTACAACAAAGGCTAAACTCAAGGTGATGTAGTGTATACTTTTAATTGTGTAGTTACATTGTATGGAAAGACTAATAATGATTACGCATTACATACCACTGTTTAAAATGAAAATATGAAAATAAATTCTGTTATGAAATATGAAAATGTAGAAGTCAATTACTGACCCCTAGTAGCCCCTGTATCCTCCAGCTGCGGCAAGAACTCCTAAGGAATTAGAGAATTAAAAATAACCAAACTGTGCTAGAAATCTGTCAACACATACCAATATATATTAATAAGGTCCGAAGAACATTGGCAACTAATTAAAACATATGCCTGGTAGACTGACTTTTTAAGGAATACTTATCAAATAATTTACAATTTGAACAGGAAAAACCCTGGAGAGAAAAGAATGAATAATGGCTACAATAAAATGTAATAATCCTCACCGACACCTGGTTCAGTCCAAACAGAGAGTGCTGGGAGCTACAGCGCACAGGGGGTGTTGAGTTAACCTTCCGAAACACGGTCATCTCTACACCAACATGACTATCCCTGGAACAAATGAACAAATACAGAAAAGAAAGAGTTAATAATGGCTGAATCGAAAATCAAAATACCACATCATAATATCAGTTTAAAAGAAAAAAAAAATGTATTTTTTATTTTGTTTTATAATATTATTATGCAAAATGTGATCCGTTGTCATCACCCATTGTGCTGCCAATATTTTTCTCAAAAGTCATTGGATGAACATAATCTTACCTGTGCTGAATTCCATCATGGACACCTGAACATTCATCTCCTTCTTCTGTCTTTAAAGCTTCAGCTGTGAGTGAAGCCTGCTTCTTCTCTACAATCTCCCCAAGGTCAAACATGGCATGAAGCCGGAAGTTCACCACCTTAATGGTTGTGAAGAAGACAGCTACCACGGCAGAGTACACACCTGCTATAACCAGGCTGGGAGGGACAGCCTAACAGGGAGTGTAGAATAAAAGTATTGTAACGTTTAAGAGGAATCTCATATAACTGTGCAATACATTTTTTTTATCAATCATATTTGACACTCAACTAAGATTGAACAATTCATTTAAATATTATTGAAATTGCAGGCTAAATACTACATACTGAATGCTATATATCTGGAGATGCGATTTTCAATGCAGGGTAAAATATATAACAACAGATCATTGTAAATGACACAAGGGTGTTACAGACAAATCATGGTCTCTAAATAAGGGATCATCATGGTTGGGCTTGGACCTCAGCAAATATAAAAAAGAAATGAAGACAGAACCATTGTTATTTTTTTTTCAGTTAAAATGTAAAAGCAAAAATGACCAGTCCCACAACAACCAATAGCACTATCACAATTGTCTAACCACTTATGATGCTTGCCCTATTGGACACCTTGGTACCGCTGCAATGAAGTTGTTTGAATCTTGCCATAACAAGTATTCCCCCTTTAAATGCTATCTCATTTTTTTAATGTTTAAATTGTCAAATATGTATGCGTATGCATTTGCACTGTAGGATAACTACATGTGGCCTGCTAATTTAGAACATACATTTAAATGGGATGTTTTAATTGATCATAGTTGGACAGGCCCATGTATATCAGTTCCTGCCTTGAATTAGTGTAACATTGTCTCCACAAACATCTAGAGTGACGCCTTGTGGAAAGATCTCAGGTTTCAGCCCGATATGCACATAAACATATACATCATCATTATTAGATAATGAGGAAGATTGGCAGGAATATTCTTTTCAGCCTTTGTGGATTTATGTAGTGAAGCTTTCCGCTTAGTTCAAACAGTCCACTCCAACTGCATTGATGTATACATGGGTCTATTTAAAATGAAACTATTTACTATCTCTCCCTCTGTCTGTCAATTTGGCTGTTGCTCGTACAAATTGCTGCCTGATTTTCAGCCCCACCACTACCCAAGACTACACATGCAGGATCTGTTTTGCGAGGATTATTCATCACTCCCCAATATCTCTATGTAAACAGATGTACTGGTAGTGATGAGGTCTGGGCCTAAACACCAAACTCAAGCCTTGTCAGTCAGAAATGATAGGAAGTTTGCAATGAGCTTTGCAGTTGACAATCTGCTACAAAACACACAGCATTTTATACTACAACCAAAAGATACATTTTTGACATGCTTAATATGACACCATTTGCAGACAAATGAGCTACCTATTTACCTATTTATGCATGCAAGGACAACGTCAGTTGTGTAGGCGGTCCTTCAATGCAGCCGAGGCTACATTTGTATACACACTGTTAAAAGAATGTGGCCATTTGTGACCTAGACCAATTGTGAATGTGCAATCAAATTTCAATATTTATTGGGTTACTTAACAACTGTATTTAGAGCTGTCCAATTCAGAACCACCAAGAAGAAGCATGTTAATTCCTGATGTGAACAGGGCACTTAATGTATCACCAACCATATTGAATAAATAATTTGAGCAGCTTTCATGTTTGGTAGTAGAAGCAATTCTGCCAAATAAATCGATAGTAAGGATGAACGTCTCAATTTAATGGATCATTCATTTATTTTCATAAACAGGCAGTTAAACTGTAGTGAAAAGGTGCTTACCATGTACAGCAGGAAGGGGAATGCCAGGAGAAATATCCAAAGATAGAGATGGAAGCAGTTGGAGAAGGTGCTCTGATGGGGGTCCACATACCAGCCTCCTGTTAGAGAAGCCCACACACCCTGGCGCAGTATCTGAAGAGCTTGAGAACCCATCTCCCACTTTCACATTCAACCAAAAGCTGCAATTCGTCCTTCAAGGCCGTAGCTCAAAAAACTGTGGAGCAGTTCGAGCCACAGTATCATGTGACTATGATGGCACTTCCATTGGAAATGGCAGGATAACCAAGACTGTTTCATCAAGGAAAATAGTTCAGTGTCTTGGATATGTATACGTCAGATGTAGTCAAGTGTCCCTTCATATTCTTGGGCCTTTATGTGATCTCTCCTTGCACACGTGTTGACACACTCTAGCCCAATCCTTGCTGGGTAATGAATGGAGTAATTTTTTGCAGCATTGGTAACCCACTGAATGTATGAAAGAACATTCATCTGTAAGAAAGACTGAGATTGGTATGTTCCTGTAACTAAAGCAAACCCTTAAACGTTTAAAAATGGAAATTTAATAGTGGACAACTGATTCATACAATTACAATAAAACAATCAAAATGGTATTATTGTTTCAGAGGCCCATATGCGCTAAGCGACTTCAAGTTTGTATTACTTTCTTATATACCACAAGATAATTGTTATACTTTTATTTCCTCTAAATTTCCAGATGGTGTTGGAGTAACTTAGCACATGATTGCGAAGGGAACTAGATTTGTTTTAAGTGGAACATTGAACATGATCAATTAACACGACATACTTAATGGCCTATTAGTTATAATCATTTGACTTTCGACCATTGCTGTATATTTTTGAAAGCAAAAGTGAGTAGGACTATGTAGCCACTACAATTAGTGTTTTTTTCTGCAGATATCCCTTAACGAAATCAAAGCTACGAGATAGCATCGGCATATTTGTTAGTTTCTTTACGAATTTCAGAAAGGTTGACGGAGCTTAAATTCCTAATTTTCATGTCCACGCAAATGCTGGACCAGCTACATTAAATTTACTGATTGACATTAGCAAGCTAACAGATAATTTCGCCTGACGTTAGCTTACGAATATATTTGCACCTATATTTGGTGAAATCCGATCTATTTAACCAACACCGCTTACGGTCATCTAGGGAAATATAAAAACATTACTAACAGCAGCGCTACAGTACTGTGAACTAGATGACAAGTATCATTAGATTTCTTGAAGTTAGTTACCGGCTAATGCAAGGCCGCATATATCAGCATTTCAAACTGGGTAACGTCACTATCGGTAACAGGGCAAACCGAACGCCGGCTTACAAGTTAGCTTCACCGCTGACTGCTTGGTGAATGTTATCTGCTCGTCATTAGCCAATGTTAGCTTAGGTTAGCTCGACAGATTTGACTATTGCACTCACAGTGAATTGTTTTCCACACTTGAGTCCCACCATAGCTTACAATTCGCATTTGCCGTCCAGCTCGCCTCATATCCTCCTTCCGCATCCACTCCTTACAAAATCTCAGAGCTTTCCTTCTCAGGATGCTAGCAAGCAAGGCAATGGACAGAGCCCCAAAACTGTAGCCTCACTTTTTGATGCCGCGACTTATTATTTTTTTCTGCAACTCCTCAATCTTCTTTGTCTTCAAAAGTAAACAGATATTTGAATGGAACAGTGGGCTCCTCTCATGATGACCGACAGCTTCTCCTTGGAATAAACTGTGTCTATGTTTGAATGTTTCAACAAGCTAGCTAGCTAGCTGGATAGCTAGCGCTAGCTAACAACTAGTTGACAAGCGCGCGCACGCAGGCAGGCACGCACACAGAGTTACGTCGACGCATGAGAGAGCCACTGAACTATTCTCATGGCGCTGATTGGATGTCTTCAATGACGTAATATAATATATATAAAGATTTTATTACTTATGTATCTCAGTATAAGCTTCAGTCTTCTTCATTCAAACATACTTTGCTTTGAAAAGTATATATTTTTTTTTGTGTAAGATAATAAATACAAAAGGCATAATACAAAGACAGTAAGGGTATATGCAAAAGGCTAAGTTTTATTGATAATTGTTTTGGCGATTATTAATAATTTAATGGACGATGAATGGATAATAGATTAATGAGGAAACAGTGTTATCAATAACTTAATTTCCAGCATGAAAAAGTCCCTTTTAGACTTCCTGAGTGAGCCTTTGTCATGCTCTTTGAGGGATTTTGGAAAGCCATCAATTTAACCTCCCCCAAGGGTTAGGGTAACACTAACCCTACCTTAACCCTAACCCTAACTGCTGTCATGCTGCTATCATTATCCTGTACAACTCTAACAAGTCACTCCAGACTTCCTCATGCAATACAACCATTCCTCACTCTGATCTCTGTCATACGGTTTCTCTAAGTCCTCAAAGACACAATGCAACTCCTTTTCACCTACTCTGTACTTCTCCATCACCAGTCTCAAGGCAAACATTTCATCTGTAGTGCTCCTTCTATTCATGAAACCATCTTGCTGCCCACAAATTGCCACCTCTTTTCTTAACCTACCTTCCACTACTCACAATCACCTTGTTCTTGAAAATCAGCACTAATACACAGTTCCTCTATTCCTTAGACATCCTCTCACTCTCCAAGATAGTGTTGAAAAATCTAGTTAAATACTCCACTGCCTTTCATTCTTCATTCTCTTCAACGCTTCTTGCAATTCAACCTCACTGATCCTTGGGACTTCTTGATTTTCACAAGTCTCACGGTTTCCACCCTTTTCTCTCTGTCTCATTTTCTTCATTCATCAGTTCTCCAAAGTACTCTCTCCATTTTGCCCTCATACTCTCCTCACATTTCCATCTGTATCCTTAATCCCCTTAATCTGCTGCACATCTTTCTAATCTTTATCTCTCTGCCTTGCCAATCGATTCAAGTCCATTTCTGCTTCCTTAGTTTCCAATCTCTCATGCAACTCATCATAGGCCTCTTGTTTAGCCTTTTCCAACTCACTCACTCAAATGCTGCCTTTCCACTGGGTGTCTTGGACACTAAGTATATCTACTTTCCAACTCTCCATCATATCAGCTAGCTCTTTACCTTTTCCTGTCATTGTGCCAACATTTAAAGTTCTCTCACCCTACACTGCTGCCTTTCCTCATCTCTTGCTGTTTCCTTGAATATCTTCCCCCTCAAAGTCTTATTTTTCTTCAACCAACAGTGGCATAGTTTCAGCCGGCACCCTGTTGGCTAACAATGCCAGTTGCGTTTTTTGTCAACCTGGGCCCCGACCGATCCGGTTTTGAAATCAGTTTCCTATTCCTCATATTGATTTGGCATAAGTTTTACATTTGATGACCCTTCCTAATAAAACCCACATCGTTTATCCGGGCTTGGGACCGGCACTGGAAAAACTCTGGCTTGTGACCCCTTAGTGGCTGGTATTAAATATATAAAAGCTTATATCAAGTGTCAAATCTACATAGAAGTACGGTCAATGAGGTAAATAAGGTGCATGAGATAACATCATGGTTGCTGGAACCTGATAATGCTCTGCGGTTTCAGGGGTAAAGGTCAAAGGTCAGGATAAGAGGAGAAGCCATTAAACATACTTAAAATATGCTTTACAATTTTAGTATTTTGATAGAATGGAAGGATTATTAATTTTTTATAAATTTTTTAAATCGAGGTTCTGACATAACTCCAATGTAATGAATACTTTAGTACATACTTTAATACTTAGGTTTTTCAATATGTAACAACCTCAGATGCCTGGCAGAAGAAAAAGGGGTAGGATCAAACAGGACGATTCTGGATGTGGGAATACAGGACATTCAGTTGGTTGCTGTGTCAGAGGAAGACACAGAGTACAGGGTAAGATTGAAACAGGTGATTCACTGTGGCCACCCATAAGGGGAACAGCTGAAAGAAGAAGAATCAGTAACAACCTTGAACTTAACGGGTACCCTGACTGTCAAGACTTGTATATTTCAAAACATATTTGACGGTATCAACTGTATAAATGCAACATTAATTTTATTCTACATCCCATAGTTTGTACTTATTTTGAAAAACGTCAAATGGTTGCAATGCCCGGCTTTTGAACAGCTTATCCTAATTTAACAGTTAGCCTCCTCAATTTGAACCGAAGCGCAAAATAAACAAGGACAATTTGGCAAACTTTACTCAAGCTGAGCAAACACAAGATTACGATGAGCAGTTTGTCACTCGCGTCTTGGTGGCGTTTAGTCTCCTTGTATGGAAATATTTTTGGCACAGCATCTCGTTTTTGGCTTTGTTTATAACCACCATGATCCGTAAGCTTTCTTAGCAGATGTGGTCGACTAAATGCTTCAAATGAGTTAGGAGAGAAGTCCCATGAACACAGACGCAGGTCCATTGGAAGTCGTGCACGTCCACAGGCGTCTTTCCACTGTTTTAACCTCTTCTTATCTCTGGAAAAGCTGTTGCAGACTTACATCGCTACCCGTATTGCCCTTCGACTGGAAATTTCAACCAAAATCAGAACCATTATATCGATTTTTTTCTCATCAATACTACAAAAACAACAACAAACTACAACGGCTCAGCGCGACGTCAACCATTCTACGTCATCAACCCATAATGCAATGCGCCGTTAAAGTAATGTCGACCTGCGTAGGTCAAATATGTCTTAAACTTTGAGGATTTATAAAGTAACGACAGTATTTTATGTGTTCTTAACATCGCGTATTATTATGAAAAAACATTTATGGCATAATGATGCCTTAATGTAATTATACTCGGGGCTCCCTTTAAGGAATATTTTAAAAAAGGCAAGAAGAAGATGGAAAAAGGGAAAATGCACTATGAAGCAAATCTGTCTTGAATGTTTGAGGAACAATTTCAGAGTAGAAATGACACAGCGGTTCTCATATGGACGTCTTTTGTCATGGCTGTTTTGTTGAATTAGGTTTGTAATGTCTCAGCAGTGCACAGTAGTGGCTTATGGTATCTTTTCACCACCATCCTTGATACTCAGTGTCACCACAGATCAGACCTCACCTACGACGAACCCACAGCGACACCACACCTCACTCTGCCCAGAGGATTGTTCTCCATCAGTCTCAAGCACAAACAGGCTGATAGGACAGGTGACCCGGCTGGTATGGAACACAACCTTTTAAAACTTCTTGTCTTTTGGAATGAACCTCATCTGCTCTGTTAGAACAACCATAGCTTTGAAGTCATGTCAGTCTGCTATTCAGTGACGGGTGCCTTGTAGCTAACATTTCCTATCACATTACAGTTCCTTATGTCCTCAGCAGGGGGTAGTCAAACAACATAAACATACAACATAGGGTTAAAATCCAAGACATAATTGAAGAAAAATTCTTCCTTCCTTCCTAAATGAAATGATCATCAATCCAGGGGACTATGCAGGGATAGCAAAATTATACTAATTCTGTTCCAATGTACATAGAAATTGTACATTCGACATTATTTGCTTAATAATAACAATAATAATACATTTAATTTATAACGCACTTTACATTTGGATCAAATCTCAAAGTGCTACAAAGTAAAAGCAGATAAAAGCATCAATAAAAAAATAAAATAATAACTATATAAAAGCCTGACCAAAAAGAAGCAATGTTAATTAAAGTTATAGGTTCTGCTAAAAAGGAAAGTTTTAAGTCCTTTTTTAAATGTGTCAGTCGTCTGTGGAGCCCTCAGATGGTCGGGGAGGGCATTCCACAGACGAGGGGCAGCAGAACAGAAGGCCCGATCACCCGTGGTGCTGAGCTTAGTCCGGGGAAGGAGGAGGCGGTATGAGTGGGTAGAACGGAGGGATCGTGTTGAGGTCAGTGGGGTGAGTAGTTCTTTTAGGTAGGGGGGTGCGTTACCATGGATGCACTGGTGAAATATATATAATTATAAATATATAAAGTATGCTTAAACACATATGTAAATAAATTGGACAAAAAGCTAAGGGAACACTCCAATCACTTAACATTGCAATGTAGTAGAAAAAAAGAGAAGCCAGATGGGAAAGAAGGAAACAAAATTGTAGCAACAGAGGCTGAGATAATTGAATTTTTAGTCCTCAACAAACAATAATCGAAGAAATAATGATGTACTTTATTTACCAGCAGCAATAACAGTATAAAAAATATTCAAGATCAACTGAAAGTATTGCCTGTAAAACATTCATTCATTAAATGCATATATTATTAGCGAAACATACTTTCACCTTATATTAGAAAACTGTTTATTAAAGTAGTTTGTACTGTATGATACTTTTGGATTAATATAACAACATTCTTTATGTGCATGTTCTAGTTTACTGACGTAGATGTCTAAGGCTGTGCAATTGTAAATAAATAACATTGACAAGTAGTTCAATCTTGAGTAATGCATCATATTTTATGAACTTATTATATGATTGCCGTGATATATAATGTATCTCTAAAACGGCAACTTTTCACGAGTTTCAAAAAATGATTCAAACCACATTAAATCTATTTTAATCCAGTTTTCAATATCGGCTTTCTTAATGGTCCAATTGAGTTTGAATAGTTTACTTAACTTTTCTGTACCCAAAATTGAACACGTAAATTTTCTTTTTGAACCTAAATATGAAAACACCAAGTTTGGAAATGGAAGGTTTTCATTGGGAAGAAACGATATGAATATGAATCATTGTAATCTGAAAGGCTGCAAGTAACCAAAGATGTCAGGCAAATATAGGGGACTCTTCAAGTGAAGTATAATTATAAAGTTGTATTAAATGGACTTACTTAAGTGCAGTACAAGTATCTTGTATTTATATTCAGTATATAGCTTACATTAATGTACTTAGTCACATTCCACCTCTGGTCCCCTTAAGTGGATGATGTTTACACATGCTGACTCCAGAAACACAGGCAAAATTTATTAATTCTCAGATTTAAATGTGATGATTTCATTAAAATACAAATTCATAAAAAAAACTAGTATTTTGATGCTTTATCTTAACCCATCATCATGGATGAAGTTTACACATGCTGACTCCAGAAACACAGGCAAAATTAATTAATTCTCAGATTTAAATGTGATGATTTCATTAAAATACAAATTCATAAAAAAAACTTGTGTTTTGATGCTTTATCTTAACCCATCATCATGGATGATGTTTACACATGCTGACTCCAGAAACACAGGCAAAATTAATTAATTCTGAGAATTAAATGTGATGATTTCATTAAAATAAAAATTAATAAAAAACACTTGTGTTTTGATGCTTTATCTTAACCCACACTTTGTACAAACCAGTGATCAAGTGTTGAGTGGTTACATTTTTAAAGCTTTATCTATGTGCTGGCCTTGAGTAGAACTGGAGATTTGTCCAGGATGCTCTTCGCTTTTCACCCAATGTCAGCATATCCCAGCTGACATCTAATGGCTAGTTGGATGGGTCCAAGTGGGCCACGATGGAAAAACAACAACAACAACAACAGACTGCAATAGACTGCAGCTCTAGTGGAAAAGGCAGAAAAAACTCAAACATTTCAATTGATCGCTAATACTGGACATCCAAACATAACAAACCCTAACAAAGAATGAGATGATGATGAAACTGAAATGAAAGACACATCAAAACATAGTCAGTTTCATAGCAGTTTCGGAAAAATACTCTTTGTTTCTGATAAACATGTTATCTATTGGATCAAAGTATGTCCTTGGTACAACGAGATGTGGATGACAAAAGATGAACAACTCCCAAAGTGTATTCACCCATCACTAGATTAATGCACACTGTACCATGCAATTAATACATGAAAAGAATGATGGGAGGGGCATCCTAAAAAAAAGTGTCACTTATTTTATTAACATTGTTTTTTTTACTGTTCTACAGTGGTTCTTCTGTGGGATCAGACAACACAGCCCAATGTTTACTTCCCAAGGACATCAATGAACCTTGATTCGGCCATATCACTGGTCAACCGGTTGTCCTTCCTAGACCTCTTTGGTAGGTACTAATCACTGTACCTAACAAGTACAACAGTTCTGGAGATACTCTGACCCAGTTGTATAGCCATCACTATTTGATCCTCGTTTAAAAAGGATCAGATCCTTATGCTTGCCCGTGATGCAATACATCAACTTTGAGGACAAAATTTTCACATGTGACCTAATATATGCCTCACTGGCAACTGCCATTGTAACAAGATAATAGTAATAACAACATTATTATACGGTATATAATCAATTATATTTTGACTTCACCTTTCAGTGGTTCTTATGTTGAGGCTGATAAGCAGGGCCGGACTTAGGGGGGTGGGGGCCCCTGGGCTTGAATCATTGTTCGGGCCCTACCTACACCAAAATTTATAAGCTACAACTACTCCAACCAGGACCTATGACCAGAAACACATGTATCCCAATGGAGTATGCTATTGGAAGAAAGCACATGAAGAAAAAGCAAGGCCTTTATGTGAGGACAACAGAAATAAGTAGGAGTACGCTATACTTGAATGGTCACTACAGCGCAAGAACAGCAAGTGGTCCCTAAGGAAAGAGAGGGAAAGAGAGAGAGAGAGAGAGAGAGAGAGAGAGAGAGATAATGCAATGATAAACCTTAATGGCAACTAAAGCCCAGAAACAGCAACTGAGATGATGAGCAATAAAGAGAGAGAGACAGATGCAATGCAACGTCAAAGCTTAAATTTATTAATTTAATTTCGGGGCCTTTTGTAGCCCGGGGGCCCCTGGGCTCAAGCCCAGTGTAGCCCATGCATAAGTCCAAACCAGCTGATAAGAATGTATTCCCAATAACTGCGCTGTTCTCACTGTTTAATCATGGTATTTGTTTCATTATCCTCTTTTTGTTTATAAATGTTTTTTTTTATGATGCAACTATTTTGTATATGGTTATGATTTTTTGGGGGGGATAATTTTTTGAGTATTTTTGTGTTAGCAACTTGGGTTGTGGAAAATTACCTTTTGTTTCCTTTTGAAATAAAAAACAAACACACATGAACCAAATCTGATTTGCCCTGACTTTGCTCCAAATTTTCCACGCATTCTTCCTATAATAGAGTGTCTTCAGTTATAAAAGGCAAACAAAGTTAATTTCCTCTTCAGGAATCAACACACAACACAGGTGTGTAGAAAGTATATAATCAAGTGTATTTTCATCTTTATCCACGTTCTGTACACATGATAAGATCCATTTCACATGAACACTATACAATAGTAATGAGTGAGGAATGGACTTTTTTATGAGCATTAAGTCGCTCATGTTGAATGGCACTTTCATAAAAAGAACAAGAAAGCACAGAGCATGAATAAGTAAATGTAGACATAACTCAACACAGAAAATGGCTTTATATTATCAATCCATTCAGTAACAGATTCAGCACATTTAAAATTCACAATGCAACAAAACAGTTGTTTGTTCCGTCCTTGTGTTTTCTCTGCATATTCTGAATGTAAATAATGCAAAAACGTTTTTGCAGCTATCAGAGGAGAGTGTGCTTCCCCCCCCCCCGCCCTAGGTTTAAGTAAAAGGCAATCTAAAATGTAGCGTGTTAAGAGGAGTGGTAACAAGATACATCAAAATATCAGAAATATCGATACAATTCACAAACCTTCAATTATTCATCTCATAGAATAGTCTTTTAGTCACTGATAAAAAAAAAACGTACATGTTTGGCTGCTTTACAAGGAGTATTTTTTTCTCAAAGGTTTGTTGACATTTTCCGTGTGCTTTTGAATTATCCCATGACAGTTTCGAGAAAAGTTCAAGAGAGAGCCAGCATCTGGAGGGAGGGTTGGTTTTCCTTTTCCAAGAAGACAAATGTGATTCCACAAAATTCATGTTCAGTTCAGTATCTGAACGTTTTGAAGTCGTTGTGGAAGCTGCATTTTTTTTCGGGGGGGGCTATGTCTTTGCACTTGCTCTCCCGTGTACACATTGCTTTTTCTTTCCGCTAACCTCTCTATGTACAAACAAGCAATGTTAATAGAGTAATACCGTCATAAGTGTGGACTGACTTGTACACAATTATCTATGGTGGGAATAGCACGGCAAAAATGACTGCATTATCTCACCTAAATCACGTTTTGTATCCATTATACTCCAAGGTTCACATAACTGGAGTATTTATCATGATCCCTTTAAAAGGCAGTACTTTTGCTAAATATCATGCTTGATCTATGATACTGCACCAGCAACATCCCACCGTCTCTTGTGACATTGTCTAAAACCACATGACATCCCATGGAGGCTGCAGAGATGATGTTTCGTCTGAATACAGGCATAGAGGCTTTTTTTGAGAGTAGTCTGAGTTACGGGGGTGCTCTCTTCTCTTTTACCACAGAAATGTAATAAGTGCCCGGTTCTGCCTTATATATCATAATGGGGACATTGAGACTTTAGATAGAGCATTACAAAGAAGTACAAAGAAAACATTTAGGCAAATCTGTCTGGATGTTCTCAGCACTTTCTTCACTATACCATGCTATATACAAAGCCAAAGTGAATATGCCTCTTCCTATCTCGCTAAAAACTGAAAAGAAAAACTAGTGTATGCAGACTGAGTGCATGTGGACTCAGATCTTGGGCTGTAGATAGGGATTTAATCACTAATATGAACGGGGAAACTTTGACTTTTTTAATAAATGTATTAAAAAGCAAGATACAATTATTTTAATTAAGTTTTTTGGGGGGGCTGCGAAATTTCACTGACTGTCGACTTGACAGATAGGGGAATGAAATGAAGAGCATTTTTCACTCATCCTCTTGTCTCAGTCAGCAATTTCCTTCTCCGTTCTCAGACGTAATATTCTTTGTCTTTGTTCTTTTTGCCCTTTGTGACTGCCTTGGCCACAGAGGAAGTTGCTGTGCTTTTGTCTTTGACCACAGCTCCATTGCCGTCTACAGTGGAATTGTTGGCAAAAGTGTGACTCTGGTCTGTCTGGTAGGATCCTTCGTCCCGGTTGCGGTACTTGTACATGGCATAGAGGAGGATCAGAATGCAGAGAGCAGCAGCAGCCACAATACCAACCACCATACCTGTGGTGCTACTGGACTCCCTGATGACCTCCACGGCACCGGGTTCGCTCTTTTCCTCAGAGGCTGTGGGGTTGGCTGTGGGCACATGGGGAAAATTGGGAGGGTAAGTTAGTCCTGGTGTGTTTCGGGAGGATGGAGGAGCAGGGGGCAGAAGCACCTGGTCACGGGTGTTCATTTTGCCTGCAGGAATGTGGAGTTGGTCAGGGTTGGTGGTAGGAACATAAGGAGGTAAGGGGTGGGGTTTCTGGACGCCACCCTCACCAGCGGTGGGTGGTGGAGGAAGGACTGTCCTGTCAGTGACCATGGGGGCGTTTTTATTGTAAAAGTCCTCGTCATCTGATTCCGTCATCTCCCCAGAGCCGAAGGCTGAGACCTCGACAGGATCCCCACAGTCCTCCTGGTCTGGGGGGCAGGAAGGGTGAGGAGGGAGAATCAGGGACTCTTTGGTGGTTTCAAGTGGGGATAGGAAGGTGGGGGGAGGAAGGATGACGGGGTAACGGGTTGCAATGGATGGGGGCTCAAGGGAATCCACTGTTATAATAGGCAACACTAATTCACCTCCTAGAAAGGAAACAGAAAAGGTGGGCAGAATTAACAATTTAAAACCTTGCTGAAAAGTTGCGCTCATTAGATTAGCACTATCTGCTCATTAGGTGCTAAATTACTGAAGAATGTAACAAATAATAGCTAATCAGGGATAATAAAAATAATAATACATTTAATTTATAATGCACTTTACATTATTTATGCTGATCAAATATACTAGCGATATCAATAACATATAATTTCTGATAACATTTGGCAACGTATTAAACCATAATGATGTGATTTGTTTGCTAAATTCTTTTTTACCAAAAAATAACATAATACAGCAAGAAAATTAAAGACCTCACATACAGACATAAACATGCAAGATGACCCATGAAAAGCAGCAGCTGATTAAAGAGCATATAGCAAATAGGGAATATGGCGAGCAAAAATAACAGTAAACCAACGCATCTGTAGCAGGGGTTAAAGGTCACAAGAGAAATCACAGACCGGTTATTGTATGAAGGAATTGCACATGGAATAAAGTGGCTTCACGAATGGATCCAGCATGCGCTGGATACATATATTTATTTATCATTTGGATGTAGAACCCTTCATATAATTAGCTGCATAAAAGGTATTTTGGGTGTACTCCTACATGCAGCATGTATGAGCTATCATGGCAGTGGCATTTACTTTTATCCAACTGTGAGGTTAGAACATCTTCTGATAGTGAAGGAATTTGCAGAGTTTGGTTATTTATGACCACCAGCTTCTTTCTCATCGTTATACGAGTCACACTATGCAGGCCCAGTCAGCAACAATCAATTCTGATAAGGTCATATTAACAATTGAAGCACTCCTAATAAGGTCAGACTCTTTCTTAAATTCCTTAGCTAGTTTCTGCAACAATCCTCATCTACTGGTCTACTGTTTGCCATCTGCTCTTAATGGTCCGCTAACTTAAAATCTAACATACAGGGTGAGCTGATGATAGTTTAAAGCGTAAAAACTATTTAAAAAAAAAGGTGAACAGTTTAACATACAATAGAGAGTTGAAAATGTGAGAATAATGATGGCCAGCTGATGTTTTAACTACAATCTTGGGTAAAAGTAACATAACCTGCAGATGAATAAGAGCTGCATTCAGTTATATTTTTTGCAATGGTTGACCCACCTGTTCCTGGCTCACATTCTTCCAGATCCTCGTCATCACTTGGACACTCTGCTGATGCCACCAAAATATCATCAGAGTTCTGAGGCTGGGTGGAAAATGAGGAAATATGTCTTGTATTTATCAAACAAGCAGCAGATACATTCCTAGCATTACAATTTGTGCTCACTTCATTTTATTACGTTTGCTGGCTGATTGTCCTGTTTGGGAAAAATAGCAGTATGCCCCACTACAAAAACTGCAAATCCAAAACGTGCCCACATGTCTCTGCTTTTTATCTCTCAGCCCTCTGGCTGACTTCATGTTTTTATAAACACAGCACTACTGACGGAGAGAAAATTCTCAGTTGAATAAATGTTGCACATATTTTCAGTTCAATCTGTTTGATTTTACGTTTGTGTGATTCCCTTATATTTATTATTGCAAGAACAAAATTTTCACAAACTCATTCAGTGCTTTGGTAAGTTTAAATTGGATTTTTGGAAGCACATTTGACTCAGAATACCTAAGCATTGCAGGGAATAGATGGTTCACTAATGGATTACATGGATAAATTGAAAATACTGTGCGGGCACTTTACGGGATACTGGATGAGGGCTATTCAATAAAAATATACACTTTGTGTATTTGTTAGAAAAGACAAGGGAGATGGTTGGTTGAAACCAAATACAACTAATGAAATCGGTCCGATTTGGCTGGACTAAAGTCTTTTGGACTCAAGTCAACTCCTTAAAAATGACTGCTGGTGATATTCACAGGTGTGGATCAAGTATTCTGACTGCTCCATGACGGAAATGCTCTCCAATTTATACAATAAATTAAAGAATCTTTTTTCATAGCTGTTCCAGATCAAAAAAAATTATTGAGGTATGGTGCCTCAATAAATTTAGTTTAATAAATAATAAAATAATTAGTTTAATAAATGTAGTTTATTTCTATAATCTTAGAATAAACAAATAAATAAATTCTCTGACGCACTCCAGTTATTAAATATAAACATAAATATGAGCAGAATATAAAAAGCAACATATATTGTTGCTTTAATAATAACATAATTAAATAATAACATAATAACATAATTAATAACATAATTAAATGTATTATTATTATTATTAAGTACATTCTTTCACTTCAATCTAGTTTTACTCCTCTTCTTCGGATAACCTCGGTCATAAAATGAAATAGGCACGTCAGGAAATTGGAAATATAATTCAGCAATTCTGTACAGACAGAATGTGAATTGACAAAAACAAAATATATACACACATTTTTGATACCAAATTATGATGAAAATCGAATGAAAATAGCCAGTACTACTCATTCTTCTTATTCCAGTTTTATAAATGAGTAATTACTAATATTTGTACCAAAGCAATGGGATTACCCATACTAATACTAGACACAAACTAAGCATCAATAAATAGTAATGTCTCAGAAATATACGTCGAAATATGTGCAGCAATAAATATTACAAATTGAGTTTAATGTCTTGATTTTATAAATCACAGCAATTTTACCCCCACTACAAATCAGGACAATTACCCTCATTCATGTTGTACTTCTTAGCAACCAATTTTCTTCACACTTTACTTCGTATAAACTCTCTGACCTTTGAAATGCTCTCTCTCAGGCTAGGCGAGCGCTGCCTGCGGGTGGTGGTTGTAGCCATAGTAGTAGTTGTTTCCATGATCGTGGTGGACATATCAGACACTGCTAATGGAGTTACGGAGGTGGTGTCAGTGGTTAGAACAGAGAGCGAGTCCCCGACCAGGCGCAGGTTCCCCTCCACCTGTATGCTGGGATCATTTTCGGCAGCCAGTTTGAGCACCTGGAGGCCATTGTAGTAGAGCCCTGAAATCTGACCCTGGAAGGGCCGTCCCTTGTCTTGGCCACCAATTTTAATGGCCGCCTGGCTATTAAAAATGGTCAACTGTCTCCCTAAAGTCAGATAGAGATGTAGAAGAAGATAGCGGTGGAGGAGGGAGAGAAAGGTGGAGCAGACAGAAGGAGGTCACATGGGAGTGCTTGCACAGGAACATCATTTGAACCAGGTGGGTTTATTTGAGCAAATCATGACTTTATTTAAGATGTTAACTTTAAAAGGGAGAGGGTAGTTTGTGGCTATTTTATCATTTAGATGTTACACATGCAGGTTACAACCATCAGAGGAGGTTTTAAAATCCATGTTTAAATGCCTATTAAAGTTTTCTTTGGACAGAAATAGTTATTTTCAATTATTACTGGGTTACCAATTAAATGTCTTTGGGGGAAAACGATTTGTATCTAAAAAAAAAAAGGATGTTGCATAATGCACATCTTATGACTCCTTCTAACAAAGACGGGCAAACATTTAAGTGTTTTCCATTACATCGTACAGTTTAACGGAAGGAAAGCTAAAATAACCTCCTCCCACTGACTTCATCAGCCATTATCCCACTGAAACATGCTCTGGTCTGGGTTCCCCTCTGAGTCTGAATGTTTTACCTCATGAAAGGGGAAAATATATCTAATTGCACTATTATTAGCAGCTTCACTGTTACATCAGAGGAGGAGGACTGTAGTAATGGTCCAATCTCAGGAGAATGCTTATTAGCAAAGTTAATTGCTGCAAATGGTGTGAGACATTAATAACCTGTCAGGGCTGTTTAGTTGCAGCAAACGCGAGAACTCTGGAGTCCGTCCTGGTTGTTGTTCTCCGAGGTAAAGTAATACAAGGGACGTGAGGAACCATGAACTGAATTTTCAGTTTTAGAGGAACGAGACCTGGGCAACTTATGTCACGTAGATTTAACATGTGATATAACTTGTGAAAGTTACAAAACATTTGAATGATTTTTATGGACCATAGTTTCACAGAGTATCTAATTATACACAGTGGTCAAAGGTGGTGGTAGAGGATTAGATAAGGGTTATGTGTTTTTTAGGTGATTTGTTTAAAGTCTTCATTAAGATGCAGCTTTTCCACAAGGTTCAAGGATGACACAGAGTTAATGGCAAAATTGCGATTTTTTGCTCTGAGACTTATGTTGAATTCCACTTAAAGCTGTTTTGTTGTCATCAAAACTCCTAGCCAATCAAAATCCCAATTAATATAAAGGTATGCATTGGGGTGACTGGATTGTTGTCATCCTTGTCTTCCGGCACTGCACCTCTAATGGGGAAAAGTTATTTACAAGCTATTTTAATGGATTAATTAATTAATCAATTAATTTTTACCTTTATCGAGTAGCCATTCGTCAACTACCCGACCAAGTCTGTATGGGATTCTTTGTCTAGCAATAGCCAGTCGTTCATTATCATAGTGTCCTTCAAAGAATTTGGAGAGACAAATTAAAGGTTAAAAGTCAGCAAGCTGAAAGATACATGGTTAGAAACAGAGTTATAACGGCTAACAGGTTAGCATGTTATCAATTTTAACCCATCTGAGAGTTAAAATAAACTTACTTAGTGTTGTCTAGTTATTCTTATTAACAAAGGCAATGCTAATTAGAGTAAAGTTTAGGCTATTTATAATGTTCTACACTAGTTAGTGTGATATAGCTTTTTTAAGCACAGACTAATCTTAAATAAATACAAGTTACAGTAAAATGTAAAGTAATTTATGCACTGTATTAAAAAAAAGAGGTTAATACCAGTAAACATAGAAAAGCATTAAAGATTAGACAATCCAGCAAAGACAATCATTCCGTAGTTACAGCAGAGAGAGTTCTAGAGGGCCAAAGTCTGACCCCCCTGCTGTTCCACAACATATTCTTGATATACACGTCTCTTTACCTTATGGAATATATAAAAAAAATGACACAAAAATAAAACTCCCAAAATGCCACCTCTACGCGAGATGTTTTATCTTTATTATGGACAAAGCTCTTCTTAGTTTTCTGAGAGAACATTGTGGAATCAGCAACGGTGACGGAGGCAGGACTTCAGCCCTCCACTTAAAACATGCAAACCAAGATTAACCACTGCAACAGGAAATATACTGTATGACATAATCTTCAGCAGTATGATTTGAACACTTTCCTGCTTACTTAATATTAATACCAAACGGAATTTTAATTTAGCCTTGTACTTAACAAGCGATAAAGAGTCTAATCATAAGCCACTGTTTTGACTCTGCAACAAGCATTTTATTGGGGGTATTATTTAAACACTAAGGGATGTGTAGGGTAAGAGTTAATTGAAAACAATATATTGCCTAATATATCAAGACAGAACTTTTGATAGATATCTAAAAGTGAATAGAGAATTAACTATTTGAAGTCGGTGGTGTCGTTGGACAAGGGATGAACTGAATGCATCAAATGGATTAGGATTTCAGAATGAAAAAGGAGGCATTGTGCTTGACAGTAAAAGTGGAGCTTACTAGGACTGTTTTTACGGTAAGCTGTTTTTACTGGAGCTATGGAAGCTTTGGCCGTTTATTCAGGGATTTGTAAAGAAGACCTCACTTATATTGTTCTATGCAAATTTAAAGCGGCAAAAAAAAAAATCCGTTATATTTCCTTACTTATATTTGCTGCTTTTATGGACTTCAGTCATTTAACATTACAAGTGTTTCCAAAACTACTGATGACATGGAGCGGGAGCAGACGAAGAGTGTGCAAACCTCACACATGGCTGTCGCCAATACACAACTCTGATGTGGTTTACGCTTTGGTGTGTGTGTGTGTGTGTGTGTGTGTGCGTGCTTTGAGCAGCAGCTGGAGGCATAGAAGGGATTTGGTTCCCTCCTGCTATGCCAGCTGGTGCACAAGCTCTAAATAAGGTTAATTGTTTGATGGTTCAGAACAGGTTAAAGCACAGCCGCTCAAGGTCAAATTATGGCAACATTTTTGTCTGTATATCAACAACAGGTTTAATTTGAAATTATAACTCGCAAACTATTGAATGTATTTCCACAAAAATTTGTAAACACATTGTTCTTAACCCAGAGTGAAGCCTTGTAATATTCAGGGGGGTTTTAAGGTTTTTATACTTTTAGTTTCCATGGTTACAATTCGGCACATTCTGAGGCTCATTCTGGTGCGTGGTTTTATGTCCTTATCTCATATATTGATTCAATATTTTCCAGATATCTTTCCCACACAACAACCACGTACTGAAGTGGTGTTTTCTACTATTCAGGTTTTGTTTTTCATTCACATGGTTCCAGCTTGAACTTGGGTTAATACTTTGAGATAGGATATCTGGGCTATCTATCCCATCAGGGTTTCTGTGGCTCAATGATTAATATATTTTCATGGAACTTAACATTATTTTCACATATAATAATAATAACATATCACATGAACAACAGAGTTTTTTTGAGCATTGACCTTGGTGCCATTAACAAGCCGGGAAAAAGTAATGATTCCACGTCAACTTGCCTTAAAGCTTGAAGTTATAATTCTACAACATGAAAAACTTTGCTTAGGTGGGTATATTATTATTTCATGCTCCTACTTTGATTAAGGACTATGGAGTTAGACTTTTTTATTTTGGATACTACTTGTCTAAGATAACAATACTAAATACGGTTAACGCCTAAATTATTTTCTGCAAGATGGCTCAGGCTCAGGCTCAGGCTCATGGTCGTGTGCCTCGCAATCATTATTAATTCAGCAATTACATCCCCAGAAATTGGGACATTATTGAAATCGTCATCGCCGCCACCGCCGTAGATGCTTCCTGTAAATCGTTAACTGAAAAGCTTTTTCAGTGATCATTTTCAAATTTTATATCCACATAGACCTTAATGCAAGGATAAGAACTGATGGGAAGGTTTTGGGAAAGGTCCATTGTACATTTCCAACACTAGGGGGAGCTTTATCTCCAAATGTTTTCGGCAGTCGGTCCGGGTCAGTCCAAATTTGATGCATATGAATCGACTCAAAGAGTTCCGTCTTGTATGCATCACGATTTACTCTGATATTTCCTAATTTACTTACTAAGGGGAGCTTTTCATGGAAGTTATGTTTTTCGGACATAACTTCCTTACTTTTGGCTCTATTTAGTCCAAATTTGGTGCTTATGAATCAACGCAAGGAGATGTGTGTTGTTATTATCATATTTTACTCACTATGGGGAGCTATTTCTTAACTCAAATAATATTTCATGGATCATTTTTCATTATTTTATACCTACATAAGCCTTAGATTCAGGAACAAATGGATCGATTTTTGGAAAAAGTTCTTTGTACAGTGAGCTAGGGTGACCCATATCTGTTAACATTTTCAAGCCATTATTTCTCAATCATGCATGTGATTTCATTGCATATGAATTGGTTCAAGGAGCTCTCTCTTTTATATATATAATACTTTACTCCAGTAGTAATATCCAGTATCACTAGAAGGAACTTTTTTCTGAAAAACGTTTTCCGAAAATAACTCAAAAACGATGTCATGGATCATTGTTCGCTTTTATACGCTCATAAACTTTAGTACGAGGAAGAATGTCTGTAGATGAGACGGTATGTGACGCCCAAAACCGTTTAAGCACAGCTGACCCCAAGATCTGCAGGAGTCCTTTTCAGTTCTAATACTGTTTTGAAAATCTATCTGTTTTGTTAGAATTGACACTTAAGTTAATCAAACTCAGCATTATGTTTCTCAATTGATTTCGTTGTCAACAGCACAGCTCACTTCTTTAGTTTCTTTTTGTCTGATTCTCTCTCCTAGGCATGACTGTCTTGGTTGCTTGTGTTCACAGGGAATATTGAGCGCCAGTTTTACTGCAAGAGACAAAATGCCTTCTTCTCCAATGGGAGTCAAGACACCTTGTTCTCATCACCCTCCAGTAGATCTTTTAGCCTGAAGGAAACTGGACATTTAGCATGGTGATGCAAAAATAAGTATTATCTTCCAGTATCTGTTATCAGAACATGTTATTTTATAATTTTCTGAAAGCGGCCGCCTGATTCACATACCGACAAGTAAATAAGGGGAGTACCGGCGCTTATTTATTTCCACTTAAAGAACCAGATATACTATTTCTGTCGGCCACAACCGCAAAGGCCCAGTTTTATTCCTTCTTTAACGAAATGCACCTGTTTGGAGGGGTTCCTTAGTATTCCATGCTAACGTCTTTTGGAAAGTAAACGTTTTTTTTAGTTTTTTTTTAAAGGCATCATCTTCTTATGTCTTTCCACTGATCTAGTGGAATGCATTTGACACCAGATTAAACTATCAAAAATAATTTAGAATGATGGAATGGATGGGTTTGTATATTGATTAATACATTATGACATAACATATAAAGTACAGTAAGGTAACTTTTATTCCCAGAAGGGTCAACTCATCACTATGCATTTGTTTATCTACTTTATCTAATTAAAATCAAATTCAAATGTAAAGCACCATTATGACTTTCATTGTATAGCTTAGCCTGCAAAATGAGAGGAAACAGTATGAATTCATCCAAAACCATCAATTTCTGCATGTAAATCAGATATTGTGTAAAGGTCACTGATCTGTCAGTGTTCACCAGTGGGCAGAGAAATGTGAATTCAACATAATGTTTCACCTGAATTATTAACAGTATACTGTCCCCGGTGAGTCATCATTGTCACATGGTGTAAGATTATAAATTAAAATATTATCTTATTTAATATTATCTTATTTGGCTTATAATGTATTTAAACCTCTTAAAAAATGTTAAGAAAAAAATCCTTAATATATCCATAAAATAATTTTGAGAAAAAAGTGGAAAAAAAGCAGATTTCATTTTATCTCTTCCACAACCTTTTACTAAACGATTTGCAATAACTATAGTGGCTGATGAGGCTCTTTCATTGCTAGATGTACAAGGCAGGCTTTGGCCAATGCATCAATTTCAGACTTGATCAGTCAGTACGACATTTTCAGTTGTATGTGTATAGCAACGTAATGGATAGCTCAAATAACTAGATGAGAAATCTGAACTATAAATAAGCCAAATAGTCAGAATTTTGCAGACAGTACATTTCACAAGTGCTAATTGGAATATTTTTGACTGAAATCCAGACATGCAATCCTCCTCGCTGATCCAGATGCTCCATGCATTATCTATTCATAAATCCTATAACCACATCGTTTAACTCCAAAGTCTTACCTGGTGGATAACGCTCAATGATTGGATGGTTGTCCACCTGGAGAGTGGCATTGCCACCGCTGCGTGTGAAGCGTACAACATGGTACTTGCCGTCATTTACTATGACGGCAGGCTCATCGATGGTAATGTCATCCGTTCCCACATTGAATATGACCCCAATTTTTCCTTGATCCTGCATACAAAATAAACAAAAAATAATGTGTCACATACATCATTGAGAAGAGTTGTAAACAGACTACAGAATTTACGTAGTTTAGCCAGAAACGCTTTTTTAAGTAGCTAAAGCATAGACATTAACGGTATGTGCAGTTCTTTAGGTTTCAGCACCACTCTTCTTCAGCAGACAGCTCACATCTCCTGATTTGATCCCTTTTGACTGAATTCTGTTGTTTTTCTTTTGTTTCACCATCTTCTTTCCCTGTCAGCCTCTCCTGAATTCTGACAACCTTCCTTAAACATCAGATCTGCTTTTCAAGTAAGCCTCTGGGTGGCACCAATCAGAAGCATTGAGCCCTCCTACACTTGGTGCAAAGTGGCAGAAAATGCAGTGAAAGTGCCATTCCTAATATCCGACCACCGCTGTTGTCATATTCATGCACGGAGTTCATAGTGGGTAAGTACTCAAAACCCTGGGTAAGTTGATATTCAAACAAAGTGGGATCTGGCACAGTACTGGAACATTTCTATCTTGAGGCAACAGAAAGTGATTGCGCCATTTGCTGTAAAAAAAAGAAAGAAAAAAAAGGTAGTGTTTCCGGCTATGTGGATCGTTATTCATACAGTAAACATCACACTTAGACATTAGCCATGCAAAGATCGGCAGTGACATCATCTTAATACGCATATTGGTCCAAACATTTTACATATAAATACTTCACTGGAACATGTGTGTGAGACCTGAACATGTACAACCTCATGGAATCGATTGCTGTCAGTTTCTTGGGAGATTAACATCGTTTTATAAAGTTAAACCGATTTTACTTGCGTCTAAATGGCAAAGAAAAGGCAAAACGTGACCACATGAAGTACCTCCAGTTTTCCTCAGCACAACCCTTGTATTTAAAAGGGAAGGGAGATGATGCTGGTTTGATTCATGTTACGCCCAAAACACATGAATAATTAAGTGACTAAATACAACATAAAACAACCCCACAGCTTATTCTGTTCAGACTGTGAACTGTTTAACTAAAAAACATGCTTAAATCTGACCAGATGGAAACAAAACCATGTTCCTGCCTGTCTGACCTTCACACATTCGTCACCTTTTAGTGTTTCTGAATTCAACATGACAAGGTGCTAATCTTATAATAATATTCAGAGACAGTCCCAGAGTATCCCTTAATTCTGCTGACCACCTACAAACCACACCCAAATCCTTCATTTCGGAGGTCTCAGCAGTCATCAGGATATTTTTGTTTGCCTGAGGGTTAGGAGCAGAACTAGAGGATTGCAGTATGCATTTAACACACAGTGGATAATGCTACATGTGCCTGCTGTATACAATGCACATTAGCATGACATCATATTAATAAGCAATTCCCCTTCTCTAAAATCCTTCACTCTGCAGGTTGCACCACAGCAGGATGCTTGCAGTGCATCAGAGGAGGTCTGGGGGCAAATAGTCAAACCGGCTTCTGCAGTGTTTTATTTGAATGCAATTGTTACGACGGCTGGTCCTACATGACACATGGTCCGCAAAATATTTTCTGTACTTATGCACATGCTCTAAATATCTTAAAACAGTATGTTGCATCACAGTATGTTGGCTTTAATGTCAGGATTGACTTCCACGGCTTATTTCTTGGCATGTGCTATTTCATATTTCTGCTAGTTCCCCTTCTCTCATATTACCAATATTATATTACCAATATGAAGTCAAAGACCAGAAATTCAAACGTGTTGGCAGAAGCACTTCTTTTGGTATTTTAATTGTGGCTGTTTTTGTGTGATGTAAAACCCGTCGCAGAGTTTTTGCTCTCTCCCGTAATCATATGTAAAATTCTTTTAGAAACATTTTGAATTTGAAAGCCATTATTTATGCTGACAAAGTTGCCGTTAAGAAGATCAGTGTAATGCCTTCAAGTCAAGACCTTGGATTTTCAATTCATTTTATAAAATGAAGCTTGATAAGATAACTTTCAAATGATCCTCCTTTCTTATAGCACGGGTTATATTCCTCATATAACCTGTCCGTCTGTAAGATATATCTCTTGTTTGCATATAAACACACAGAGCTGCAAACACAAAGCTAAGAGCGAACCAATGATTATTCGTAAGGCAACTACAGCATAGTAGAGCTTTAAGTCAAACTCAGCCATCTGGTGTCCAGAGGACAACAGTTTCTCTTCAGGGCCAGAGCAGTCTACCAGGGGCTTCATGCAGCTTCTACAAAAGAGTTGCTTTTAGCTCATAAAAGCATGATTATAAAATTGCCCTTAAGCACCTTTTGGCTGCTGGCAACACATCTGCACCACATTCTTGACCACCAGAGTCACAGATAAGTCTCTAGTTTGCCTTTATATTTTCATTTTCGTTTTGCTAGTGGTTGCTTTGAATTGCTTGGTTCCCATGTCATGGGACGTAAAGCCATTCAGCATATTCTCATGAAAAGTCTCCCACCTAGTATTTCTGACATCAGCTCAGATAGAGAAAGCATTTCCTTACAGAATTATCGGTTTCCACCGGAGGACATGCAGCGGGATCTTTGATTCATGTTGGAAAAAAAATACTGATTATAATAAGGATGAGTTATCATAAGATTTATTTGAGATGGGATGGAAAGGAAAAAAGGTCCATGGAATGAGAATACTTTGAAACAGGGAACCACTGCTTATACATTTTTAAAAACAGTACAGGGGGGACAGGTCACAACACTGTAAAGAATATATTTGTCTTTCTCGGTTTGGGACTAGCCCCGGTATCCTTTTCTGTTGTGGGAATGTTTGCTGGACTCTTAACTTAAACCATTTCTTCGGGGTCGAGTGGGATTTTAAATCTACGCTTTGGGAATTGAGAAACCTGCCGTCTTTCCTATTCCCACTGAAACGATGACATGTTTGTTTACCAACAGAAACTGATGTATTTGGCTCACATGAAAGGAGCCTGGTAAATATAAACAATTTTAAAGCCAATTAATTTCAGCAACCCATTTCTATGTAAATGA
This sequence comes from Lophius americanus, assembly GCA_037951165.1. Lineage (NCBI taxonomy): Eukaryota > Metazoa > Chordata > Actinopteri > Lophiiformes > Lophiidae > Lophius > Lophius americanus. The sequence goes on from JBBDHG010000061.1 coordinate 3,259,087, forward strand.
TATTGCTAGATGAAAATGACAGATCATAAACAATAAAATAAACACTTCTGCTTATGCTATATATTGTGAGTAACGGTAGGACATTTTCCAAATGATCAAAGGCACACATTCCCTCTAAAATGTGTTGTATAGTCCCACTATTAATGTAAAATGTATTTCAGCTGTAGGAAAAGGAAAGCTGACTTATATCTATCTTATCAATCATAAAATTGAAATGAGGAGGCAAAGCTAGAAGGTAGGCAGAGGTCTGCTTTTGATAAGTCTCTCCTTGAAATATGCACATGCATTAGTTTAGTGAGAAGGGATTTATCTAGAAATAATTTCCTATTGAGAATATGATTTGGGGAGAAAAATTGCTGGAGCCCGATTGATGCACTTGCACATCAAAATGCAAAAGAAATCAACTTACGTAATCGGGTACACCCAGCTCTCAGCAGGATGACCTCATCATCCTCAGTCCTTCTGCAGTCTGAAGCTCATTGCTTCTTCAACATTTTATAATTGTCATCATTTTTGAAGGATGGATATTCTAGTTAAAACATTTTTTTTCTCTACGCTCATTAAAACCAAGACCCTTTGAAATTAGAAGACAGCTCTATATTCTAATATCCGTTGTACATGATGATGGTTTGAGTAATTGGTCTCATGTACCATCCTCAAAATTTCAGTCAAGCATGTGGCAATTTTAGTGCTGCTTTAATGAAGCATTTTCTGGACTGACAATTAGATGCTGCATTTAAATCTACAAAAGCGTATTCTTTCTTTAATTATCCGTGTATAGAAATGTAGTGTTAGACATGTTTCTTAGCCTATGTGTTCTGGGCTAATTTGGCATGTACCCAACGCTTTTATTAATCACATTAAATAGTGTTTAGAAAAAACAATGTTTGCTATCTTGCTTACAGCAAAAACATCACAGTGACCTAACAATAATTTCTCCTCTTTACCATCCGTATTATCATACTGAACCCAAAAATATGAGAAGTTCATGCAGGCCTGATCTCAGACTAGAGAGAGTTAATGAAGAGTATTTCAAGCACAGTGAAGGTGCTCTTTCCTGGCACCATATTTATCATGACTTCTTTAAGGTTGTGTTTTATTCACCATTTTGTAGGGTCTAAATTGACCTGAGAGAGATACAGAAAGATGCTTTCTGCTCTGAGGCACTTCACTTGAATATCTCCAGATCTCTGGTGTGCTTAAAAACCCATACATCATTTGTTTCACTTTCTATTTTCAAATCTCCCATGTGACTAGTGTTTTTTTGACCAGCTTCTTTTTGCCTTCACCTAGTTTTCTTAGTCTTCCTTTTTTTAGTACATGGGGAGCAACCAAATATGCTCTATAAGACAAGATGAGGAATTATGATAGATATACGCTGAATCACAAAAACAAGCAGGTTAGAAAGCATGATGAGTGAGACCAAAAAATGATAACCTTAACTTCCTTTCCTCTTTTTTATCCACCTAACGTTTGCATAAAGTCTTAAATTCAGTAGCATTTCAGGATGTGAGGACTTGATGCTGGAGAAAAGCTGGCTTTGCATTTGAAGGCTTCAGTTTAAAAAAGGATGGTAAGGTCATGTTCACACCTCTAATAATTGTAAAACTACAATCTAAAAGAAGAACCTTTGAGGAATTTTGTTATTTCACAGTAAACATTTTTATTTCAGCTTTCTGTTTTCAATCATGTTTTGATATTAGCATCCATTTTTTTAATTTAATGTTTAACATTCTCCTTTTTGAAGGCCAAAATCAAACTACACAAAACACCAGGAATTGGTTTTTAAATATGATATTTCTTCTTTCGCACGAGTTTATTGTTGTTGGCTAAAAGAACATGTTTTTAAAGGATGGGCCCAAAATACATATGATGACATTATTTTGTTTGAAGGAGCTTAGAAAACATATATCTATATTATGTATCTTATATGAAATGTACATAAGATTTATAATGCCTAAGCATCCCCGACAACACAAGTCACATCTTCAAAAATCTAAAACCATCAGAGACATTTTTTTTTTTACTATTGTGCAGCTAATATATACACTGTCTCACCATTTTGATTCATTTTCATACCTAATGTGACTACTGTAATGTTTAAGGTAAAAGAGATGAACTCTGTTTCAAATACTTCCATTCTTGCACTGCTTGGATCTTCACTCCCACTCCCTGCAACTAAATCAATCAATAACCCCGTTGTTAGGCGCACTATTAGAATCTTGGCTCAGTTCAGAAAGCACTCGGTTTTTTTCCCTTTCGAGTCCAATTTTATCCAACCATCTTTTCCGCCCATCTACTCTTGACTCTGCATTTCAAGAATGGCACAGAATGGGTGTCATGCTTTTTAAAGATCTTTTTTTAAATTGAAAACGAATTCCATCATTTGAACTGCTCTCCAAAAAGTTTAACCTGCCAAACAACCATTTTTACAGATACCAGCAAGTTAGGCACCTTCTCTGGCCAAAGATGCCAACTTTTCTCGAGGCTCCTGTACAAATGCTGTCTAAGCATTCCTCAGCCTACAACCCTCCAGCAAGGGTCTAGTTTCCTCTATGTACAACAGATTGGCTGGTGTAAAGCAGGTTCCTCCTGAAAATATATAAAAACGCTTGAGAACTGGACCTAAACCTTTCACTGTCAGACGATGTTTGCCATTGTTTACTACGGTTCAAGGTTCTGCACAGAGCCCATATGTATATATATATATATATATATATATATATATATATATATATATATATATATATATATATATATACAGAAAGATGCAAAGGTATATGACTTCCAGCTCATACCTGTTAGACATTTGTTCATGGCTTGTTCATGGGGCAATTATGGATAGAGTTTTAGGGAATAGGATTTTGTATTATTTTCTTGAACATGAATGTGCTTGGCAAAATTGATACAGTGGTCATATATTTGCGTAAGTCTGTTTGTTTTGGATGCTATTTGTAACCATAACCCCTGACGAGAGAAACCCTTTTGCTGTGCACTCAACATGCCTATGTGTACTGCTGACGTTTTTAAAAAGAGAGAAAAAAAAGATTGATCATGCCTAGTAAAAAAATCAATATCAAGACTGTATCTTAAAAACTGTTAGGCTTTGAAAATTAAAGCAGGGTGCAGCAACATGTCTGCAATAAGGGTCTGCATTCAGCACAGTTTTTTGTTGCGTGCTTTGACAACAATGAGAACAATTATTAGACACTCACAGGATCTGTCAAACGACAGATCTTCCCTCTGGTCTTCATCGCAGCACATCTGTCCAGTAGTTACCCGTAAAAACACATAAATGGCAGCCGCCAAAGAGTTCCTTCCTTCCACCAAGCGCACATACTTTATGTGTTTATCCGCAGAAACTATTTCACAGGCTTATGCTCATATCTTTGTTTTGTGAGTTAAAATATTTGTTTCTATTCTTGTTTCATATTTGAACTTAGATGTCATTAACTGGTGAATCATGCAGCTCCCTTTATTGTCTGCCGGGTTAGAATAATGGCAAAAGGGGTCTACCTATAAGTAATTTGTTTTTCATGCAGATCGGAATTCTACTAGCCAGCCTTTTGTGCCCATATGAAATACAGTGTATTGTGTTTTTCATACAACCAATTGCAAATCTAAGCATTTTTGGGGTTTGTCTTTCGATACTTTATCAGGAATCACAAATATCCTACATTTTCTGGTGCTGATAAGCATCATTTGTGCTCTTTTCTCTTAAGACAGAATGATAACAATGCTCTGAAATCTATATTACTAATAAATCTAAAACAATATTGCAACGAAAATTGTTTTGCAATCACTGTTCAATTTATTGTGTTCGTACCTGGAAGTTTGAAAATGAATGCAAGTCCCTGATTTATAGATTTGGGAGCTAGATAGTGGATGTGCGCAAATATTCATACAAATATTCATAAGATCATAATGGATCATACTGTAGGAATACCAAATTAGGTTTTATATTTTTTTTTTATGACAGCAGTGCAATACCTCACCGATCTAAAAACCTCATAAACTGTTTCCCATCCTTACTATGTGGAGCTGAAGATAGTCTCCGAGCCCATGGGTGCTCTCCACTCGCACTAGGATGGCGTCCTTCTGCTGAGTGCTGAAGCCCACGGCTAACCTGTCAGCTCGGGTGCTTGGCCGCTCGTTGGGGGCCCAGGTGAATGTTATGAGAGCACCGCCTTTCCCAAAGATATATGTAGTCCCAGCTGGAAACAGAGAGAGAGACAAAAAACAGTCAGAGACAATAAGGAATAACTGTTGTTATTCTGTAAACAGGCAGAATTTAAGGCATTAATAGTACGGCTCCATTGTGTTTCTGACTCGTTTGTGTCGCTGGTGTTAATCAGACAACTATTCAAGTATTGTTTATTATTTTTAGTATTTATAGCACAAATCAAAATCAAAATTAAAGCCAGTCCAACACAGGAGGCAGAGAGAAGCTCATACCAGGAAGGGAGAACACTGATGGAGACACTGAGGAGATTTGCTTTCCTCCTAGATCATAGTTAAATACACAAAAGTCAAAAGGATGATGAAGTTTTCCATTTGCGTCTCAGCTATAAATACTGATTTTCCAATTCTACATTGCTGAATATGGAAGCAGATTCCAACACTGTGAACATCTGAAAATAATCACACGGCAATTAATTCATAGATTCTTTCTAAACACTATTTGATAAATGCATAAATGCCGCTCTTCACAAGTCCGTGAGCACATAATGTATTCTTCTGGTGGGTTACATATAATCCAAAGTCAAGAAAGGTCGGTGAACCTTATTTCTTACCTTGAGAAGTTTAGATTTTCATCAGAATTTTTTTTATTTCTTAGCTATAGTACAGTAATTACAATACGTATTAAGCTGTGTGTGCCCTTTGTATTTTGATGGTTTTAGCTATTTACAAACCACTTGTTGTCCTCCAGTTATATGGGATGCATAATAATGTGAGCTTTATGTCTTCAATTCACTTAAAATGATGAAAGCGATTTATCTGAAGTGATTTAAAATACATGTATTTGACTGGTTTACCATGAAGGCCATCGCTCGTACAATATGTAGCTGGTGCATCACAAAGCAAGAGTGTCTGCTAAAACTTCTTGCAGGCAGAAACATTCCTGTGTCCATGAGGGCTGCAATGAATAATCGACGTAATCCACCAAAATCTATTATGAAATTAGTTATAGGCGAATTCATTAATCAATTAGTCGGTGACCTCATAGGCACCGCGTAATAATAAGGAAGTAAATATTAGCGCCATGGCAACACCATAGCGACAGAAAACATCACTTCCACACAAGGTGTGCAAGCATTTCTCACACAACACTGCCCGAAAATGTTAAAAACTGCCAGATTTGCAAAGCTGACCAGTCCTGGCCTGGAGCACGTCAGTAATTCTGGAGCATTTAAAGCAGCGGCTCGTTGGATCTTTAAACGATGAAGACTTGTCTCTCTAAGATAAGCTAGCTGGCTAGCTGAATGTTAAAGGGCAGGTACTCAACGCGTCTGTTGGGTTCAACGTGACTATTGAAATGTAGTGAATGTTAATGACGTCGAAAATGCCAAATAACTATTATTAAAACTGAAGCTGAACGTGTGTTGCTGCCTGCTGACTGAGTGCATGTATCCGTGCACGTGTGTGTGTGTGTATGTGTGTCCTATGTGGGCTGCATCCGACTTGTAAATGATTTAGCCTGATGTAGTTGTTGCCTACAACAACGCACCAATTGTATATTATGCTCTACCCTTGTTTATTTTCCAACATTTACATGGATGCTTGATTGGATTCCAGAGAAACTGCTGTATTTTTTTTGTTCTATTATTTATTTATACTTCTTTTTTTACCTTTTTTTGTCAGCAATGATTTGTTGAAAATGACAGCAACCTGTTTTGTTTAAAAGTCTGTTATAAAAGCAGTAAAGATTATTAAAAGACATTTCGGAAAGAAGAATTCATCTTTATTGTTTCTATTGTCAGTTTGCATATGCTTAAAAAAAAAAGCTAGATTCAAAAGCTGATATAAAAATAAAGGCGATTTGTATTGTGTATTTATTCTTATTTTCACTTAACCTTTATTTAACCAGGAGAAAAAAATTATCCGATTAACCAATTAATCGGTTGATTAGTGAAACGATTAATCGACTATCAAAATAGTCGTTAGTTGCAGCCCAACTGTCCGGGGATCAATCGGACATATGTGTTACTCCATTTTTTACAAGTCCTGTTGGAATTGCAGAGATTCAAAGTTATAAGAATAAAATAAAATGTGTCTGGTGCTGAAATCAATTTGCTGATCAGCTTATTATAAATTAAATGTATTATTATTATTTATTATTATAAAGGTGACATCCCTCCATGATTTGATTAGATACATTCTCAGCTTATATATTAAGCCGAGTTAAATCGAAAGTTGTGAATGCTCTTCTGCAGGTTTTCAAATTTTACATGCTGATGGCAAACAAAGGGAAGATCCACGATCTTTAGACAAAAAAGAAGACATAGAGTCATAAGGATTCAAGGAGCAATACCTATAATAATAAAACCCCAATAAAATAACCGTTTTGGGCTGCTTTACCTCTGAAAGTGCTTCATCGTTACTGATATTATTTACCTCTTCACAAAAGCACACAGAAATGCTTGAGGAAAAACTGTAGACAAATGCTTGACTGTGTAAGATTCAGTCAATACCGCGAGTATTCGGAACTCGCCGCAAACATTTCATTTTAAGAGGAAATAACTGCTCCTTTGGTTTCTTAATTAATTGAATTGAAAGAACAAGTTCACTGATAAATGTTTACTTGAAATCATTTCTAATTGCTACCTTCATTTGTGTGGAAAAATTTACAGCCAAAAATGAATTGGTCACTCTTGCTTCTTCAAGACAATAAAGGGGTAGACAGGAACAATTTAAGGGATCAAATTTTGCTATATTTGTTGATTTTTCAGTGGGCAAAGAATTTTGAAATTGTACTACACCTCAAATCAAACTAAGGTTACAAATCAGCAATGCCGCAATACCGATAATAACAAGCATTATCAGAATTTTTGTGCAATAATAAAGAGAGCAGATGTAGAATAATGACATCACTTGGGTAGATATCTCTATCGGTATAAACAATTCTTTCACGAAACCGATTGATCTGCCACCAGACACTGAATCTCCCATAAATGAAAGCTGATTGGCTGACAGCATGTCAACATTTGTTTCGGCTTTAATGTCTTCATTATAGCCCCATGAATGAAAAGACTTGCTCTTGTCTCCTACTTTTGGTAGTTTCTTCTCTGCGTACAACGGGAATGATCAAGTTAAATATGCTGCTGTAGCACAGACAAGAATACCATTGCATAACAGTGCATTTCACTGTTCTGTAAAACCATACATGGTTTCTGGCTTTGTTTGTTTTCATCAAACCAAACAGACAATCACGGGAGCCACGATCACACAAGGTCGCATTTCCAATTTCACTGGGCAATATAGTCTCAGAAATCGAAATAAACCAATCTGAAAGGACGCACAGGAGGCTCAAACCTAATGAACTGTTAGCACCCTATCTTCAATAAATAAAGATCGTGATGGTAGATGAACATTGATCAGCCATAACATTAAAACCACCTGTCTTATATTGTGTATCAATACCAGTATAAACTTTTTCAGCAAATTGTGCTACAGCACCTCTTCTAGCCTTTAGCCCCCATATTCATCAAGTAGCCTTGGGCACCCATGATCCTGTCACTGGTTCACCAATCGTCCTTCCTGAGACCTCTTTGGTAGGTTTTAACCACCGGAAACATCCAACAAGATCTGCTATTCTGGAAATCTGCTATTCCAACCATCATCTGGCTCTTGTTAGAGTTTCTCACCATCATTACACTTGGCCATTTTTCCTTATCAACTTTGAGGACAAAATGTTCACCTTCTCCGTAATACATGGAAAATTCTCTTCAAACAACCTCTTAAAAATAAAGAACTGTGATTTATCTGCAAATAAAGTATTTTTATGAAAAAAAAGAATCTAAAAAATATATGGCTATAATGTAATGGCTGATTGGTGTACATTTAGAAAAACAATAAGGCAGGTGAAAACATCTATGGGAAAAAGTGTAACTTTTATGGCCATTACTAGCTGTGAATGTGATTGTGTGATCACGATCACCTTGAGACTGTGATCCCATGTGATCACATGATCATGATGCAGTAACTAATATTGAATTCATACATAGCCTGAATGTTCTTTCTGCATTTCTGAATGTGACCCTTCTCTCTTTTAACACAGTTGAGACCCTAGGGAGAAGAATATTTATTTTTCATCATAGAGAAAATGTTTTTTCTTTTGAAATTGGAAACAGTAAAGTTTTGTCAGGTTCTGTGTGAGCCTGAACAAAGAGACAATTAAAGAACAAACAAAGCAGTAAAATAAACCTCAGTAATATTCATGATGGATTATGGAATACTTCTGAAACGGTAGGTAAACATGTTAGAATCTGTCTTTCATAACACCTTTCTGTTTCCTGCTCTCACGACCAGTATCTCCTTCTGCTTTGTTTTCCACGTTAACCCGCATGAAATAAAGCGGTAGAAAAAGAAAAAGCAGCAAATCCATCCTGTTAAGATTATTACTAGAAACATCACAGTTCTCTGGCTCGGAGCGGGTTTCCTCTGCCTCTGCCGGCTTTCTCAAGGGAACGGTTTGCTCTTCCCTCATCGCCATACAATGCTTATGTGCACAGATAATAGGGCTCCCTTGGAGATTCGCAACCACAAAGTGCGTTGTTGTGTATCACATTGTTATTAGTTGGCAACCTTGATGATTAATTACAACGTACAGTGTCTTTGTATTATCCCTACTGGCCGCAATAAAACTGATATTATATAGGTGGGGAGAAACCGCATTCATGGTAACATAAAAGTGTAATCATATTAAAGCCCTTTTGTTGTTTTTTTGGTCAGTTTTAACAAACAGTCAGCGGAAGAAATAGTGATTTACTCAATTGTTTATAGACTTTAAAACATTTTTGGTGACCCCAGCTGGCAGCTCGCATGGAATTTCCACCAATGACTGTGTATGAGAGAAGTGATAAATAGTTCTTAATGGCCTACCAGCCTCAAGTAAGGCTAAATAAGTCAAATACACATGCAGTGTATCCACACTGTTGTGAAGACTGTGATTGTGTGCAAACTTGAACAACAAAGCTGATTTATCTAGAATATAATCTCATGTACTCTGAACTGTGAGCAGCTCTGTACAAAAAAGAAGGCTTATGAAGACAAATGAAGTTTGAATATGTCCTTTGACTTATGGCATCTGAGGCACATTCCTTCCACAGTCTATTAAATACAGTTTAGGGAAATGAAGAAAACAAAAAGTAAAGCCTGACAGAGAGAAAATATAGTTTTAAAGATACAATTTGGTGTTCAGGCTAGATGGTGACATCACATGCTTAGTTTTGTAAGCAATCAGTTTAATCTGATTAACTCATTTTGACACATTGAAAATAACTACACATGCAGCTGGAGAAAGCAAACTTCAGTTATATTGTGGTTGAATTGCTTCTACCACCGTGAGACAGATGTATTCAGGCAGTCAGTTCTCAGATTGAACGTTTGCTGCTGCGGGTGCCTCAAATGACCCCCATCTTCCATTGTAATATTAAGGTTGTCTTCCACTCAATTTTCCGATGACATGGATCATGACTGAAATGCAGTACTGAAATACGATATTAATGCTCCCTCTCACTGCTAAAGTCACAAAGACATTTTTATCGTGAATGCACTAGAATGGTTTTTATGACAAGGAGTTGATGCTCAAAGGTTTTCTCCGGCTTTAAAACTTGCAGCTTTCATTATTACAGCTCTACAGATTTATGACTCTCAATTTTTACACCATTGTTACATTATAACTGGAATATTTGCACCGTTATTTTCACTGTCTGTTGAAATCAGCTGCTTCATTCTTTTATGTGATCAGTACTTACATTAGTACAAAAAATTTGTTAATGGATTCCAATTCAAGACAGAAATTTATTGTGCGATAACCACTAAAAATGTTTATATTCAGTAATAAGCTCACACATATCTAGTTTCTAGTTAATCCTGTAACTGAGCTAAAGAAGAATTCCACTAATTTTACACATGAAAGTCTCTTTACAAGTCTCAGGGAGTACTCCGGCACTTTTGAGAGAGATAAAAAAGGTACAAAGCCTTTTGTGCCTTTTGAGGGAACTGCGTGAAGCGTGATAAATTGTGTCGGAGGGGGAGAGAAGACTATGAAAAAATGTTGGGGCGTGGGTTCAAAAATAACCTGCGCCTCATCTACGCTCCAGGCTACATTATCTTCTCCCAGCATAACAAGCCGCACTTCAAATTAAATACTTTCAACATGGGAAAAAGCGAGGCTGCCATTTAATGTGTAGCAATCAGCCACAAACAAGGTAACATAAGTTTCTTTGATTGTTTACAGTTCACTACATGCTCTGCCTGACAAAGTCTCGTTAAACTCCGTGTTTGCTGGGGTGTGTTGACACCTTCTTGTCAAATGTCCAATCTGATCCATGGATCCCAACTCATACTATGTGTGCACAGGCACTGTATCCTGCTTACATGCTGGGAGAAATAGAGCGTTTTTAAAAAAAAAAATATTTCCTTGAGAGCTTTGATGACTTGATACCCCTGACTGACGTGAAGTGACTTACTGCACAATCAAACCTAACTTCAGTCTTCAACACAGATTGCAAACGTACCTACAAGATGTATTTTACTTCCTTTGCTTGTTTCTACTCCAAGAAGACATTAATCATGACCAAACACAAAATAATTAATCAAGAGTGGAAAGTCGAGTCACTGGAGGATGTTTTAAACTTCAGCCCCATTTCGACACTTACAAATTACATAAAAAATAGCTGCAGCTTTAATATGTTTTCATAATACAGGGAAGCATTAGAAACTGTATTCTCTCGCAATAATGAGTCATAATCTTAATCAAATGATGCGTTAAAAATTATCTGACCTTAAATAGTATTATATTTTCCTCCTTTTATAAAAAAACAACTTGTTTCTGTGTAAAACACATATTAATTCTTTAAACAGATCACAAAACGCCCTGACAGTGCTATCTTCCCTTCTCCATAGATTAAACCTCAAACCCATAGTTTACTCTTCACTTTTATACTCTTTTTAAAGATTCCTTGACGCATTTTTGCCTTCATGAAATACGCACAGGTTTACAAGGACCCAATAATCCCACACCACCCCTTACATACGTCGAAAAACCAACCGAAAGCTTTGCTCTTAATGCGTTAATTAAAGCGTTCAAAACAACAAAACAAACATTCCCTTCGGTATTCGTTAGTTCAAGCAGGAGAGTATTGATGCCTCCTCTGTGCCGCATAACCTTGCAAAGTATTTATTTACCGTCAGTGACAGGGGACAGTTTTTTTGCATTACAAGCCTTTTACTTTAGATCCTTATTCACGTTTTGTTTGTGTTATTCTATACTATTGCTTTTAAATGCATTAATTCAAGTTTGAAAGGATTTCTTCTTCACAATCCAGCACTGGTACCTCTACTTGAGAATGGATCTGAGTACTTCTTCCACCACTGGTTGTTTTGCTCAGAGCACAGCCATTTGATGTTGAGGATGGTGACATAATAATATGAGTTCTAAAAATCCCTGGGAGCATTTGAGCAAAACATTTATACTGCAATGAATTTCTGTTGTTGAATTTGTTTTATTGCTGGCTGAGTTCTTATTGGTATATGTGAATGCATGTCTGCCCCACTATCACCCTAAAGGCTAATGTAATATGTGACCTGAGGGAAATGGATATGTAACTGATAGACCTTTAGATCCTTCCGTCTCTTTGCCTTTCTTTCATGCAGTAAAAAAGTGAATTTCAAAACAGTATAACGAAAAAAAGCCTTGTTTCTGTGAAATTATTCAGCAAAGAAAAGATCTTCATCAAAGATAAAAATGTCCTTATATTAAGAAAAAACTTAAAAGCCAATGTAGAGCTAGATGTAACCATAACAAAAAATGACGATCTAACAGAGGAACACAATTCCCCCTTCCCATCCCAAAATATTTTAAATATTTTATTTACATTAAATCTCAATGATAGCTGCTGCTTCTCATTTCCCATTGTACAACAAGCAAAACTGCAGTCGGATACACACTGCCAAAAACAGGCAAAAGAAGTCAAATAATGTAAAATAAATTTTAAATAATAAAATTGTATTTTATTGAGCAAATGGTGTTTAAAAAACCAGCATAAATGAATATCCACTGGAAGACGGGAATAGACATAAAATAACCCTAAAACAGCATATTCCATATAAATTGTGCTTATTAGAAGCAACAGACAGATTAAGAATCTTTACCTTAATCTGAGATTGGACAAAGTCAGCTGGGATAGGATCAAGCCCCTCTGTTGTCCTAGGGTATTTGAAGAAATTATGTTATGGTGTATCTTCCTAAAACAAATTATTGTCTAAAACAGACTACAATAGTGAATCTTTCTTCAAAAAAAGAGATTTCATCACATGACTAAATTTTGACAATTTCTTTTAATTTAGATTCCAGGCCCATTGCTCTCTTTCAGTGGCTCCACCTTTATGCTAGTTGGATGGATTCTGGCGAAGCAGAATTGGTTCACTCAATTGGAAAAAATGTTATGCAGCTCTTTTATCAAGAAATAACCTTCTGTTGCATAGAGACACTGGACAAAACATTATTTTATTTTTTTTATATGCAATGAATTGATAACAATAGTAAAAATATTTTCTGTTCAATTCTTTCTTTGAAAATTGAATTATGCTCAAAGACTGGAATGTCAAAAGAAGCTCACTAAACCATTCCTTCCACTTCAGACATCTGTCTGAAAGCATTAGTTGCCGTTCGGCAATCAGACAGTTCTTACACCAACTCCGAGTCCTGGAGAATGAAGTGCAGCAGATTCGCGGTGAGTGTGTTGTATGTGGGTGTGTGTTGGGAGCATGAAGAGCAGTCAGCTCTGGTGCAATCACTCTTGCATTACAATTGAGAGCATGCAAGGTCTTTGGCACATGGTTAATGGGTTTGTTCGATAAACACTGCATGAAAGCCAACGCTGAAATAACATTGTCATTAAGAAGCCCATCAAATAGTTGAGGATGGTTACACAAAATGAAAAAATCCTCTTTGTTATCTTGGTGCTGCAGAGTCCCAGTATACCGGGGAAGACAGTAAGCATGTTAGTTGCATAATATGTCTCCAGTGGGATTTGACTTCCCCCTGATATTGGAAATCCTGAGTCAATGCGTTAACATCCTTAATAATGTCCTTTTAAAATCTCATGGCCAAGTCCTTCTAAATTCTATGAATCACATTAACTAAACGCTGCAGGGTTTTTGATCAAGGTATCCTCTCTGCCGATGTACAATGTATGACATGACGTTAAACCGTTAAAGTCCTTATATCAGTTTCAGTTGAAGAAAAAGCTTTGCAGGCAGGATAAAAATTAAAATTGAATTGACATCAATAAAGAATTTTGAAGCGATTGCATTGAAGTGTCAAACTGATTTGCATTTCATCACTTTGTTACAATTAATGTCGTGAAGTGATGAGATTCAAACAGCATAGAATAGAAATCTTAAGCATTAAAGCGATAAAGCAATTACATTTAAGTGAAGGTGAAATATCATTGTGTTGAAGAAACAAACAAAACCCAAACAAACTTCAATTTTCACACTACAACTAATTATCAAAGTGTATAATACCTGAGGGGAATTAATGAAAATGATCAAAGTTGGTCAATATTAAAGTTGAATTATTAACTATTGAAATACATCGGCTTTGAATCAAAATAATTTTAGTTCAACGAGAGATGTTCAATTTAATCTTGGATTATTATTATTTTGTTATTGTTATTGCTAATTTAATTTTTGAATCTCCCAACTGGTTAGAGTCTGATTCATAGTTAATACAGAAACTGTTAGAAAATAGTGACATTTCATTGTAGCTTCCCTGAATTTGAGGAATTCATTCTTGTCTTTAAATTGCTTTTTAAGTCCGACAGTCACAAAACCACAAACAGTATTTTTAGAATAATATGAAATGCAACAAATCTTCTCAGTGGACAAAAAGGAACCAGATAATCTGTGATATCTTCTCCTGAAATGAAATTACTTCATTAATTAATCACAGACGGATCCTTTTCTGTCAACTAACCAATTAACTGTAATAAGACACAGTTTCAACACTTCTATTATGTAATAATTTACTGGTAAATTATCTTGTTATTTATCATGCTACTTCTTGCTTATGGGTGAGACATCTCACCAAAAAAAACATTTCAGTTCCTAGAGACAGATTTGAATTAACCCACGATGATCACTATTTACCTAAATTACAATATAGCCGTGGAGATAAATAAATATAAATTTAACACAAGCTGCTCACCTCCCATGTTATTAACTCACACTCACACCACTTCATTTACAAATTGCCAACCACCCAAGAGCCACACTAGTTGGTTTGTTCATGGAGCATTGGATGTGTCAGCTACGATGTCATCTTACGTTTGGAAACAGAACTAAAAGGAATAACATGCTTTCATCATTGATCACAATCTAAATTCATCCCCTCACCCAGACACACTTCGTGCTGTTCTGAGGCCGGGATGTATCTTCGAAGATTACTCTCAGCACTTATATTAAGGATCAGTGATTAATTGTAATAAAAACATCATCTGAATCCAGACGTCTCTTTCTGAAGAACAACTGATCTGCAGCATTTCCATTCAGAGTGTTAGATGCATTTAAAAAAAAAAGAAAAAAAAAAAGCTCCTACTTTCTCCCTCAACCAATGAGAACTCAATGTCAGACCAAATGATGCAGTTACTGGAAATTCAGCAGTAACTGCATCATTTATTAATGTAACGTCATAAGTCTGTCTGGACCAGCGATGCCAGACATATGATAATCTACCCTCTGTACGATTAATAATGTCTGAATTTCCAGAATGTACAATAATTTCACCTTTTTGAACCGTTAGTTACATCTACTCATGTGACTTTGACTTCCTTCCAGCCAATCAAACATGCCGAGGTAATGACACGGTGAACACTGCATTACGTTACAGTGAGGGTGGGACAAGACGGTGCCTCCGCACAAGGTGAGACACCTTTACTTTAGGTGTATTTTTTTAAACCATTGTGTTAAAATTTAAAAACATAAGGCTTTGAAATGAATAAAATTTGATCTGGTATGATAATTCAACATTTCCCATCCGGAAATAATGGTCCAGATGCCAGTAGGACGTTGAACCGGATGCAGAGGAACAGCTAATTGAAGCAAGGTTTTGCCCACTTCCAGGTAATTTTGTGATCTCGTTAATGCCAAATTTGTTATTCAGAGGATTCATTCATGTCAAATCCTTGCTCTCAGTTTTCTAATCAGTGCATACGGTTATCAATCCAGAAGAACATATTGTTTAGTAAACCGAGCAAACAATTTATGAAACCGAACATGTTCAAGGGGGCGCCATGATTAATAATGTACAATAATTTCACCTTTTTGAACCGTTAGTTAAAGGCTAAATTAATCTAGTTATAATTAAACTAGATTAACAGAACTGAGCATTGCTTGATGTTCTAGTTAAATAGTGCTTCGATTTTTTTTCAAATGTATTGTCCACAATCTTATATTTTCTTGAAACGAAACTGAAAAAAAACATACTGTATAAAGATAGAGTGAACTCTCAAAAAAAACAAATCCTTGTGAGTCTCAATTTATCCAGAATCAGCCAGCCATATCCAATTCAGAATGTTTGTAACTGTCTGTTTATACAATACATGCCATAATGTGTGTTTAGAATAAGGCGGACAGGCATTGCAGTAGGATAGGTAGCCTATAAATAGCCATAGCCCAGAGGGCCTCAAGAAGACTTTGGCTAGCATTGATACATACACATAAATCTACACTCACAAAGACACACAAACAGACATACACACATCCAAACACACACACACACACACACACATATACATACATTAATAATAATAATAATATTAATAATAATAATAAACGTATCAGTAAACATTAACCAGTATCTGCATAATCATTCAACGAGATGCATTGTGTCATTGTGGAAATAACTTACACGGTGATGATTGCCTTATCTGTTGCAGTCTATTCATTTTTTTTTGTGCCAAAAAGCACCTCCTCCAGAACAACCTACAGTATCAACTCTACAACAGAGGTAATTGAAAACTTATCAGTGATTCTTTGAAGTGTTTTTTTTTTAAAGGCCAGCTTGATCACGGACTGTGCCGAGCCTTTAAAAGCCTAGTCTGGAATGACATGTCTATAATAGCGCAGATAAAATCATATTTCGAGCAACTGACAAAACTACTGCGTTGGAAAAGACACTACAGAGCTACCTGGCCTCTTTTTATAGCAAATTAAAGTGAGTCTTAGGACAGATATTTCAAAGCGGAGTATAAAAGGGACAAGTCAATCTGGTGTCAGAACTTTGCAGAAGCCGAATCAAGCAGCACAGCCGATTTCATATAGATTCCTGAGGATAGTCAATGCTTCTTATTCCTCTATTAAACATGTTATTCTCTATTCTATATCATGGAATTAAACAGGAAAGAACCGGAAACCGATTTTAAGCAGGAAATAAAAGTTGTCATGGATACTGTGATAAGGATCCATGGAAGACCAAGAAGATTGTTTTTGTATCTAACATATAATCCCCTTAGTCCTGTCCTGTCCTGACTCCATTACGGAGAATGCTGCCAAAACAAACACAGATCTCATGCAAAATGTTGAATCGATTTGTGATGACGATTTGTTCCATCGTGTATTTTGAATACAACAATCCAGCCATTACCCAGCAACTAATCCATTTTTAGTCATAGAAAATCCCAAATTTTACCGTTTCAATTTTGTCAGATAGCAAAATCATGATCATATCTAATTCTAAAACCTTTGCTATTCCATCCTCGCCCTACGGTTAGTTAACAAACTGCAAAATGCGAACGTTGGAGGGAAGTGTCTTACCATGGCCGCCTCTGGTAAGAAAAGGCATCCTGTTGATGGCAATGGGAACAGTACCATGCTTGTTGTGAAAATGGTGGACATGGTGCGTGGTGCTGAGACTAGAAGACACACGTGCTGTTCCAGTCTGGATGGGGAGTACAGTGAGCAAGGCAAACCAGAGGGCTAGTCTGGAACAAAAACTTATGCCCATGCCTGGGCTAAAGTGTAACCAGCTGCTCCTCTGTCCCAGCACAGGGGAGGCTGCAAAAAGTCTACCCATGTAGATCAGATCCTCATGGGCCCCATTAAGGAAACTGGGCCAAGGTCTGACATGTAACAGTTGAACTTCAAGATCACAGGGCATGTCATTGACAGTAAGGGCCAATGTGCTTCATAATTCCTCAGGTTCTTTATGGAGTCACACGGTGATGAAAAAATATCCTTTGAATTTGTAAGAAAAAAAGCAAAACAAATCCAAAGATGCGTTTCAAGTAAGCAGTGAAAATCCGATTAAGGTCCTTGTGGAGGAAACTGAAGAGGAACCAACTTCAATATTTCTGTATGACAGTTCACCATGACAGGATAGTCTAGAAAAGAAATGCCAGTGCCACAAGCTCATCAAAAACCATTCCAGAGCACATTCTTCAGAAAGTGAAACATGTGTGTCGAAAACGCTGAGTAGATGCACATCCAAATAAAGAATGGAGATTAATCTGCATACGATTTCAATTAGGCATGATGCTCAACCACTATACTCAGGATTGGAACAAGGCAGGAAGGAGCTTCATGTGACCAGAATTCTGATATGAGTCTCCATCGCCCACAGGTAGAGCTTGAGGGCAGCTGAACCTGCCCACTGAAAAGAGGGCTCCTCCACCGCAGTAGAAAACACACCACATCCAGTTTCTGTGGGAAACTGGATCATTTCATTAAGCAAGAAAAAAAAAAAGACAAGATGATGAAAATAAAGAAGACGCAGCGGTGAACGAGGACGCAGAAAAGCAATGCTTGTGTTCCCTTTTAGCCTGTGAAATGGAAGGCAACAGACATAGGGAAGGGGGAGAAAGGGAGAGCGATGGAGAGAGAGACAGAGAAGAGAGGAGGGGGAGCAGGATCTGCAGCAGCACGGTAAAGAAGAAAATCCAGAAAATAAATAAATAATTTCTCAGTGGCTCCTCATTCACTTTCGCACAGACGCAGAAAATCCAGCAAACGGTAACATCTGATGTGGCTGGTGGAGATCCAGCAGAATGCAGCCGTGGTGTGTTTCAATTTCAAAAGAATGTATGATCCGTCTCTCTCGCTACACCTGCTTAGTCTCATATGCAGCACAGACTACTGCTGCATTATCCTCTCAGTGCAGCTGCTTTTTTCCTTTCTCATCTCTTGTTACCCGGTCCAGATCGGCTGTGCTGCCTCTGACTGAGGAGAAGTAACGTGACAGCAGTTCGTGTCTGTCTCTGGAGGAGGAGGGCAGGTGATCCTCCTCAGACGAGATGGCTCAGATGGCAGTGATGTTGCCTTGGACTGCTGCAGCAAAAATTATGCTAATTAAAAAGCACCCTCTTGTCATAATGAATCCCAAATGGGTGAAATTCCAGGGAAGTCTGAAGCCCAGCAAAATTAACCTTGGCTTGGAGTTGCGGTCTAATTAGCGCGAGATAAAGGAGCCCTTCTAAAGGCATTGCTACTGTAGTCAGAGCCTCTGATCCAGCGAGGCACAGCATGTGCCTCTGTGTGTTTGTGTGTGTGTGCGTCTGAGAAAGAGAGTCTGTGAGCAAATAAGTGAGGAGGGAGTCGGGGCTGGAGGATGGGGGGTTGAGCGATAGCAGGAGGGAGGGAGAGACAGGAAGAGACAGCAAAAGAGAAAACAGGCAGCCATGGTGCATACACACAGGGAAACAGTAAGGCTAGAAAATTGGTTGTGTGAATAAATGCATGCCTCAGATTCACAACGCGCCGACTTGCAGGTCCTGCCAGTAACACGTAGGAATCATACTGCAGAGGAGGAGCCTGATTTAGGTGAGCTGTCGGAGCTTGTACAGAATGATCGCCAGGATATTGGTATGGATGTGATCCTAACATAAAGAAGAGAGGGATGGAAAGACACATACCTGTCAGCATAATAAAATATGACTCACTACCTTATGCTGAAGAAGCTATAGGCTAAAGTCTGCCCTACATTTTGAGGAGATCAGGATCTCGCTCCATCTCAAGCTCTTCTTTCCCCAGGTACGTATTACCAAAGCTTCAATGTTTTTACAGTCAAAATCATTTTTCCCAATCCTCTCAGCCCGATGAATTCACCTCATATCATTCTCCCTTCTGACAGAGAGTGCTCTGGAGCTCTTTGCTCTCAAACTGCTTAACCATGCAGAACTTATTCCTGGCTATGACTATCTGCGTTCAGAGGTATTCTGACAGTTTCAGAGCTGCTCAGGCTATTTTTCTTTTTGGATGTGAGAATCCAATGGTAAGATGATTTGGAATATATATTGACACAGGAGAGGAGGCACACATTATCAGCATTGGAGCAACAATGTGGGAGAGTGGAGAAAAGGAGGGAGAGAGCGATTGCAGGGGAGAGGATGGGAGACTGCAGCGGTATCAGCTAAATCACGGTCGATAGAGATATCAGCTGGGATTGAATGGTCGGTTGAAAGGACATGCATGGAAACAGGAGGACAGGAGCGAGCCATGCAGCACCAGCTCTCACAGTGACAAGACGACGACGCAGGCCATTACTCAAGCAGGGGAGGGGGGTGGGGCGTGTGGAGGAGTGAGGATGATTGAACAGAAGAACAGAAGAGGAGTGCTTTTCTGGAATGGCAAGTGCCCTCACGGCATTTAAGTATTTGTCCGCCGGTATTATGAACATAAATAAATTGAAATAGGCAGCAGATTTTCTGTTTATCCAGCTCTAAACCTCACAGGAAGATGTATTTATTGAAATCATACATCTGTATCCTCTTCTATATATATCTATATACACTAACTCTTAATGCTGTTAGGTGAGTGCTATCTCCGTCTCATTAGATTAGTGCTATGATTCAGAGCACTGCCTGGCCACAGCACCGAGACACAAATCATAATTACCATTTGCGACAGCAAATACAGAATGTTTCAAAGGCAAACAAAACAATCTCTACCTGGATTACAGGGTCCAGAAATTTAATGTGGTTGAATGAAACACAAATATATATATATCTGAATCGCAGGGGCGTGTTTGGGGTGAACAACAAATGGCAAGACTTTCACAAAAGAACCCATTGTTACTGATCTAACCCCAACACCGGTAGGTGGTCAGATATAGGAAACAAAGACTCTTTCGATAAAGTTAGAAAAAACATTTATTTGTTTGAGATTAAATGTTCCACAAAACACGTGGAATACCTCATCAGTAAATATTGTAATCATTTGATCTGCATCAACATTCCTGTGACATTAATTACAGGAATTCCCTTATAAATGCACTTGCTGTTACAAATTAGTTGCATAAAACATGATTTGTTGGAGATAGGGCTGATTCGCTCATAAAGGCAGTCAAATCTTTTTTATATTTCAAATAAAGCCTGTAAGTGGATCGCAGAAACTAGGATGACTGCGTGTAAGAAATTGAAGAGGGATGATTTATAGGCAGGGGCTTGAAATGTCAGGCTTTCCCGCATGTGAGACTCTTTCGAGGCTGTGATGATATCTTGGTGGGCCCCGTCTTGAATGAAAGGCTTGCATTAATCAATTTACGTGCTTGAGTGTTGCTCAACATGATAAAAGCCATTTTATCTGGACATAAGGGGAGGGGTGGGTAACCTTGTGTTGTCCTTGGTTATTTAATAAGATGGACATCCCACGCAGCTCTGCTTATTGACATACAACTAGACACAAATGCACAGATTTTTAGTTCAATTCTAATCAAGCCAATTGAGTGCTCTAGATTCTGGATTCTGCAAATGGAATGATCGTCCTGATACTTCTGTGATTCAGGTCAGTTTGTTTGCATTTTTATGTTTTCCTACAGGCTATTTAAAAAATGTTTTCCACGTATAGAGAAGTTCTCCATGCATTTTCATAATCAAATCATTTTCGCACGGGGGAATATTATATAGTTTACACACTATACGAGTCAAGGAGTCTGCAAACTTGCAAATGACAAGATGTGAGGGGACGTGTGCAGCGTTTTAAATACTTGCACACCTAAATGTGCACAGTTTGTTCTCAGGAGGATTTGTGTGAGAAGATTTTTCACAGACATGTAGTCCCGCCCCAGGGGCTAAAGTAGCAGGATTAATCTTAGCAGTTTCAGATTAATTAACCATAATACAAGCATCCTCTGAAAGGCATTGCCTGCAGAAGTGATGTTTGGTTGGTTCATTAGGCTAAAAATGAAACACACCTAAAATAAGCCTGGCTCAGATGGTGCAAAAAGAAGAGAAAGGGAAAAATAATAGCGGCACTGAAAACCAGTGGATAGAAGAGTAAGTTTATATATATATATATGTATATTGGTTAGCTGCTGTTGTCATATACATATGAAGCATTTGAGCATTTAAAAAAAAACTTTTATTATATTATGAGTTAATTTTTATCTTAAACAAATAAGAAGGGTAGGAATGCTTAAGGAAGCCAGGTACTTCAAAAATAAGTTCAGAGTCAGCAGCTTTAGCTGAGCCTTTGGGTGTGTATCTTCACCCACTCCTCTTCTCCAGCTTCACACCCTGATTAATGATTTCCACTTTTTTGTTTTAGTAACTTTGGTGTCTTGGCAGAATCGACGTGCTCTCAGCTGAGGGGACGTGTGGCAGTATAGGCAACATTTTGTTGGCTTCAGATGGAACAGGCAGAAATAGATTCTCCTCGCTTGTTAAGCTGAATTTAGCAGCTTCAACTAGCCTCCTGCAAAGGATGAGTGGTAATGGTTACCATGCAGGAAAAAGACCCCTAACTAGCTGCAAAAAGACGGCGGTCTCTTTAATTTGAACAACCACAATTGCTAGATTTTGTTTCTTTCAATTGATAATGATATAACACCAATAGGAGCTTCTTGAACTGCTGCCGACATCCCACAAATCCACTATTTAGCCTTCAGAACTGAAAAGCTGAGAAGACAGCGGGCCACCACCACAGAAGACGATATGATTTTTGCTTAAATGAGGTGTTTTCAGTCCTCACTCTTGAGCCTAATTTTAATGACGGGCATGTAAAAGCATCAAAAGATCAGTTGGCCATAGAGGAAGCCCCATCTATGATATTGGCTTGGATCAGACTCTCATACTCATTATACCAAAATTAAAGAAAGCACTGGCAAGAAGGCATGGTTGATTTAATGCTGTTCACAGCAATTTGTAAATGGACATTTTAGCTGTATCTAACAACTTAACATGTTCACCAGGGCCTCAAAATGTTGATAATGACGATCCTTCATCTGGGAGCTTTGCATATTTATGATTATATCATACATTTAGGCCTTTTGATTTAACGTGTGCCAGTTAAAAACAGAATTATTTATTATGCAAATGATGGAATTTCGTTAGGGAATTTTCTGTGCCTTTTACTATGTATTCCTTCAATCCAACACCTTGGCTTCATTCTATTTGCTGGAAAACTGGGCCCAGAATTCTCGTCTTATTAAAGTTTTTTTTTTTTCATATCTAGTTTCCTGGCAAGTTACTACTAAATGGTACTTCATACATAAATGATTCTCCTCATTAATGACTCTGTGTGATCTCTTCCGACTAAAGATTCAGTGGGTCAGACATCACTCTGGAAGGCTGTGCTGCCATCTCATGTTCATAAAGTGGCTGCTGGCAGTTCAGAACAAGTCATCTGAAGATGACATATGCCTTGATACCCCACACACACACATACATATATATATACAGCATTCACTGGCTGCATAATATATCCCACCCACTGAATGGTGCCATTGTAACGAGATAATCCCTGTTCTGACTTCACCTGTTGGTGTTTATAATGTTATGGATGATTGGTGTATGTTTCGAGTTTGGTGAAACTACAATGTATAGTTTTGGAGATTAGATTCTTATGAGGAAATGATTACAAATGTTATACTGGTACTCATTGCTAGGCCTTTATTGATTAAATAAACATGTATTTAAGTTAAATAAGGATATGCATACTTTTTATTATCTTTGGTGTATAGCTCAGTCATTACTGCAATACTTTAGAGTAAAATTCAGCTTCATCTTGGTCCGGACCGACCATTATTATGTCCCCCCTCCCCGAAAGTACACAGAAGTCAAGCCACTACTGCCATAAACATTAAGCTTCATTATACATTACCTTATTATGCCTTTCCAGCTAACTTAATATTTATTGTCTCATCTAAAACTAATCTAGTGTAAATGTATCTTTTTTAACGAGGCTTTGTTATTCCAGTGTGTTTTGTTAGCAGAATATCTAAAAAGAAAATAAAAGGACACTGATTTCATTGAAATTTGATGGAAGGATAAAGTCATTTGGTTTGGGGCAGATCTGTACTCGATGTTCCTTGTATTTTGCTGAAATAATTAAATTTGGACACCAAAATAGTTCTGCCTTGGGTCATTATTTCTGTCATTACCAAGATTGGCCACTGGAGGAGCACAGAGGGAAACATTTAAAGCAGTCTCTCATTATCTTCATGGAGCTTTAATGTTTACACCTTGGGCTTTGCCGGAACTCACACCTTAATTCACCCATTCATTGGCCCCTCTTCTCAGTAGTTTGTATTAAATAGAGTAAGCTTTTGGGAGACTTTTTGCATCATCACGGTCTGCTGTACTGATTTACATTCTTCACATGTGATGCACTGGATTGTTAACATGAATACGATACCCAAGTGAAGTAGGTAGGAAACAGAAAGTGATTTTGGACCAAGCCCTAGAGTATTCTCCAGTGTTCATTTGCAATGTCATCACTTCCTCTCAGCACTTCATATTATGCAGTACCATATGTCCTGTAGGTGGTTGCTTAATGAGGCAGAGGGAAGGGTCCAAAAAATTCAAGGATGCACCCAACCTTATCCCCAGGTTCTTTACATTCTACTCAGTAAAAAATCATGAAAAAAAAACACATAACAAAATAAAACGAAGGCATTACACTTCAACATCTGCCACGTGTTTTAATCGAGTATACTGATCAGTGTTTAAAATCCTGGTGCAAGATGGCAGCTTGTTAAACCGCTGTTGAAGTTTACTACTAGACAGGCCTCCCTCTGTCTCTCTCCGAGATTCTGGGAAGGGTTCTCCTCCTCCATGTCAAGCGGACCACAAAAGCTTTGCCAAACCCTTTCCATCTTGTTAGAGTGATTTCTTTTCCTTCTTTTTAATTAATAAGGGCTGCTCTAGCTGAGTGGTTAGAGCGGTTGTTTCTCAGCCGGAAGATCAGCAGGTTGGCTGGCCACGCCCCAGCAGCCTACAAGTCGTAGGGTCCTCAGGTGTGGGACAAATGCAGGTAAATAATTTCACTACGTTGTACTGTGTATGACTGAATGTGATTAATAAGGAATACATTATTATTATAATAGTTATTATTATTATTCTAAGGACAATTCCAAATATGTTGATAGAAGTGGGGGGGAGTGAGATTCTCCAGAAGTAGCTTGGAACAACAACAGAGCAACCACACATAATACAACGGCATCCTCCTCCACACCTTTAACACCAGTGCAGCCGCCTAGAAGCAGAGACGTTTAATATTTTAAAATCAATAGCAATGTTGGATTGTGATGTGTACTGCATGTACAACCTATTCTGTTTAGTTTTGTGTGTGTTGGTGTCATAGTGCCAGGGTTAGGTGTCTGATTCATAATAAATTAACTGGGCCAATAGGGCCACTGCTTATACATACCATAAACACACATCCTGTTTTACGCACAGTAGAATAAGAAAAACTATAGAGCAAGACACAAAATGGCATTCCTTCTAACACGAATACGAACTGAATTTATAATGTGATAGCCTGCAGCAAAGTGAAATAAGATAAACCTGCCTGTCCTTCGTCAGTCCACGTCCTTTTGTGACTGGAGTGATAATGCAATGAGCAGAGATCAGCATGCTGCTATATTCATCTCTGTCAGGTGTATGAAAGATGCATGACGAGCCTTTAGATATCACACAAAGCAGCACCGCAATTCTCTTTGTTAGAATTTAGAAATATTTTTCTCTCTGTGGCGGAAGGTACTTCCAAATAAAAGCTGATATCTACACATTTATATGTGCATGTCCTTCATTGTTCAAAAACAAAAGTCTGCTGTGGATTGATGATGGGCTGAAGGCAGTTTTAAATAAAATAAGGCATGAATACATGCTTACCTTTACAATATATTATCGTCTGCATTAGTTTTGTATGTGGAGAAAAATGGCTGGTAGTTTAGGTCAATATAGTAAGGAAGGTCTCCAGATTAACTAAAGATAGTGGGGATAATCTATCAAAACTTAATATCATCCATTGCATCAGGTAGTTTAGAATGGTAAAATATATATTAATAATAGTATTTAAAAAAAAAAGTTTGTACAAATTTCTTCAGTAATAACAGGACATGTTACTAAAGTATTAGAGTTGTTAAATCGAAATTTGATTTATTATCATTCAAAATTACCAATGAAAATCTAGACAATATAAGTAAACAATCAAGGACAAAGCTGTGGAAAGAACTGTTCATCGTATTAAAATCATTCTGACAACGTGTCACCATGGATACTAATGGGTTAAAATATTCTTTTCATGTAAAACGGGGAAAATACAATAAATCCAGGTCAATCCAAATATTATAAGGCTCTGTTACTTATTATGGTTTATTTAATGAGAATTAACAGTTGGCAAGATATCAAACAAACGATTCAAACAAAATGAAGATTACATTGAAATCAAACAAAATAGAGTAGAAAATGTATACAATGCAATTGCAACGACACAATATAGTAGGTGTGTGTGAGGTTTGGTGAGGCAAAAAGACTAATTAAAAGTCACATTTAATCTTAAGAATCCCATTTCTATCGAAACAAGAACAAGAACAAAATATCCCACATGTATTCATTTATCAAAAATATTAGAAGACACTACCATTTACTTTGGTTAATTGAGTTTTTTTGGGGAAGATATAGGCAGAGGACCATCCTCCTCTACCTCGTCTGCTGAGGAGACACTACTGTACGTGCTGCAGAACACATAGGCTGCAGAATAATGGTCAAACTGTCAAAACATGCTAATTCTGTTTTTAGCCACGAAGTGGGATAAATAATATTTAAACAGCATTATTAAGCCATAATTAATAAATAGAAACACGTGAAATTGCTGTCTAATGATATTGGGTGGGTGAGTCTTTGGTAGAAGCACATTAATGTGAAGCACATCATTTTACTTTGCTACATAAATAAATGTGACTTCTCTGGCTGAAATTTGAATAAATATCATTATTTCTGGGTTGTAGTGTGAATGAGTTTGAAGTTTTGAAGATTTTTTTAAATCAATTTGCATTATGTAAATAGTCTGCAAGGAAACATTTGATCGCCAGACAACCCCAGCGACCTCAATACCTTTTGTTGAAGATATGTGCATGTTTGGCCTTTATCACATCGGAAAGCACAAAATGTGAAATGCATGTAGAACCATTAATCTCTCAGTCCACAATTATGTATTTGTCCAATGATTACATGGTCAATTACAATGGATTTTTCTATTACTTCTGTAAACAGAACATTTTGCCCTCATGATGGCCTTGTTATTCCATCTTACATAAACAAATCTACTGAATTCCAATTTTATACATGGACTGTGGGTTTTAATAAGTAACAGAAATGGGCTGGGGGAGAGTGAAGGATTATCACATGAGCTTTATTCAGGCCAGAGAGACAGCAAAGAGACAGCCTGGTCAGCAGGCAGTATGCCTGGCTGAAGGGAAAGGACGACAATTGTGACCTTATGTATAGAAATCCATCTTTTGTTGAAATAAATCAAGAATGACGTATAGTCTTCAATTTATAGTATGCTGGGCACAGACCCTTTGTATTGATTGATTGAAGCGATTTGTTATCATAAAAGCCATTGAAGTTAAATGCCTTAATCAAGTGGTAAGGGAGAAGAAGACCTTTATTCTATCACATCATCAGTTAGCAGAGTTGGAACACAACATATTACTCGCAGACCAACCTTTAAACCCTTATTATTACTTCACCCAATGGGAGTGAGAGAGGAGGATGTGATCACCTCCTCTTTCTATTATTTGTTTATCAGCGAAATAGCTCTAAAAGTTTTGGTTGGATGTTGATGACATTTTTGGTAGGGGCGAATCCCGGACCATTGTAAAGTTTATTAAAATAGAGACAGCTCATGTTCCAGATGTAGATTCTCGACTATTTTTTCAGAGATGGGCCGCCCTTCCACCTGTAAGAAGCTTGGATAATGCAGATTTAGAGTCCTTCAAATTGAAACAATGGAAGTTAAGACGCTATATCTATGGACAAATATCTCGATAAATATGTAGCGAAATTGATCCGGATCTGCCATTGTGAAGTCTTTTGTTAATCAGTAGTGATAAGGATAATAATAGTAATAATAATAATAATGATTATAATAACAATTATTATTGGCCATCTTTTATGGAGTGGTCTGCTGGGGCAGCAGCATCTCAGCTTTTGACAGGAGGAAAATGGACAAACTGATCAGGAAGGCCAGTTCGGTCCTGGGATGTCCTCTGGACCCAGTGCAGGAGGTGGGAGACAGGAGAATGATGGCCTAGCTGTCATCTCTGCAGGACACCGTCTCCCACCCCTTGCAGGACACCGTCTCTGCACTGGAGAGCTCCTTCAGCGAGAGGCTCCTTCACCCCAAGTATGTGAAGGAGTGATATCGCCGATCTTTCCTCCCTGCAGCAGTCAGACTCTACAACCAGCACTGCTAGTATCACACACACACACACATGCCTCACTTGCACTTTACATTATGGGAGAATGTAATATTCAACATGTCCACCTTTTAGCATTCCAAATTTAAGTCAATGAATATTGCAACTTGTTTATTTCTTATTTATGTATTATTTTATACTTTCATAGTTATTTTATATTGTTTGTCGTATTATCGTATAGGGCAATATTTCTATTATATTTCTATTAAAGTGCAATATGTCCAGTATACTGTAACATTTTGGTATATTTCCTGTACAGTGTATTATTTATATTATAGTGTAATACACTAGTATAGTTTAATATTTATATTTGTATTTTATACTGTTATACTGCTGTGTGTGCACTCCTTGTTGCCGTAACACTGCAATTTCCCCGTTGTGGGACTAATAAAGGTTTATCTTATCTTATCATATCATATCTTAATTATAACAATAATGAAGGTTCATTGAGTGCAAAGACTGAATTATACTTAATATCAAGGTGGGTTTTCTAAGGAGTTTAAAAAAAATACTCGACAGAGTCTATTAGTCTGAACGGAGCAGGGAGGTTGTTCCATAATTTATGGGCTAGGGCAGTAAAGGAGCGGTCACCTTTTGGTTTTGAGATCTTTTAGTTTTACAGTAAGCAGGAGTTTGCTGGAGGAGCCAGGTTTATTTTGGTAATGGTTGGACCCAGAAAGTTTTAAATTGATCAGGGAAACAGCCGGAGTTTATAATACTGAGTATATCAGGGCCGATGGCAGGCAGGACTTATTTCAAAAATGTACCTGGTACAATGTCTATGTCGCAGGAAGACGGATGTAGATTGTAAACTGTCTGTAGGAGATTTTTCAATGTGACAGGGGAAAAATGGAGTTAGTGAACTAGGAACTGGTTAACTGGTAGTAACAATGTTGAATCTGTTATTGGAGACTTCGGAGACAAAGACTGCTAGATACTGTTCAGTCATTGGTTGATGAGGCAGGGACAGAGGTGGTTGCAGCTTGTAAACAGGGTTCTAGGATTGTGTATACTATTTGTGATTATTTCTGGGAAAAGTTCAATTTCATCTTTTAATTTCAGATTTCGCAAATTTAGGAGCTCTTTCATATGTATGAGGTGAATGTTCAGTTTTGTGTTTTTCAATTGGCGCCCAGCTCTTATACAGTCCTGCTTACAGCGGCTGACATCCCCGTTTAACCACGGGCTTGGGTTTGTGACTGTTACTCATCTGGTTATAATCGATGCTGCTACATCTATTGCCAGAAAACAAAAGTTAGTTAAGCTGTTGACTCGGATATGGACATGAGATGGTTTCTTACATGAATTTGTAAAAACTGCTGAGAATCAGAGTGTGCAATCAGTGCAGACTGATTATTAAAGATATGTGAACATACTGTTCTGTTATCCAATGATAAACACTTTATTCAGTCTGCTGGGTCATGTAAGTTAGCAAGTAATGTCATGCCAGCCTATATATAGACTGCATTTATATATTCAATAAATGGCATTCAGATGCTTCTGTGAACTATACGTACATGATCTGCTTTGCATACACTCCCTCTTTTTAAATTCTTCATTACAGTGGCTTATAATTTATTACACGACAAACTGGTGATTGCATGAGAGGAAGAGAAAATGACTGATGTATAAGTGAGTGTGTCACTGTGTCTCCTAGTGTTAGAGTGACTACACAAACTTAGTCAGAGAGAGGCAGACTGTGCATTTTAACCCCCCCTGTGTATGTTTGTGTGTGGCTTTTATGATGTAAACTGAATGTAACCTTTCTCCTCTCACACAGCCCCTGCAGTGCAGACTGGGAAGCCCCTGAAGCCCCCTGGGAGCCGGCATAGACTAGCATTCATCTGAGGCTTAGCTGCTGCGTGGTCTGGGTGTCAAGTGAAATCCACCATATTCCTATGCAGAGAGGTGCACTGAGGGACGGCCACAGCGGGGCCGTAGCTGCCCACTTGGTAATGAAGCCTTGCATGTTAATCCCAAAACTAGAAAATTGTGTTTGAACCCCATGGGTAATATCTTTCCAGAAATTGGAAAATGAATAGAAACATTAACTGCCAATGAAAGACAATTTACACTTTAACTCTGCATATGCACAATACTCCTTGTGTGTAAAAGGACCGAGCCTCTGATCCCACTTTCACACCGTTTATTACCATAATTACATGTGCTCTTGGTCACTTCACCCGCTGGTTTATTATGATTGCAGTTACCTCTTTGGTTCCAGACAAAGAACTTTGAAATAGTATTCATCTGAAAAAGAAAATACCATTCGTATGATTATTATTTCAAATGATTCTCTCTTAAAAATTGCCTGTTATTAGGAGAAGAATTTCTCTCCTCAGATACAATAGATTCTCTACGGATATGACGGCTGCAGATACAGTCTCCTGACGAACTCTTATCTTTGTTATTATGGTGTCTGAGCTGGCTGTGGATCTTAAAATTGGTCCTCCAAGGCTGTCTCTTTTTTCAAATTTAATTTTTTTTTTAAATGTATAATTAGATTATTTTTTTTATTTTTTATTATTGTTTTTATTTTTTATTTGAAATAGCATCAAGGCTATTTCAAGTTGATATACCGCCCTCCTGGTAGCACTTTTAAAAGAGTCTTTCAAATGTATTATTTGTTTACAATGTTAGAATTGATACCTTTCCTCTCAGTTGACCAGTGGCATATAAAATGAAATGAACTTTGGGAAATATATTGATATCTGTATAAACATTTTTTAATCTAACTTTTTCGTCCAGAGATTAAAAAAAAAGGTTTATTTTTTCTACTTTCCTGTTAAATACTTATGTATAAATTGAGCTTTTTATCTAGCCACATTCCTAATGAATGCATTGTTGGATAAATAGTGATATACAAAGACAAAGCAATGTTGAAAATGACATGTACTCAGACAGCCATATAGGCTAACCAGCACTGCAACTGTGTCGTATTCCCATAACGAAGTTCTGCGTTAGTAATTCAAATAATCTCAACTGGGGAAATACTCAAAACTGCTTTTCAACCAAAGTCCTTTTCTGCGGCGCCTTTTCTAGCCAGTAGCTTAAATTCCCAAACCTTGTTATGAACTTGCTGATGCTTGCAATATATATATATATATATATATATATATATATTTAAATGTTTGAAAGATGATGTGCAACTAAATGTTTTACAAGCACTGCACTCCTATTGATGTACCATTTTGCCCCTCTGTGAATGTCATATCACATATTCTCACGTGTGTGATGACTCAACTGTGATTCTTGTACCTTTTCATCATTCCATAACTCTAGTCGCTGAAACAACAATACTGATTTTCCTTTCAGGAGGACTGGGAGTGAGGGAGCCGTTTAAATACACAAGCACCACCAGAAAGGGTTTCTTTTGACATTGCGGGCATTCAATACAATGTGTGAAGATAACACTAGAATCACAGTGTCTCTCATTAAATGTAGTTTTATGGCAGTAACATATCTTCTCAGCATGAATTCTTCTTGGTGAATTATTTTAATACCAATGAATAAACTTGGAGGTTAGATTAGGCCATGAAAGTGATTGATGTCTGAATAATCTAAATTTGATTTAGCTGTACAAGGACACTGGTGTAATCTGGCTATACTATAACTCTGTGTATCGGCCATAATGAAGAATTGGAGGATGCCTAAGATGTATATAATTAATTCCACAATGTATTTGGCATGAACACGATTTAGATGAGCATGAGATATTTAGACTAGAAAAAATACTCAGAGGCCGCAAACCTCAGCCAAGGCACAACAGTACCCCAGGTTTAGGAAAAAATTATGCGTATTCCTCCATGAATGTCTTGAGTTATGCCAGCCTCTAAATCTACCAATAACTCCAAGAAACTCTCTGAGCGTCCATCAAATACTCTGTATTGCGTCTCTGTTCAGCCCCCAGCTCCACTTCCAAAGGAACATCAAAGGAATCAAAAGAACATAGGCAGCAATAGCTACATTGTGATGTCACAACTCCGAAGGGCTTATTATTTTGTTTTATTGTTTTAGAATGCTGTGGCAAACTTAACCATAATTTAATCACCTCGAGGATATGCCAAAACCTACCTCTGGTTTAAATTTCATGCAAATCCATCCTGTAGATTTTCTGTAATCTTGCTCACAAACAAACAAACAAAAGCACTAGAAAAAAAGCACTCAGAGAGCACAAACCTCTGCCAGGCCCACAGTACCCAGGGTTTAGGAAAAATGAATGCAGATTTCTCCATTAATGTCTTAGTTATTGCCCGCCTCTAAATATAGCGACTGTGGGTATCTCTAAGATACTCTGTAACAGACCAAAGCCATTTGAACTGCCATTATAAACGCATACACCTGCATAAGTATGCAGGTGTATATCAAATGGTAAATAAGAGTTCTAAACCTGGTGCTGTTGAACTGCATTAGAAAACATAGCTGTTGTTTGAACTCCTCAGTGGACAGAGTGTGTGACGTGTGTTTAATAAATGTTTGGATACTTCTCTCCAACACTTTGATTCAGTGTGACATTGGTCGAGGATTGAATTCCCTCTCCAGCAGTCAGTCTTAGCCACTTGAGTCATAACTGACCATAGCTAATCATGGAATAACCTGTCACATATCTGAGTGGAACCGGGAGAGGGGCTTGTATTTTTCAATCTGTTTGACATAGCTTTTAGGCCATGTCTGTTTGAATTCTAATGAGCTATCGGCTTGTATTAAATTATTCTCATCCGTGACACTTCACCCAAAGACTGCAAGATGTCAGGTAAGCAAAACTTGGTGGCTTCATATAACAAGTAGGTTTATTTTTAATAAACTACTTTTTGATTGCTAAATGGTTTATATCTCAATTGCACAATTAGCAGTGAAAAATTGAACAGATTCATTGTAACTGGTTTGGACAAACAGACCTAATGCTCTATGAAAGACCATCAATGCCTGGGCCATATTTCACAGAAATCCAAACATCAGCTGTTGACATATTTCAAGATTAAAGTGGTGGACAGACGAAGAGATCAACCTCTACATCCGTGCACTCATGCCACAAGCATGACTGAAGACTAAATGCACTACATGGTCTCAACCCGTAACAAGCGGTAAGAAAAAACAAAAGACATAAAAAGGGAAAATCCTGTTTAAAAATCAACTGAGGATAAAGTGTATTAAATGAAATCTTTCTGATGCAATGCAAGAACAAAAAAAAAAGTTTCTTTACACAGTATGCAAAGAAACATCGACATCACTTTATAAACATGGTGCTGAAGAATGTCTTTTAGAATCTTTATAATTTAACACATTTACAAAATTAAAAATACTCCTGAGTTTACATTATAAATGTTTACTTATGGAGGTTGTAAAAGCATTGTACGAACTTGAAAAAGTGGTCATGTAACAAGATCAGGTCGGCCGTTTTTTAATCACTGCCATTAATAATAAGACAATGAAGATATTAATAATAATAAGATACTAATTTCAAATTCAAGTTGTCTGTATTTGACCCATCCCAGAGGGAGCAGTGGGCAGCTCTTTTGAAGCGCCCGGTGAACAGATTAATCAAAACTGGACAAACAAACCTGATGCTACATGAAAGACCAATAATGTCTGAGCCATATTACACAGAAATACAAACATCAGCTGTTGACATATCTCAAGATCAAAGTGGTGGAGTGACGTACAAATCAACATCAAACTCCATACACTCACGCCACAAGCATTAATAAAGAATAAACGCACAACATAGTCTTATCCCGTAGAGAGTGACGAGTGGCAGCTCCTTTGAAGCGTCCTGGAAAAAATATTGTGTAAAGGACCCTACAACCCTACAACGGGCTCAAACCGGCTACCTTCCAGTCCTCCGATGGGAGATGGCGGCTGTACCCACTGAGCTACAGCTGTTATGAAGAATGGCACTTCATTTCATTTTTCATCAGCATGGGTATGGGGAGATAATGACTCAAGCTGTTCCTCTTGTTTCTCATTTCATGGAATATTTTAATCAAAGAATGGCTCATGGGAAAGATTTTCTTGTTCAGTTATTCCCGATGTGAAACAATTCATCCGTTCACAGCTTTTTGTAGGTATCACCTACTTTTAGTGCAGAAACCTCCCAACACAGGTTCAACCGGAGGGAAAAAACAAATCAGCTTATAATCATAAGGCTGTGATTCCTGTCCCTGCTACTGTCTAGAAATGTTCCCACTCTGTGTGCCCACACAAGAGGTGATGTAAGATAATAATAATAATAATAATACATTTAATTTATAATGCACTTTACATTTGGATCAAATCTCAAAGTGCTAAAAGATACTACATACGTCCTTTTCTACGTCTTTTGGTGAGATTCGGTGTGCAGCCCAATTAAAGTCAACAGTGAAAGGCTGCCTTTTTATCATAAAGGTATAGTGTTCAGTAATGTGATCAACATTTGTCCGACCTGTTGAACAACTGGAAGAGGGACATTATTCTAAATAGAATAAAGTGTGCAAACATATACAATCTTAAAGCTTTTCCAGCTGAGTAGAAATGAATACAGTTACAACTTTCTGTTTACCTGATTACTTGCGGGGCGGCGATAATGTGTTATTGCACAATCATAATTCACTAATTCACACTTAGGAGCCCTTCCGGCAATGTTCATCAGCATTCGGGTCTCTGGGTGAAGAAATTAGTGCATCCGTATTCGTCCAATATGTTTAGTTTCTTTTTTCCATCACAGTAATGACATCAACCGCTGTTTTATAATTGTACCCAGCTTAGCTGTGTGTACAATTATAGGATTATAATCATAATGGTTATGTCGCCATGATGACATCTCTTTAGTCTGATCTGCCTAATACTGAATTAAGTATTACCTGCCTTGACTCTGGAAACCTACTCCTAGCATTTGAAGTCATGTGACCATCCTCAGTAGTTTGAGTTGTCAATAAAATATAACTTTTCCACATTAGCCAACCTGTTATATAACACTATTATCAAATTGAATGACTGTGAATCTGCATTATATCTGAAAAATATTGGTGGTGGTGCAATTTCTCCACCTTCTTAGTTAAGGGGACTTCTTTGGTAAAAGTTATCATAAAAAAAATGAAGTACTGAACTAGTCATTGACATTCCTGAGAAATGCATTGGTGCAGTGAGAAGGATTTAACTTAATTGCCCTCAGTAGAGAATGTGAGTGTAAATGGTTGTTTGTCTCTACGAGTGTTGTGATGAAGTGGAGACTGTTCCAGGGTTTACCCCACCTCTCGCTCAATGTTGGCTGAGATAGGCTCCAGTCTATGAACACAGTTTAGAAGGATATCCATTGTAAAATAACATATTCATCATTTTGTAAATGGAATAGTGTTTTATAAAACTGACATTTGAAGGGGTTAAATCCTGAAAATAAATGAATATTTGACAGTTATGACTAAACATAGGGCTGGTTCAAAAATTAACTATAATAGAAAATAACTAAATAATAACTAAAAAGGCTGAGTCAGTGTGTAAGTGTTATGGTGAGTTCATTGAGAAAACACGAAGAACAGATCAGTTAGTTTCTAAGTGTTTTTGTAATCTCTTAATTCCTATGACATAATATTGCGCTTCAGAGAATAATCCTTAAACGCAACACATAAGAGCAGGGAGACATTTTTTAATGTGAGAAACCGCAAGGACAACTATGCTAAAATAAGTCAAAGGAGGCATTATTCCCCGAGGTGTTTAACTTCTTGTCACATCATTGTAAATGTCAAATGTTTTCCACTCATGTATAAAAAGCTAAAAAGCTGTAAAAATGCAGTGAGTTGTTATACATTATTCAGACAATGACCTGTGAATAATTTAACTGGAGGAAGAGTCTGAGTGATTTTTATTTCAGGAAAGAATTACATTAATTAAATTCATATTTCTTGTAAGTCACAGGTTCCTTTTTAAAACCTTGCAAACTATGCCGATTGACTACAAATTGTTCAAAGGGCTCAATTCCTACTTCTATAATATAGCTGTGTGGAGCGATTCCAGTCCTCAAAGTCTCCATGACTCATACAGGTACATAGCATCCATCCATCCATCCATCCATCATCCATCCATCCATCCATCCATCCATCCATCCATCCATCCATCCATCCATCCATCCATCCAATCGTTACATCCATTAATCCGTCCATCCATTCATTATCCATCCAATCATTCCATCCATCAAATGCATGCATTCATCCCTTGTTCCATCTAATCTTTCCATCCATCCACCCACACATCCAATCCTTCCATCCATTCATCCAGCCATCCAATCCTTCCATCCAACTGTCCATCAATCCATCCACCCATGCCTCCACCCATGCCTCCAACCAATCCTTCCATCCATCCATCCATCCACTCACCCATACATTCATGCATCCATCCATCCTTCCATCCATCCATCCATCCAATCTTTCCTTCCTTCCTTCCTTTCTTCCATCCATCCATCCATCCATCCATCCACCAATCCATCCATCCATCCATCCATCCATTCATCCATCCATCCATCCATCCATCCATCCATCCATCCATCCATCCATCCATCCATCCATCCATCCATCCATCCATCCATCCATCCATCCATCCATACCATACTCTCTGAACAGTCTACCAAAAATAGTAACTGACTTAATATCAGACTTTTCAGAGTACAAATCTCACCCCTCTAAAAGAAAAACATCTAAAAACTTAAAAATAAGCAATATGTTAAATTTGGCATTACCTACAGATTTCACTACTTAACATTTGAGCTATTATAAAGCTTACAAATTATGTAAAGCATACTGGATACAATTTGTTCAGTTCTTCATTCGTATCTCCGTTTTGAATCCAGGTCATGGAAGCAATATGAAGCTTGAATTGTGCTGTTTAAATATAAATATAATCTGGAAGGAGTGAGCTAAATCTATTGTTTGAGCCTCCATGTTCCCCACCTTTGCAGATGAATTACAAGGTGTTTTTCACCGTTAATGAAAGTACCACAGCTGTTTATCAAGCTGTGACATACATGCTGTTCCCTTAATGGTGCAAACACATCTGGCAAAAGGTGATTCAAGGTTCAGATGATTAATGGTCATTGGCTCTAATGCTCTTTCTTACATACTGAGTATCAAAGCACATTTACAAATGGAAATTGCCAAATGATAAGACGAAAGAATTTGTACTCTTCACGGTCAGTTAGTCACAACTGCCATGAAGCCTCTTTTTTTATTTCATACGCAGCAGCATGACGTTACACCAAGTTGCCCAGATCATTGACACTTATGCTGGGATGGATTTACATGTAGAGTAGTAAAAAATGTTCATATTTCTACGATGTTATCAAGTTTTCTTTTTTTATGTTGTCGTCTGAATTTGCTGTACCGTGAACTACGTACCACCACCTCCATTTCCTACCATCTTATGGTCACTTCCCTGGGACCTATTTCTGAGCAGAAATTAATTATTTATTTTATGTTCTTTTTATTTCTATGTGTTTATTTCTTGTCACATGTGTTTACAGCAAGTCTGCCGCATTTAGTGGAACAAGAAGAGTATTTACAAAGTCTTTATGCATTACTTACATATAAATGAGAACATTGGTTTTTCATATTGTAACCTGTTCAAAATTTCAGGAGATAGTCTCCCAAGGACTTGATTCCAAGTAGGGTGCAGAGTATTGGCTCCATATGATTCACACTCATACATGTCTAACAAGTCTATTTGAGTAAATCCCCATGTTATGAACAACACTGTGTCTTGTGAGCCTTGGTCCCAGGGTGTAAGATTAAGACTGAATTTATATCTTGGATTACCCTTGTAGCCTTTGGGACACACTCATAATTGAGAATGACTCCACTTGAAATGAAGGTCATGGAAAAAAATGTTTTTTAACTTATTTTTTGATTGAGCACTTAGTTTTCACCTACGAAATAGTACCTTTACAAAACGGCGCATTTCCAGTGTCCACCACTCTACCCTTAAACAATTGTTTTTTTTCAATGCGTTAAAATATACAATTAGCCTTAAATAATTTCTCTTATTTGTACAGTGTGCCTCATCTTACAATTGTACGTACTGAAAACTGCATTAATCATGCAGCAGCACCTGTAAATAGTAAAATCATACGCTGGCTGATACTGCATGATAACAATCTTATTCAGATAATGGATAAGGGACAATGGAAAAAGAGTTGTGCATTTAATGCAAATAAACAGGGAGCCTCATGTGGTTCCCTTCAACTTTCACATAAAACAAAAAAAGAAAGACAGCTACTTTATAGAGCTTTGTCACTGTACCTTGCCAGTATGCCTTTGGGATACAGGTTCAATTCACAACCAGCCTTATTTCCATGAGAATTAACAATTCAAAGGAATATTGACTTATTGATGACGAAAATGTGTTCCACTCTGCAGATAGCGGACGGTTTATGGCATTCAGGTTAAGTTAATATCACATCAGGAGGAATTTCATATTCATGTTTCAAACAGCTTTTCCCCACTCAGCAACACACCTGCTGAGAAACCAACTCTGGTCATTGGCAGTTTTATTTTACGGAACGTGAAGTTAGCGACACCAGCGACCATAGTCAAATGCATTCCTGGGGCCAGAGGGGGCGACGTGGAATCATATTTAAAACTGCTGGGTAAGGATAAGCGTAAATATAGAAAAATAGTAATTCACGTCGGAGGTAATGACACCCGATTACGCCAATTGGAGGTCACAAAAATGAATGCTCAATCAGTGTGTGCTTTTGCTAAAACTATGTCGGACTCCGTAGTTTTCTCTGGATCCCTACCCTATCTGACCAGCGATGACATGTTTAGCCGCATGTCATCGTTCAACCGCTGGTTGTCGAGGTGTTGTCCAACAAACGATGTGGGCCTGGTAGACGATTGTCAAACTTTCTGAGGAAAGCCTGGTCTGATTAGGAGAGACGGTATCCATCCCACTTTGGATGGCGCTCTTATCTAGGAATCTAAAGGAGATGATTAGACGAGAGCAAACGTGACGTCACAGAGTTGATACCGGGAAGCAGAGACGCAGTCTAAACGCCTCTCTGCGCCTTCTTTAGAGTCACCAGCCCAAAACCCATAGAGACTGTGTCTGTCCCCTGACCACCTTTTTATTCAAGTCAAGTTTAGTCCTGACTTACGGCATTGATATTGAAAAACTAGTAGTTCATCCACAGAATCCTCTGCTATCAGACCACTGTTTGATAACTTTTGAATCTGCAATGCTAAATCACTCGCCAATAGAAAAATCTTTCTACGCTAGAAATATATCTGAAGAAGCTGTAACAAAATTTAAAGAATCTATTCCATCAGCCCTGAGTTCAGTTGCATGTCTCAAAGAATCTGACTCAAACGTTAGTCCTGGACAAATTGATTATTTTGTCCATAGGGCTGCAAGCTCACTGAGATTAACTCTGGACACTATCGCCCCCCTAAAAAAGAAGAATGAGAAACAGAGGAGAGCAGCTCCATGGTTTAACAACCAGACTCGAAACCTCAAACAAACAACAAATGAACTAGAAAGAAAATGGCAACACACTAAACTCGTTGAGTCCCGATTAGCATGGCAAGATAGCATTAAAAATATCCGTATATATTCCATCCGCAGCGCCAGAGCGGCCTATTTCTCTGCACTGATAGAGGAAAATAAAAACAACCCCAGGTTTTTGTTCAGCAATCTAGCCAGGCTGACTGACAATCAGAGTTCTATGGAGGCCCGTATTCCTAGAACCTTTAGTAGCGATGCCTTCATGAGTTTTTCTAATGACAAAATTTTAAGTATTAGGGACAAGATCCACAATGTGCTGCCTTCAATTGGCTCAAGTTTACACCCCAGGACTATGTGCTTGGAAACAACAGATAGACCTGGAGCAGATCTAGACCGCTTTATTCCTATTGATCTGAAACAATTAACTTCCCTTATTTCCTTATCCAAAACGACAACCTGTCTCTTAGACCTAACCCTCACCCCAACACTCTACTTAAAGAAAGTTTAGCCTTAGTCAGCAACTCTCTATTAGAAATCATCAAACAGTCTCTAAATTCAGGCTACGTACCAAAGTCCTTTAAAATACAGATAATGAAACCATTACTTTAAAAGCTGACGCTTGATCCTGAGGCTTTAGCAAATTACAGTCCGATATCTAACCTTCTATTCCTCTCTAAAATCTTAGAGAAAGTGGTGGCCGAACATTTGTGTGATTTTCTACGTAACAATAGTTTATTTGAGGATTTCCAGTTAAGTTTTAGAGTTCACCATTGTACAGAAACATTGTGACAGGTCTCAGTATGTATCTGTTATCTAGTATCGTGTTACCCACGGAGTTCCCCAGGGATCTGTGCTTGGGCCAATATTATTCACATTATATTTGCTCCCTATAGGCAACATTATTAGGAAACACTCCATAAACTTTCACTGTTATGCAGATGACACACAATTGTACTCATCAATGAAATCAGGTGAATCTAATCACTTATCCAATTTAGAGGCGTGTCTCAAAGACATTAAGACCTGGATGACCTGCAACTTCTTATTATTAAATTTAAATAAAAATGAAGTTATTGTGCTGGGAGCCAACCACTTTAGAAAGAATTTATCTGATTATGTATCTACTCTGGATGGTATGACCTTGGCCTCCAGCACCACTGTGAGGAACCTGGGAGTTATCTTTGATCAGGATATGACCTTTGACTCCCACATAAAACACATTTCTAGGACTGCCTTTTTTCATCTGCGTAATATTTTCTAAAATACGACACATTCTGTCACAAAAAGATGCAGAAAAGTTAGTTCATGCATTTGTTACTTCCAGGCTGGATTACTGTAATGCCCTACTAGCAGGTAGTCCCAATAAGTCTCTGAAGCCCCTCCAGCTGATCCAGAACGATGCTGCCCGTGTGCTGACCAGAACCAGGTTAAGAGAACATATCTCTCCTGTATTCGCTTCCCTTCATTGGCTCCCGGTAAAATCTGGAATCAAATTCAAAATCCTTCTGCTCACGTACAAAGCCCTTAACGGTCAGGCTCCAACGTATCTGAAGGAGTTCATAGTTCCATATTGACCAACCAGAACTCTGCGCTCCCAACATGCAGGGTTACTTGTAGTCCCTAGAGTCTCAAGGAGTAGAATCGGAGCCAGAGCTTTCAGCTATCAGGCTCCTCTCCTGTGGAACCATATCCCAATCTTGGTTCAGGGGGAAGAAACCCTCTCTACATTTAAAAGTAGGGTTAAAACTTTCCTTTATGATAAATCTTATAATTAAGGCTGGCATAAGCTAGCTCTTAGCTATGCTGCTATAGGTTAAGACTGCTAGGGGATCTCCCATGATGCACTGAGCTTTTCTCTCTTCATCTCTCACTGTCCTTCTTTATACATCCCATTCACTTTAATGCATTTTAATGGATTAAATGCATGTTACTAACTTGACTTCTTCCCTGGAGTCTTTGAGTTTTCTCACCGTGTAAGGTCAAATGGTTGGTGATTGCATCTGCTGCTGTGGACCTGCTCGATGTCCACTGATCACAAGATCCTCATGATGATGATTATTATTGTTATCATTATTATTATTTTGTATAGTATTTCCCCATAAGCTATCCCTACATGTTACATTACTATTAATGTAATTATCAACATGGGATCCCTGCTGCTGCCGTGGCCCGACCATGGAGAGTTTGAAGAAAGTGGATTAAAGCTGATATCTTTGCTGCTTTCGCCCCCGTCTGTATCTCTCCTCACACGTGTCTCTCGCTTTCTCTCCCTCTCTCTGTCTTCTCTCTCTGTCTCTTTTTTTTCAAGCCCGACCGGTCATGGCAGTAGGCCGTCCACCCTGAGTCTTGGATCTGCTCGAGGTTTCCGCCCGTTAAAAGGCATATTTTTCTCACCATTCTCGTCAAGTGCTTGCTCAAGGAGGAATTTGTTGGGTCCTGTAGTTAATTATATAAAGAGTTTGGTCTAGACCTGCTCTTTCTGGAAAGCACCTTGAGGCAACTGTCGTTGTGAATTGGCGCTATATAAATATAGATGATTGATTGCTTGATATGTTCACAGAAAGACGAAGTGAAAAATGAGCACAAAGGGTCATTTTAGCACAGATTATTCTAGCATACTTGCTAAATTGCTTTTTTTTAATGAATATAAATGAAAAAATGAAGCACAAACCAACAAAGCCATCTAGTTGCTGGTCTAACTTTCCTCACTACTGTTTATGTTTTTGTGAGATAAAGGTTTTAAATAGTCAAACGATCTAAAATCATTACATCCAACGCCCCTCTTTCTTATTGATGCTTGGAAGCTGACCTTCTGGAATGTTATACAGACATGGAAGAAGATAGAGGTGGGAGGATTGTTTAGGCCTCCGTGTTGGGTAATTTACTGTACATTAAAGTCTAAGGTATTACCATACTTGTGTGTTTGTTTGAGTTTTCAGGGTATTTTTGTGACTGATGAGGGATTAATATGAAGCAGGAGGATTTTTATTTCCTCTGTGCTGGACTGATGTATTGGTTTGACCTTTAATGTCAATCAGCCATGACATTTGCTAGCCACTTGATTGAGAGTCCTCCCTTAATACTGTTAGATGAAAAACATAAAAAATGCTGCAATAAAATGTTGTTTTTCTTGAGTAAATGTTATTTTGTTGTTAGTTGTTCAAAAGCAGTATTGGAAATATAGGAATGGATACCAGAGTTTCCCTGGAGGAGTTGGTTCGAGAATAATGAGGGTCTGTGAGATATAAAACATGAAATATTTGCTCCTGTTTAAAAATTTGGTATTAACATCCCGTATTCATTGACTGTTAGATCACTGAGATTGCCAAGATCAACAGACAGCCGGATCTTGTGTCTCTGGAAACCAAACTGCTGAACATACGTTCATGTCTGCAAAATTTGTTAGAAAGAGTGCTTTGATGGTTTGCCTAGGACAGCCATTTGAAATTCTGGTTTAGATGATGTGATACGCATCAAACTAGCTGTAATCACGGAAAATACAGACACTCACTGAGAAATCCCAAAATGTTTTAATGTTAAGATATGTTTTTATGGTGTGGCCTTTGAATGTATAACTGGGGGTTAAAACAACAGCACAGCGACATGTCTCATTAGAATTTTTGTCAAGTTTAATAAAAATCATCAACGCGCTTTTTCTTTCTTGCTATGTTTTAATGATCTACAGCTGACAAGATTTATTATCTGCATGGAACTTAAACGGGAGTGGAAATCCCAGTGATTTATAAATAGAGTCTCTAATTCTTGAAATGAAATGCATTGAAATCATTGCAGATACTTGAATTTTGTCATAAGGGAAATTGATAGCTCGGTGGTTTGATCCCTCACCACTACGGTTTACAAAACAGAATCTCTTTCAGCAACTCCAGTTTTCTACCACTGCCTGTTCCATTGGTGTGGGAGCGATTGTGTGAATGGTTATCACTCCTCAGGAGC
This sequence comes from Lophius americanus, assembly GCA_037951165.1. Classification (NCBI taxonomy): domain Eukaryota; kingdom Metazoa; phylum Chordata; class Actinopteri; order Lophiiformes; family Lophiidae; genus Lophius; species Lophius americanus. The sequence goes on from JBBDHG010000061.1 coordinate 3,302,432, forward strand.
CAGGTGGTGCTTTGCATGGTAGACTCTGCCATCATTATGAATGGGGATGAACGGATGAATGCTGGCTTGTGTTTTAAAGCATTCTGCGCAGGAGGCCAGACCAGAAAAGCACTCAAGTAGTACAGTCCAATTACCATTTTTGAAAAAATTATAAAGCCAAACATATGGCAGTCATGCACAGGATTTATGAGTCTTCCAGCAGTTTGTCGTTGAAGTAGATTAGTTCCATTTGCAACAAAATATAACAATATCCGCTTTTTCTTTTTGTCATATCATACTGTATTTTTCCATTTGTGAGAAGCTTTTCCTCCAGTGGTGCATACGGATTCAATAAATCCTTCAGACAAGTTACATTTTTATTTTTAATCTGTTATTGCTGAAACACATGAGCGAAAGACATCAATTGTCCCCGCAGAAGGAAAGAAAGGCTTCGGATTGAGTGCAGCATTATGATATAAGTCATTGAAAGCTTTTGAGGGTGTGTGACGTGACCGAGGAAAATAACACTGAATGAGAATGTGGTTCCGACATCTTTAGAGGCTCCTCCTACACATGTTCCGGGATCAAAGTATTCACAGATTATTCTGCAGGATGAGGGGAGGCAGACTCTAGCTGTGTCCCAATTTAGGGGCAACATCCATGGCAGGACATGCTGTACGAAGACCAGCGCACATTGAGAGATCAATTAGATGGTCTGTTCTATATAGAATTCAGCAGCTCTTCTGGTTGGTTACACACATCATAAAGCCCCGCATATGCCTCCTACCAACATTGACAGCTGAAGTTGATTATTTGGTCCTTAAAGTTGTTGATGTGTCATTGTAGTAATTTAAGAACTACAATCCGTTGGGGTAAAGGTAATCGAGGGAGTAGTAGTAGTAGTAGTACTAGAAGAGGTAACATTTGTGGAAGCACTGAAAATTTAGTTGAAATTCTGATAATGTGTATGCATTTATTAAAATAAATTGAGAGGCTTCACATTCACTATTCAAATGCTCGGGAGTTGCTCATTACATCGGTGCATCCATTTTGGGAAGAAAAACTTAAACATCCCTGAAGTGCGGGGAGAAGAGGGTCACTGTTGGGGAATCGAAAATACTGTCTTAGCCCCCGGTTGTTTCTGAAGTCTGTAATGTCTGGCGAATGATGGACGCAGCATTCTGTTTGAAGGACCCAAGATAGCCTGACTTGGTATATTGGCTCTAATATTGCAAGCATGTAATGATCCTGCTGGATCTGAGTGGCAAGTTTCCAGGTTGAGAGTTGCACCTGAGAATGTCAATTCTCAATGAGTGTGTCAATGAGAATTCAATTCTCTGAGTTGAATCAGAGAATGCCACAGAATGTTCGTTAGTTAGCTGCTGCATCAGGGCCACATTGTTTGCTTCGGATGACATTTCACGCTCAGCCACAGTCAGTGTGGTTGATAATATGCTCACATATCAAACTTTTATATCTTGTCATCACCATTATGTTAATAATGTTTACATTAACCCTGATGCAATTGTAAACAAACAAATAAGCGCTTTTCTTAGAATATCTGCATTTTCCTTACATGTAAACAAACATAATATAGAGTAAATCTTTTTTTTCCTGCAAACACGACTTCCTAAGACTCATTATTACCATCAAATGATCCTCAAATAGCGCCCCCACTGAGACTGCACAGCGTAATGTCCTATTTTAAAACAATACTGCGTAATAGTACATTTCAATAATGATTACCACAGGGGCACAATTCTTGGAGTTATTCTAAATGACTCTGCAGCAAATGAAGCTAAAATTACCATACCTACCGGACCAATAAGTTAAATGTTAATCTCTTGCCATTATAGATCTGCAAACTTGTACAAGTGAGGTCTATTATTTTGGCCAGAGAGGGCTCTCAAAAGTGGAAGCAGCAGTGGAAGTTTCAGGTTTTTTAAATGTGTTGCAACCGATGTGTCATATGCAAATAGTGTGCAAATAACTTTTAAAATTAGATAAACAGCTCAGCATTGTTTTAACACATACGGTTAGACGGTTTAGACTCGTTTTCATATCAAATGGTTTGTGTCAGTGCTTGAAAATGTGGATATGCTTCTTCATCACCATCAGTCTTCAGTAAAAGAAAATGCTGTCAGTGTACTAGTACATGATGTCAGTGCTGAGAAAGTCTCTTAGATCAGATAATTGTCATCAGACTAAACGAGCAAAACCGGCACAACCTACTGAAAGGTGATCAATCATCAGCGTTTTGCATTATATATATTTTTGCATGTGTTGCCCATTGAAAATATATCACTTACCCTTTCTGATGTATTTCCTACCTTTCAGGCAGCAATTGTTCACCACTTACAGGCCTTAGACACTTGCTTTAAGGTGCAATTCAGTGAGGAAAGCATCGTTTTGCACATGCTGTCAACATTTTTGTTCTTTTGTAGCAGCGTGAAGAGAATAATCTTTAATGCCTGCATTTTAATCGAGTTAGATGTGTTTGTTTGTAGATAAAAAAAAGTACCGTTGTCTTATTTGTAATTATCAAGAAATATCAATTTTGGGTAGCGTAATATTTATACGGTATATAACTGATTTGGCTAACAACTACACTAAAGCCCCACTACAGAAACCCATTATTAGTGGGTATCAGAGTTTTGTGTAATCTAGAAACACATCTTAAAGACATCATGAGTCTGGCTGATGAAGGTTAACATTGAGCATATTCTTACAAATATTTTCTACTGACCAATTATTCAGTTGTAGGATATTTTCACACAATCTACCTTGGGAAATTTAAATCAGAGCAGACATTCCCCCTTTTCTACCTACCTAATCTACCTAATCAGTTATAATAGTCAAACACTTACGGTCATTGCAGAAGGGTCCCCCATAGGTAGTCATGGTGCAGTCACAGGAAAAGCCCTCCCACAGCTGCAAACAAACTCCTTGGTGGTGACAGGAGTCCTCTGTGCAGGTGGTGCTGGGACCTTCAGGTAGTAGAAAAACACACAACACAAGTGCTTTTTATTTTATTTTATTTTACTTATGCATCTTCTCTTCTATTCAAAGGGGCTGGAATACATAAAGGAAGCCAGTCACACCTGCAAAATGAGCCCAAAGATATTAATCTCCTGTCAAAGTAATCTTATAAGTTGGACATGTTCCCCGAGGGGAAAAAAAATGCCATGTCTGAAGAAAAAAAACACCCCACTGGGCCAGATATTCAATAATCACAGTCGCGAAAGTAATAATCAGAAGCGTCGGCATAATTACACTCTCAACAGAAGAATTAATAAGATTTAAAAAAAATGTATTCATTTTTGACACCCACGGGCTACTATCAGGCCACAATCACTTTCCAATCATAAAATCCCCACAGCATAACTCATAGTGTTGTTAAATTGGTTTTGTTCACTCACGCTCCAAGGAAGAAGATGTTTCATGGCTTGAAAAATTCCATGACCGTAACCCAGGTCTAACTCTAAATCCTCTATTTGGGTTGAGTGTTTCAAGTGCTTTCTCTAATGGCTACCTTTGGACAATATAAACGTTCAGAATACCCCGCCCTCATGAATGCGTTCTTCATTGTTTAGAGGATAACAAGCGGAGCTGGCCTTCTGGATTACAGAGTCATAATTTTTCATGCTGGCATTTATAACCATAGAATAAGAATATAAATAACAGAATATGTTCACAGGTCAATCTAACTGGGTCAATCAACAAAGCTGTTTTGTTCCATTACAAATGTGGTTTCATTAGTTTTCGAAGCAGACATTAAGTTGAAAAATAGGTTTAGGGGACTGCTTCATACGTGTTTCGTGCTTCCCGCTGTGTTCCCCCGACCTCACCTCCACAACCGCGCTCCACTTCTCCGACCTTGTGGAGCGTATCAGTCAGCAGGTCAGGCAGTCTTCCGTTCAAGTCCACAGATGCCAGGCAACCTTTGTATCCTTCCCGCGATGCAATTAATCTGGGCAGGCTGCTGTACATGCTTTTCCCAACACCGCCAATGTACAGCTCACCTTTGAGATATATCTCTGGTCAATAGCAATTCTATGTAGCAAAATTCACCACACTGAGTGCATGTTAGTGTGTAAAACACACTCTGATTTAAGATCAAAATAATAATAAGATCAAAATAACAATGCAAAAAAACCCAACTCAGTTGTATGACTGTATTCGGAATAGGAGCATTACACTCAATGGAAATATTTCTTACCACACCTGGACAAGCTAATGCAAACCAACTCCATGCAGCTTGGGTGGAGGTATTATGGGTTTACCCATTGTTCTAACATGTGTAATATTCTGCCAGTGTATTCTGTTTGATTACCTACATTATGATATAATTGAATAAATATGTTCAACAATATAAAACCGAACATTACAAACACTCTAGAGGATGTGTGTTTGTGTTGGAGTATTGAAATAAAAACTACAAAAGAAAATAAAAAAAAGGAATATCTTCAAAAAAGTAACATGCTTTCATAAAATCCGTGAAAATATCCATTAAGAATATAAAAACTACTATTAAAGCTATATACAAAACTTCAAGATAATGCAAACTGGTTTAAAATGCAGAATCTGATCCAACCCATTGTTATGATATTTTCTGATAAGATACATTCAATTTGTTTTGAAAATGTACCTTTTAAATCCAGGTTGCGGGCTCCATTGGCATGTTGGGTGACGGTGTGGGAATCTATCTTCAGGATGTGCACGTTGTTGTTGTCGCGGGAGATGACCACATTGTGCCACTGGTTGTCATTGAGGGGCTTTTCGGAGTTTCCCTTCATCAGTGACGGCCCATTTCCAAGGTCAAAAACATAATGAATGTACCTACAGGACAATTTAGATATTTATATTCATTACTTCATCTCTAGATTTATTAACACTCGTTTCCATAACTTACTTGTACAAATAATACCTATGATCCTCCATTTGTCAAAGATTTAGTTTGTGCACAAATATGGCCGCGCAAGGCTAATTCCACGGAAGAAACCCACTCCCGCTGTAAATATAGAGAGCTCCCTTAGGCAAACAAAAAAAAAAAAATATTTTTTTCGGTTGATTATATACCAACAAAAAAATAGTGATGAATATTACATTCCATTTTTTCAGACATACCCCTAAATTTTACAAAGTGCCTCTTTAACGAAGGACTTATCAAACATATTGCTTTTTTTTATTTATATGCCCCATGTCTTGGATTTTCACCCTCCACCCTCTTATATGTTGCTGATCAATTAAGAAGCAGTGAAGTCACCTGCATATTATGTTTCCTTTCAAAACGAGATGACTGCATATTTTAACTGTAGACAAATCTAGGTGGTTATCAGGCTGTCTTTTCTGTGTTTTTTAAAAAGACTTCCTAACCGTTGGTTTGATTTAGTCCAAATTCAGTGCATATGAATCCACTTGAGGAGATGTATTTTGCATATAAACCATATTTTACTCTAATAGTTCATATTTTACTCATTAGACAGAGTGTTTTTTTTTTAAAGAAAATATGTTTTTCAGACTAAAATTGACATTTGATTTGTTGAGTTCAATCTGGGGGATTGCTTGTACAATGCAAGGGACTAGGGCCTTTTGGGGGATATAACCTTGCTTTTGGGGAAGACAGGATAGGCCTTGTTATGTAACAACCGACATAAGCATTCAACTACTTCCTAGCTAAAATAAATTTTTGATAGCATTACACAATATGATATAGAACAACGGTTCTCAAACTATGGTACGGGTACCACTGTTGGTACGCATGCTCCCTCTAGTGGTACACAGAGGAAACTCTGAAATTGCCTACTTTCACTAAATTAAATAAGATTAATTTAAAAACGTACAATACTATCAAAATACTATGATGAATGAAATCAAAATATTTTAACAATGATATAAATTAAAGGGGCTTTAAAATTACTTAAGCTCTTCCTGTAGTATTTTTGTTCATACGTCCATAGGCCTTTTACGTAGTTGGGTTGTGGCGCCTGTGCCAAGCCGTTACAAGCTAACCTGAGAGGATAAGACAGTAAGCGGAGGGAGCTAAAACTACGAGTGGTTTAATAACAATCCAATCGTGGCTTCAAACGGGAACTTTTAGGAAGAGAAGTGTGGATCAGGAGGAGAATATTATTAGCAGCTTTGTAGAAACTGCAGTGGAAGACGGTGAACACAGAAGCATCCCTGAATCAACAGCATCAAGCAGCGAAAAACAGTAAGGAGATATGAGTCAGGTTATTTACTGGGACTTACAGTTGTTATTGTTAATTCTTTCCCGCTCTGTCTGCGTATTGTATGTGTGTGAGCGGCTGCCCCATAGCATTATAATTATGTGAAAGAGTTTAAGTGCCAATTCTGGTGCGACTCCTTTGTCTAGTTGTGGCTGACTATTGAGGACGCATCATAGTGAGGATCATTTATCTTAAATTTGAACAAGATTTACCACAAGAGATAAATTACAATGAATGCAATCAAACTTGGAATATTGGAACATTAAAAATGTCTTGTTGTCACTCACTTTAAGTAATGTTTTGAAGATGACAAAACACAGGGGATGGGGATAGGGGTAGGGGCTAGGGGTAGGGGTTAGTTACCATTATACATTATACATTATGCACATACAAACCAAGCATACTATATATCGCCGTGTAATGTTCCTACAAATTAAGTATAATTAGTCAATTATCTCATTCTTAGCGTATTGTAGGGTAGCATGATGGCATTCTGGTAAATACTGTTGCCTCACTGGTTCAAATCCACCTGAGGTCTGTCGTTGTGAAGTTTGTACGTCAACCCTATGATTACCGAGTTCAAAAACACACAATATATGTGAATTGGTGACTTCAGACCCCCCATGACCAAGGACAGTATAAGCAATTACAGAGTATAGATGCATGGATGATGTGATGTTTAATAATGATAATAATATTGTGGGATCTTCATAGTCCACCTGGGAGAATAAATAATGTCGATGAAAGGCGGCTGCACGGTGCAAGAGTGCAGCCCCCCCGGGAGGAGAGAGCTCAGTGAGAGCTCAGTCAAGTGTCATGGTCCGGCCAAGGGGGGCTCTGTAAGGCCCGTTGCCTTCATTCCTTTCACTTGTACAAATAATACCTATGATCCTCCATTTGTCAAAGATTTAGTTCGTCCCTGCACAAATATGGCCACGCAAGGCTAATTCCACGGAAGCGAATCCCCAATCGCTGTACATATAAAGAGCTCCCTTAAGCAAATCAAGTTCAGTTGATTATATACCAACAAAAAAATAGTGATGAATATTACATTTCAGACATACCCCTAAATTTTACAAAGTGCCTCTTTAACGAATGACTTATCAAATATATTGCTTTTTTTGTTTTATATGCCCCATGTCTTAGATTTTCACCCTCCACCCTCTTATATGTTGCTGATTAATTAAGAAGCAGTGAAGTCACCAGATTTCTTACAGATCTTCGACTAAAATAATCGAGCACATCGGCGTGACGCTCAAACGTCGCACCCTGTCCATGAGGTCAAATGAAAATGGCAAATTCTTGGGAATAATGTGTATGCGGCCTTTGTTTTCCAGTTCATTTTGCTGGAGGCCGCTTGAACTCAAAAATGTTATCTGTTTTGCTTACGTTTCAATAAATAATTAAGTATGTAAACACACATTATTGTTTACTGCATGCCGTCCACTTTATATTACATTTGATGAGAAGAAAAGGCACTGACACAGACAGTGACAATAACAGAACAAAACAGAAGTGTTGAAGGCTATTTTTCATCTGCGGCATCTGTGCAAGCTTCTGCTGCAGGCTCCAGTGGTGAACAGGGCCTCCTGCTGACTAATTGCTTACTGGGGAAAAGTTTGTGCATGGTTTGACAGTGGGAATCCACAATCATTGCTTTGCTTGCTTTGTTTCGACATCTATCTCTGCTATTCGCTGTGTAACAAGAATTACTTACAATGAATAAAACATCTGGAGCCTATTAGTTGCCAAATTTGCTCAAACAGGTCTAAGCCGGAGAATGACACTGGTGCTGTGATGGAAGCGAAGGTATTTTGCCCTCCTGCACACTCTGTTTCCCTCCCTTTCACAAAATTATTTATGTGAACAAATCATTTTAAAGGTGCTTTGTTTCAGCTCCAGGCTGATGGATTCAAGATAAGAATCAGTATTAAGTGCCTTCAGTTTTGCAGCACAAATATTGCTGCACTGATAGACAATATAAAGTGCTTATTTAGATGAACAGACCGAACAGCCATAACATAGAGACCACCTGCCTAATAATCTGTGGGATCCTCTTTTGCCATGAAAACAACTCTGACCCATCAAGGCATGGAACGCAGAAGACCTTGAGATGGAGCAGCAGATTCTTTAAATTAGTCCTGTTAATTTAGAGGTGGGTCGCTCATAAACCAGACCACCTTCTTCCTCTGTTACTCCTGCATATGCAACGAGTTTTAACCAACGCTAAGTTGCCCTTTAAACCACTCATTTGTTGCTTCACCTTCTTGTATGTTTAATTCAGTTTTTAGAAAAAACTTAAAACTTATTAAACATCTAGAATGTCACATTATTTCAAAACAAAAACTGGTTTTATGTTGCTTCCCTTTCCCCAAACAAGCTTGGTAGTGAGAACTGGAATTAACTTTTCCTAAATTTTTCCAACAATAGCTCTTTTGTGGTATTTGACTACGTGGGTTGGCCTTCGCTCAATTTGCACATCACTGATTGTTGGGCACCCATCACGCTGTTGTAAGTACACCGGCGTTCCTCACCTGAACCAACTTTGGTAGGTACTAACCACTGCAGAACATCCAGGAAGACATGCAGCTTTGGAAATGTTCTGACCTAGTCATCTAGCCATCACAACATGAGACCATGCCAGAGTGGCTCAAATAGGCCCTGAAACCTCCCTTGGTGCTTCACGGGGCTGTGCCCGCTTCTCCTCAGGGATGGCTCCAATGCAGCAAATACATTTCCTGGTGCTATACTTTTATAACTTTTACTTGTATGACTGGTGGTAGTATACATACATACAACCAACCAAGACAAAGACAACAAATAGTAGCACAGAAAACATCTGTCCACAGCATCTGATAATCTTACCTTCTGGAAAACAATAAAAGAAGCAGCACATATATCTAATAGCCCCGTCAATCATCCTGCAGCCAACCAAGCACCCCCATCCCCCTGAAACCGTAATCCAAGCAACACACAGAATATTACCCCATCAATGCCTGATAATAACATCCACCTGCACAAACTTATATTGACTGGAAGACACGCTCAAAGTTTTTCTTTATAATTTTTCCTCATTATTTTGTGCCTTGTCAAACATCTGCCCTTTGATTTCCAAACACTGAATTCATGTAAAGAAAAGAGCACAATACCTAAGTTATTATCATTAAAGCTATATGTTATTGCCAGTTACAACCAAATAAGCTTCTTAGATGGGAAAGTGAAATGTCTTCAACTTGAAAAAAGAAGACCCCTCGCTTCAACCTAGATTACCCCGACCTGGATGAATGAGAATCTACACCGATGTTACCATGTTATGTCTGATCAGTGTATAAATAGTTTGTTCCTGTCTCAAACAGCCTCTTACATCTCCAACCCCGCTCTCAGCAGACCTCAGTCCTAACATCGCGGCACTTACCCTTTAACCAGTTCCACCACAATGAAGTCACTGCCATCTCCAGAGTTGTAAAGTATCAGGCCGTCAGGACTGGTGGTCTTGAACTGGAAGAAGAGGTGCATGGAGGCATAGGCCTGCAAGGTGGAGAAGGCCAGATAGCTGGCTTGAGTTAAAAATGTTGCAGGATTGGCCACAATGTGCCTCATGCCAAAGCGAGCATTGAGCTCGCAATGAGAGATGTCCCCGTTCTTGCACTGGTCCAGATAGAGCATCCCGTTGACTGAAAGAGCTTGCAGGTGGCCGATGAAGTTGGAGGGCACCACCGAAATGAAACGCCGCTCTGTCATGATTCCTGTCTCTATGTTATTGAACTCGAGGCGGGTGTGAGCACCAGTCATCTGGCCTGTAAAACAAATAGTGCAGCTTTAATTGCAAGCAGACTTTATTATGTTTGTAAGCAGCGCTTCTTCTATCCCGTACTATACCTTCCACAGTCACATTGTCCACAGAGAGCTGTAAATTCCTTCCTCGCCGCACCACCTTCACAGTGTGCCACTCATTGTCATTCAGCTTTTCACCTACCAGCAGAACCTCTGGTCCTTTGCCTAAGAGGAAGAAAGAATCAAGTCACAATCATACCATATCAGTACAGTATAAACCCTTTCTGCTCTCAACATAACAACCGCTCTCTGCTCAGGGTGTGTAGGTTTTCTATAAGGATTCAAGAACAGAATCACTCACACACATGAAGCCATCAACCTTTCAAGGGTCAATTTTCATTCATTCAATACCGCTTTATAAGAGGGGTGAAATAAAAAAAAAGACCAATGTGTAAAATTATTTCTGCCCAGAAACAGTCGAACACAATTATTCCCTTTATAGGGTAATTTAACTGATATCGACTGGGGAAGCTAGCGGGAAATATATCCTTGTTGAACAAAGTGAAATCCTTAAAGAACTACCTAGCCAAGGAATTAGAAGAGAAATTAAAACACTGAATAGACATCGCACAAAGAAAACAACTATCAAACACTACTAATGAAATGAAAGACCGTTAACAACTGCAGTACAATTTTCAGAGGAAATCTCATCATCCAAGCATTTTCCCAATCCTGTAAAACAGATTTAAACTCCTCCCAAAGTAGTGTTGTATTATGTAGAGGTCAACATGCAGCTTTAAGTTTCAGAATTTCTGCACTACTCTTTGCCTTTTTTCAATGGTTCCAAAATAGGTCACAGTGCAGAAGCTTGCCACTGCAGCAGCGTCCTTCTGAGTCGGTGCCTATGCAACAGGCCGACACGGCAGTTCAAAGGAGTTCTGACATCGCTTGGGAAACTAATTGGCCTTGCCTCGCCTAAGCTGACTGCCTTTGGGGGTTTGACTGTCTAATTGAGCTCAGGGTGCAAGAGAATTACAAGGGACGTACAGAGGGCCATAAATGGAAAACATCAACTGGTTTCCGAACGCTTCACTGTTTTATCCTTAGGGAAAGAAAACTGCGACCGGAGACTGAGGACCGGCCTGCATATCAGTGCACATCAAGCACACTGCACAGTGGTCACCATCATTCACTAGCTGAATATGGAGTGCACACACAACAGAGCTCTATTACGTCAAACCCTGCTCTCTCTTTATTTGATGGATTTACTTGGTTCATGAAAAAACAATCCCACTCACTACGCCCAGCACACAACAGACATTTTTATCTTGTAAATATCTATCATGAAAATAGAGGTACAGTCCAGACTTGCTGCAATAAAAGGGGACGATTCTAGGTAGGTGGGACAATTTGTCTTATCTCAAAGGATTGGCTCTCTGCTATCTACTACCAGTGTCTGAACCCAAACATCCTAATACCAAACAGAAAAACGGAGCAATCTTCCTTTTTGTTAAGAAAGTGAGGCATCACCCGCGTGTTTGCTTAATAATGATATGATGCATTCAAGTACCTCATACATTTTTAAACAAATTTTATTATATACCTGAAAAGTTGGGGATAGTACTGAGGGCTCATCGCTGCCACAGATCTCTCATGTGAATACGATAACTCAAAAACTGTTTAATGGATCATTTTGTAGTTTTACATCCATATAAACCTTAGTGTGAGGAAGAACTGGAGTGACTTTGGGAAAGGTCGGTTGTATGTTACCAACACTAGGGGGGGCTTTATCTCCAAGCGTTTGCGGCCATATTTTCTCGACCGTTTGTCCCATTGATTGAAAATTTGGTGCATATGATTCAACTCAAGAAGATCTATCGTGTATTTATATATCTCCTATTTTACTCTAAAGTTCACATTTAACTCGTTAGGGGGAGCCCTTTTTCGAAAACACTGTTTTCCAGACATACGTCAAAAACTATTTCATGGATAGTTTTCAAACTTTATATCACCATAGACTTTCGCACGAGGGAGAACTGCATTGATTTTGGGTAAAATCAGCTGGATATTTCTGACATTAGGGCGACCTTTACTACCAAAAGTTTATGGGCCATTAATTCTGAAGCATTGGTCCGATTTTCTCTAAATTTGGTGTATATGAATCATTTCGAGGAGATCTATCTTGCATACATTCTGTTTTACTTTGATAGTTCATATTTTACTCACTAAGGGAGCTTTTTACAGAAAACACTGTTTTCCGACATGCCTCAAAAACTATATCATGGATAATTTTCAAACTTTATGCCACAATGGAATTTAGGGGGAGGAAAAAATGGATATATCTTGGGAAAGGTCGGTTGTGTATTGCTGGCACAAGGGTTGCTTTGACTTCTAAAGTTTTATGGCCATAGTTTCTCAACCATTGATTAGACTTAGTGAAAATTTGGTGCGATGATATCTGTTTTGTTTTCATCATTCTCTTTTTTTCCTAATAGATCATATTTGACTCACTTTGGGCAGCCTTTTTTTATTTTAACTAAAAATACTGTGGCAATAACTTCACATTTAATTTAAGGGTGTTCAATCAGATGAATTGTTTGTACAAAGAAAGGGATCAGGGATTTTACAGGGATTTAAGGGGGTTGACAGCGTAGGTGCTGCACATGCACTGGGTCTATGTTGTGGAGTTTGAGCCTCAGTTAAAATTGAATGTATTAATACTCATAAACAAGAGACTACTTCAAAGGCATGGTTCCGTCACACAGGTCAGTCCGATGAGTGGGCTGGCACTTTGAACACAGGATCAGCGTGTTAATCAAAGCATGTTGTGGTAATGCTGTAATTTCGTCAAACAAATGATTTCATTTTAAAAGCGTGTTGTGTGCCATTATTCACCAGATTCTAGTGAATTAATCAGGAGCATTGCAGCAACATTTGTTCTTACAACTACTACCCTCCCACTGACAGCTTCCAAGCAGCTGCCTCAGAATGTGTTTTTGATTCTTTCTGAAACAAGCCACGGTGGTGAGGTCCCTCACCTGATAATTCAGAAAACTTCATCTTGTAAATAAGCTGTAAACTACATTTGAAAATCAGCATATTCAAAATTGAGAATAGGCCAGGTGGTGAAATCTTTAAGTCTCTCCAATGGTAGGACATCATTAAATGAAGATGGTCTAAATCAATAAGGATTTTTAGTTAGTTAGTTTTGTAATACACATGCAAAATAACTGACCAGGAATCCAATTAATTGTGTTTACATGAGAGAGCACATATTTTTTGATCACATTGCATGATGGTGCAATGCCATCTGCTGGTACAGATGGTCATTTCTAGGGCAGGTATCTAATAACAGAACTAAGGGATGCAAAACCTTTCTGTTAATGAGTCATGCCATTATATATTTATCTTTTCTATTTGCATGTATTCATGCAACTGAATATTTTATTTTCTACTGAATGCTTCAAATCATTTATAACAACCATTAATGTCTCTCCTGCAGGTGGGTCACAGAATCTGTACCCACATGCAGACGTCTATTCTGTCCAACCGTCCTCATACCCGCGAACGCACACTACTCACCTTGATTAGAGAAAAACAGTGTCCGTTGCTTAGGCTCTTACATGTGTTGAGAAGATGTTGTGACAGTTAAGATAAGCCCTTTTGCAGTAGGAACATACGTCATCAGTGGATTATTGATGATTGTTTTTTTTTGATTGTGAATGCTTTAAATACGTTTGAGACCACATAAAGGTTGTGGCACTGGCTTCTCTTCATCATTCTGGGTAGCAAGAATGCAATGTAATGACTGACATTCAGGCTGCTCTGCAAGTCTTTGAGAAATACAATATAAATGGTATTATTTTTTGAAGAATTCAGGAATTATTCATACATGAGGGGTGGAGACAAGATTTGAACTGGCGGTCCATTACATTTATAATGATTCTAAGCATTCCTAAGTCTCCTCTTTATTGAATGATCAGTATCAGAGAGGCACTAATACACTTCTCCACTAGCAATAGCTTTTATGATAAGGGTGTTATAAATGAAATTTATTATTATTATTATCTGTTTCTCACACCGCTGTGGTCTGAACCAAAACTTATAGTGTCTCTCTCTCACTATCAGATGACAGTAAAAATGTACATAAATTCCATCATTCTAACAGTACAACCTAAAGTACCACTACATCTACTATTGGCCATAATCTGCCTTTTAATCAATTACTTATTCTTGCTCATTCATATTCCAAAGACTCAAGAAAATGCATTTGATGGATACTCTCATATTGTTTTGACTATATTTCTCATATTGAAAAAAAAGATTAGTTTTTAGGGATTGTATGCATGCAATACACTTATCAACTTATTTGTTCTGCATCTTATTATAGCAGATCTGATTTAGGATCTTTTTCTTCTTTCGGCTGTTCCCTTCAGAGGTCACCACAGCAGATCATTTGTTTCCATCTTGCCCTCCCCTCTACATCCTCCCCTGTCACAGCCAACCAACTGCATCTTCTCCTTCACCACATCCAGAAATCGCCTCTTTGGTCTTCCCTGTTTTTTCCACGCTGGTCCAGCATCCTTCTACCAATCTATCCAATATCCCTCCTGTTCACGTGTCCAAACCATCTCAATCTGGCCTCTCTTACTTTCTCCAAGATGTCTAACCTGTGCCGTCCCTCTGATTTGCTCATTTCTATTCCTGTCCATCCTCCTCCCTCCCAAAGAAAATCTTAACATCTTCAACACTGCCACCTTCAGCTCTGCCTCCTGTCTTTTGGTCAAAGCCACCGTCTCCAAGCCACACAGAAGGACTGGTTTCATCTACCGTATTGTAAACCTTAACCTTCAGTCTTGCTGTTACTCTTCTGTCTGACATAACACCTAACACTCTTCTCCACCCACTTCACTCTGCCTGCACTCGCTTCTTCATGTCTTTTCAAAACTCCTCAAAAGCTGACCCCATTTACTTAAACTCTGGCATCTTCCTAACCTCTACTCAATGCATTTCCACAATTCCACCTACCTCCCTTCCATTCACACCAAGTATTCTGTCTTACTGCGACGTTCCTCCACCTCTTCAGGTTTTGTTCCACCTGCTCCCTGCTCTTACTACAGATCACAATGTCATCCGCGAACATCAATGTCCATTGAGACTCCTGTCTGACCTCATCTGTCAGCCTGTCCATCACCATAGCAAACAAGAAGGGGGCTCAGTGAAGTCCCAACTTCACTTTAAACCCATCCGTGACTCCAAATGAACACCTCACCGCTGCTATGCTGCTCTCATATGTATCCTGCACAACTCTAACATACTTCTTTTTTTGCTAAATCTATCACCATCTGCCTTTCCATGTTCCTTACCTTACCACCATACCTGCCCATCAACTCCTCATCTCCGCCGTTCCCTTCTCCAACATGACAGTTGAAGTCTGTTCCAACCATTACTCTCTGAACACTGTGGAGATACTCTCCATCCCTTTATCTAACTCACTCCAGAAATGATCTGCTTCTTTCAACTCACAACCAACTTGTGGGGCAGACACAATGACAACATTCATCATCAAACCTCCAAGTTCTATCTTCATACTCATCACTCTATCTGAAACCCTCTACACCTCCGGAACACTCTCCACATTTTCCTCCCTCAGAAAAACTCTTCCTGTCCATCATATCATCTATCTCTCACCTACAATGCTGCCTTTCCTCATCTATCAATGTTTCCTGGTACGTCTTCTTCCTCTCTGTCTTCTTTTTCTTTGAGCAACTGTAGTATAGTTTCCTCTGGCATCCTGCTGGTTAACAATGCCAGTGGCCGTCATTGTTGACCCCGACCGATCCGGTTTGGAAATCAGTTTCGTGTCCAGCAAATTTGATGGTGATAGATTTTACGTCTGACGCCCTTCCTGATACAAATCTCCCCATTTATCTGGGCTTGGGACCAGAACTAAAAGTACAGTGACTTGTGACTCCATAGTGGCTGGGTTTTTTTTTTAGGATGACTCGTATCATTAAAATCTTTAAGGTGTCAGAAACAAAGACAGCAAATGTACAATGGGTAGCTGGTTTCAGACATATATTATATTCCGTTGAATACCTCAAAACAGCTCACAATCTAACCCTTTCATGCATGACTTACATAAATCTCAATTAGATAGCCCAGCAAGTGTAGTTAGAACCATAATCACTGTGTCTGCATATCCTTGGTGTTATCGCGGTACATCAAAAACTATTTCAAGCATCATTTTCAAATTTCATCATGATATTTTAATTAACTATTAATTGATGAAGAAACAATTGCACTCAAATACTTACTTTAATCATCTACTCGTCTACTTTATCAAAGCATTATTTTATCAGTTATACAAAAGCACCTTATGTCACATTTATATTTAGGCTTTTGTCTGAAAGCTTCAATCAAAGCCAATGCTCTGGATGGACCAGAGATTTTAGTCAGGAGGTCAAAGTTCAGTGAATACGCTTTTGGTGGTTCCAGCTTTTGAGGTTATTGTTAGCCGTAAGCAGCTTTATCCACCTTTTTGCTGCAAATTTGACAAATTGCCTCCTGCAAGTACCCAGGCTCACCTCTATCATTTGGCAGAAAATCCAAAAGTAGTGCTCTGGTGTTTGCTTTGAGACTAAATGATCCATGAATGAAAGTTAAGCTCCTCAAGAGATAAACAGCCAGAGATGCTTAAGGCTATGCATAGACGTGGAGATTTGACATAGTAGATGATTGCCAACATCAAAAGGTGGAAAACGATGTGCCAATGGTGATGAAATATTCATCACCATGATGTCTTCATCATGAAAGACATTCATCTTTCATCTATCTGCTTTGATAAAAATGAACGGTTACAAATCTGGTGATTATGCAAGAAGAATGGTGGGTGACACAAATAATTGTGAACAGGCGTGTGCTCCTAAAATTGGAAAAATAAACTAAAAGTAACTAAAATATCAGCAATATATTTAAAACTTTATGCAGAATTTCTTGTTTGATAGTCATCTAATGGTCAGAAATCATGACGTCTTTCAATTAATCTCAGCTCTGCCACAGCGGTGTGATTACCCAATATTATGAGACTGCTTTCCTCGTCACCAATAATTGCTAATTGCATTTGATTTTACTCAGCCCAATTATGAGCTATGTGAATAATTATACACGAATAAATGAATGACTCTGACACAACAACTTTGAAGTGCTGTATGTCGTATTTAGCTACATTCGATTTCAATATAATTGCAATGCAATAATGAGGAGATGTACTATTTAAATTATTCCTTGAATGCTGATTTCTTGAGTGCGGAGCAAAGTATTCAATTATATTCACTTGTATAACACAGATAATCTCATTCCAGCGCTTATCTTTGTAAGAATGCTTGTGAGCAGAATGTGCCATAAGTAAACAAGGAGATTGGGGACCGGAATAAATGAATTATTGTGTTTTATGGGGGAATAGAGCATGATAACACAGTGCAAGTTTTCTAAATCATAATAGAGCAAATAATTATTGGAGACACTTACTGAGATTACAGTCTATCTTGATACAATCTGGTGAGAGAGAGAGTGAGATGGTGAGATTAAAATAAAAAAGAACAGTACAAAAGAGGAGAATATTTCACATCCTTCAAGGTACATTCTGCAGACATTTAGTGCTTTTCAGAGCCCACCATCCGGGGACAGCCTCGAGAGTCTAAACCAGCACTTTCCTCCCTTAGGTGTTCATGGCGATAGACAAAAGAATAGCGAGTGAAAGGAGAACCTCAGCATGTGTGAAGCACAGCTGTGATGACAAAAAGACAGATTCAATTTGGAATCAATCAAATATTGACTGACCACAAAAGTAGAGGTGCACCAGTAATATTTTCAGTATGGGTAAAAGCTTCCGGAATTCAGTATGACAGCTTCCGATTCCATAACACTGGACACTTTAGTTAAACACATTTGGCTGAAAGAAATGTTTTAAAAATGAATGCCCGGTAACCAAATGTACTAAAATAAATTTAATTTACAGAAAAGTGGAAGTATCTGCTAAAATCACCTTAATTATAGAAATAAGATAAATTGAGCGGAATTTAACAGAATTAGACATTCTGCCTCTTTCCTATCTCCCTTTATGTGTGTTGATTATGACTGCTGTGTGTTTTTGAGGATAAAGGATACTGTAATGAACGTGATTGAGCTAACCTACAGACTGAGAAGAAAATGAATGAAAAAAGTATTATGTGTAAGGGTGTCGATTAATGTAATGTGATTATTCCAGTGAAATTGTACCAATGCACCTCTACTCAGGAGCTGATCCATCAACAAATTAAAGTACTGTAATATTTTTTTCCAAATCAGATAAAGAGGAAAGAACGATTTGCACAACCTGCAGCCACAACGACCCTTCCACCATGAAAATAGCAAAAGCACAAATGTGATGCCCTACCAACATTTCTTTATGTGTGTGTCAGCTGATTTGAAATAATTTAACAATATTAAGAATTTTCCTCTCACTGATCGTTTCCAAAGATAGTTAAAAAACATTTTTACAAGTGTAGATGACTGGTGTAAGTCATGTGGCTGAGGTGTGCTCTCAAGCTGTCAACCATCACAGAGCAGTGGATACAGACAGCCAGAGACCACAATAACTTCCTGACGTGGGTGTGTGTGAGAAAGTGTGCCCTTGTGTGTGCGCGTGTGACACTGTGTGTGTCTGTCGTTGGCACACACTGCTCAGTGAAGCTGAGCTAAACTGGACAGGCCAGTAAATGTGGGGGTGGGGACTGCAACGGTCACGTCTACGGTGTTGAGCGGTTTAAGTGGTAATATCTCAGTAAAAAGACGGATGAGGTCTCTGACTGCCTTCTCCTTGAACTGCAGACAAGCCATTGAAGGGCTGAAAGAGCCGGGACGGTCAGATGAGACCTGACCAGTGGATGAACTGAGAGAGAGAGGAGGGAGAGGGAGAGAGAGAGAAAGAGTGAAATAGAGAGAGAGAGAGAAGGAAAAATATGCACACCTCAATCTCCACTTGCTTAAAAAGGCGTTACGTTTTTTTTAAGTTACTTTAAATATTCTTTTAATTCTAGGTAATATTTTTGATGTTTCACCCAATCATTCAGTTTTGAGTTATATCCTCTGTTTGGGCTCTAAACCATTGACACTCAGTGTTGTTCATATATCAATACCATCTAAGAAGCGTTGTTACATTTCTCTCTCTCTTTCCTAGTGTTCCATGTATCTGTCATTTCAAAGAATGATGTATTACTGATAGTCCCTTCCATGTTTCATCTAATGTTGAATTTAAACCTATGCGGTATTTGTATTAGAGAAAGGTGAGTGAGGAGGAGAAAGAAAGTGTTGTTGATTTCGAAACGAGTCTTGAATATGTGATGCTGTTGGTGTTAGCAAACATATGTATTTTTGGCAAAGATAAACATAAATACAAATGTCATCCATTCTTCACTCAAGCTATCACTTAAACTTGATATTAACATTTCAAGTAATGTCACGTATATATGCAAAATGATGGTTGTCTGTGTTTTGTAGATATCCTTTACAGTTATCCTATTATGTGTATATATGTTGACTGAATAAAAGAAAGTGAAACTGAAAAACTAAGTACATAGAACTACAGTCGGGATTTATCCTTTTTAAGCAACTGCAGTTATTGTGTATGAAGATGGGTAAGAGAGAGACAAATCAAATCTCCTGAAAACTAGGGGGCACCTAACACTAAAAGGTCAACTGGTAATATCTGCCCGCATTCGCCGCAGCAGCTTTACCCAGGTTCACAGTGAGTTTCACTCTGCCTCCGTCCAGCTCCAAGCGCAGGGTATCTGCTGACTGCTGGGAGGTCGTGGCCATCAGCAGCCCGAAAGCCCTCTGGGACATAAAGCGAAGGGACACATCCTCGGCCTCTGTGTGGATGGTCCTCGGCAGCACCACCTTCAGATACATGCTGCCGTCATAACTCACCGTGGTGGCCTCTAGCAATTTCAGAAGGAAGAAACATTAGCAGACACCGAAACCCAGAGGTAACCACAATACTGAATTAAAAACACATAGCGGCATTTACAAAATGAAACCTGAATGCTATTTGAGCTTATCTCAGGTGCAGCATGATTTAATTATAGATTGCAGTTTTCATCAGTTGCACCAGATGGCAGAAAAAGCCTGGAGCAAAGTAAGACAGAAGGGAGATTGCAGCAAGAAATTTCAAATCAAATTTCTGAAGGATTTATACCCTTCATAAAGCAATACAAGGGAGATTTTCATATATCCTCATCTCATTAGATGCCAGTGGATCAGCATAAATTAGTCTCTCTGAGAGAAAACCTTCTGCATAAAAATGCAGAAAGGTTCAAGCCAAATTACTCTGCATTACTGAATTTCTAATGAAGCACTTATAGCCTTTCAAAATCATAATACTGTAAATTCCTCAACAAATTCAAATGGGTTGAATTAAAAAGAAGAAAAAGATTTACGTGTCACCGTCGCCTACATTGTGATGAGAGCACAGCTCTTATTACACACATAGATGGTATGTGGTTTTAATCATGCTACAATTTCTAGTGACACTAGTATTGTTCCAGGAGCCTGAGCATTAAGGCCTGATAATGATTTTTCTCTGTATCTGATATTTTTTTTCTCCATTTTTGCAGAGAATTCCCAGCCGCTACACAGCTATGATGATAAATAAAATACCAGCCAAAGTGTTCTGAAAGGTTTGCGGCAGCATTTTAAGATCACTCATTCTCCCCGTCGAATAGCATCCCTCTCAGAAACCCTTACCTTTCTCACAGCTTGGACCTACGAAGCCGGTCCCATTGCAGTCACAAATGTGGCGGTTCCAGCCTTCCCAGCAGTGTCCACCGTTGGCACATGTGTCTCTAGCACACCTGATATGAGTCTCTCGGGTGCAAGAACTGCTGACACCTGTTGCGCTCTGAACCTCTGCCAGCCTCCACAGGTTACGGCTCTGTCCGTCAATGAAGAGATCCCTCACACAGCCCACATAGCCGAGGCTGAGGGAGGCTGTCCATACCTCAGGGGGGAGCATGATGGTCTGTCGATCGTCAGGTAAACCCCCAAGATACATGTCTCCATTTAGGTCGAGGATCTCACTGCCTTCATTAGCAGAAAAAGGGATGCTCTGGCTGTTCACAGAGATAAAGCCTGGAGGACAGAGTGAGAGTCAAATTGTACTTACACAATGTTTTGATTGAAGAAAAAATAAAGAATAATAATAAAGACAGGTGATTGTGGGGGTATTGTTCAGGGTACGGAGAGAACTTTTTGAAATTGATCCTTTGTGAGGAATTGTGAGGAAAGTGAGGAATTACATTAAAGGTTTACGTTCTTGGCAAGGAAGTAATTTATTTGTATGTATGTATTTATCAAGCCATATTGAATGAAATGGCGGAGGAACGGTATGCTTTTTTTGATATGTTTCGAATAACAAGGCAGACATTTAGATTGTATTGTATAGGCCCAATTTGAGGTAGGTGACTATGTAATTGGGCACTTGTAAAATAGGTTAACACAGATTTTCAAATGTCATGCAAAGATTACAGCAACTAAAAATAGCACAGTAATTAAGATGTAATATTCATTCATGTTTCACTGCACTGAACAAAAAGCGAGAGCATACCGTGTTGGCATATGGTGATTACATAACTCGGAACACTCTTCTCCTCTACAGCTAAAACAGGAGGAAACAGAAGCAGAGATATTTCTTCCTTTACCTCAACAAATACACAAAATTATCTCACCGTTGCGTCCTTTCCTCTGGAAGTCCACGTGGCACCACTCGCCGTCATCCAATCTCTTGTTACTGGCTTTTATCTTGATGCTGCCAGAACCCATATCCATGACCAGGTAAAGAGATCCATCAAGGAGCTCAATGGCGAAAAAGTCAGCCCTGGGCTTCTTGTTGTGCTGGGCAACCTGTAGACTGCCATGGCTGAAGAGCAATAGGCCGCTGGGCTCTGAGGTGCGGAAGTCAAAAGATATGGCGCCTGTCTTCTTTGTGTTCCATCGGGGCAATGTCAAGTAGGCAGACGGCGTGTCGAAGGTGACCGGCTCCGGGGCCTCCACATTATCGCAGCTGAATATCAGGTCGCCGTGGATACTAACCTTAGGGTCTTGCTGTTCAGCCAGCTGAGACAGTTCCAGTCTAAACTCATTATTCTTGTAGACCACCTAATGAATGAGAGAGATGTTGTGGTGAGGTAACGGCCGATGACAGGAATAAATTCAGCCCAAATGTTGAATAATATTTATCAGATTGTAGAATTCACATGATGCAAAAATGGATTCAAAGAAAACCCTGCACCTAATTATATGGATGTCTAAGGACCTGATGCATTAACAATAAGGCAAAACTGATGCTGAGTATCCGTGCAGTGATTGTAGAAGCATGTATCTGATGTATCAACGTAGATTTCAATTCAATGTTTTTAATCCATTTAAATTCATCATTCACTACATTTATTTATTTTCCATTTCTTAAAAGTCACACCACACAAGTCTCATAGAGATGAATAATCTCCCCTCACGAGAGCAACCGGGTCAAACAGACCACAGAATGTGTAAACAAGCTTGCATAGACCAATTTACAAACATAGAGGCAGTATGAGTTCATATTTAATAATGATAAAGAATCCAAAGGCTTTTGAAATGCAAAATAAAAATGTTTTATTTAGTTGGGTCACTCATAAAGCTAGAGAAGGTCAGACAGAGGAACAGTCTTTAATTGACCAGAGGAATCACAGTCACATATCACAACAAAGTAAATTGACATAATATCAAGTCCAAGCAGAGCAGGTGGATCGTAGAGACGTGGCCCCGATCCTTTAAGTTTAACACCTGATCAAATATTTAAATCAGTATATTCAGTAAATGTGTGAAGGCATAAGCTTGAGCATTCATAGCTGAACTCTTGATGGAGTACTCGCAAAGTAAAAAAAAATCCAATTTTGCACCAATCTGCGGTGAATGTGAAATCGACCTGCCTTTGTCTTCGAGAAATGTCTTGCTATTGATTTGGTATTTTAGATCCAATCACAGAAAAACACACTGAATACAAGAGCCTTTTTGAAGATATTTGCTTATAATAAAAAATACAGCGACTTACCCAGTTATAACTAAACGCTTGTTTAAAGTTCTTCGTGTTGTTCTTGCATTATTTGCCGCTTTGATTGTGCATTCATCAATATGCACAGCGTGACACAACAATCCTTGTCTCATTTTGTATCAGTTGTAAGTCAGCCAGAGCTCGTTATTATCTGCCACACTATTCTGCAGCGAGTCACTGCCTTAGGTGACACACAGCACTGCACAGAGGACAAACAGCAGAGCTGAGAGGCAATTTGAGCCGAGATCACACTTCACTACACCTCGGTGTGACTAATTAGGCAGTGAAATGGTAAAACTGACCATTGACAAATTGCTGCAACAGGCGATTTATAAACAAGAAGACGGTCAGTCAAGATAGTGACTTATACAATGCTGGAAGGGTGTGTAAGCAGGATATATACCCTTGGTGTTTACAGCTGGGAACCAATTTTAACAAAAGAAATACTTCGACGGCCACATCAAAAGGAAAGGTTATTCAACACAAAACACAAGATAAAATTGTTTTATGTTGACTCAAGTATGCGAAAGCAAAAATAAAGCTCTTCTGGAGTTGATTGTGAAATATAACATCAGTCTGAGAAGGAAGACCTTCTCTGCTGTTAACAGCCGCGTTAGAACATTATTCATGACCAAATTTGGCACAATCTTTCAAAAGAAACTAATGATGCGTTGTGGGATATCCTGTGGACAAGCGTACCGTAGATCAATAAGCTGGTGACTTCAAAGACGGATTCATCTCTCCCTGCTAGCTGATGTTGTTGAGGCATTTGTCTGAAAGTGGCCATTATTTTTCCTGTACCTGATAATCGGGCGGTCTCAAAGCCAGCAGCACTCACTCGCATTATCATGTAACAAGCCGAGATTAGTCATGACAAAATCTCTTTATTCGAAACAATAAGACACACAGCCTGCAAAATCGATCCACTGCTTGTACGACAAAACATTTCTTTGACACTGCTCATTTTCTTTCCCCGCATGGAATAAAAATAATTATTTTTGTGATTTCTGATCCCCTCAAGTCTCTATCCACCAAACCACCACAAAGTTCATCCCCAAGCTTTGGCTTTGCTGGACCCATCGCTTAACCTGGATCCTGAATCCACCATGGTCATGAGTTCTGCTTCTGATCACCTTCATTATGAGGATTCTTCAGATTTACCATGCCATTATCATGACTCTAAAGCCCATCATACTCTTCCCTGCGAGCCTGCAGTACATCTAGGTGACTATGCTCAGCAGTGGTGGGTCTGAACACCACATGTGCTACACCGCCCACATAGTGGAGGTTGAAGTATTGGTAGCATTACTGGAACAATAACCTTCCCATAAATAACATCTCAGTTTCATTTTGGTGTGTTCACACTGCACTAGTTATATGGACACATCATTCACTTAATGCTTGAAAGCTATAAATGCTAATGTTAAACATTAATATTAATAAATACAGCCTATTCTAAAACAAAAATGTTAATTTTAAAGGTTCCAGTCTGCAATGTTTTATGGACAAAATTACATTTTTAGAGTTCATAGAGTATTACATTGAAAATGATAATAGCAAAGAACCTTTTTGCTAAGCCAGCGGATGTTTTATGTTAAGCAACAGCAGCAGTGTTTTCATCACGATAGTGCAAACATGCTCATAATGACAGTGCGACAAATACAGATGTTTCAGTAACAACGTATAACATTCTTATTTTAGTCTATCAGCATGCTAACATTTTTTATTCGCACAAAGCACAGCCGAATCCGAAGGGATTTCAATACGCACATGCATGGTACTTGTCATAAACCAGGATTATAGGCTGAAATTTACAGGAGATCATTGAGAAATTTCTTTCAAAAATATGTCATGTTATCATGTCAATCTCAGAGTTGCGCCGAGTGAAATGTCTGCCTAATTCATCCTATAGGAAGCCAAAAATGTCTGCCAAATTCACTAAAACACATCCAGTGGTTGTTGGGATTTACTATATTTGTCTGGAACAAAGTGGCGAAGAACAGAATGACGGCAAACAATGTCATCATCAGGGGCTGTCCTGCAAACCATAGATGCAAAAATGTGTCTATAACGTCTCTGTGTGTGTGTCATGGGACTTCACTCTGAAACTCAGATTACTGGTTGTGAGCACAAATACAGCCGAATTTAAGATTTCAGTTCTTTTACAGAAAATACTGCTTTGCTTTTACGTCGGATTTGGCAAGCTGAGGGGCTTTTTTTTCTGCCTGGCTTGCAATAAGAACATTTCAAACTGTAAAAAAATATTTTTTTTAACTTAGTTCTGACGTGCGGAAGTGCTGGAGTCATAAGCACGGCTCCAACAATATTCAAATGAGTAATTAATTTACAAGATAATGTAACATTCTACGTAACCTACCGATGTCCCGCTCAGTTATGTCATTTCTACTCTATTTGCCTTGAGCATTTTGTGTATCCCATATAGTCAGTGTACAGTAAGTGAACTGTCTATTCTGTCTTTCATACATTGAACCTCAGGGTGAATCCCATGAAGCGGGATCTAATGGGGATAAAGAACAGCGCCTAATCACAGTTTATAAGAATTTATGGAATAAATGATCTTCAATCCTCGTTCCTGAGAGACTTGCATGTTTGAGGTGGTTACTGACCCTAAGAAAATATGTAAACCCAACTGCAACCTTTTGCTACCTTCTTCTAGACAGCTTTAATTTAAACTACGGTGATTCATGTCACTTACTAATCCTACCTCATCACTCTCGTTTTTTTATTGCACAATTCACCTCATTTGCTTTTTACAAGATCACATCATTAAATATATGTAAGACCAGGCAAAAGCTGGGCATTGACCTCTAACTCACTGCTTTGACTTTACCCATTCTGATGCTGAGGACATGATCTTAACTTGCTTGCTAAAGATAATTAATGTGACAGCTACAACCCCGAGCTAAAAAGCATCACAAATCTGGATACACTGATGCCAGTCTGTGTTTCTGGTATGCTCCTGAGGAGATGCAGGCATTTCTTATGTATATTAGCTCTGTGTTCTCAAAGAGATTCCTGCACAAATCTATAAAAGCTTACTCGCTCTGCACAGTGCAGCCTCCCAGGTGAATCCTTCTCCTTTAAATATCCTACAGCAGGAAAATCGATATGAATGTGTTACTTTCTATATGCAGGACACACTCTGCTTATCTAAGGAGTGTAGGATAGTATTTCCGGTCCTCTGCTGGGACCGAGGTCAAGCTGTACTCACGTCTTTCAGGCATCCCATGAAGTTGTTGCTGACTGGAGAGCCTGGCAGGTCTGCTGTGTTTTGGCTGCCGCCAATGTAAAACAGATCATCAGAGCCCAGCATGGTGTAGTCCTCTTGAGTGTATCCGGTGTTGGTAAGAATCCCATCCACCAAGATCGTCACCTGCAGGAGCGACCGTAGGAGGAAAATAAATATTCAGACATGGAGGTATTCTGAGTCGGACAGAAAGAACTGACCTAATTATTTCCCGCTTCATTGTTTGACTCCTGTTGAGTTTCCCTTAATGTTCAATCTAGGGGGAAATTTCAAGAATAGATTTGAAAGCTTCAGTAATCCCACACTGATCCTCATTTCTGATATATATGCAGGGTCGCAGGGCACCATAAATATTCCTTTCATTGGTATTTCAGCACCAACGCCAGACCAATGCCACAGTATACTCAAGTAATTTCATATTACATATATTCAAGATTGCAAGCAATACTGCAATTGGCAGCAAAAAAACAAGATTATTGTTGTATCTGTCTCATCTCTACACAGTGACTAAGAAAATGAACAGATGCATCTGAAGGAAAAAAACGTCTCCAACACGGCAGGAAAAAGCTAATTGTTCTACTGTCTCATGCCAACTTTCATAGATAATGCATGGATTCAGCGGGAATATATGAGTAAATATCTATAGACAAATTCCAACCGCACTCTCAACTGAGCCATAAATGCACTTTATTGGGCACATATTTAATGATTAATACAATTTCTTTTAGAGTAATCAGGATTTTATAATCATTTAGGATTTTTATATGGACATTCCACAAAGAAAAATAAGAATTTTACGTCTTTCATCGTCATGGAAGTTCCAGGAAGTTCTTCAACAGTTCGGTTCTACAGATAAAATTTTATCCTTTCAATGTAAAGAAACTGAGAAGACTCTGAGTTGCACTTCTGGACAGAACAGATAAAAAAACTCATACAGTGACAAAACCCAACAGACCTTGGTTTCAACAGCGGCAGTAAAGTCCATCTAGAGCAAATCATGATCATAATAACCTCGCCAGGTTTCAGTAAGCACACACGCAACAAATCCTTTAAAAGGTGAGGTGGGCATGGTCAAGTTATTGGATTTTCAAAAGCCTTGTTGTGAATGAAGCTTTTTGAAATATGCGGTGTCTTACTTTGTAAAAGAATGACCTGACACAGTATGTTCAGGTGTCAGGTCTCTGAAATGGCAGATATTGATTTCTGTCTAGCTCGCGGGGAAACCTTCAGTCTCTCAATAATGGTTTAGAGACATTGGACAACTGCAGGGCTTGACTTGACTTTCCTGTCTGCGAGCTTCTTTTTCTTTCACTCCATAATGTCTCAAACTTTTCTCTAGTATTTCAAAATTAGAGGTGAGCTGTGGGCGAGTTTAATGGCAACTATTGCATGAAGCAAAATATTATATTAATCCTGGGAACACACTGCAATAAAAACTCCAGTCCTCAAGGATCTGTGCAAATTAGGAAAGGTATATTTATGACTAGTGGTGCATTTTCGAGAATCAAAGTGGGATTTTAATTGTCTGAAAGGAACAGAGGCAGATATGTCTGTGCATGTTGTTTGTTAGTGTGTCCAGCAAAGGAATCGGTGGATAAATCTTTAAAACGGGTCTGAACAGGAAAGGGAATGGTAGGTGGCAGGTGCCTACCTGCCAGTTTACCTCTGACAGTAAAAGACAGATGGCGAGGGAGATAGTAATAGGAAGAATTCTAGGCTGAAAAAGCACCACCGAATCTAATAAAATGTTTCCACCAATGCTCTCTCGGGAGTTACAGTTCTCCCAATCAACATGTCAGCGAGGCAACTTATCTTCAGGGAAAGCAATTTACACAGGGATCAAACGCATGACTGAAAGCATAAGTGACGTTGCAGGCATTGGATTGCTGCATTTCTGGACAGCGCGGTAAGGAAATAGATATGAAGGAGGAAACAACTTTATATGCAGATTATAATATGACACTTTTAGAATGTATTTAATGAAGAAAGAGTTTCATATAAAATGAGCCCTTGCAAAGAAAGTAAACATATAAATGCACCTCAAGTGCCAAAATCTCAATGACGAGAAATGATATTTAGTTTAGCTGTGGTTCAGGTAAATGTATTCCCCTTATGTGACACAAAGAATGCTTGGACTCATTTTACTGTAAGAAGCCAAAGCTGCTTTAAGTTTTAATGATATGTTAAAAATGATCCACAGGGATCCACAGGGATCCTGTTGGACTCCGTGCAGCACAGCACACACTCTTAAATTGTTAGCCATGGTCTGAATATTGCATTGCGCCTTAGTTCAAAAGTATTTCTGAGTTGTTGCATTTTGTGAGTCTCGGTAGAACATGCACACTTTCCAATATGTCCCATTAGCATTGGCAGACTGAAGGTTCAGGACAAAACCCAATGCTCAAAACTACGCTGACAGACAAAACGCTACTTTACTGCATACTAGTCTGAATGAAGGTTGAGAAGACGCTGAGAGGGGGATGGAGAAGAACATCACATTACTTTTTTGTCATTGTTGAAGTACCACCACAGCAATTACTGCTTCCAGTGAGTGTTTACTGTTTTTTGTTTGCTGTTTTATAAATTTTCTGAGTGATAGTCAGGATACAGATGACAAGGATTTTTAACTTTTGTTGTAAAAACATGTTTTTGACCATGAATATCATGAATAAATAAATACCTTGTGTTGTTAGAGAAAACATTAATGTCATTAAAATTTAAAAAACATTAAAGTTCTCCGTCCTCCTTATTTTTAAACTCGCTAGTCATCACTGGTTGGCTCAGACTTTTCAGGTGTGATAGCGCTCTGAAAACAATATTTCACACGTTCACCACATCCACCATGATTGTTGCTATATCAATGTTGAAAGTCTAAATATTATTTCAGTTGAACCAAAAAAATGTGTTGTTACGGTTGAAATTGGTATGAATGTTCTTGTCTAAAATAGTGGACTGATTCCTATGACAATTCCTATTTAGTCATAGCTTCATCACACAGTTTGTACCTGCCAGGGGTCTCTCACTAATTATAAACCATAACATGTGCCTAGCATAGGAGTTGTTTCAATCATTGTTGAAAAAAAATATATTGCCAATGAAAACGCACATTTATCTTGAAAGTTATAACACATTTCAAATTTCTGGAAGCATTTTTAGCAAAAGCCTTTCAGGCAACTCAGCCAGTTTCCTTGCCTAAACAGAGTCAGAAAGAGAAAAATAATAGTTTCATTATTCAATAAACATCTTAATTGAGAAAACAGGTAAGCCTCTTTATTGACTTTGGAGGGGTTTTGGGTTTTTATCTATCTTTAATAGCTGTTGATTATTACTTGTTTTGATGGTTGCTGCTGTTGTGGCGCTGCCGGGGTTCCTTGGAGCACGTATGTGTATGTGATGCAGCTTGGCTGGAATCTAACCCTGTTGAATCCTGATTGAGCTGCTAACATTTTATGGCATCGTTGCTTTCTTGGTGCTCATAGGAGTAAATGTGACTGGTTACTAATTTGAGATATATGCAATGTATGATTTTTTTAATTCCGCATCATGTCATTCTGTGTAAAAGTTAGTACTTATGCAATTAGAGTTTGTCCCTCATAGGTGTTGAGCCTCGTTTGAACCATTTTATTCCACAAGATAAATGTTACTATCTCTTTGAATAGGGGCTGGCTATGAAGTATGAAAACAGCCTGTAGCCGTAGTGACAAGGTGGAGTTATTTGAGGGCAGCTTAAATGTGGTAGTATAGCATTAAAGGCTCAGGTGGAAAATCCTTGGTCTGTCACTGGTTTAATTTAATCACATCTCACCGAGATATATTGAGAAGATGAAAGGATACACATTATTTCTATTACAGGAAACCCACCAGAAAAAGAGAGATACTCACTTTTTGAGTTTTACTACATGCGATACTTAAACTTTAAATTTCTTTTTTTTTTTTAAAGATTCTATAAACTAGCTGTACAAGGGAATATCAGCGTATATACCTCTCCAGTCAACACCTTTCACTTTTGCCTTTTCCATTACACATTTGTTCAATGGTAAAATGAAGAAACAAATATGAGATGAAGTTTACTCACAGTATGGTGGCCACTAATTGGAGATCAAGTGCAGCCAGCAGGGCAACATTCATTGTCCTACCACTCTGCAGATTAGTTGGTGATTTCATGATTTCAGCAGTGTTTTGTGCAGTGGACAAATCATTAACATGAAACCATAGAGCTTAATTGTAATGGTTTTGAGTGCATTGTCGTTTAGTGTTGGACACCTGCGATTGCTGCATTCATCCTATTACAGCTCTACTCTAAATGAGCTCTTACTATGACAAAGGTTGCATTGTTGAATACAGGTAAAGTGGTGTCTATCAGAATGTGACATTACGTATGACAATTACTCTTCTGTTCAGCGTGGAGAAAGACTTCGGGCTCTAGAAATGTCTTTGCTACTGTAAAATATGGTGGGTATTGTTGCACAGGTATAGTAATCCTTTCAATACGCTTCAATAGGACCTCCCAGCAATCTTGTGGTCGCAGAGCGAAATTGACTTTTAAAAGGAATAATAGGAGCTATTAATATCATATATAAAATGTAAAAATGGAGCTCTACCAGAGCAAATTTATTAAACCTTAAACAGAAAAAACAGTGAATTGTTTAACGGTGTAAGATTTAAACCCAATTTGCTGAAGAATTTAGTTAAATACATAATTACAAGCATCAGCTGGAATAATTATTCATAAATCATAAGGTGATTTTACTGTATAAAGTTAGTGATTAACATCAACTGTTTAATTGATACATAGTATTAGTTTCTTAGCTATTTGAGTACAAAGCTAGCAGCGGCTACATACACACACACCTGTCTGCGGTTACGTGTGACTCGAACATCATGCCATATGTTGTCATTGAACTTCCCACTGGCTGGTTCCACCAGAGCCTCAAAGGCACCAGATCCCAGGTTGATGACCAGCCACAGGGCTCCATTCCTCAGGGACAGGTTGATATAGTCAGGTGACCTCCCTGTATGAAGCAGCAGGCCGTTCCTCTGCAGGGTGCGGAAGGACAGAGTGATCTCATCCACGCTGCTCTGGATGGGAGTCTGCGACAGGTTGTAGCTGAAGAACTCATTGCCTTTGTAGGTGGCCACTGACTCCTCCTGCCCTGAATACGGAGGAAAAATATTTTAGGTACTAGTTCCTGCCATAAGATTTGCTCAATCACCTGCACAACACTTCATATTCACTACCGTAGTGACATCTGAGATAAAACTCAAATCAATTTACGACAAATCGCATAAAATATATTTTATAAAGCCCAAAACTAACGAAGGTCAGACCATGGAAGTATTGGAACTATTCACACATGTCATGAACCAACTGTGGTTATGTGATCTCATTTCCACAAAGATTTTGCTCAAAGAAAATTCTTATATACATATAAATGTGACCAAATTATTTATTGTCAACAAATTCCAGGAAAGTCCAAACTGAGCCATAAAGTCCACTGGTGGATGATGTATTTGTGGCTAAAGCATAAAGTTTCTTGCTAATCTCTTCCACAGAGCCCAATAAACACATCAACGACATACGATGGGTGTTATATCCCTTCATTATGATGAGCATGGGCAATCACTCCCATACACACAACCATACAGCAGTAAATAGACATCTCCTAAAATGTTTTACCAAACAATACAGAGACCTACAGAGACTTAAATGTTTGCAGGGGAAATCCACAAACATAATAGCATCATCATCAAGTGTAGTTGTTTATTGAAAATCAGGACACGTAGATCTTATTCAACAGTGACGTCTACAAAATGCCGATATAAATGTGTCATATTTTGCTTAACATCTATTTCACACCCGCAGCACAAACACTTTCCAGTGAGCCGGTTAAATGTGCAGACAATCTGATGGCTCACACAAAAATACCAATTGTTTCACATCTATCTAGAGCATGAGGGAGGCACTTACAATTTCAACATAGCTTTTCACAAGCTGAAAACCCTTTTACAAAACAATGGAGTCAAACAACTCAACATATAATGTAAAATCCTTCCGATTATTTCAGTTGATTTATTCACCAAGGATGTTACTAAAAATAATCCCAAATATTGTTTGTTGATTTGTTTTGATTTTCTTTCTCTCTATATATATATCTATTGCTAATGTTAACTGAATAACAAAAAGACAAAAGATATATTGATGGGTGGAACAGGTAGATACAGACAGATAGATACCCCTCTAGACAGACCCCCCTCTATAGCTTGTTTGTAGACTCCAGCCTTGAAGCTGCGATGCGAGTTGTTTCAAGCTAGAGAGATAAGCCGTCTCTTAAGTCTATGTTTGCTTAGTAAATGCCGTCGCCTGAACTCCAGGGCCAATTCAAGCTGGCAGGATCAGCCGCCCAATTATTGTCAAGTATTTGAACTGTATAGTTATTCAATAACTGAGCAGACTGCTTCTCCATTCTGAGCCTAAATTCTAAGTTGGCCACTAGACTGATGTTGCAGGGTGAATTTAAAGTGCAAATATAAGTGCAGGTGCAGAGTCAACACAGTGAACACTGAAAGCGACTTAGAGTGGTTTAGAAATAAACAATTATGGGACACCAGAGGTATTGTGCCTTAATTTAGCAAAATAGTGCTGACACTTCTGGTCGTTATCCCCCCAGGTACAGCTCCATTTAATCTAACTTCTAAGAGCTTTTTTCTCGTAAGAGATCAGTTCTGAGAACAAGAGAATGTGCAAAATATCCAGAGCTCATCCTGCACAATGATTTCCGTGTCATTACCAGCTATCTATAAGGAAAATGTTACTCGCCGATGACCCTGAAGGCATCTCGAAGCTCTGTGAGGGATCACTGGAAGTGTGTGGGTAGCTGGAGTGGTAGACGGTCATGTATTTGCGCCGCTGTTCACAAACATGAGTGGGCCAATGTCTATTACAACATTTACCAGGGGGTGTTTACTCTGACACCAGAAAGACTTTGGCATTTATTCCAGGGATATCCCATCACGGACACCGTCAGTCAGTGCACCAACGAAGAGATGCTGCTGGAGCAGGTTATTAGCTATGTTTTTTAGTAGCTTCTACTTCGGCTGTGGCTTGAAAAGGGGGCTTACCATAAAAACAAATCATGGCACCAACAATTTTTAAATGTCTCTCCATTATTATCTATTTTCTTCTTGTTATTAATCCTCCAATCTTCCCTTTCCTTGCTAATAGTTGTTTATAATCATAACAAGTCCCTCTAAGTTCAGTTCTTCACCAAAATACGGAGGATAAGCATTCAGGGTGCCATTAGAGTTTTAGAAAAATTACACAGCAGTCCCACATGTCAAAAAAGTGTTATCTCTCGTAGTATAAATGGACTTACTGTTACAGCATGATGCAGATCAGACATTTTGGAGGAAGAGGGTCTCGCAATCACAGGTGGGAAATACAAATTCCTATTAGCACATTAGTTCCAGTCACTCCCACAAATACACTATGAGGCAGCGGCTGAACCAATATGAACAATGTTAACACGGGGATTGTTGATATTAGACTTAATAGCTTATTCATTTGAAAATGTTGAAGAAAGGCTAGGGCACAGACGGCTGTGTTTGCATCCTGCTCAGGGGCGTGGTGTCAGTTATCATGTAGTTGCATCCAAACCTAAATTATGTGTGTGCAAAGCTAGTCAGCAGTTTAACAATGTCCGGGGGGGCAGGGACCTTCAGAATCACTCTACTGTAGGTGTTCAGTGGATTGTACCTGGGAACATTGTGTGTACACTGAGGACTGGACCACACACACATGCAATCAATCCTGATTTACCTGAGGTCTGCACAAATTTAAAAACTGTGAGACTAGTACAGGGTATGGAGCCAGTACATACCTCCTCAACACTAAACATATCTGCAATATCAAACTGGCTCTACGCAGAGGATTGACATGTACAAGAAAGAGAAAAAAATAATAGCCCCTGCTTTTTAGCCAGATGGACTGGTAAAAAACAAAACAAAAAAAATAACAACCTTATCTTTTAATTTTCAAAAAATCGGAAATTTCTCGCCACCTTTATCTAAAAGTTTGTTGAAATAACGGGCGACTTGTTGGGCTATGCCATTTCTGACGGTTCCTCATAATGTTCTTTAAGGTGTGTTTGTTTGTTGAGAACTGGTTCCAGGTTTTCAACAGACTGAGGCTCAAACTCTCATTTGAGATGACACAAAGCATCCCTTGCTAATCAGGACACTAAATCAATTATCAGGCAATAAAATGCATTTGTTTGTTAATGGTGACACTTTCACTCGGGCTGTAATAGAGTATATTGTTTGTTTGTTAAATTTTGGCAGAGAATGGACTCCATACAAGAGAGTAACAACAGTGCATCCATCACCAACTAAACATTAATCAAATTTGCTCTTTTGAATTATGTTCTGATGATATCTGAGGATTATTTTAATAGTTCCTTATAAATGTTGAAACAGATATTAAATGACTATCAGTAATACTTTGAAGTCTTGTGGATATGCCATGAAGTCAGATTTGCATTGCTCTGCTATTAATTGTGCTTACATATTGCTTGGAGTCTTGTTTTTTGCATCCCCCAAGTACAATCAATTACCAACTACTTCTTTCTATTGACGTGTGAGATCGATTTTTGAATTAAGCCTACATGTAATCAACTTTAAGGCTTAATTCACAGATCACATTGGGTTTGCATTTATGACACATTTAAAAATACCAAACTAAATAATAGATTATTCTAGTGCATTAGTTAATCACCATTGTTGCATTAGCTTTATAAAGTATATCTAAGTGTGTTGTTCTTTCAGCATACCCGTCAATTAAAGCATGGGCTTCATTAAACAGTATCTTCTTGGCCTCCTATAGACCGATTACTGCATCTGTACATGAAACAAATTTGTCCCAAAGCAAATAATCAGAGATTCCAGACCTTAATCTGCAATGTCATGTACAGCCGCCAGCTGCACCATTTATAGTGGCTGAAAAACTGCCTTTATCACACTGTGAAGTATTCACTTAAGCCTGTAAATGACCTCAATATTAGAGTTATCAGCTCGACAGCAGAAAATATATGAGAACATCCAACGTACCGCCACACACTCTTGTTGGTATGTAAGTGAGAAGAACAAATGTCAGACATACAAAGCCATTTATATATTACAGAACACATATAATTACATTATTTAGTGTATATGCATGTGATTATATATATATACACTGATCATCCAAAACATTATAACCACAGCCATGTGAATACAGGATCACATCGATTGTCTTTACATATGCAACTGTCAGCCGGTGGGATGTATTCGGCAGCAAGTTAACATTTTGTTTTTCAAAGTCGATGTGTTTGAAGAATGGAAAATGGACAAGCGTGAACACTTGATTGACTTTGACCAAGAAATGATGGCTAGATGACTGGGTCAGAGAATCTCCACAAATGTGGGACTTGTTTTTCAGATTTGCAGGACTAGTACCGAGGATGAAAGGACAGCTGGTGAACCGACAAAATGGTCAAGGCTGCACTTATGTGCACGGGCAGTGAGGGCTACCCCGTGATGCCCGGTCCCACAGAAGAGTTACAAAATGTCTGGTTCTGATAGTGAGGTGTCAGAACAGAAAATGCTTTGCAGAGTTAGTCTGGCGTGCGATTTTAATGTTATGCCTAATTAGTAGGCATAACATTATTGTAATGCCTACTAACAATGGTTTGGTTGCTATTGTATGTCACACAGTCACGACTAGGTTATCAAACCTCTATGTTCAGAAACAAAATTGATTACCATGGACACAGCATAGGGAATTGAATCTTGAAGACATGGTAAAAATCAAAGCATAATCACAGTTGACTTCAGGTTAGTGCCGCCTATTCCATATGTCCTTTAGCGGTAATGTTCAGATGCTATTTTTACATTGGAAGAATGTTTCATATCCAGCGCTTTACATCGCAGAGTTCTACCTTTACAGACATTAATTCTTCAGTTTATCTAAATTCAGTTTTAAATTGCAAAACGACAGCCAATTTTTTTTTTTTTTTAAAGGAAATAGTTTCTCAATTTTTACTATGAACTAGCGAAAACCTCCAATGTAAAAGTATTGCTTCCATCACTAGTTTGAAATGTATTTCCCTGAGTCTGTGCTTCTCTAAATATTCACTACATTAGTACAGCTTGAATGCAAAACTCCATTTGAGGGGATGTTATTTGCAAACCCACTGATGAATGATCATAGGCAAGTTTTGATCGCAAAATTAAGGAATTCTCCTTGTACCTTTATGAAAATCAAAATTCAGTACACAACAGATTTGAATATGTAAAAAGTGTGCAATAGCAAAAGTGATTCCTCTGATCAGAGTGTGTTTGTGTGTACTTGTGAAAATGAAACAGAGAAAGTCAAGAACCTTTTATGCAGGCATGAGCGACACTTTTATCATTACTTTACTTACTCTTAAAACTTCTGTGTTTGAAAACACCATTAAACCAAACCGAACAGATGCTATGAGCATAGATGAATTACCTTGGCGAAAAACTGCGGAGGTCAAAGGTGAAGTTCCAGTAGCTCAGTCAGTGGTCAGGACAAGGGTTTGACGGACAAGAATTGAGTGAGTAGTGAGAATAACATGACAGGAAGCAAAAAACGAATAGCAAATATATGAAAAAAGAGGAGAGGAAATATTAGTGCAGCACAGTTAACTGAAATGATTTAGGGGAGGGAAATGTTGTGATCAGGTGGCTTGGAAAGAAAAGCAAACCAAGAGACCCCATACCTTGGCGGTTTAACATCAGGTGCGCCAGACCTTGAGGGAAAGAACAGAAAAAAGGATACGAAAACAGGAAGTTCATAAAGAGGTTTGGGAGAACAAAAGCATTGTCACAATGTTGGACTGCAGTTTGTGACAGACATCCTAGGGTAGGTACGGATGTCAAAGGTCAAAACAAAACAGAAAGGGAAAATCAAACTAAAAATAGACAAACATCTCAAGGGAGGAAAGGGAAGGCAAGGAGGGAAAAAAACATCTTGATTGGTGCAACCCGTTTAGGCAGTTGCACACAGATGCTTTTTTCTTAATGGAACATATACTGAATGTTTACTAGATGCAGACAGTGTTAGAGATGCACCAGATAAACATTAATCCTGAAAACACCTAAGTTATTAATGGAACATTAGTTAAGTGATCTCAAACCAGGCTCTATAGGCTTAGTCCCTCATCTCTGCATATGGATATTTGAAAGGAAGCAATAAATCCAGATGAGTTCAGCTGCTAAAGCAACCGTTTTTCTATTTTGACAGAGGATTCAACATCTAATGGCGCGCAATAGATGTAGGAGGTAGAATACTGATACCATGGCATAACAAGTAATGATCTGGCACACCTAACCGTTTAAATCAATGGGGAAAGGAAAGAAAAAAAAGCCGAATGGGCTACAACCAGATGTTACACTGTGTTAAAGTCATAATAATGCAAGCCTGCAAACCAGTCTGGCAGAGCATTGCACTATTCACTCAGACCCATAGAAGAAACACATAGAAAAGCTATGGTAAAACAACCATAACTCTAAAACTGAAAATACACTGCAGCCCATTAATCACTGGATATTGCTGAGCAGTTGCAGGTGATGGTGTGTAAAAGTCCAGCTGGTCGGATTGCACACAGTGCGGCATGGAAGCTAAATTTGATTCATTTTGTGTGCACCACCAACCTGACTCTCTCACTCCTATGTACAGACACAGGTAAACAGACAAATGCAGCTCTGTGAAGAAGAATTGCACAACCTTGAGATTTAAATTATTTTGAATCTTCAAACAAAGTTCCACATGAAAGAAAGGCAACCTGAGTAAACACAAAATGCATGTTTAAAATGGTTACTGTCTTTGTTCAACCAAAGAGGTTATCCAATCCCAACTGGGCCTATGTGGAATAAAAAGACTAAATAAGAAACAGAACCGTCCCAAGCTGGATTAATAACTGGCTGCAGTTGGACTGGACAAACCCAGGCTGGATTTTAACCAGAGATGTCCAATCATCTCATTACCTTAATAGACCACTGATGCTCATGCTCACAAAACATCCAATATGGCTGCACCAAAGATGGAGAGAGGCAAAATCCTCCTCAGAAACTGATCTCCCTTGTCCCGTGGCAGTTGTTACTGTTAAAGGTGTCACAACTACAGTGAAGTTCAGAATGGCAAATATTTTTTTCAGGCATTGGATAATCTTTTTGCCTTCTTTAATAAAAAAAGTAACATTTGAATGTGCATTTTGTGTTTAGTCATGTTTTTGACAACCCAACACAGTTAAGTACTTGATACACACATAAACAGAACAAATCAGTATTGGGACCAATACTTATACACTGGATGTATCTCAATAGATCGTCTGCTCCTCCTGTCAAAATGAGGACGCTACAATGCAAGCACCGGTGCTGAGTACAGGAACCCACTGAACCAGCCAACAAAACTAAGTTCTAGTTACATCAGTACATCAGCACCGACCCACCAGCCCATATACAGCACCTCCATTCCCTTCTCAGTCATTGGGTAAATTCTTGTGAAGAGTTAGGTTGTTGTGGCACTTTTGTCTATATAGGAGCTCTAAAGGAAAAAGCTACTCATGCTACTGCTCTAGGTGCAGAAAAAACATGATTACCCCTGGAAGGAGAAGGGGGGCCAACACATAGGCTCCTGATCTAGTGTGTCACTGCACGAGCCAGAGACTGAGCCTCTGCTTAGACAGGAATCAAGCACAGTCCTGTCTACAGAGCAGACTGCTGCTACATGCACCCCTGATTGGACGCGCCACATCCCAACCCAATGCACGCAGACACAATGTATGAACAGCGCCACCTCCCCTTACATCCACCAACCCTCGGACGGACAGACACTCCCAGCAGGATCAGCCTGTAAGACGACACCAGCTGAACTTTTTTTCATCATCCAAATAATTGAAAGACGTAAATACAAGCCCGAAGGCCATGACATCATCATGGTTTGGATTACTCAGGCTGATTTTGATGATTTCTGTCGAGATGGAAGAATTTATTTCCTCGAGTAATGGGGCAAGGAAAACTGACCTGCTTGCCTGACTTATGGCTTTCTTGACTAATGGAGAATGAAGAGGAGGGCAGGGGTTGTACTGCCTCGATCAAGAAGGCCACCATGGACTAGTAGCCATTGGAGGAGAAAAAAAGCGGATGAGCAGCAATGGTGTTGCAGTCACCCATTGAGTTTGCTCATCCTACTTGCGTAAGCATTAAATCCAAATCACAGTGTGAAGAATTGCAGAGATAACGAGACCTATAGAGTCCCAAGAAGAGGGAGTCTTGATAATAAATTGCCTTTCCTACCACTAATCTACCACAGTTTCTATTTTAAATCAAAATCAACCTTAAGAGCATCAGAGGAGTTTCTGGGTAAACAAATATTTAGAACTAGCGTTGGTAGACAATTGTATTACAATTTTGGCAGATCCTTTGGATTTAATATCTCTATATAACAACATTTCTGTGTTTTTGGATAAAAACTTTAAGAATTCACTGGTCTATTTAGAGTTGTTGGTTTCTGAATACATTATTTTGTAAAACTCTGTCTTTATGCCGTGGATGTGATGCCGTTAATGATCCTTTCATCATGATACGCCATTAAGGATCGCAAACATTACCAATTTATTAGTACTGTTTTTTGTAAATGCCTTCGCCCACGTACATCTGCTTATCTTGAGTAAAGCCATCCGAAACCCAGTCGTTGGTATTAAACCTTCAAGTGTGTTGTAATACTGGTTAGAGGTTCTGAACCCATAGAGTCCTGTGTGTCTGAGCATGGATCTATGCAGGGAAGTCAGAAACAGGAAATTATAACAGGGACATATTATTATAATAATATTCATCGAGACTGCTGCCATGCTGGCACACAAACAAATTGCTTTTGCTATTTTTTTTTTCTGTGAACCAGCCTGCGTCAGAAACGGAGCACAATAAGAGTACACCATGGTACCTTAACTGGTATTTGTTTCTTTATATGTTGCTGACATTTACACCTCCTTCTCTCCATCTGCTTCTTTTTTCACTTATGTAATTACTTTGAATTTGTTCAAAAAAAGAGACAGTTCAAGTTATTGTGCCATATGATAAGACAAATGCAGTCGTATTTACAACATTAATCGGAAAGCAGTTAGGTTGACAGTCAATGCATAAAGACTGGGATTTTAAATGTATTTTTTCTCTATAAAGAGTTCAGTATTATGGAGCCTGTTGTATTGAGAGATTAGATGAAGGTCACTGCTGCTAAGAACCCGACCTGTTGTGTCTATTCATTAGAGCATTTCTATCCTTGAATTGTCAACCCCAGTAGTTCCTAAGTGTAACATTAGAGTGTGATAATCTGTAGAAAAAACAAACAAACAATGATAGTGTGTTTTCCCTTCTGTGCTGTGTGAGGGTTTCCGATACATTTGAGAGGTTCTGTTCTGCATCTGCCTTGTGAGGTGGCTGTCCTTATCTCTCATTCACACACTGTTTTTTTTGCCCACAAAACACCGGCAGATGCTGCACTCCTTGGCATTAGAGCATGCCCCACTGCTGCTTTTGTCCACCAGAACGATGGGGTGCCACATGCTACGTACCGTTCGTGAACGAGTTAGAGGACTCACCTGCTGTGAAAAGGGTTTTCACTGCCTTGAAGCACTTCCGTAAACAAATAAAGATAATTCCTGCACCACTTAAAACCCACCGCTGAGACCAAATATAGCATATGGGTTACCATCTCTGCCACTTCTGGGGGGGGAGAAGATTCTTTAGGCAACACACAGATTCATCTATTTCTGTCCTTGCAGGGACAACAAAGACTTGCTGCCGAATAGCTCATGGAGTTGTTCGAAGGATAGGAAAAAAAAAGGGATCTGGTGAGTCCGATATTCTTTCTCCTTGTCATTGTTGTTTTCATGCATTCCACATTTGGGATTGTTATGATGTCAACCTTAATCCAATAAAAATTCTGATGTTTTCTCTTTGTTGTACGTCATTCAATAGCGCCAGCTTAGTGCCGTGAGCGGAGCCATGCCATCACTGCTCTTATCAAGAATGATTTATGCCAGCATTTACAGATAGTGTTGAGATGAAACCTATTAACACTAACTCAAGCATACAAATTGGTGTTTCACACAGAACAGAGGTTCTGTGTGAAACACCAAAACTGATATGATGCAGAACAGTGCGTTATTCATGAAGACATAACAGCTTGCAATCTTTGCTGTATTTTGATACCAAGCCTACGTGTCAGATGCTGGATTTTGGGGCAGGTACACATATGGTCTGTACATTTGGAGTCAGTGTCAGTGAGTTATAATACGCTGTGGTTCAGTGCACCTTGCACTGGTCTCCTGAGCCTGTTGGCTGCCCTTTCACCGGATCCGGCAGTCCTTACTGGGGAAATGGATGCCTCGCTATGATGCCGACTAAACAAATGTCGCTCCTCTCTTCTAGTCTTCATTTTTATATTCAGAATGTTCACCTCATTAGAAACCAATCAGTTTAAATGGACCTAGTAACTAAAAAATACCTCTTTAACTGTCAAAGGATATTTGTCCCCCTTAAGAAAAATGTTCAAATACCAAAAAGACATTACCGCACATATAATAAGACAATTTGATGAAACTCAAGGCCTCAGTAATCAGACATTTTATGCCGAAGGATCTATGCCAACATACTGGGTTTAATAATGTTTTTGCACTGTGATCTTAATGGCATATAAGGGCATAATAACTTTATAATAAAC
Organism: Lophius americanus; assembly: GCA_037951165.1. Lineage (NCBI taxonomy): Eukaryota > Metazoa > Chordata > Actinopteri > Lophiiformes > Lophiidae > Lophius > Lophius americanus. The sequence goes on from JBBDHG010000061.1 coordinate 3,344,593, forward strand.
ATAAGTTTAGATGGGTAAAATATGCTGAGGACAGAGTAAGAGATACAGAAGATAAAAATGATAAAAGAAAGCATCTCTGAACACTCACCACCACATCTCTATGGTGTCGTATATGAATGTGCCCCATAATGCCAACACCCACATACTCTGCAGACTCCTACAGTCACCTTGAGCACACTGTTACATACATAATGAGCATTCATCACAAGTGCTTTTCCGTTCATTGACCTCGTGACCAGTGACAGTATATTCTTTAAGCAATTTGTTGGATGTCAGAACTGCAGTCCAAAAAGACAATAACCCCATAATAATCAAACACACTCTTGGAGACTGTTGCTCACATAATAATAATAATAATACAAATATTATTCAAAACATAATTAATAATAATAAAAATAATAATATGTTAATCATTCATATTATATAGTGCATAGTCTTACCTTCTACTTCTTTCTGGACAGCTGCGGAGGGTTAGAAAAAAACAACAGACATATTTAATACTAAACACTGTTGATCTTCATCTACATCTGAAAACGTTCTTCATTTTACTTTCCACGCTGCACCATGAGTGTTGACTAAAGTGTGCAAGAATCTGAGAGTAATTTGTTCACATATGTCGTTTTTCAACCAGTGGTTTGTGAAGGCATCTAGCTTTAGTAATAATAATAATAATAATACATTTAATTTATAATGCACTTTACATTTGGATCAAATCTTAGTTACATATCCATGCAGATGAACAAAATCAAGCATTCCAACACTAAAGCGATTTCAGTCATAGTTACTTCTATATTAGGGTATCATTTGTAGGCAAAAAGTAAAACTTTTATTTACATACAAGAAAAATTATGTGTGGGCCTGTTTGGGCACCAATCCATTTGGTGCCCTATGGAGTGTCTTTGTCTTGAAAACCTACTTTCATGTGTCACATTAGAAGGTTTCTATATCCCAATAAATAACTTGTGAAATAATTGCCGAGAGCTTTTTACCGCTACATCACAGCAGTTTGCAGCAGTTGACTGCTTCGACCTGGATTACCTAGAGGTGGGTTTTTTTGATTATTACCTGGATCGTAATGTCATTTTAGACCATGTTCTCAGATTGAGGTACAGATAAAAGAGTTAAACATTTATGAGATAATGGACATCCGGACAACAAGCTTTTTCAGTTGCCAAAGGACATAAGTGTTCCAAACTAATTGATGTAAAGAGAAAATCATCAACTACTACACAATTAATTGTGTTAAGATAAATATCATAATTTCAGGCCGCTAATTTTAAACTAAGTTTTAATTGACTGTCTGCATTTGCTAGTGTAAGCGAACTTTTAAAGAAGTCACTTCACTGGGTCGTTTAGCATTAATTACCTCTGCTCTGCAATGAACTGCCTTACAATTTGCTTTGCTTTATTTCTTTCGCTAATGTGAAACTACATTTTGGTTATTTAGCATTATCTAGTAGCTGCTAGTATGAACCCAGAGGCAGTTCAGGATAACAATACAAATTGTCCTCACCACAACTGAAATTATGTAAAAAAAAAATTTTTTAAAAACCCTCCATCATTTTAAAACACATTTTGCTACAAACAGAATCATATATGTTTCATATATTTGTCTCACCTTCGTGGCAGTACCTCCCCCTATAGCTGGAGTTGACACAGTCGCAGACGACCTCCCCTTGGTTGATGGAGCACAAGCCTTTGTTGCTGCATGGAGAGTTTGTAGCGCATATATACTCCAAATCACTGTGGACAGCTTGACCATCCAACAGTACCGGCAGCGCCTCCCCCAGTTTCAGATTGGCTATAAAGCCCCGGAACGGCGGCTCATATTTAACAGTGCTGGACGTCAGGGCAGAAAGTCGAACGTCAGGGGAGATTCCCCCTACATAGAGGTCACTGGCCACTACCATCTCTTTTCTCTTGGACTTCACCTCAGCCACTTTTTCCTCATTGTCCACCACCAGCTTTGTCTCTCTGTGATTACGAGATAGAAGGATTCTGTGCCAGCGCTGGTCGTTGATGCGGGTTTCTGTGTGCAGCGAGGCGGGTTCGGCACAATGAATGGTGAAACGCATCTGGAGTCTCCCATCTGCAACCAGGAGCTCCAGGAAGTCACAGTTCCCTCCATCATCCAGATAGAGCACCAGGGCTTTACTGACATTGGTTTTAAGAATAAAGCTGAGCTTGCCTGTTGCTTTAGCGTCCCACTTGCCGTAGCGTGTCCATTGACCAGGAACCCCTTCATATTCCAAAGCTATCCCTGTTAACACCAGCCAGGCCAACGCCAGCAACAAGGAAACCTTGCTCCCACACCTGCCCATGATGGTTCACAAATTAAAGTGGCTACTCTGCGTGCCCTAATTAATATGAATCCAACAAAGTTGGGTTAGGAAAATATTTTTGTTATCACCCTAAAATTTGTAGAAACTCTCAAATGCAGTAAATATTCCTTAGCCCTGGATGCCTTTTATTTGTATTATTTTTGCCATCTCTTCTTGAATGACACGTGACAGAGTGAGCAAATGAACCACATTGCAGAATACTTTGCATCTACTTTGCATCTGTTGAGAAAGAGAGAAAACAACAAAAGTGATCCACAGTATTATGGGTTTCCTCGTCTTCGCCATCCACAGTCTTGGCCTACATCCAGTACTGTCCCTGTCAGTTCTCCATGGGTTAGCTATGCCGGCAGCTTAGGTACAGCCTCCATTCTTCTCAGCCTCCCAACATCCTAAGACAAAAAAGAAAAACATGTATTGAATAGCTGCAATGATTATTAACAATTTATGGTATGAATAATCATCAAATAATACACCATTATGAATTACATGGCAAATTAACTACAAATACAACAAATCGTTAAAGTGTAAGTGAAGGAAGTATGAAGGAGAGAATGACAGAGAGGTTTAATTGTGCTGAAAATTTCAGTAATCAGTATTCAGTAGCAGTTCACTCTACTATGATTTGCAACAGCAACTTATTTTTGCCTTCTGACTATCATGGAGCATTTCAGTCCTGATGCCCATTACAAGAGTGTATAATAAGCAGTGGACGGATTAAACATTTGGGCACCAATTGAATCAATGTTTTCACAATATTCCTTGCAACATCCTCTCTTTTTTTTTCTGTAGGAGGCATGCATTTCCAGATTTAGATGAAATGGTGAAGCTGGGGAGGAGGGCCTTGATTTGATCTGATAAGGAACCCAATGACATTCCATAATAACAACCTGCCAAATTACAATGTCACCATGCCCAAAAGCATAGCCTTCTTCATTGTCTCTTTCACTGTAAACAGGATAACAATCTACTGAATGAACATCAAGCTGTATTGAACATGACTAGGAACATGGAGATCGTGAATCAGCTAAGATGTGGGGTTTCTCATAAACTTCCATGTAATCTGAGTGGAGTCACCACTCACAGTCTGTTAGTTCGAATGCAGGTTTAAGTCACTGGTGCATTGGTTTCAGACTTGGGTAATCTACTCACTAATTATACTATCCATGCTCCCTTCTTCCATCTTAGTACTCATACAGAGTGAAAATAGATGGTTTCTTTAATTTGCAAAGACCTGTGCTAATATCAAAGAGTTGGTGGACAACTCTTCCCCACGGAGGCTTTGGCACTCACTGTCCCACTGACTTCAATGATGTTGAACCTCTTAAACCCTTTGCAGTCCCTAAGCTCAAGCTAAGGCATTACACTTGAGGAACAAATGCAGGTCAAAGGCTGGGAGTGATGAAGAGGAAGAGGCCTGTGCTAGAAACAAACAACATGGTCATTTATCATGACACAAGCTTTATCAAACATTGACTAAAACGACAACCTGTCCTGATTAATTGCTGCCGGTCCAAAAGGTTTAACTACAGACCATTGCCGAGGGAAGCCACACATTTAAGAGGTTAGGCTAGTGTTTAACAGATTAGTATAGTGTTTATTATATTATTATAATGAATAGCATTATTATATTATATAGTATTATATTTCTTTGAATACATTCCCATACAGAGAACACATCCAACAATTAATTGATTCAAAGGAGAAATCCTGAACTGGATGTGTAATTACAGCTTGATAAAGCATGTGTCTGTGCCAAATTAAATTACCTCCCAAATCATACTTTAAACGCATGAAACAGCAATAATTCGACCACATCAAAGCCAAAACTACAGCCTCTATTATCTTAAACAACGATGCCAGGGATTGAAATATTGTCTAGATACTGCATGTTATACTTCTGAAGTACATCACCCTGTCTTAAATATACGTAAGTAATCAGTCTAGAATAAATACAATCTGTATAATCAAACATTAGGTAATGTAAAGCTGTCATTTCTGGTGTCCCTGATCTAGGAGCAGATACATTTCAAACCCTTTTTGACCAACTTAATGTTCATCATGGAGAGAAATATTATTATTATAATTATTATTTGTATTATTATGGAGTCTAGATGTTTTCCACAGCCACTTTCATTTTCTTGCACTGATCAGGGACTTATATAGTTGATTTTATTTCACAAAAACAGTAGAACAAGTGCATCACAGTAGACAAAGTTCTAACTAAAGTCAGTCAAATGGGGGGGGGATTACCACTTCCTCTCAGTTATGAAATAGTGTGTTCCATGTAAATGCCAGGTGCTATTAAAGTTTAACTGTAAAGTTGCAGACAAACAAAAGCCACGTTTATTTTGTTGCACACCAACATTGAGCCATTGATGTCGTTAAAATGGCACAAACGGGAAAAACTGGCCCACTTGGACATTTCTCCCCAGAGTATCAGAAATCAGTGGGTTAGGAGAAAACCCTTCTGATAGATGGCTTTATCATGGGAATAGCTGTATCGGGAAAGGTCATAAAAACTGACAACCTCCTCACAGGATGAATTGCTATTTACCAGGGTCAGGTACGAGTTTGACTCCAGCCGGTTTGATTTACACACATTAGACAGACATGTGGTGCTTTCAGCTTCACGGCCTCGCCAAATGATAAGCGCGACCCCTTCTCCAAGATGTCAACGTTCGCCTAATAAATGCGCAGTGATGGTGGAGCAGATACAGTATATTCACATTGTTGACAATAAATAAAACACATGCTCAGAATACTAAGGTATGCAGCGTATAGCAACAGTATTCAAAAACAATGCTCTCTTGGTTAACATCCATAGTGAGCATGACATTCAAATATGGGATAGATCAGGTCCATATCAAACTGTGAAATACCGAATCGGACATAGAGACATGACGGCAGCAAAAATCAGATATGGGCAAACTCATTCGAGTCACATATCAAAGCAATGAAAGCATGGCCTGGTAATAACCTACTACCGGCAATTTTCATATAGTTAAAGGAAGGGTTTGTTTAGAGCTGATGTAAAAGAAAAGACAAGAGCTACTCTGGCTGAATATCTCATCCGAAAATTCTGATATTTGTGTGTGTTTAGTTTTTATCTTTGAAGCAGTCATGAACCAATCCTCCGTTTTTTTTCCTTACGTCATTTACATCAGTATCCATAATTTGTCTGAAGTACGCCTTGTAATTGAAAAGAACTGTTTGTGTTACATTAATTATGGAAGATAATAGTTGTCACTTCTATGCTAATAATGTGTTTATAAAGATGATATGAAAGTAGGAAGCTGCAATAAACCCTTCTAGTCTCAAGGTCGTCCTCCATTTTTGAAAATTAGATGACAACTGGTTGATAACCTTTCGTAATCAGTCTATAGGACAAAGCCGTGGCTGGGATGACCTATTGTGGTTCCTGGAAAATAAAAAAAAACAAAGGTAGTAAGGGTCATCTGTCGAGGGATGATGTTGATGGTGGAGATCTTTTATAAAGGCTGCTCACCTAACCCTAGAGTACCTCGTGATCAAATGCAGTCTTTATTATCTTCTAATGAATGACATTAGTCATTCTCTGAGTAGTGCGCATTGCACCACACTAGAATTTAATAGAATCTTCTTTGGCTTATTCAATAATTGTGCAATTTATACCTGCTAACAGACCGGAGTTAACCTAATCGGCCAGAATTTAGAGCTAATTATTTTAATACAAGATGCTAAATGGAAGAAATAAGGTCATAAAGGTGATTTGCTGACAAAAAGATAACAAAAAATAGCATACTGAACAGTATTTAATGTGGTATTAAACTCAAAAGGGGGAAATTTAGTCATTGCAGAATATCCAGTATACAGACATTCTAAAGGAGACCTACATATACACATTCATTTAAAAATCCATCCATATGTACTGTATATACTGTATATATATTCATACGTACACCTAAATATGCACTCAATCCAAAATTAAGAAATAAAAAATACAAACGTAAGTTAAAGTACAGGAATAAAGGGCATGCAAATATAAAGAAAAAGGAATGAGTCCGAGCTCCGATGGCATATATAATATAAATTAAAATAGTCCAGTTAGAGATGTTCAAAAGTTGTCCAGACTCAGAAGTGCAGTGGTGCAATTAGAGGAACACACACACACATATATATATGCATTATATTTTAAAAAAAACTAGCAGAGGTTGACTCTAGCCTTGATATACCAGCAATTAAAAAAAAAAAAACCCTCTTCCAGAACACATAGGATTCGCTAAGGGTTCATTGACATGGAGAACAAAAATAGAATTTATTTGAACCCGAACCCCGCAAAAAGAGCTTACTGAGGCTGCTTTTGTAGGCGTCTAGTAAAGACTGTAAGAAGCTTCAGCCGGGCCATACTGAGGCAGCAGCCTGTGAGAGTGATCCCACACAGCTGAGCTTCCTTCTGTGGCTCCATCCAGATTGCTGCAGGGTGGAGGGCGGATGCTGTCCATGTAACTGTGCTGTAGCTTCCTAGGCCGCATCCGTGCCTGAGTGACAAACCCCTGCTACATGTCTCTGTCCTTATTATTTGCATGAATGTCTTATTTATGCACTTTAGTTCCACTGCTGTGGAATTCATGTTGAAAATATTGTTTTTCAACTGGTGAGGTTGTCTCCTGATCAAATAAGCAGAACACCCGTTGACCCGGGTTTACCACTGAAGATGTGAACAAGTTGAACCAGCTGGTGTTTCAACAAAAAATGATTTAAAAAAAAGAGAATAATCTGCCCCTTATTTACTAAATTAATTCATTACGTCATGTCCACTGGAGTTTGTTTGTCTAAGTTTAATAAAAAGCCCTAGATGGATTTCCATATGCATATGACAGGTGAGAGAATACTGATTTTGGATAGGATCTGGATAAAGGAGTGGAATCAGGAAATATTTTCCATTTTTTTCAACATTACAAGACAGGGCACTTGGAAGGAAATCCCCATTTATATAATAGAGTGTCTTTTCTCTTGAATATATATCAGACTAATAATGATACCAATGTTATTCTAAATGCCTGGTTCAGGTTTTCATAGTCAATGAGTAATATTGTGAGGGTCAAAGTATCATGGTACTTTAGCTTTTAGGTGCAATGACATGATGACAAGAATCTAAACTGCCTTGGTTGAAGTTTGCATTCTGCAAGGAAGCGCTAGCTAATTTATCAAATCTCAAAAACAGTGAAAAAAACACTTGCAAATCCTTCTTTGCTTGCACCCTGTTTAATCTTCACATTGATTGTTTTGTCTGGCAACTGTACAAAAATCACAGATATTTATTTAAAAACTTACATTGCCAAATTCATTTGAGTTCTAGGATGTCTGTCGTACTCCAGGTTTTGCTCTGCTTCTTATCATCAACTTCAAAACAATTTGATACTCCTTCAGAAAAGCTTTTTTTTTTTTTAATGAAGCCGGTTGTGAAATTGTCCTCTCTCCCTCCACTAATAGACTAATTATCATGGGGTCATATGTAAACTCCTGCTGGTAATGATTGGGTGACATGACTGAATATGGTCACGTAGAATGACCAAGAAAGTGATGAAGAGTGTAATACCCAGGAAGACATTTGGAGCATATCGCCTGAGGCACAAAAACTGTGACCTGCCAGGGAGATAATTAATTATTCAGATTGCATTTATGACGTCAACTACCATTTTACCTGACTTTATCATTACACAAGTCAAGTCTGTCCATCCACCACAACAATACAATACAAATACAATTCAATGTATGCCATACTCTTATACACTCACAGGGGTTGGGAGGTTCTTATAGTTGTTCACTGCTATTTCTACACGTCAGAGCTAAATAAATATGTAACCTAATATGCACTTTTCTTTAGAAACTAAAATGCTGATGGACTAAACGCATGGGGGTACATTAAAAATCTTCTGGTCAGTGTTTTATTCTGTTATGCTTCAGCGCTTGCTATTATCTTAATCCAGGTTCTCCTGAGAGAACAGGCCTAGATTAAATTAATTACATACTTAATCAGCAACAATCATGATGCTCATCATTAGGTCCATTATATTTATATTTAAGTGCTAATTTATTTGATCATATATATATGTATATATATAAATACATTATATATATATATATATATATATATATATATATATATATAATGTATTTATATATATACATATATATATATATATATAGTGCTTCTTGGGGTCGGAAGAACGCGTACCTCCACTTATCTGTGTACTTTTTTTTTCTGATATTGAAATTGATTCTAAAACTAACTGGTAACAAGGTAAGGAATATCAAAACAGGAATGATATGGTCTAGTCTTCTACTATTTGTCAAAACCCGAGCTGCGGCATGGCATATTCAACAAGCCCGAGACGTGAAATTGCTCTTTGGAATAACCCTGAATACAAAGAAATACAGTAATCCACACGAGATGAAATGACGGCATGGATGACCTTCTCCAGGTCCAAGTGAGGGTGGAAGGGCTTTATTTTGGAGATGATCCTTAAAAAGCAAGATTTAACAGCATTTGTTATTTGTGATTCAAAAGAAAGGTCACTATCAAATACCACACCCTGATTTGTGGCTGCTGGTATACATTTGAGGACAGGTGTACAAAATGTTTTTTTTAAAATAGAGACACACTTTGGGGGAGAGAGGATAATTACTTCTGAGTTGTTTGAGAAGGTTGTGAGTCATCCATCAATTTTCTCAGATAGAAAAGAAGAAAGACTGTTCCCCATAAATAATGGGACATATATATATATATATATGTATCATCGGCATAGCAATGATACAGGATTTTCTTTTTGCTAATAATCTGACCCAGTGGCAGCATGTGTATGCTCAACACTAAAGGGCCCAAATTATCCTTTTTCCGTTTGCGTTCTGCTGGTCTGAATCTTCTTTTTATTTCTCTAGGGCTATTATTAAGCGAGAGCATCCTGAGAGCAATATTGATTTTCAGGGTTTTTATAGGTGCTTTGGAATCAAGAATTGAGGTACATGTAATGTTAAATAGGCCCGTAGCTCTTCTGTAGAAAAATGACCTTGATACTCACTGCTATGAACAGATGCAGAGGCAAAAGCACAATTATAGCTATCAGCTAAGTCAGAATGGAGGTAACCAGACGATACAAAGGTAAATAGTGTAGGACCTGGATATGAGAGGTTGGACTCGAAAATCATTGCCTTACGGTCCGACACATTTCAATTAGATTCAGAGATGTCAACACAATCTAGAGTAAGACCAAAAGTATGACACTTCAAATGAGTGGGGCCCTCAATTTACTGGGTGAGATTAAAGGAATGTACAATGTCTATAAAATCTCTGGTGAACAAAAAACCAGAGTTGCAACAAACGTGTAAGTGTATTCTAAATAAACCTAGAATGTAAAGTCTGTCAAAGTGAGTCATGATAAAGTCAAGTCAAAAACAATTCCTGGATAAAACCAGAGTTTGACTTTGGAGTCCTGTAGATCAAAACCCAAAGGAAAGGAGTCTTTCCATGGATTATAAGACCAAGATATTCAAAAGAGGAAAGATGCTAAGTGAGTATTGGTAACATTTGAAATTGTCTCTATGAATCACAGCCAGCCCACCCCCACAACCTGAAAGCCTAGGCTGCTGGAAAAAACAAAAACGTGGATGACAAGCTTTATTCAGACAAAAGCAATCACCTGGGCTGAGCCAAGTCTCCGTGAGAAGAAGTCTAGCTGCTTCAATGCAATTATATCATGACAGAAAATTGACTCACTTGCTGGAAATTAGATATTTAACAAGCCAAACACTGCTGAGTTGTGATGACAAGGAACTGACCAGGACAAAGAGGGCTGTAAGGTAACCAGGTTGATATAGAAGAAGAAGTGGTCATAACAGAGACCAGATTGTTTCTGCTGTGTTTCCGAACGCCGTAGGGCATTCCTGACAAGAATTAAGAAATTAGTGCGAGAATCAGAAATAAAACTAGCCTGAGCCACAATGCAAAAGACAGTGTTAATTGGTCAATAGGCAGGAAGCTGGGCAGGGTCTTACTGGGGAACCACCAGGTGGAGCTAAAACAAATTAAAGTAATAATATTCTGGCTCAGCTTTCTTGCTCCTTTAGTGTTTAAATGTAAACCAGGATTTTTGAACAGGTCCCCCTTAGACCAGAAAGACTCAAAGTGACTAGTAAAACCAAGTCTAGTGGCAGTAGTTTCCTATCCAAAGGTGAAGGCTGAAAAGAAGACTGAAATGTTCAGAGCTTTTGGACATGGTTGGAAGAGGACCAGACAAGACACACCTCCTTCCCAGTGACTCAACTGTGGAGGTTAAAGATTAAAGCTCACAGTGTAGTTTGCAAGAGCATCTGAACATGACGTATGGTGTACCAGTGTGCAGTATTACAGTTGGAACAGAGGGCTGGATGTCAAGGAGAGCTGGAATTAGCTCAATGAAAGCAGCAATCCTGCCTCCTGGCAGGCAGTATGTGATTGCAACTGGATGTTTTAAGAATCTGATGATTGATTTACCAACAAAAAAAATCTCAGGTTGCTCGGTTCCAAAGCTTGTAAGTTGCATGATTTGGTCTGAGTTGATGTCGGTCTGTGTGCAAGCGCAGTGTGACGTTGATTACCTGGTCTGTGGTCCAGCAGCAGCAGGAGATTGGGGAGGAAGATGTTACAGTAGCTACTAGTAAGGGGGACAGGTTTTCACATTTCATCTGCAGAAGTGAGAAACGCGGGGACTATAGCAGGAGAGATTGAGCCCTAGGATGAGGGGACGCTAGCAGGGGGAGAGCCCTTTCTAGCAGAAGACCGAACTCAGTTCACACCGCGAGCGGTGGGATAAGTCAGGCTCCGGGGGACGCTTGGCAATCGGTCAGAGGAAGTTTGTGAGAGATATTTTTAAGTCTTTGGACTGAGTGATTTGTAAAGAGGAAGAGAGAACGTTTTTTGTCTCCTCTAACAACAAAAGCCCTGTAGAGGAAGTGATGTGAAAACCGATCAGTGACGTTAAACAGAGTATCCATCTAAGTCTCCATCTGAGACCAGGCATTGCTGGCTACTTGCCAGCTCAAGAAAGGCTAAGCGGGAACAAATGAGCCTCTTGCTTGTGGATGAGAACCTCAATGCGACGCTATATGGATCAAAGCTCGCTTTCAGCTAGGCCACATCCTCTGCCAGACCATCAGCACAATTAACCTCCCCCTGTGGGTGTCACTCAGAGCTCCCGGTCCTTTTCGTCCGAGGGAATGGACGGAAAATGCCTCCGACAAGACCCCAGAAACTTGGTCTGCTGAAAAGTAACAACGTCTTGTAAGCGTCAAAAGCCTAAGGATTGAATGACATTGTTGGACAGCAAGGAGGCAGTCCCGTTAGTTAGCCGGCTCAAGTGCTAAAAACACAGGTGAGCTACCTGGTTGGGGCGGACTGTCCTGGTCAGGAACTCTAGAATTAAGATCCGTCTATTCGATTATCAGATCCTCAAACTACACCAAAGTAGATTGATTGAAACAAAAATATCCTGAAGAATTATAAAAAAAAAAGGTGTCTTGAAAGACTAGTTGCGGTAACGGTGCGTCTCAACAGGCACTTTGATGTATTATTCAAATAATGTGTGTACATAGGAAGGTTTACGGTTCATATAGACTGAGCATGTGTTTGATGTCGTGTGCGGTGATGTCACTGACGCAACCGTGCAAAGTTATATTTCTATATTTGAAAGGACAGAATAAATTCTTCTGATCACATATTTGTATTTTAATTTTTATTATTATTATTATTATTATTATTATTATTATTATTATTATTATTACGTATATATATATATATATATATATATATATGCATATTTTTATTTTATTCTTTTGAATGTATAGAAAAGCAGAAAATGAATTATCATTAGATCCAGACTTACCCTGACCGGTCCTGAAGGTAAATCTGGAAATTGAAACAATAAAGTGAAGCTGCTGGGCTTCATGCATAAATGTCTACAGCGTCCCACTTAATGAGGACTTGCACTAATTGTTTTGCTGCTAAAGGAGGACTGCAAGTAATGTAATTAATATTTTCCTGATTAAAGATGTAGCCTGTTATTTTACGTAAAATTGTCATCAGAATGTGAATTTTCATGACTAGACTACTACTACTTCCTCGTTGCAAAAACAGGTCGATAGCTCAGATGCCGTGAAATTAAGACAGGTTGGATGGTCCACTGGCCAATGATAACATATGGTACCTGTCCCTCAACATATACAATTTCGTCTGATAAATTAGCATTGCATCATGCGCAGGTAGACTTGTCTTTAAATGATTGGTATCAGTATTATTTATACATACATATTGCATTCCATTTCAAATAAACCGTTACATTAAAAAACATTGTTAATGCTCTGTAACTTATTTCCTAGGCCTGGAGGTTATGCTTTTGTGCATTCAGAAAACTTTGAATTGGTACGCATGGGTAAAATAGAGTTTGCAGCAACAATTTGGATGGTGGAATATCTCTAAGCAAGGGAACAGTTGATAGTGTAAGTTTGTGTAAGTTTGCAAAAGTTGGAAGATAGAATTGAAATTCTGGAATGAATGTCACATATGAAAATGCATTGGTATCAGACATCATGTGCCAAGACCCTGACTCACCTGAAAAATGTTGTAAGTCCTTTGAAAAGCGTCCAGAGAAGTAGAATGCAATGTAATGAGTTAACGGTCAAACATGGTTATGTTGACAACGTAACCATGGTCAAAGCACAGGACCTCAAATACATAACGCCATCCAGGACATAATTCTCTATAGTAACAATATAATACAATAAACATATATCATCCTCTAAATACGCTTAAATCAGTTTCCCTATGTGGAATTGAGTAAAATTGGGCTGGGTGAATAATCGTAAAAAGATTACGATCTAATTTCTAAAGTTCAACAATCTATCAGCATTATAATTGATAATGATAAACATAATCTGCAGCAAAGACAGCGAGGTTAGTTCTAAGTCAATGTGTCAAAGTGGGCCTGGACTCTTAAGAGGTTGGCCTTAGAGGTATTGTGTACATATGATGTTAGGGAATATGGGAGATGTTGTTTCTGTTAGGTCTGATCCACAGCTACATCAATGCAACTACAGGACCTCCATCTTGTTAGAAGTGCATTTTTGTTGTCGCTTGGAGCAGCTGAGTAGTAAAGCTGTGTATTTTTCCTGGCTGTTAAAAATAAAGAGCTGGTTCTCTGCTTCAGAGTTGGTCCAGACGGCTTTTCTTCCTCTCCAGCTTCTCAGCCCCTGACCCGCTCGCTTTTCTCATCCCTCCTAAACTCCTTCTTCAGGTCACTTAACTTATATAATTTCTCTTTCTACCTCGTTATTTCTCTATTGTCTCACGAAGGCTCACGATCTCTCTCTTGTAGCTGCATTGAGTACATTTGCAGTAGATTTCTTTTTAATTTCTCGTGTCCATAACAAAGTGTAACATAATGTGAAGTGAATCGGCAAATCGTAATTCTCATTTTAGCCAGAGAGCACAGCTCTATGTTGAGTATTTCCTGTCGGCTGATTGATAATTTACAAATGACTAGTTATACTAGTTTGTTAACAAAATTTAACTTACATGATGAATATTAATGGAGGATGAGATCAGAATCTGTATCAGTATATCGTTAATCTGATGCTGTTTCTTTCTGTGATAACCTACTCTGTTGTAAGCATTATGACAAGTGAGTTAATTTATCACTTAGATAGTTATAGCTAAAATACTTGTAAGTGTGTAAATTAAATACATTATTTGAATGTATTTCTCTGGTTCAATACAACATGACTTCTTCTGGAGTTGTTTTTGGGCTCAGTGCTGCTGTATATATCAAATGTAAATCCAACATATTGAATAACATCAGAAATGGAATTAATAAATAAAGACAAATGGTACAAATATGCTAAGTAGCAAACTCATGCATTTGCCTCCATTGTATGTCCACGTTAAGTAAAAAAAAAAGAAGGAAATTCAGGAAGATATTGCAATAAGTGCTTTCATAATTAACGTGTAAACACTTGAAATTAGGCTTGAAACATTATCCTTTTAATGTCTTTTTAATGCAAATTGTTCAAATTAACAAGATTTAATTTCCCTAATAATTCCAGTGAAGGGGCGGCAAGGTGGCGCAGAGGTTAGCGCTGGTGCAAGAAGCTACGGGGTTTGAATCGACGTCTGCCGGCCTTTCAGTGCGGAGTCTGCATGTTCTCCCCATGTCTGCGTGGGTTCTCTCCAGGAACTCCGGCTTCCTCCCACAGTCCAAACATTTGTGATATAGGTGAATTGGTGACACTAAAATAGCCTGTGCGTGTGTGGTTGTATGGTTGTACGTGTCTGCCCTACGATGAACTGGCGACTTGCCCAGGGTGTACCCCGCCTCTAGCCCGATGTCAGTTGGGATAGGCTCCAGCCCCCTGTGACCCTGAACAGGATAAGCGGTAGATAATGAATGAATGCGTTCCAGTAAATTTGACTGAAGAGAGAGTGTTACAGTTTTTTCAAAAAGCTTCCCGACTGCACATTAAGCTGTGTGCAGCCACGGCAGTGATGAGCTGTCATTCCACCAAAACAAATCATGTCTTCGATAGCGATCACCATATGGTGGAGGCAACAAGGAATGTTGACGATGCCCTAGAGTTAAGCACGCTTATCATGGTCAAGAAGAGGAGTCATTCCACACACTCTGATTCAACCCTCAACCTGAAAATCTCAGCTGAATATAAATGGGCCGGTTATGTTAGAAACATCACTGAAAGCATGAAGGTATGAAATTATCCTTATCCTGGTTAATAGTGGTGGGTTGAAAGTTGTAAGTAGCATGTTCTCAGGGTGAAACTATCCTGAAATGTGAACATGAGCAACTATATTTTTGGGATATAGTGTATATGAATAAAATTATGTTACATCATGTTTCTATGAAAAGGCTGTGGGACCTGGCCTGAATTTCCTTCTGCACTGCATGCACTTCACATGCAATTCCACATGCACCTTAGAGCATGTGCTATAAATGGTTTAATGGATGGTTGGACTGTTTGTTCAATGCAGAGAGAAATCTTGGATCAAATTAAGAGGGAGCTGAGGAGTAACCTATATACCGTCTCTGGGAAAACAACATTTGAAATAGCTGCAAATACAAATATGATTTGGATGCAGGGTGTTTTAGTAGATTATTTGAAGAAGTCATAATAAGCAAGCTCAACACTAGACATGCTTAAATTATCTTAGGATAGACAAACAAAGCAATTACTTTTGCTTATTAAATCATTTTTTGTCAATTCTTAAAGATTCCATTAAAAGAAATGTCCCAGTGCCTATGTAGTTTAATCTTTTTCCATACTGCCAAATTAGATTTCATTTTTAAACTGGATAATTAAAACGTTGTTGTTGTTATTGAAGTAAAATTAAACACTCCATTAAACGCAGTGTTCCATTTGTCTGTGATGTCTCACATTGCAGATAATAAAAGGCCGGGAATTTGAGAGTTAAACGATTTGTCCAATATATGATAAGAAGAGATTCAAGACAACAGACAAAGAGATAAGACTCCAGACGGTTGAAGCTTTACTAGTTGGCCATGTTTTTCAGGTTCATGTTTTGTCCAAGCACACTCAAAAATGTTCCACCGGTAAAATCTGAGAGATAAAAAGGCTTATTTTGTTTTGTTTTTATACATTACATTAACCTCTACGTCTCTTACCTCGGAATAATTCCAAATCCAAATCAAACATTTTTCATTGCTGAAAAACTCCCAAATATATGAGACAAACATTTTGCTTGGACTTCAAACTTAACTTTGTATTCAAGAGAAGTTCTTCTCTCTTGATTTGGATAAATAGGACATCTAAATGGGACATCACTGAAAATTCAGGATGAGATTTGTTCATTTGGAGCAGGAACAGCGCCGGGACGGATGGCTTTCCTCGTATAGGAAGTAAATTCTCAGACGCTGATGCACTTGCTTGACAGTTAGAGTTGTGTCTCACCCATCAGAGAATAGAGGTTATTTCTGTCATATTTATCTCCAGGGACGTTTTTTTGACGCACACTGAATCTTATACCTACTTATATGCAGTGTCCCTTCATTACCTCTTCTTGGCAACCCAAAAAAAAAAATCTCACTTTGTTTTGCTATAAACATCTGTCAGATTGTGAAACCTAAAGTTGAGTGGGTAAAATATTACAGAAGTGAGGTGAAAAGTACTCAAAACACAGAGAACAGATAGAACGATGCTTCTGGCAGACCAAGCATGCATATTGAGTGTTTTTTCCTAACCCCGGCCCCTATAGGCCTATTGGAATTGTATTCATAGTTTTCTAGACTCCATTAAGCAAATTAACCACCTCCACTGCTTCTCTAATAGGCAAATAGGTGGGGAAAAGAACAGAGTTAAATAGGTGGGGAAAAGGGACCATATGGTACATTGAGTAAAAATATTAATTTCTTTTCACTATGTAAGAAGAGAGCCTGTTTGTGTAATCTGTAGACACGGATGTTGATTTCAGAATTCTTGCAGCTCTTTGAGACATTAAAAAGAGAAACCAATGTCTGCAATACAGACGTGGTGGAAGACAGGGTGAAGACCTTGAACTGTCAAGGTCAGACTTGGTTTTTCTTTTGATTTGTTTTCCCAGAGTAATTGTTGTAGCACTTATATTTTATCGACTATGATGCATGATGTCCACCCTGGATTCCGCAAAAACTGCTGTCTCCCATTCTCTGCAGTGCTGAGTGTGAGATATCTGCACACGCATCAGTTGAACTGTTGAACCTCCGGGCCTCCTGTCTGCTCCTCTGTCCTTCCCCAGTGTAACAGGTGGGTTCTCGGCTACAGCAACTCATTCATTAATCTATTCTGCAGTGCAATGTTGGTCCATTAAGAGAATGTATTGATTGAGCGGGGAAAGTGAGATGGCTGAAATGGTTCTAGCTTGTGAGCCCTCCATTCAGATACAACACCTCCAATCGTTCTCTTTGTAGAGAAGAAGCCATAGAAGCCATGTTTTGTTTTAATTAAATTTAGAATCTGATTCACAAAATACCAGATAAACCCATTTCACTGTTCTGGTCTGGGCAGATTAGTAAAGTTCTGTCTCATTCAATGAAATCCACAGTTCAGGAAGAACGTTTAATAATAGCTCAACCAGGCTTGTCTGCATCTGAAGACTTCTCCAAACAAAAAACAAATGTGGGTATTGAATTTTGAAGGACTCAACATTAATCACAAGTTAGTCCCTTTATTTTTAGTTGTTACAAAAGAGCATTGTGGGTCTGAGGTGGGACACGTCATGAAGCTGGAGTATAGAACAGTGCAATACTTCAACGCTGAGACTTTTCATTATAAAATCTGGTGTTAACAGCACTAAGATAAAGTAAAAAAGGACCTTTGCAACTGGTGTTTAAAGTGTCATCTTAATCAAGAAAAGAAGTTAGATAAAACAGTTCACGTTCTCACACTTTCACATTACGTCTAGCTCTCTTACATGTTTGTAATGCCTTGAGCAAGACTCTGAACTTGGATTTGCTCCCCAGGGCACTTCACAGGAACTGTCCACTTGTACTGTGTATGTCTATATTTGATAAATGAAAGTATACATTATTGTTATTATTAATAATATTGTGCTTTTGTTTTAATTATATGCTGTTTACTGGGAACAGCATGAATTGCTTGCCGTAGGCAAATAATTGTGACGCTCCACCATCCATCATATATGCGAGGTAATTAGCTGCATTCATGTCAACCCTTTTTTTTTTTTTAAATGAAAAATGAATCTCAACAGCGGTGAATTTGAATGCGTCAGATGCTCAGATGCATATCAAATCAGAATTACTATTCCTGCCTTTTTCACCTCCCTCAGAGGAAACTGTTTCCAGCTGGAGGTAATGGAGGGGAGATGAGAAAGAAGAAAGATGTTGGCTAAATTATTTTTTATTACTTCCTTGGCTATGGGAATCTGGTATTACTAGATGATGATAGGATATATACATAGATAGAAACTTTATCAATATATATATCAATATATCAATATATATATCAATATAATATATATATATATATATATATATATATATATATATATATATATATATATATATATATATAGAGAGAGAGAAATAAAGGCCATACAAATATAATGAAAAGGGAAAGAGTCCAATATCCAAAAGGAATGTCAAGGTTATTTAAATTCATACTATCTGGAACAACAATGTCTGAACAAAAGTTTGGTACTATTCATGAAAAAGGTGAAACCTTTTACTCAAAACTGCCATCGTCAACCTCATTTTGGTTTGACAGGAGAATCAGACCAAGAATGTAGGTGAAATCTTTCACTGAAACACCTTAGGTTTGGGCTGACGTAAACTTTTCAAAATCAATTTGGGTAGCACTTTACATTACAGCACGGTAATAAGATGATAATAGCAGGGTAAAATTGGGGTGATAAAGAGGTAATAATTAATTAATACTATGAAATTGTCAAAATAATAACTAACTCACCTCAAATTGACTTTATTTATAAGCACATTTAAAAAACACAACAGGGTTGTCCAAAGTGCTGTAGATTCAATAAATAGAATAGGCATATGATAAAAACACAAACGAAGTTTACATCAAAGGAAAACAATAAGATCAGAAAGAAAGAAATGTCCAACAATTCATCCTGGATTAAAAGCCAAGGAATAAATAAGTCTCAAGGCGAGATTTATAAACAGACAGCGTGGGTGCTGACTTGACATGAGGTCGCAGCTCATTCCACAGTTTAGGGGCTGCAACAGAGAAAACTTGGTCACCCTTCATTTTCAGATTCGATACAGGGACGACCAGAGACAACTGGTCAGCTGACCTCAGTGACCTCAAGGGAAGATATGTCTGTCAGAGGTCAGAAATGTACATGGCTGCTGATCCATTTAAAGATTTACAACAATAAAACCTTAAAATGAATACTAAAACGTACTGGTAGCCATTGAAGGGAGGATAAAATTCGGAAGATGTGATCTCGCTTGCGTGAGCCTGATAAAAGCCTAGTGGCAGCATTTTGGACCAACTGCAGACGTGAGGGGGAGGTCTGGCTCGCGCCAAAATAAAGTGCATTGCAGTAGTCCAAGGGGGGTTGTTATAAAAGCATGAATAAACTTTTCAAAATCATCCAGGGTTAAAACGGTCTTCACATAAGATAAAACTAAATGCAGTAATAGCACGGTAATTACAATGGGTCATATTTTCCTGGTATTTATGTAACAGGTCAATAATCGCCCGAAAACTAAGGGTAATAAGGAGAAAAACAACTTTAAGATGGAAATGATGTAAAACTATATGGTAATAGTACAGTAATACTTTTGAAAAGTGCAAACAATCAAATGGTTATATCAGGGCAATATTTGTATTCAAAAATGGTAGTATGGGAATATTAAAATTTTAATATAATGCTAATAATGAGGGTTCATAGGTTGATGTCTTCTTAGTATTATATGCTACTATAAGCGTAATATCTTCCAAATTAGGTTAAAATGATTAATTACCATATTATAATGCTGGAGTTTGTCCAACCCTTATGTTCAAAATATTACCTTTTGTTTCAAGGTAATACTGTACAAATTGTATGTTTAATCTTTTTTATCTGGTATTTCTTGTGGTGGTTCCCGTATAATGACAAGAAATCTGTGCCGCTAAATGCAAAACCACCTTCTACTTAATTTCATGGTAATATAAGATTAAACCGAACATCCAAAGGTGTATATATTTCCTGAAAACACTAGCGGTAGTGTCTGTTCAATAACCATGAATCCGTGCTGCAAAATGCAAAACCACTTGTTTCTATTTAATTTCTCATTATTTTCAACTATATACCTTTAATATTATTGATGCCTTGTACATATTTTACAATTCGATCTTCAAAGGAATGCCTCGTTTGAATATGTATTTTTGTTGGTATCCGTTACTGCTCAATTTACTGAATAAAACTCAAAGGATTGTCACAATGTCTTCAAGGAAAAGCTTCATTTCTATTTCATATTTTAGGATAGGGCCACCTGGAAAGAGTGGAATCCTAACTTTACCTCACTGTCAGCTGCCAAACGGACCTCTGCAATAACAGTAGAATACGCAATGGTATTTCAATTCAAGTTTTATTTTTCATGACTTTTGTTGACACTGCTTGTTTTATGGAAAGTTCTAAGGACTTAGGAGGTTTTCTGTTTTTTTTCTACAGTACTTGTGCTTTATCTATTTGTGTGTGTTTTTCTTAAGCTGCAGTGCATTTGGTCCTATCGGCCATTGAAAAGTAGCCAATATTAAGTCCTTATTATCATGCTATTACAATATTAATATCCCCAGACTACTATTTTTTTTATCCAAATGTTGTACAGATTTAACCATTTTATTGTTAGCGTTTTACCAAAGTATTACTGTATTATTAACAAATAGTTTTACCACATTTCCATATTAAAATTTGTTTCCTCAAACTGAGCTTTGAGCGATTATTGCCTTGTTACATAAATTCCAGTGAAATATTGCCCATATATATTGTTACTACCAAACTATTACTTAGGTAATAACATGGTATTACATATGTATTACGTCTTTATTACCACACTATTATCCAACTATTACCATCTAATTGGTGTTCTGCAATAACCAAGCTATTACTTAGTTATTACTTAATTAATTATATGGCTTTACGTAATAATTAACTCTTAATTAACACACTATTACCCCACTATTTCCAACTTATTACCGTGCTGTAATTAAACCAACCAACCAACACTGGACCAATAGCAGCTCTTTTTACCTCTCTTTGTAGCATGTGACTCAGCCGCTCCTGAATAGAACATAATGCCAGCCCGCTGTGAAGAGCGTGGCAGCAACACTTACCCTACTGTTTTTATTCCACATAGAAAGCATCCAACGTTACTTTTTTTGCACCCAAATTATGTTAATAAACGATTTGATGTTTCTTTAAAAAAGAGGGCAATTACATTAGTAAGTGTGTGGGTTCCTCGCTCGTGACCATGCTTTCCTTCACACAAGCGTTTGAAGGGTTTCTGACCTTTGAAACTTTAAAAATGTTTTAATTATATACAGGATATGTTGAGTTTCGTTTAAAAAACGTATTAAAATATGGTTATGTACTACAGGGTTTGACATAACGTTCGACAGCAGAACGTTCACCTACTCATTGATTATGCGAGGTCTCTCTCCAGGATGTCAGTCGGAGTTGTTCAGTAACACATCGGCCAGCGCAACTATCACCTCTATTGAGGGGACCACCCAGGGTTGCTGGGTTAATCAGCTATCACTTCTACTAGCTGACCACATGTTGGTAAAGCTACACCTGCTACGACAAAGGTGAGTTGAGTTGGATTGTATAAAATAAATAATCTGAAATATCTGTTAATTTATTTTTGCCGACTGGGCACATGGGAGATCAGGAAATTGAGAGAGAAACAGTGACAATAAAAAATTGAGAAAATATGAAATTGACAAATAAAGAGTAAAAGGAAGCAAATACAATATCTTTGAGAAATATTCTCAAAATGTATTTATTCTGTGTCAGGCATTAGATAAGTGGTATTTTTTTTGAATTTCCTCCATTAGCCCCTTTTTTGGAAGAAGATTTCATTTGAAGAAGGCTTCGTCTTCAATATACAGCTTATATTAACAACCCCTTATTTCTACTCCTCTCCTATTTTGGTGCAAAGATGTCTAAAAATGTTTTTCTAGAATTAAAATGACTCTGCGAGGCTCTATGTGCATGGCAAGGTTTTGCCAGAAAGACATGTTAGGAATGCTGTTGGTGTGATGTGAAAAGAGCAGCAGCCCTTTGAAGATAGTAAAAAATGTCAGCTTTTTGTATGCTTGAAAATATGTATCTGTAGAAATTACTCTGTAGAAACAAAATATCCACAAGAAGAGTTGCATATAGGTAATATGTTAAGCAAATTATATGTGAAATCCTAAAGAAGGTTTTTCCTTTATGTTATAATATGTATATAATATAAACCAGTGTGCTTGTTAAAAATAGAGAAGCAGGGCCAGGCCAGCATCTTATAGGCTTAGTTCCCAAATGAATGTATTTGTTCTTCTGTCCAGTGTTGCTGTTGCATTTGTTGTTGAGGGAGTCCTGCCTGGGCAATTATATTCTTTGTTTGGAAATTTAAACATCTGTTTTATTATTCTGGTATTGATTTGTAAACTAATGTAAAAAAATGTATGAAGAAATGTTGCCAATTTTGCCAAAATTCCCGTCTGTACAGCCACTGTCCCCAAAACATCTTCATGTTCCCAGCTGATCATTAGGATTCTACTGTTTGATTACATAATTTGAGTACTTGCATTTATTCTGCAAACACTGGTGGGAAAAAAATACTGCACAGCATCAGGATGACTTTGAAAACTGCTTGTGGGTACAGCAGCAGGTTATTTTCCCCAGAGATATGGGCTATGTAGCTGCGACACTATGTCGGCTAGATAAGGAAAAAGCAGGCCAGAGCTGTACACATGGGGAGCGAGACAGAAAAGTGCAGGGATTCAATGTCACTTTCTGCATTTTATCATACTACAGTTAACAAACAATCCTTGTGCTTTGCTTGAGCAATCCATATTATAAACTAGTATTGGCAAGGCGCATTTGATTGGTAAATAATGTAATGGTCAATAGTTCTGTAAATAGGTCTCTCGAAACAAAACTTGACATCCAGTAGGCTACATGTTCACAGAAATGCTCTGGTGTGGGAATGCAAGAAAGGGACAGTGGGCCAAGACATACCAAGACTTGCTCTTTCCCTTTTCTCCAGACAGACTTGAATGTGATGTAAAGAATTCAGCAAGAATTAACAATTTTATATGTTTAAACTCATAATGGACGTGATATTTTGCAAATATTTTGGCCAATGTAGTTGCCAAAACTTCGCCACAATTTTCCCACCAAATAGCAGACAGCATTTGACATTTAAATATGCTTCATTTATCCATACTGACAGATTCACATATCAAATAGAATTGTTTTACCAAAAGTTAACATTTACAAAGAAAAATAAGGACACTGTAGTCCTTATAGGGATAATTAAAGCATGTAATGTCAACAAAATGTTTGTTTCAGGTCAAGTCTTGGCTTGTACTGATGACATGCCGATGTCACCGTGAATCCCCCTGCTATCTGACTGCCACATCAAATAGCGTTTATTCAAATGTTTTAGGCATTTATCAGGAAAAGTAAAGAGTCAGTTTTAAAGTAAACACTCAGACAGCTTTAAATTTGGTCTCATCCAATTATAAGATAAACCTTTTACTTCCAGCACTGTGTGCATGAACCATGAAACACCTCCTCAAACAAGCCACCATGACTTCTGTCATGTAGCTTCTATTGATTTGCTTTGTAAACAAAACGCCTCGACGCTGTATATGCAGGAAAGAATGATTATTGGGTGGAAGTTGTAATTGGAATATAATGGTGTTGTTTCATGATCCCTGTGGGCCACCATCTTGCAGCTCGAGGCTCTCAGCGCTCATAGTGAGTTTCAGATTTTCCACACTGCATCAGAGTGTCCTGACTTCAAATCTATGTCACTCTCTTCCTCTCTAAGACTTGTGAGTCTTACATGTCATTCCTTTTATCTTTTGCTCATTTCTCTTTTTTTTCCTAGTGGCAATTTTTTATTGTGGATAGGCATTCACTTATCTATAGTGGCCAGTGTGAAACATGAGCCTTTACTTAATATAGATGACAGCATGTATTATTCATTTGTTACTGAGAATGTGTATGCTTTAGCTAGTGGGGGAAAGGAGTTGACTGAGAAAATGTTGCATGTCTCCATTTAACAGAACTGCCAATATAACAGCTGTGTTTCTCATTGTTGGAAAAAATGTAATAAAGTAGAAGATTTAATGCTACCTAGGTAGGATCTTTGCCCATGTTAGATAAGATGGTTGATGCCACCATACCAGTTTGACTTAGTTGGCTGATATTACCTGTAAATTAGGGTATGTCCACATTCACACGCTGAAACGACTCAAATACAATATTTTGCTTCAATAGTCACAAATCAGACTTTTTTTTAAAAAGCTGAATGAAATGGAATTCCAACAATGACCGACTTGCAGAATAACGTTACTTACAATTTTCATCAGGCGAAAGATTTTTGACAATAAGAAGCCATCTTATATGATTAAATAAGATTTCTCCATATCGGTTTTGCGCCACTTTTACATGCTGTCTTGAATCGAGTACATATCCAGTTTGTGGCCATTCCACACCAATGCAAATAGTCAGAGAGGACTATTCCAAATCTACGCGTTGACAGTAACATTAATGACAGTGTTGAGACAAGCACAGCTGTAGATTTCTGCTTTCGGTTCTTGATTTGGTCTGCATATTATTATAACAGATATTTTTATATCTGTGGTTTGGCTTTCCAACCAGCTATAAGATTAAGAGTTATAATCACTGGCCTCATCAACATCTGCATCAGCAGCATCATCGACCCTGCCACCAGTCATATACTCTTCATCATCAGCACATGCATCGTTATCCTCATCTTTATTATCCACTTGACCCTCTTCTTGACCGTTAACTCAAATCTGTGCATCAGCTGTTATCTGGATGATTTATATGTTGCATAATTTACAGGGAGCTACATAACTCTTCCAATATATGTGGTGCTGAAAATGAGATGTTTCTCCCTGCACTCTGAGTGCTGCACAGATTGCTTTTATCAGTGAGATGAAAGTACATTTTACAAAATATGGATTTAATTGTAGGTGTTCAACAATAACAATTCTGTAAACCATTTTTCTAACATTTGTGGTCATGCTTGTGCTATAAGTATGAGTGTGCCTGCTTTTCACAAACTGCTAATTTGTCATGCCGTGAGAGCTTTTACGGATACAAGCATAGTGAGAAAAACAGTGCTTCTACCAAACCTGTAGATTTAAGGATGACAAATAAGAGCAGCTAAGGTGTGGCCGTAAGGCCACACTTAGGAATGGCAACCAATTTAGAGCTTCTATTTTCTGGCTGGAAATGCATGGGAGCCATGCAGAGAGATAATGTCAACAGATACAGAAGGCACATTGTACTGTAACAGCTGACATTTTCACAAACCAGCAAGTCAGGTAATTAGGTAGCTAACTATCGGACTCAAGCTACAAGCCTAACCATGTTACTAAACACAGTACCCTCATTAAATGAACGAGGAAGCACTGTAGGCGTAGAATAGGATAAAACACAAGCACATCTGCGAACAACATAGCTATAATTATAATGCCATTTGAAATGCTTTCCTCAGTCATTCAATTTGGTTGAGTTTCGACAGCAAAAGATGTGGTTTAAACGATCTACATAGCATGCATGCTGCAAAATGAACCTGTTATATTCAGTTCAGTCCTGCAGCATTACAGCACAACCCATATCTATTATAGGTGGAGGCCAGTCAGGGGCTACCAGGGTCTTACACCCAGGAAAAAAGACCACCAAATATAACAAACATAAGATTATCCAGAGAGTTGGGTCTTGCATGTGTACTGTCAAGATTAAATCTTTTCACTCACACTTTAATGTTTTGCACAGAAGGAATGACATCCTCACCGAATGAAACTAATATCAGGAAGTAGTTGCCAATTATTCCAGTCCACTAACTATCAGCCAATCATAGAATCTATGAGACCAAAATACCTAGGCTCACATCACATTTCGTTCAAACATTAAAAATAATAGTCAGCACGATATTTCTCGTTGACTGAGGCTTTTCATACTCAAAATTTTTATGAAGGCATTTGATCGGCCCATCATCAGCTCTGATCATGAGCTCTGGGGAGCAGGCAAAAGAATGAGATTGTGGATGCAAGCGGCCAGAATGCTTTCCTTTTGGGGGGGCTGTGCTCAGCCTTTAGAGATAGGGTGAGGAGCTCAGTCACCTGGAGCAGAAATGCTGGTCGAGGGTGCCTCCCTTTGAACGTTTTTCTGGGCAAGTCCAACTCGGAAGACACCGCGGGGAAGACTCAAACCATGTTAGAGGTAGAACATATCTCATCTGGGCTGGAAATGATTGATGGAGAAAAGCGTATTTAGAGGACCATGCTTAGCCTGTTGCCTCTACATAAACTGAACGGATTGGGTGGTTGGATACATTTAGCCAACCTGGAGTGATATCTGTCCTAGATATCCCCAAAGCATCTAAAAACAAATAACACACACGCACACACACACAGCATGAGTCAAAGCTTTGGACACACATTCCCATTACCTTTAATGGGAATATAAATAAAGAATAAATATAGTGCCGGGATGCTGACACTTACAGTACCGATATCAGAGATCAATTAGGCCATGCTGTAACTGAAGGTCTCTTCAGTCCTAGGATTACTCTGATAACGCAGAACATAACCATCATGAGAGCAAGCGTAGTGATTTTTACTATAAATGACAGTTCCTTTCCCCTCAACTGTCAAAGCCTTCAGCTGGTGTCCTCGACAAGACACTGCATATTAATGCATGTTCAATAAATCGGTTGCCCATGCAGACGCTTTGTAAAATATATGCACAAAAATGTAATGAGACAACTAGTCCCTCCTGTGATTTAGTGACATTAACAGGAGCCATCATTCAGTGCTGTGGTTGCTCATGGAGCGCACACATTTATACAGTAGACTCGCAATAATGGAAATGTCTGCCCTTGAAATCTCTGTTAATAAGCGGCTATGCTATGACATCCATGATTAGATCATCCAGTGCTGTCACATCGCATCCTGAGGAGGATGCCACCGGACAAAACAGAAAGTGAGAGCAAGCAAGCATTGTACTCTATGATTCTCTTCTTTCTTTTTACAGACACACAAACACGCACATCAACGCAGTCTCTTCCATTGCAGCTATACAACATAAGAGACTGGCTTAATCTTGAGTAACAGCTTATTGGCCAGGATCAGAGCGTTTTTCTATTAAGAACCAACGGATTCTGACATTGCTGTGGCATGGAGCCTTCTCGCACAGGTAAGACTTGTGAGACAAACGCCTTGAAAGACAACGCAGCCTCCGGCAAGGATAAGATTAAATTTGCACTGAGGTATTAGATGAGATTTCTGATGCATACTATACCAAATTAGCATGAATCTGTTCCCCATGAGAGACGCCTGCAGACAAAGTGAATTGACAGTCCCAGTGTTTACCCCCCAACCCCATTCTATCGTTAGATGGCCAGCTAGGTGTGACAGGCCCAGTTCAAGCGTATTCAGCAAGCAGCGTGATGGATGGACAGGCAGGCAGCTGCTAAAAATTTCCTGGTTCACACCCAGCCTGATGTGCCACTCACTAATCAATTGCATCCACGTAAATCTGCCACCCACCTTAATGTGACATGATAGGGAGGGAAAGAAGAAAGCTCATTGGGCAGGGATCCCATAGCCTTAACTCTTACAGTGTAACGAAATCTACAATGGATGACCGCACTTTCTTCTCTTATTTTTCCTCCACACATTAAACTACCTTTCAATGCGTACTCTCACACGCCTCCACTGCAAGATTCCAGTGAATGTTACTTTGGAAAAGATGAATGGCGGCACTGGTGAGAACAACACTTGGAATAAAAGACGATGTGAGGATGTGTAAGGATGTGATCTGCAACTAAGACCTAAAATGACTTGTCATAGGTGTCTGGCAACAGATCTGATGCTACTCAATCAAAAGACTCAACTGGCTCAGCTGTAGTCAGGATTTTTTACATTACAAAGTTAGGTAAAGTAGATAAAGTTTATTATCAATCTGACAGTCAGCCGAGGTTTCTGACCTTGCTCGAGACACCAGTGTCTTAGAGGAAGAAGTGGGCACATATTTCTTCCGAGATGACACTGATGTACTGTGAAGCTAAGTAGCCTTATCATTTATGTGATCCAATCTGCGGTGGTGTGATGATTTCTTTCTTGTTGACGTTCATTACCGTGATATTATTAGTATTTTAGGGCTGGAAAAACCATGTATTAAAATGGAAATCCCAAATGTCACTGGGGATATGGTGTGGAACAGTTTTTCAAAATATAGTGTGTTGGTGATATTTGAGAAAAATAGATTCTTTAACAGTTAATTAGAAGAATCTGGGTTACCTAAGTGTGATTTAGCCTTTGGAGTGTGAAAAAAACCACACAAAGTACGTCATTATGTCAGTGTCATGGTGTTCTAGACCACATCAACCGACTAAACTTATATTTTTTAATGAAGTCAAAATGAAGATTCCAAAATGTTATTGTAACTGGAGCATACGGAGTCATTTTTATTCTTAACCACCTCTACATTTCCTTAACCGTGCAGGTTAGTAGAATTGGCTTTTGTTGCGTTGTGTCTCAGCACTGTAGCTGCATAATGTATATCCTGACAGGGTGATACTGTGTTTTATGCCTCTAAGGGCACCAATTATGCTGCCTGGGCACATTCTGGTTAACAGTGTAGTTTCAACTTACCTTTCTAATGCTGTCATACTGTAACAACAATAGATCAACTTAAATAGTTATATTTGAAATGCGATACAACACTTCTGATCGTGCAAAAGGTCAAATAGTCTTACTTTATCTGCTGGGTCAAATATCTTATGCTTGATATGAATGCAATATAAGACCGTGCTGTACTCTCTGGTATTTTGATTGAATTACAGCATAATTTTGCAATTTTTGAGTCAGTAAGTGCCAGTGAACACTTAATACTTGTCTACAGTCGGCTCTTAATCAACACCAGACACTAATTGGACACCCTAGGAGGCCATCAGTAGCAGTAGATTGGGTGACATGATGCGAAAAAATGCCCGAATGAGCTTTTAAGCAAGAAGCACAAAAACAGTCCTGAGAGAAGGAGCCTGAGTTTGCCCACTGAAATAACAAAAAGTCTACTTTAAGCAGAGTATCAATAATCATGGATATAGAGGAATGCAGCATGATCTTTTACAAAAAGACTGCAGGGTCAAGCCAAAATATGACATAGAATGTTTTTTTTGTCATACACATATCAAGCTTTTACTTGAGTCGTGAGAGGCATGCCACTTTGAGAAAATTATACACCACCTTCACTTCCATTCCACACCCTGCACCACCTGCGGGGAAGTAACTGGTGATTTCCTACTGGTGCCTATTAATTCACATAATTATATAGATATATTCAACAATATGAACTAACCCTTCCAAAATCAGCCCCTGTACATGATTATGGTTTCATAGTTGACCATTCCCAACTTTATTATTGCATTACTAGCTTCCAGCTACACTTTAAACAAGTTGTACAATGACCCAGTTCGTAACCTAACCAACGGTGCACTGCTGGTGTCCTAGCCCCAATTATAAAACTTCCAGCTATGTTCGTTGTATGCAGGATTTGAGTTGGATGTATTTCCTTAGAAACAAAAATAATGCGTGATTAATTAAATAACCCAAACTTGCCATGGGTTTACAGAATCAAAGATCTCAACAATGACCTTTTTTTGTCTTCACCATCCAGGGACATAATTCCTGTTTGGCTGTGCAGCTGGCATGCAACTGAGTCACGCGTCAGCCCTGATTAGAAGCAGCAGTGGTCCGCGGGCCCCATTTCTCTGCCGGAGCCAGAAGTGGAAAAGGCCAGGGCCACCACTTTCAGTCTGTGGATATGACCTTGATGGGGTATGATAGAGAGGAAGCGACGTAATTCGCAATGCCACACAATATCTGTAACCTTCCACTCCCCCAGTATGCTACTGAAGCTATTGAGCTGTGACACACACACACACACACACATACACACACACCATGTCAAATCCACCCTGTCATTATTTCAAGCAGTCTCCTCCTACATGTCATCCAATCATCCATCTCCTCTTTGCATATTGGGTGGTGCTTTTGTGCGAGACTCTTGATCTTGTATTTTTTCCCTTTGATACTCACCATAGCTTTGAGAATTTTAATAATTAGTCCGAATGTAAGGTGCCATGCAAATTAATTCTAAACTATTTGTAATATTGTTGTCAGTATTATCTATAGCAAATTATGCTAGTTGTTATAGTAACAGTGGTACTATATACTATTGTCTTTTTTCATGGCAAAAGATTAGAACCAATAGTACCAATGGTGGTGGATTTCTTGGGAGTCATAGCAACATGTGTGGTAAAAGAAGCTACTGGGACACTAAAAATATTAAGTGATGAGGAAAATATTGGTGTACGACATAACCTGTGTCAAAGTAAAGCAGATTTAAAATAGTAATTAACATATTAATTGTACTAAGATGCAAATATCAAGTTTGTAATATCAAGGATAAGGAGAATACTACCAATGTGATCAAAACAACGACGTGACCTGCCTAGTATTATCATCATCATAACCACATATTATAAAAAGGTAATCTTCAGGCTTGCATAAGTTCATTGTTCAAACGATGAGAATCTCAAGCCACAACTTCCCTGAGAATGTGGCCCTCACTGTAAGCTCAACCAGCAGGAATTTAAGAATACAGCCAAACAGCTCATGGTGATGAGAGAATGTGCAATGAGTCTGAGATTCAACGCAATACTTGTGTTGTTGCCCACAAGTGAGGTGCTGAAAGATATGGTGCAACAGTAGCCAAGCAGGGTTGGTCAATGAGCGACAACTCTGATCTATTACTGATTTGCCTGCTTTGTGAATACGTACATTCAAGTTTCCGCACTGGAAAAAAAAAAGTGCTGCATTAGTGTTGGAGAATAATTTGCAAAGCAAATTGGTTTACCGGAAATGCAGGAAGGACAGCAGAATGCATGCAAGAGGTGGAGAGTATGTATCTAAGAATCTTGGACACCTCCTCTTCTTTCCTTATAAAACAGAGAAAGGTTGTGAGCCCCCACACTGCAAAACAATTCTGTGTGATTTAGGATAGAATACTGGCAGATGTGGTTGCCAGAACTTTAACATTAAAATATGATGGCAAAGTACAAGACATTAGAGTATGCCGTTTGGCAAAACATACACTTTACATTTGAGAACAGTTGTTTGTTTGGTAAATAACTATAAAAAAATAATATTATTTCATTTTTATGATCATTTGCCTCGTATTTCTCATTATAGTCGTGGTTTAGCACATTAGAGTCATATTACACCCGTTAGGAGATTGAATAAAATAACAGTAAAACACAACTAATTTTAATTTAGAAATCAGAAAAAAAGGATGGTCATTACATGCCTTTGATGTTTTTATCTAAAAAATAATCTTATATATATATATATATATATATATATATATACCCCTCTGTCTATATATATATATATATATATATATATATATATATATATATATATATATATATATATATATATATATATATATATATATATATATATATATATATATATATATATACCCCTCTGTCTATATATATATATATGTATATATATATATATATATATATATATATATATGTATATGTATATATTTAACGTGTGAACATACATTACATACTGTATAAGGAATTCATTTTTTAAAACCAAGCCTTTACTTTGAGCCACAACCACGTCCTCTGTGCTTCATTCAGCCTGCTGAACTGTGAAGCCTGCAGCTTCATATGAAGGTGAATACTTGCACAGGCTTTCAAGAGACATTTTCCTCCCAGGTAGTATAAGCTTTTTTTTCCTCATTTCCAAACTTTCCCTGCTGATTTTAGCAACAAAGAATATTTGGAGCTGCAGTTTCCTCTGCTGTCGATGATGTGTCCCAACAACTGTTCTCCCCCTCTGTCAATCTCTTCCTCCTTTCCATCTTGAAACTAGCCGACCCTTTGCCACAGAACATACAATCCATCTCAATAATAAATATGCTACCTCAAGAGGAAAGGGCCAATACATGCTCTACGACTCAAAATGACTCAAGGGCCAGTATATACATATATATATATATATATATATATATATATATATATATAATATACACAAAGGAGAGATGAACCACTGTCAGTGGTATATGCTGTAGTCCTCCAACCACAGGACATGTCTTCCGGCATGCAATTAAGCGACCTCATCCGCAACCGTGATGAATTTGGAACCCATCTCCCAGATCTCCTCCACCCACCTCAACTGACTGTAAACACTGATAACAAAGAGGATCGGTCGGCAATCTGATGATCTCCGGCAACACGAGGTGCCATTTCCAAAAAGAAGGAACCTGGTGAGAAGTGCCAATAATTAGTGCGCGGCAGCCGAACATCTCCCAGATGGAACACAAACAATTCCTGACATTGAAGAACACACAGACGCAGCGGGGTTTATCTACCAGCTTTGTGCTGCATGGCGCTTCAACGCTAATTACCGCCGTCCATGAGGTCATCTGTGTGTAGGAGGTGTGCGGAGTCATTTACCTGTGCGTTATCCAGCGATCCGACACATGGACACGGACAGAGAGGAGCCGGGAGGGAGGGAGGGAGGGGGGGGTTGATTATTCCAGTCAGGCAAACACAGGCATCAAAATGGGGGTGGGGGTGTTGAAAAAAGAAGAATCCTAAATGGAGCAGAGATGAGCGCAGACGGGTTGAGATTGCTGCCTCCTGTAAGGACAGGCTCACTCTCTAAATGCTGGCGTGTGAAAGGAGGCAAAGGGAAGCCCGGAGCTCCTCCGCGCAGACAAAGATGCTCTCTCTCCTCCGTCGCACTGACAGCAGCAGCAGCAGCAGCAGCGCCGTCATCCCCCCGACACTTGACGGTAATAGTTTGGTAGGTAGCTTTTATGGGTTGAGGGCGCGGTCAGCTGCTGTTGACCAATCCTGCTCCCCGTCAAACTCTCATCCGCGTCGCCATGGAGCACTACACACAGACTCCTGGTTGTCAAGCAGGTCTTTTTTCTATATTCCACCCCGATCATAATATTAGAAATCCTTTTATTTATTTATTTATTTATAAGCAGGAGGCGGGTGAAAGGGCAAGCAGGTCCAAGCTCACGTCATCCATCCCACTCTGCAGCCTCTTCATGCGTCTTTGAGGAAGTTTAAGCAGCTGTTGGTGCTTTTCTCAACCCTCTCCCCGGTTTTAAACAAATGTATGATTTATCAATTACTTTAAAGAAGCCCCAGAATATGCAGTGAGTTGAAATTGCAACTTGTTTCACAAGGTTTGTCTCCATCAGCTGCCATCTTTGTTTCATCATGCAACACAAAAGATGCCATTTCCCATAGTTCTATTCAGACCCTCTGATTGAGAGTCAAAGCCGGAGCCTGTCACAGCTGAGAGTCAAAGATCAGTTAGACATGACCACCAGACAGTATCAGCAGAAAAATTAAAAATTTAAATCCCTCAGCGTATTGAACAGTTGCCAACAAAATGCAAAGAAAAATAAATATAGCATCAATTCACTTCTTAGATTTTTTATATTCTTTTGTGGCTTTGAATGGAAGCCAAGAAAAGCCATGTTGGTAAATATTGATTTATGGCTGCTTTCCTGTGATACCAAGATAATTATCTTGAACATTTTCTAGCTGAATCTTTTTTAAATGTGCATCATCGATCAGGACTCCCGCAGATGTAGAGACTGATTTGAGATGAGATGGCGGATCATAGAATTTTCTTATTTGAGTAAACTATCAGATTTTACTTCAATCTAGGTTTAGCACAGGCGTGTGTACATGTTACTATGGCGATAGCAGTCGTTTTTTTATAGTGTAATATATAGTCTTTAACTGTAGCTTTAGGCACTGTTAAGGTCATATTTTGTATTTTTCTCTCATATGTTTGGCACTTGGCTTGGGTTGTGTGGGCAGGTGACGTAGACTAAAACCTTATCATGAATACAACAAATGAAACTTAATAATGACCCTAACATACACAGTAACGCTAAAGTAAACAAGATGTAATGTATTTGCTTTAAAAAATTTTGATCCATCAGTTGGAAAAATGCACAGATCAACTTACGGTGTCGCCACGGAAACATGTTACACATTGGTAGTAGAAGCACAAACTACAGAGGAAATCCCTGCCTGTGTTAAAAATTGATTGAGGTAGAATCTGATGGGTTAGTCAAAATGGAAACTCCTTGATCTGCCATGTAGCTCAGTGGGTAGAGCGGCCGTCTCCAAATCAGAAGATCAGAAGATAGCCAGTTCATCCCAGCTGGGTCTTCTTGTCGTAGGGTCCTTGAGCAAAACCTTCAAACCCTAGCTCCTCGGGCGCTAGGGTTTCAAGGTTCTGCCTCAAATCCCTTAAGGATGAGTCAAATGCAGAGAACTGATTTCACTAAGTTTGGCTGTATGTGATCAATAAAGGATACATTATTATGAGACTCCTGATCGCAAATGCAAATAAAAAAAAACACGCAAGAAAAATGTTGAGATAATTATCTTGTTATCTTGAAATAATTACAAAAAAGAAAGAAATATCTACCACCATGGCATCTTGGCTTCCAGACAATATCGACAGACAGTACATGTGATATCTAAATAACTCATTATCTGAAGATAACCGTTGATTGTTTTATATTAGACATTCATAGGATATACAGTGACACATAATGAGATAATAAACTCATTATCACAAAAACATTACGACAAATAAACATCTGTCACAATCACCATCCTTGGCTTACATACCATTGGAATGTAAACTGTGAAATTTAACAGGGTAAAAATTAGACGACATGACAAAGTGAGTATATATTATGTTGCATCTATTCACAAAATCTAATAAGAATATGTTAAGTTACATATTAAATTAAAGATAATATATTTCAAGTGTATAATATGTACGATGATTGTTCCATGTTTTCAACCCTGTTCTTTTGACAAAGAATTGTTTGTGGTAAAAGACAATCAGAGATTTATTTTAATCGTAAACTATCAACAAACATTTTTCATTATATTTTGAAAACTCTAACTTTAAATCTACCATCCTATAGAATGTTTATGCTATCAAAGGAACCTGGTATGTAGGATATGCAGTGAATATTTGACACATCAGTGACAGTTTACTCGCACAAATCCCTAAAAGACTGCTAAGGTGAGCCAGTATGGGTCTAATCCTTCCTCGCCAGGAAGATAAAATCAAAGCAATCTTGAATCTGCGGATGATGTATGAATAATGTATGCACTGAAATGCTTTTGCCTGCAAAACAATTCAGCCTGAGCAACTAAAAGGGATTGAATACTTTTACAGCCACATTTCTAGATCCTCACTACTATAAATCAACATTCTACCTCTGTTTATAATTTAACACCGATGGGCATCCAGTAATAGAATAGAATCTTATGCATACCAAATATAAAAGATACACAGTAAATGAGCACTTTGTAGATTTATAGTTTTCAACAAATGTCTTAAATTAGCATAATAACAAAATCAAGAAATTACACAGAGTCGATGAATGATTTGAAAGGATGGCAAATAATCGCCTTAACAGCAGCTGCAGACACACAGCAGTTACACAGTTATCCCAATACCATATCTTAATATAAGTGCAGTCAGAAAGACTACCCTCTTGCAGACTTGAGCCAGATTACTGCTTATGCCACCATTATCCATGATATCAGCTGTGATCATTCAGGTAGTCACATCCAGCCAATCCCCGCATGCTTAGTTTATCACCATCTCGCCACCAATTGCTGTCTTTATTTATGTCTCTCTCAATTCATCTAGTTCTTTCATGCTGCTGATTACCTCCCCATCTCCACCTAGTCATCGCGGCCTCATCATTCATCAGCCTCAGCAATGTCATCAGCCGCCACCAACAGTATTGAGACTCCAAAGTGGGGTGATCCCATGCCGCTGCTCAGAGCAGAGACTTTTGGATCTCCTTCTCCCCAAAGAGTCTGACCTACAGAGACTCTCTAATAGACTAATTATAACATATCATCTGTTGTAATAAATCAATACTATTTTTTGTCATTCTCTGTCTTATCTGATTGAAGTGTCCATGGATTTCATCCTGCTAGTACTCATCACGGAGGCCGAGTAGTCACAGCGTTTTGGATTCTAATATCAGTGTCATTATTAAAATGCAGCTATTGGTTCTGCATAGAGAATGGGGCAGTAAAGAGTAGATGATATGACTAGCAGTATTAGCCAGTTTAAAGAGTATTTTTTGAAGGTGCTATTTAAAATGTTTTCCCCGCAAGTTAATCCAAAAGAGAAAATTCAAAGTCCAAGAGACAGAAATTCTGTCAGTTTTGATTGTTAGGTATCTGGTGTGGGAGAAGCTTTTCAACTTTGCTGTAGTAGTGATCAGGCTTAATGCAGGTAAATTAAGCACACTGAGCGAAAAGGTTGTGTTAGCGTTTCGGATTCATGTGTGATAAAAATTAAACATTCGCCATATCTGAATGTTTTTTTGTTTGATAGGCAAGCAGTGTATGGCAAACCTTAATTTTAAGAGTTTTCTATTTCAAAGTGAGGCAGTTTCAATCTTTCAGTCCATCTGTCGCCCCATTTCCAGCAATGCCAGCAGTGTTACTTTATGAATTACTGAGTAATTACATTTTGTGAGGGTCTGTTGCTTGGTTGGTTTGTCCACCACTTTGGTAGAGATTGAACTACCTCAGCAGTTAATTTATGGACTGCTATGAAATTTAGTCAGACCTTTATGGTCTGCAGAGGATGAAAACCTTATTACAATTGTCATGGCCTATCTTTTTCCTCTAGTGCCACCACAGAGTGAAATCACCCTGACAGTATTTTGGATAGACTGGCGTAACATTTGGTGTCAGATGATGAAAGCTGCTGATTTTGATAATTGCCAGAGTTTTCCCCTTGTGCCATTAGCAGGGTGACCTTTCCATTCTGAGAGAAATATTCGAAGAACTTTGGGTGGATTGCCACAAAATGTGGTGCACAAAGTCATACAAGAAATTATAATAACTTTAAAAATCCTTTCACTTTGGCACTTTCTGAGACTTGAATAGTCAATGATGATCCAACTAGTAGACTGTTTTCTGTTTTAAGTGTTAATTGTAAAATGTTAACACGTTAAGCTGAGGAAGCTTTTTCATTGGAACATGTTAGAATTCAGCTCAAAGCACGGCTGTGGCTTAGCAATAAGGTGTTAATGTTTCCAATGAGACCTTTTGCAGTAGGTAATGCGTTGTGTTTTTGTTTTTTTATAACAAAATCAGCAACTCCATTATGCAATAAAGAGAAAACAAATCCTACAGCGTTGTGAGTTTCATATCAATGCACCACATCCTAATTAGGTTTAGTCAGCCAGCTGTTACATTTTTGTCCCTCCCATAGGGACACATTAATTTTTATTGTGGACATCAGTAGTATTTTTTGCCCCAACTACATCTTACCGAGCAGTTGTGTGTGTTTTATTGACCGGTTGAGGCTATTTATTGATTGCTGTTCTTGTCGAAGGAAGAATGGAGATATGAGGAAATTGGGGAGCTCCTGTGTTGTATAGTCAGATGGATATCCACAATTGCAACAACATATGGAGGAACATCTATATTTTGAGAAACCCCTCAGGGCTCGCATAAAGCTACATGTTATTGAATATCTCAGAATCCACCAGCAAACTGCATGTTATGGGTACTTCAATCTGAAGAATATTGTCCAGGTCTGATCATAGACTCAAAGCAGTTTTCTCAGTGCATTTAAACAGTTTAAAAAAAAAAAAAAAAATCCATCCATCAGTTCATCCATTTCTTTTATGTAAGAATTTATCTTTTGCAGGGTCATGGGGGCGCTGGAGCGTAACTCAGTTGACTCTGGATGAGAGGCGAAGTAAACCCCAGACGAGTCACCAGTTCATCATCATCAGGTCCAGCACATGCAAACAAATAATTATTCACATACATTTATAGCTATGGCAATTTAGATCCACCACTTTGCATGTTTCTGGACTGTGGGAGAAGCTGGTGTACCTGGAGGGAACCCACGCAGACACAGGGGGAACATGCTCACTCTACTCAAAATGACCTCATCTAGTAGTGTCCCTGTTCTGGATTTAAGACCATTACGTCTTTTAAATAAGATTACTGTAGAGAGTAATATTTAAGTATCTTAATATAAAACATCATCTTTAAGTTAGCTGGAAATACATTACAACTTGAGGTTTTGAGATTTTTCAAGATTTAATTTTATAAGATGTTAAAAACTAAAAAGTATTGGCTGTATCTCTGTGAAATGTTGATTTTGCAGTTATTGTTTTTTAAATCAAATGCAATGAGAGATTATGACTAGAAATGATACGAATACTCTTACTAAGATTTTGAGTTCAGCTCAAAGGAAGTTTGAGCATCTGGAGTCTGAGGCAGTGGCCCGTCTCTGGAGCCAGTTCTGCGAG
The DNA here is from genome assembly GCA_037951165.1 of Lophius americanus. Lineage (NCBI taxonomy): Eukaryota > Metazoa > Chordata > Actinopteri > Lophiiformes > Lophiidae > Lophius > Lophius americanus. Next base: position 3,383,170 of record JBBDHG010000061.1, read on the forward strand.
GTGAGCTCATTGTTGAGTGTCTGGGATCTGGGGATTGTCCATGGGGCTTGGCCAGCTGAAACTCAATCGGGGCCACCACCCTCTGGGTCCCCCACCTGCATGGATCGTTTTTGGGGTAAGATGGTAATTGAGGGGATTCATTAGGGTGAGGGATAAGATAGGGGGGAGCACTCAGACCTCAAGAGGGGACTCTGAGTAGAGCTGCTGCTCCTTCATTACTGAAAGAGCCTGTTGTTCAGGCATCTGATAATTACTTCTCCATTTTGTAGTTTTCCAGGCAGATCCAACTGGAAGGAGAAACTTCCAGTTCTCCACCGTAAGAACCTGAACCCAGAGATCCCTGGAGAGAACGCATCTCTCATCTGGCCTGGGAATGCCTCTGGATTCACCTAGTTGAGGAAGATAGTGTTTGTGGGGAAAGGGAATCTGAAGTTGTCTGTTGACCTGCTGCCACCGTGATGCGACTTTAGATAAGCTTTAGAAAATGGGTGAAAGTTGAAATCAATCAAACATAAACATGAATTGATTTTGTATTCAATTTTTGTTTGAAATTCACCGAAATACAGCCTCAGCTGCGTTTGAAAGATGTGTGATACTAATAAAGGCTCCATCATTGATCAATATGTCAATGTGTAGGGCTCACAGACAATTTGCTGCTGTGAGATAACAGATGGTAACATTATAGAGACTTGCAACTAGACAAATAGCTGCAACATTGCTGATTAAAGCAGTGTCAAATGTGATCCATAGGAGTCATATTACGAGGGTAAACCTATTATGGGACTGTTGCTTTTAGGTGCAATGATTTAATGAAGAGAGTGAGCTGCCTTGGCGAAATGTGAGTTCTCTGATTGCTGTCTTGTTATAAGTTTTTAACCACTGTGATAATTTCTTTCTCTTTGATGAGTCAAAAGTGAAAAAGACACAGTGATCCAAGGGAAATGTGACAAGAATTTAAAACAACATTGTAATAAGATGTGTTCAAGCCATCAAGTAACTGCATAAATTATATTTAAAAACGTCGGTAGTGTGTTGTGAGAGATCTTTTAAAAGGAGTGGTTGAAAATTGCTACAATTGACTACAATTCCTAAGCACTATTTCATTCGCAATACTATAATATTCTTTGGGGGAAGAGGACACTTCTCATTGTTAAAGCAACGCAGCACTGCTTATTAAAGTGTCAATTTATTATTTATTCGGATAACTATATCTTGGGATGAGGGGTGAGCTCCAGCAATATATTCTTTTATGTTGATAATCTTATAGGACTCACAAGAGAAAGGTTAAACATTCTTTGTTCATATTAAAACAGCAGAGGCTGAGATGTCCTCATTTCTCCAAAGTATGCTATATGATACAAAAATAATTACAGAAAAATCAATTCCCTGGGTCAATAACATTTGAAGTTAAGAATTAAGTATTATCCCTTCTGAGGAGTCAACTTCACATGTGGTTTAAAATGTTATAAATTTAGAAGAACTAGATTGTGGACCCATGTCCAAATAGCAGAGGAGACTGAATATGGTTTAGCGAATTAATGAAGTTCAAAATACAAAAAACGTGGAACAGGCAAAGATTAAAACAAGGGAAGAAGTCCAAGTAGCCAAGCAAATCCAAAATCAAAAGGGAAAGGGAAAAATTACAAAGAATGTAAAAGTCAAAAACCAGACTAAACTTAAGTATGGCTGGAATGTATAACATGAACACCATCAAAAAACTGGAACATGTGGAAAGAGATGCACAATCAAATCCAGATAATAACAAGAAGATGTAGAAGTTGGACAGGTGAGACACTCAACAATGCAGGAGACACACTAGGAGTCAGGTGTATGAACCTGAAACCCACACGACACACATAAACGGACACAGCATTGAAAATAAGATAGGAAACACAACCTTTAACAATAATAACACAACATAATGAACAACAGAGACTTTTTAACGGCACTTAGAGCCTGCAGACTTGTGCCAAGGCAGCTCGGTTTCCCCATTATGTCAGTGCAGCAGAAAGCAATAATTCCATGATAGTTTACCCTCATAGTATGACTCCTAAGAAAAAACACCCTATATAATTTGGAATTACAGTGTTATCAGTAGTTTGATATTTATTCCAGAATAAAAAATCTCACTATGGCAGTTTTTCCTCAGAATCTAGTGCCGTTTCTTCAGATAACATTTTATCAGACACTTAACAACGACTACAGATTCAGCTACTATTACATCGTTGTTGCACGTCATTAGCGATATTATTATTTATAAGCTCACAATTTCAATTTCTTCCATGAGAAGAAAGGCTAGGTAAATTTGTTAGTGGCAACGTTGATACAATGACATGGTATAACATAAAACGGAGGAAGTGCTGTGCCTGACACAGCAAGTCCTCATGTTTCTGGACTCTCCCACACAAACTCTGGAGGTGTCCTTCGGAGTGAACAATTTCCCTGGCACTGTTACCGGTGGTGGATCTGTTGGTTGGTGCTACCTCCGCTCTCCTCCGTGTGCTGCAGACAATAGGAGTGATTAACAACTCCACTGTGTCACATCGAGTGAATGATTTAGATTTAGAGGACCAGCCGAAAACTAAGAGGCCTTCGGAAGCCATGGCCGATGATAACCTGAGCAGCTCTCAAGCTGCAGTTGCTGAGGTCCAGTCAGTGTCAGAGAATGCTGGGAAAGCTGTCTAATGTTATAGATCACACTGTGATCACTACTGAACAGCAGGATGTGCTCAGCAGCCGGTTGTCGGTTGAAGGAGAAGACATGGAGTTACAACAACTACTAGCTTTAGTGAAATTGACACAAAGGACACTGATTTGTATTCCTTCCTTTATATTCCTTCCATAAATCAGTTTTGGGATAAATGTTAAAGAAATCTGTTAAAGTGAGTGGCACTGATAAATTCATAAGACCAGTTGATATTCTGAAAAGACTGTTTGGCTTTGACCATCTGGATGAAAAGAAAAGGAAGAAACAAATGGAAAAACTTTTCGAAAGTCTTAAAAAGGGTCTTTAGATGTAAATGGAGGGAGAGACAAGCCAAAAAATGAGCATTCATTTCAGAACTTTCTACTCTTATAGAAGTCAATGTGTTTCTCTTGCAGGAAACACACATGACAGACTGGGGTTTACGGTGGAACGGTGCATTTGTCCTCAGACATAGCACCAACCTCAATGCAGGGGTAGCTTTCCGGCTTAAACCAAACTGCTAACGCAGGTTGTTCTGTTCTCGAATGAAGTGGTGAAGGGGTGCGTATGAATTGTCAGAGCAGACATAGAAGGTTCTGTTTTGTGCTTTGTTAATATATACCCAAAATTTGAGGAGGGAAAGAGTATCCTTCTTCAACCTTTTGAAAAATGTCCTACTAAATTTCCAAAAGGAACACCTCACTGTTGGTGGGGTTTTTAACTGCACATAGACTTCACTCTGGACGGGACAGTGAAGAGCCACACCCATAGTCATTACAGAGTCTTAGCACCCCAGTCACACCCGAGATCTGCAAGACAAATAAAGAATTAAACAGCCACATACCAGACAGCACCCATATGTGAGGATCAGCAGCAACAAATTAACTAAATCAGATTGGATTGAGTCAACACTGAAAAAAATCTTGGCACCCGGATCAACATAAGTCCTGTGTGTTTTTGTGACCACAATCTTGTAAGCATGGACCAGGCGAACACACATCAGGTGATAGGGTTAGGTCCTTTTGGTTTTTCAATAACAAACTCTTGCAAGACTTCAGTTTCTGTCAGATGTTTGATGTTTCTGGTGCCAGTGGCAAATCTAAAAAAAACCCAGATTTTAGCTCTTTGATGATGTGGTGGGAGGTTGGCAAGATACAAATGAGTTTTTTTCTGCCAAAAGCACATCTCTCATTCCACAGCTGAAATCGTCAGTCATCGAGCCAGCGTTAGACGCTGAAGCAGGTTTATATAGCCACTCAGATCACAACACGATTAAAATGCTTCTTGAGAAGAAGTTGGCTTAAAACTCTTTCCTAAAAGAGTGAAGGGAGTCTTTTTCAGATCTCACTTCCCCTAATTTAAGGACAAGGATGCCCCAAGCTCCTACTTTTTCAATCTGGAGAAATTGGTGGCACAGAGGAGGTAGAGGTCTTACTTTTAGCTTCCTGGAGGCAGAATAACAACCAACCCAGATGTGATGAGGAGGCCTGCAGTGAGTTATAGAGCAATGCTCTGTATGGAGTGAAGGGCTCTTGGAAGGATTAATTCAGCCCAGCCTGGGAGAGAAGGCTGCTCTTGACTCTGACCTGACTCTGGGGGAGCTGAAAGATTTGGTCAACTAAATGACATCAGTATGTGCACCAAGGATTTGTCAACTGACTTTTATAAACAGTTTTGGAATATCCTTGGGCCAAATATTCATGCTGTTCTCCTGGACTGTTCAAAAACAGGATCTCTACCTGTCTCTTGTCTGTGAGCAGTATTTACTCTGCTGCCAAAATAAGGAGATCTGGACCTTCTGAAGAACTGGGGTCCAGAACTTTCTGCTCCTCTGAAGTGACTAAGGGGCCCTCAGAACATTCACATACAGGCTTAAAGACATCCTGGAAATCATCATACAGACAGACCAGACTTATTGTGTGCCTGAGAGAACAATTATGCAGAATATCTTTCCTATTTGTGACATTGATTGACATGTCTAAATTATGGTTTTGTTTCTCCAGACCAAGAGGAAGTGTTTAATAGGGTGAATCACTCTTATTTGTTTTCTGTACTTAGAGCTTTTGGTATCAGTGATGTGTTTCTCTTTTGGATTCACTGTTTATGGTCAAGATGGGAGAAGGGCTGAGTTGACCAATCCCTGTTCAGCTAGGGATAAGACAGCGTTGCCCTGTTTCAGGCCATAGTAATAGCCTTGCTATTTAAACATTGCTCTGTTGGCTGAGCGAGCGGCTCTATGGTTTCTCAAAGGCTCAATCTTTAGTCAGGGTTCGCAGTATTTCCACAGTTTCTGCGTTTGATGCATTGATGATTTAATGTTTTTGTCACAAGCAAGCAGGATGTACAATGTTTGCAGGGAACCATGTGCTTCTATGAAAAAGTCTCCTCTGCACGGGTGAACTGGGCTGAGAGTGAAGCTCTCCTATTGGACAGTTGTCCTGCCAGGCCCTTTACTTGCCAATGGCTGAAGGAGGATAGGGACTGATAAACATTGAATCCAAGATAGCTCCTTTCAGTCTTCAGACAGCACAAAGACAGTTGTACAGCTGCGGCCCAAGCTGGTGTGCTCCAACATGTCTGCAGTTGAGGAGAACCATACGACTGGGCTTTGAGATTCATCTATTCATCCTGCAATGGCATCAAGGAAGTGGAACATACTCGACTGGCATATGTTTACAGCTCAGTGTTCCAGGCATGGAAGATTTTTCAAACTAATCAAGACACCCATGAGGCTCTTGGCATTTGGTTGTTTCAGGAACCTTTTTTTTTTAACATCTTAACAAAGACTCAAATACTACAGTCCTGCCTGTGAGCCAGACTTAGAGCAGCTGGCTGCAACGAACTGGGAGATCTGATGAAGATGATGACAGCAATGGTGGATGGCATCAGGTTGATCATCAACATCACTTCTGTTAGGCTGATCAACAGAGGTAAAGGAGGCCTGTAGTCCCCTGCCACAACATCTGAGGGCCTTGGAGTGAGTGGTGCGAGTACAAGTTCCCCAACTGTTAAGAAAAACGTCATCTGTCAGATCTGTGTTAAAGTTTTGAACCTATGGTCTCTGGTTGGGCTAAAGGAATCACGGTGCACTTACTTTTACTTTTCCAAGAAAGGAAATTGTCGATCCATGTACAGGTTGCCCTTTGAAAAACAATAAGTAGACCTCCAGGAGAGGATTGTACGGTGGTATAACCACAAACACATACAGAGGTGTTTGTGGATCAGGAACAGGATTTGTTCTTGCAGTTTCCCTTTTGTTTTTTTTAGCTTTTAAAATGGTTGTTCCAGTCTTTTGGAGGGTTTTCTTTCTTTCCATTGTTCACTGTTGGCTCTGCCGAGTTGGACATATGGCTGGCATACAAAGACCACACTATGAAAGCACAGGATCCTGTGCTGGCTCTGCATTCTGAAAGGACTGTTGAAGGCCCAACTGACTGTAGAGCATCAGATGATGGACAATCAAGCTTCTACCATCATTTTGGTGGTGGTAGAAATGTTATGCTCTGTAGAGGATGGTGGGGGTTGAATTAGAATTATTATTTTTTTTGTCTATACGCTTAATTGTTAACATAACATTTAGCTATACTTACGCTCAATAAAGGGAGTTTGAAAATCAAATCTCTCCTCGCAGGCCTCCAAAGAACAAACTAACAGATGTGCCACCAGGTGACAGTATTCCTCCTGCCATGGTCTCAGGTCGACAGTTTCTCAGATAGACAAAATTAAGCATTTGACACTTTTGGGTTGAACACTGCAACTTAACAACATACTGAACGAAATGTGTCCTGATTCATTACCTACAATAAATGCAATGCAAATCAGATAATTATTATTCAGCAAACACTACAACGTTTTAACTTTTCACAGCAGAAATGTTCAGTGAGGATGCAATTAAATGCCTTGTTCCACCATCAGAGATAAAATTGTACCTCTCACACACGCACATGCACACAGGCACACACATGCAGACACACACACAAAAAACAATAATACTTATCTTGTCTTTCACCATTAGAAATCTTTGCAGGGACACAAGAGAAAACCAATTTCAAAGTATATAAAAATGAATTAAGCAGATGCAGGTTTTACAGTTTACATTAACATATTTGAACTATGTAATTTAATTAGACTCAAAACATTTTAATGAAAAAACACAAAGGGCAAGTTACAATAGTTTGCTGCAGTCTCGTGAGCAGAAAGCAGCGTGTGCCGAGTTGTAGGTGTTATACCTTAGATGCATAACTTTAGGTGAGATATAAACAAGGATGTTTATTTTCTTCACGCAAGGGAGGAGAAATGGCTGCTGACCTGATTGACTTGGAGTTGATGTGTGAATTAGGCAAATAATGAGTTGAAGTGAAGAACAGCCAGATCCAGTGAAAAGCTATTGAAACAGAAAAAATGGACTTTTTGAATTGCAATGACACACATGAGGTGAAGTAACCCATATTAACTTTTTGCTGTTATGGAAATAGAAATGAATCTTGTCCTTAATCAGGAGAGAGCTCGAAAAGACAATAAAAAGGAGAGACAGAAACATAAGAAGGTAAAAAGAAGAGTGAAAACATGTCAATGAAAATAATTAAGTGAAGAAAGAATCATCTTTAGCAATGGATGAATTTTCACATTGGAAATGTTCCTCATTATTCTGTGACAATCCACAAATAGATATATGTTTGTAAAGGGAGGTTTCCCTGCAATATTATCTTCATATTTTGTGTAGTGAAGTAAAGAGAACACTGACTCTGCTAAGCAAAGAACAACTAAAAACCGACATGACCAATAGCTAATGCAAAAAGTCAATCGTATTTAAATATACATATATTTGTATAATTTATACATATTCATATTTTTGGGGCTTGCTGTAGCTCAGTGAGTTGTCCCCAAAAGCGAAGGTTGACAGTTCAATCTCAATCTCATATAAATATACTGTATATATATACTTATAACTGTGTATACGTTTCTTTGTCTCCTTTTCTGTATATATAAAATAGCTCTGATATACAGTATTATTATTATTATTATTAATACCCTACAACATTGAGTTATCAACACAATCCTATTTTTGTTCATCTGTTTTTTTGATGAATCCTAAGAAGAAAATAGCATCCATGTTGAGCATAAGACAAATGTGAAAACATGGGAACCACCGTGTTTTTAGCTTAGGTTGCACCAGCATATGAGGATCAGTTCCTTTTTTCACCCTCTTTGAATTCACACTCAGCCACCTGAATGACTGTAGTTACTGTTTTGCCAATCAGAGCCTTCATTAACACAGGAGTTAATTGACTAGCTATTGTCTGGGGATTAAAATGAAAATTAATTAAACATTCATCCGTCTGTCTGATTATGTTAGGAAGAGATCTTAAAAACCGTCATCGACACAAAAATGAAGGCGATGGTCACTTTATTCAAGCAGGCGCAGCTGCCCTGTGGTTTTCGTTCGTAGAAAAAATCCCTCTCACATCAAGAATATTGTTTGTTAATGTGTTTCACAGTTTCCGTCAGGCAATGCGGAATGCTCGATGTACCATTTGACAGAACAGCCAGTAGACATGTAAGAACATAATTTGCTCATCAAAATGGACAAATCGGGGGCACGCCATCTTAAATCTCTGTCATCTGTTGTGTGATTGTTCCTTCTGTTCTGGGGGTCATTTGGCAGGATTGGACATTAAAAGGAACATAACAGGAAATTGTGTTGAAGCATTTATATACTGTAAGTTCCAAAAAATCCCCCCCCAAAAAACAGAAATGGTCATAAAACAGAGCCAATCAAATGAAATGTATTTATTCGGCTGATGTTGACATGTTTGAGCAAAAACACGTTTTTTTCTATTTATATCTTTTCCACTAAGCAGAGTGGCAAAAAGAAGAGTAATATTCAACTTCTATGTCAATTCACACAGAGAGAGAGACGCTTCCAGTTTGTCTGGACACTAAATTAAGAGTCACTCCTTCATCCTGCTTAAACCAGTTATAGTCTGCATGCAGAATAATTTTAATAACGTAGTGATAAGAGTGCAGTTTCATCCCTATGGGACGAGGTCATTTACCACTTCCTTAGCTTTAATCCTGTGGTCCAACTCTTAGTATTACGCTTGTGTTTTCTACCAGCTCTTGCTGACATTAACAAGAAATGCCTTTCAAATATCATGGCCTTTGGGACTGGGTCACGGCTACTATTCTTAGTAGGGGAAGACAAGATGAGATTCAGCTAGCTGGAGTGATAACTGAAAATAGAGTAGGTTTTACTAGGTCTTCTGCAGCTGATTGTGTGTCAGGTATTGCTCCTGGCTCTTGAACAGATTTGACCTGAGCTGGCTCCGGATCACTGGTCTTAACAGTACCACTACTGTCAGTTCTTGTGCAATACATTAGGATCGACATGTTAAATGTTGTATTGCTGTTAAATGTTGTATTGCTGTTATCCCTAGCAGCCGTTATATTTCTAGCAGGCGGTTATTTTTCGAAGATAAAACACATTCTGTTACCGCACTCTATACTGCAATTACTGAGGGTATTGTGTCACCATACAGCACGATTATAAACACATTTCTTGGTGCTTTGCTTTTAAGGTGCAACAAAACCTTCTTTTTGAGCATGTTATATACCATCACCATCTGCTGGCCAAAGCACTCCAGCTACTTACATGGTGAAAAAGCAACACTGCAGCTGCCTGATTCTATCACCACTATGTCTTTATTGCCGTTGAGTAGTTAAATATTGAAAATGTAACTTTAAAGATATTTTTTGAAAGCGTTTATCTTTGAATTGTTTTTAATTTAATAATAAATGAAATCAACTCATTGTAGTTTGTCTTTATATACTTATATTAGTTGCTCAAAATCAGAAAGTGAATAGTATAACCTATGCTATTCCTATGCTTTCATTTTGTGTGTCCTTTAATTTTGCATGTTGGATGATTTGATGTCTATATGAAAAAAACCCCTAGAGATTTCCATGAAAGTTGTTGATGGACCTGGTGGGTGGTTGGATCCAATATGACGTTTTCACTTCCCTTATCATTGAAAGGTTCTTTTTTTCTCCACATTTATTTTACTTATCAGGCAAAAGTAAAGATTTTTATGGAATAAATCACTCTTTTTTAGATCGTTTGTTTCCAAGTGGATGCACTTGGTTGGATCCAATAAAAAATAAATATAATAAATAAAGGATAAGAAGAAGAACTCCTCTATGTATCACATACAGCCCTACACAATAAAACAGTGAAATTGTTTGAATAAAAGCCAGAGGGTTTATTGACTGGTACAAATCTAGGGACTTTAAAATCAGCTTTAAATGTATTATTAGTATGATACATATTACATATATGTATGATACGATACAAGGCTATATGGTCCTATGTGATACGATACAAAGTGATATGATATAGTGCAGTAGAAAGTGATACAGAATGGTGCGATACATTGTGGTATGATTCAATGCGGATGATATGGTATCATGCAGTATTATAGGATGCGATAGGATAGGAAAGAAAAGATAAGATCCTATATCAACTATGCGGTATGGTTCAATGCCATGCAATACGACACAGTGCGGTGTGATGCAATCCTTTAGGATCTCTGTTTAAGGGACTTAGACACAGAGTTAACAGATGGTGTATATAAAGTAATTATGTAACTTAATGCTACCATACAAGTCTAATAAGGCTCAAATAGTTTTCTAAAAGCATGCTTTACTAAAAGTTTAACCAAGCTGAATAAAATTTACCAATTTCCATTAAAAGAAAAAATATACACATGTCTAAGATATTAATTTGAAAAAAAGCCCATAAGAAATAAAACCTGCAAGAAATCATTTTTTGTCAGTTTTTTTCTCGTAGTGAGGGAAAGAGTTTAGTTCTGACAATTTTGTAAATAAATTATTGAATTTGCTGAGTGTGACTCAGTTACTCTTCATCGTAGCAAATGTCGATCGGCAACGTTTGCCCCACCCATCACCTAATAAGTACAATCTGCTCCACCCTCTACTTAATATTACATGTTGTCCCTTTAAAGAGCTGCATTTGTTTCTGTGGGGTGGGTGTTGGGTGGCTGTGTCTCTGGGCTTGCTGGTGTACGCCTGCTGTGTTACTGTTTACATTTTTTACAAAGTCAGAGTCCTGAGCCTCTACAACTTGAGCCACCATGTCTAAACCTTTGTCTGATCATGATAAAAAGAAACAAATTTCAGTGCGAGGACTCGCTGGTATAGAAAATGTTGCGGACTTAAAGCAGAATTTTAACAGACATCTCCACTTTACGCTGGTCAAGGACAGAAATGTGGCAACCAGAAGGGATTACTACTTTGCTCTTGCCAACACCGTGAGGGACCATTTGATTGGCAGATGGATCAGAACCCAGCAGCACTACTATGAGAAAGATCCCAAAGTAAGTTCAAGTCAAAATAGCACCAGAAATACATTCTTACATATTACTAACATCAAATAGTTTTATGGACTAGCATGAATGGAGTGATTGATTTCCATTCCTTTGCTGGCAAAAATGACAATCTCATGCTCAGTCTCATCTTGTGGTCGTGGAATTTATGATACTGCACACAGTACTCTGTCACGGTATTCCCCTCATAGAGGTGGTGGTAGAAACTATATTTGATCTCAGAGCTGGTTCACACCTTCAGGACATTTATGGAAGTCATTGTGAGCGCAGTTTATGTCCAATACACAGTGACCAGCATGTGCCGTAACCCGAACTGTATTCGTTTTCAACATATAAGCGATTCTCCTACACTGTGAACACATTTCAAACAAAGACATGAAATATGTCCATCAGGTCTTTATATAGTCTGACTATACTTGAGCAATCTGATATCAGTCTGCTGCTAAGTCATGACATTTACATTTCACCTGGGTGATCTTAGAGTGTGTTGAAACATGAGACCCCCTCTTGACCTTCTGTTGCCGTCCTATCTGAGCAAAGCTCATAGACTTCACTTGTGTTATATGAGAACATGCCTGCAAGGGCACCTGGGTTCAAATAGACGTAGTCACATACTCAGAGAATTTATATGTTGGTAATGTTATTATAGAAAAAGAATAAAAAGCCGTCCTGAAAGCCTGGTATAAGGGAGCAGAATCACAATCATTGTCATGGTTTTCTTGGGAAATGTCACAGAAACAGTGTGCGGCTACAGGAGAAGGTTAAGAGTGAGAGTGAAATTCAACTCCCACAGCACTTACTCAGCGGGGAATTAATGTTACTTGCGAGATCTATAATACTTCTGCCAAACAATGGGGATAATTTTTCTGTTCTTAAGACCAGAAGAAAACGATCCTGCACACCCCGGCTTACTTTTTAGAGTTACTGTTCAATAACTTCAGTGCCACATCAAACTATTCTGATCACATGATGATGGGCTGCAAGCTCTAACTCAGAAAAGATCTGACAGCTAGATGACCTTGTTCAACACTCAAGACTAGAAGGTCAAAAGTGACTCCATAAAGGTCGGACCAGAAACAGAAACTAACTTACTCCAGGGTTTTTGCTACATGTAACATTTTTTATTGCAACGTTATTTTCCCCATTACATTATTGAGAAATAAAATGTATCATGGAACTAGGATTGGTGTCAGATAAGATTTGGAGCACGTAGACAAATATCCTCCAAGAGACCAATTCTTTTTTTAAAATCTGGCCTTATAGTTCACAATGAAAGAGTATCAGGCTGAGGCTGACCTTTACAATGACCCTTGACGGAGCTATTTTTGCCTGGGCCTAAATGTTTATGTTATGCAACACCCAAAGCAATCTGTCGCCAAGATTCCTCTCCTCTCTCCTCTCGGCTGCCTTTTCTCCTCAGCCTGCATAGGCCCCTCTGGAGGAAAAACAAACAAAATACAACTTAACGGCAAAGGCTAAGCAGAGAATCAGAGGTCGGATATTTACGCTCTCCCATCCATCAGTTAAATCATGAAACCTTCCTCAGATTCTCCTGTCTGGAAGTGAATGTTAATGTGACCAAATTTGGACCCATCATTCATCACTACATGTAACACTTGCGTAACCATTAAATATCAAGTTTTTCCCATAAATCAATAAATGGCAGTGTATTCAGAATGATTTTTCTTTCCTTCCCAAACTGTAGCGTGTGTATTACATCTCTTTGGAGTTCTACATGGGCCGCACCCTTCAAAACACCATGGTGAACCTGGGCCTGGAGAATGCCTGTGATGAGGCCACCTACCAGGTGAGATCAAGACCCTTGTTTTCTTCTTCTTCTCTCTTCCACTGATATTCATGTTTTAGTCCTGCATTAGTCTGTGTCCTGCTGTGTTGTGTAGTTGGGTCTGGACATGGAAGAATTGCAGGACATGGAGGAAGATGCTGGTTTGGGAAATGGTGGTCTGGGCCGCCTGGCAGGTGAGCTTCTTATCACCTTTCATAATTGATAAATGAGAATGTGAATGATACATTACTTTAAGTGAGCGCTTTTTCACATGCTTTCCTTGGGTTTCAGCATGTTTCCTGGACTCCATGGCCTCACTGGGTCTGGCTGCCTATGGTTACGGTATTCGCTATGAATTCGGCATCTTCAATCAAAAGATTGTTAATGGCTGGCAGGTGAAGAAAAATCCACTTTGCTTTTTATAGCTGTCTTTGTGTAAAATGCCATTCTACATGTTCTTTTATCATTATGTTATTTTCTGTGCCCACTCAGAGGGAGCTGAGATGATTCATTTTCCTCTACTCAGTATAAGTGTTTGTCATTATTCAGGTTGAGGAGGCTGACGACTGGCTGCGATTTGGAAACCCCTGGGAGAAGGCACGCCCTGAGTACATGCGTCCTGTGCATTTCTATGGCCGGACCGACCATCAACCCGATGGAGTCAAATGGGTTGACACTCAGGTGAATTGAATATTTCTGTAAACAGATTTGAATGATGATGTTTTGGGCAGATGACGCATTAATATATTTTTTCCTGTGATGGTATTGGCAGGTAGTGCTTGCTCTGCCATATGACACCCCTATCCCTGGCTATAGAAACAATGTTGTTAACACCATGAGGCTGTGGTCTGCGAAGGCACCCTGCGAGTTTAACCTTAAAGACTGTACGTATCTGGCAGGGATCACATGTTCTCCACTTTGCAAAAGGTGTCACATCAGAATTGATGAAATGATTTTCATGTATGTTTGCCTTTGCAGTCAATGTCGGTGGCTACATTCAGGCTGTTTTGGACCGGAACTTGGCAGAGAATATCTCCCGTGTGCTGTATCCCAATGACAATGTAAGAAAATATGGCTATGTCACCTTTTGCATGTTGTTATTTATATATAGGTATATATATATATAAAACATCCACTAGAGGAAACAGTTGATGGTTGAATGCCGCAGGACTGTATGGCTCTTTTATGAATGAATAGTCGTATCTATTCAGAGCTGACATTACATCCAACCACTATTATTCATGGCATATCTGATCATTAATCCCTGTGCAAAAGAGAGTTAATGTTGTAGAACCAGGACATGACATGGGAAAGACATAAAAATACTTAATTAGTTTACTAATGCATGCTTTCCCACATCATGACTGATTTCAACCGAGATCGAAGAGACAATATGACATCCATAAGACCATCTATTGTGTATCCATTGGTGGAAATCACACATGGCAGACGAAACCAGACGTCAGATGAGAAGATGACATAAACAGGAAACATATTCAAGAAACCTGGCAGCAAAGAAAAGGTGCAATGCCAGTGTTTTTTTCAGCCATTTCTCTAACTTAAATAGAGTAATTGAATCTTTTAGAACCCTAAAAGATTGATAAATTGTGGAAATTTGGGCAAACTGATGGTGAAATTTCCTTCTTAAAACCACTTAAATTAATGGATAGAAAAAGAATAGTTCCGTTTTTTTTATTTCGTCTGTTCAAAACACGGAATATTTCCATGAATGTCTCAAACAATGAAGGGAGCCGCACATTTACACCATGATTGATATCTGATGCTTGATGTAGTGATACTGTCACTTTCTTATTAAATACATTTTGTATCAATATGTTTTGAAAACAGAATATTTCAGTATTTCATGAGTGACTGCTAGTGTTTAACGAGTAAAAGGCAATGTTAGAGAACAAAAAGGCTATTAATCGTTAAACGTGTATTCGTCTTTTAGTTCTTTGAAGGAAAGGAGCTCCGTCTGAAGCAGGAATACTTTGTGGTATCTGCCACCCTGCAAGACATCATCCGTCGTTTCAAGGTCTCTAAGTTTGGCTCCAGGGAGATTGTTCGCACAGATTTCAACAAACTGCCTGACAAGGTAAAGTGAAAAATCTCAACAAAATTCTCTCTGTCGAAATTGAAAAGGAGTACCCCTGATGTTCTCTGAACTTTTGTTGAATTGCTTTTGTCGGTGTGTTAAACAGGTGGTGAGCAGGTTTTATTGCATCTTAGTTGAAAGAAAGAGCATCTACAAAGCATTTTATGTCACATTCAGCATCTGTATCCACATTTGCTAATGTTCTGCATCTTCAGGTTGCCATCCAGCTGAATGACACTCACCCAGCCATGGCTATTCCTGAGCTCATGAGGGTGTTGGTTGATGAAGAGAAGCTTGCATGGGATGAGGTAAGAATGAACCAGCCTGGAATAAAGAGCAAAACTGTAGGCTATCTTTGGAGATTTAAAAAAAAAGAAGAAGAAAGTATTTCTAAACCTTGCTTTCTTTGTCTCTCATGCATTCTAGTATCGGTAATAATCAGTTTACAACCATTGTATAACATACAACGGCATTCGTTGATCATTTTAAATGTCTTTTCGTAACGTTCTGTATATTTTTCCCCCCTGATGATCAGGCCTGGGACATTTGTGTGCGCACCTGCGCCTACACCAATCACACTGTTCTCCCTGAAGCTCTGGAGCGCTGGCCAGTTGACCTGTTCGCTCATCTGCTGCCTCGTCACCTAGAAATTGTGTATGAGATCAACCGGCGCCACCTGGAGGTCAGTGCTGTACACTGTAGCCTATGATTACAATACAATAATAATACAAATAATAATACATTTAATTTATAATGCACTTTACATTTGGATCAAATCTCAAACAGTATGCATAATTAAACACTATTTATCTACTCTGTTATTATTAAAATCTATAGAAATCTATTTTTAGAAATCTAAAAAAATATAAAAAGCTATTATTATACCCATAATAATAGCAATCTTGTTACTGCAATATTGGTCTTTCCTTCAGAAAAAAGGTACAAATTTCATAACAAAAAAGATAAAGATTAGAGAGTTTGATACTTGAGTCATTTTTGAGGTAGGTTAAGTTCCTCCGTTTGATGCTGCTTTCTTTTTTCACTCCACCCTACTTCACAGGGATAAAGTGTACTTTTTTTAGCTCTACATTTTTTTGAGATACGTATTTAATTAACGCAATTAGACACTAACTTCTTATGTACAATGTTTTATGGATAAAGTTAAGACAAAATTGAATCCTGAGTGAAATTCAAAAGCCACCCGGAAGCGTACGGTAAAAATATTCCCACTTTTACCTGCAAAGTCATGTATCAATAAATATGATTAATTAATGTTGATATGATCAATTCAAAAACCTTTGAATTAGACGAAAAATTTGATTTTTGAAATCCTCTGTGCACCCACAAACCTCAAATCCCTATTCTGAGCAAAACACAATGCTAAGATGATGTACGTTCTAATATGTTTTGAATTACAGAAACAGGTCAGTGAAAGCAGTTCTAATGCAATAAAGTACAAATCAACCATCCATCTACATACATGTAACAATTTGTAAAGCAAAAGAATGAATCATTCACAGAAAGTGAATTATTAAGAAAAATCCTGAAAAAATAAAATGTGTAGGTTGAATTGGGTTAAGACATTTATTATGTTGCATTTATGACAATCCCTCACTGCCGGGCTAATTGATGTATAATGTATAATTGAATAGTTTTTAAAAATTAAGTCGCTCAATACACATAGTATAAAAATAAAATGGTGTTTAAAAAAGAGAAATAAATCAAATTAAAGCCTAATTGAATTAGTAAGCCGTATACACAGTATGTTAATTTTAGAACACAATTGATGGAAACTATGAAACTGACAAAAAAGTTCGAAAGAGATTGTGTGTATGAATGATGATTAAATATGTTATTTAAATCTCACTTTGTTGTTTTATTGGTTTATTTTTTAGCTTGTTAACATGTATGCATCAAATTATGGGTATTTTATGGAGATATGAATAAGCCTTGGCTGTTATCTGCAGTACCTTTATAGCCCACCAGGGGGCTTAAACTCACACTGGTGGGTTACCACTGCCATACAGTAAATCGTTCTCAAATGACCCATTTTGAAATAAAATAGATTTCTTACTCCTTAATTTGATTTGAGTGTATTTTCTTTCTATTTTTCTATGTGTATTTAAAAGCAGATTTCTCAGAAGTATCAAAATATTTCTGCTCTGTGGTGCGGCCATTGTTTTTTTTTTTACTGAAGTGAAATATCTCAGTTCTCCCTCTATCTTTGTTTTTTTGTTGATTATTAGATTATAAGTAGTGACTTCACATAGCAAAACTCACTCACAGTCTAATGCAGTAAACATTTTAGGCTAGAAAAGAAGATAAAACAAACAATATGCACAATAACTTGAATTTGATGTAATCTGTGATTGTGAATTATTACATTTTGATTATCTCTGTTTGACAAGAATGCAGAAAAACAGAAAATAAATGAAATAAATGATTATTTGGATTATTGTGAACTCCTAACTCCTATGATCCAAAAGTCAAACAAAGAAATTTCAATGACAGCTTATGACAGAATTCCGTTGTATGGTTTACTAAATGGAAGAAAAAACATTTCTGAAGGATTTGATGTGCAGGTTTTAGGTTCCAGGTTCTAATTCAGTCACACCTGCAGTATGGTACACTGAATTTATTGAAGGACTATTACAAATTCTCATGCTGCTGCTAAGTTATATTAAGTTAATCATTATTTAAGAATAGCTATATGGATCCACCTCAATAGGTACATTGATTTAATTATGTGATTCAAAAATAAAAAATTTGAGATAAATATTTATTTATTTTGGCCTCATGCTCTTTTTAACTTTGTAGAGAGTTGCTCAAAAGTATCCTGGCGATAATGGACGTTTGAGCCGTATGTCCCTCATTGAGGAGAGTGGACAGAAGAGGATCAACATGGCCCATCTGTGTATTGTGGGTTCCCATGCCGTCAATGGTGTCGCCCAGATCCACTCTGACATCCTCAAAGCAACTATGTATGTCCCCAAAATCACTAATCTGTCTGTAATGTGTTCAATCATCCAAAAGGTATATGTGTAACTTAAATAATGGCATCTGTTTTATAAAGCCCCACCCTCTATGATTTCACTTTACCTACAGTTTCAAGGACTTCTTTGAAATGGAGCCAGACAAGTTCCAAAACAAGACAAATGGCATCACTCCTCGCCGCTGGCTGGTCATGTGCAACCCGGGTCTAGCTGAGGTCATTGCCGAGGTAAGTTCTGTTTATTCCACGCAGCTCACACAGAAAACCCTTGAAGCTGAAAAGTCTTTTTATTTACTTGTTCTCAATTTTGTTCACAGAGGATTGGTGAAGACTTCATCCGTGACCTTGACCAGCTACAGCTACTCCGCAAGTACGTTGATGATGAGTCTTTCATCCGTGATGTTGCCAAAGTCAAGCAGGTAATTAATGTAGTATTTTTCTCAATTTTATGGTTTGGAATGAACACTGTCATGCTTAAGATAAAAAGATACACTAGCCTTAATGACTGCTCATTATTCATTATTATCAAATCTTACTGTTGACTTGAGTGGCATCTACTGAGCTGCCACTCAACAGATTAAAACTCCAGGGAGTAATAACAAATATTCCATGTCAAGGAATCTGTGTTGTCTAAAGACAGCACCCACAGACAGTCGAAACTGTGTACTGAACAATCAGGCAGTGCTGTTCCATTATGTTTGATGTCCCTGCCTTCATCTGGAACCCGGGATGCACCGTCAGAGGAGGAAAATCTGGCAAATCTTATCAAAGTCATGGGTGTGCAGTGTGGGCCCCCAACATTTGGAGGGTGCTGGCTTGTTTACTTTGGCCTATTGGCATTGATTAAGACAATCATCTATATAGGCATTTTTTCAGCAACTTTAAGCTCAAGCATTTAAACTAATACCTATAAACATTTGTGCATATTTCTTTTTTTTCTTTTCTTGTACCTGACTAAGCATCAGGAAAATCTAAACTTTTAATTCCACAAATTAACATTCAATTTAAATAAAGACTGTCGTTTTCCTATGTGACAAAGTCATTGTTTTGATAATGTAGGAAAACAAGTTGAAGTTTGCGACGCACTTGGAGGAGCATTACAAGGTGAAGATCAACCCCAACTCCATGTTTGACTTTCAAGTGAAGAGAATCCACGAATACAAGAGACAGCTGCTCAACTGTCTGCATATTATCACCTACTATAACCGTAAGTTTACGCATTTACAATCTTCTCTCACACTAACTTTTTCTCAAAGTCAAAGATTATCATCTTAAAGATATTGTAGGAGCACTATTGCATGTGTGTGTGTTTCTGTGTGCGTGTGTCTATGTGTGTGTTTTAGCTGTCATCTCTTCACATCTCTGTCAGGCATCAAGAAGGAGCCTAACAAGCAGTGGACGCCAAGAACTGTTATGATTGGAGGAAAGGTTTGTAGTTTAATGGCACTCAACCTCAAAAAGCCTTTTTCACAACTCAAGTTAAAGTCATCTCAAATGACTTCTCTTTCATGCAGGCTGCTCCTGGATACCACACCGCCAAGATGATAATCCGTCTGATCACGGCCATTGGCGAGGTGGTGAACAATGACCCTGTTGTCGGAGACCGTCTCAAAGTCATCTTCTTGGAGAACTACAGAGTCACGCTGGCAGAGAGAGGTCATTATCGTATAATTACACTGGCTTCTCTTCTTTTCTATCATATGCCGACGTCATCTCGCTCTTCGTTTCCTCTTCTGCAGTTGTATTCAGTCAGAGTTTTTTGATACACAGCAGAAGACACGAATGCTTAGTGCTTATAAGGGTCATTAACCCTCTAATTTTATTATCTTCCAGCCATCCCTGCGTCTGACCTGTCAGAACAGATCTCCACAGCTGGCACTGAGGCCTCTGGCACTGGTAACATGAAGTTCATGCTGAACGGTGCTCTCACCATCGGTACCATGGACGGAGCCAATGTTGAGATGGCTGAGGAGGCCGGAGAGGACAACATCTTCATTTTCGGGATGAGGGTGGACGACGTTGACGCCCTTGAAAAGAAAGGGTAAGGAATAAACCCCAGACGGTTCAAATGATGCACTCTCCCTTTTGAACGATTTACATGAAGATGTAAAACTGTTTGTCTTTAAATATTTCTCATTAACCCCAACATGATCCCACAGAAGACATTATAGGGAGCAAGAAATGTATCTAATATATAAATGTCTCAGATCAATTTTGGTGAAATATCACGTGTCAAGATTCAGTGCAGGGATCTCCATATGCTCCGACTACCCAGCAGCTCTACAGCCTCTCGCTGTTTTGGTCATGATTATGTCGCCAGACTTTCAAACCTAGAGGGTGTGGCCTTGTTCAACCTGCTGATTGTTTGACTAGGACTCCTCTATTGAAGGAGCAGTTGCTACAGTCACAAACGTGTTTTTATCGTGCTAATTAGATACCACGCTGAAGAGTACTACAACCGCCTTCCTGAGCTGAAACAGGCTATCGACCAGATTGCTGGCGGCGTCTTTAGCCCAAAGCAGCCTGACCTGTTTAAGGAAATTGTCAACATGCTGATGCATCATGACAGGTAAAGACACATCTAACATTTGCAGCCTGAGGCGCATGTAGGCATGCACACATGCAAATAAGAACATGTATAAACCTGAATGTTCGTGCACAAAAAGAAAAGAGAAACAAAACATTTGAAAGCACTTTGCATGAACATAGGTGAACTTCTCAAATGACTTCTCTACACACAGCGTACCGCATATTGCTTTTGTCTTGCTTTACTGAATTAATTGCACTTTTTCTATTCAGGTTTAAGTGCTTTGCTGACTATGAAGACTATATTAAATGCCAGGAGACAGTCAATGAGCTCTACAGGGTATGTTTATTAAAAATGAATTCTTCATGAAGGTATTTGTGTATTTATAGCTTGTTTTTAATTAGTGTGGGTTCACTGTGACTTTTATCAATAATGCAGTCAGACCCAGAGCTGAAATATCTTAACAGTCTGTCTTCTTATTTTTCCTCAACTCATCAGAATCCAAAGGAATGGACCAAGAAGGTAATCTACAACATTGCGGGATGTGGCAAGTTCTCCAGCGATCGTACCATTGCGCAGTATGCTCGGGAGATCTGGGACATGGAGCCCACACTGGAGAAGCTGCCAGCCCCTGATGACAAGCTGTAAACTGTTCACCTGGCGGCCAGCACCTCAACTTTCCCCAACCCTTACATGATAGAAACTGTGCCTCTGGTAAAAGCACCACAAACCTCCATACACAGCGATGAAATGCTTTTTGCATTTCTACACCAAGACTCACACAAACCCTTGGACTGGTCAAGTTTACGTTTTTCACCTGCATCTTCAAGGTGTTTTCACTGTTTAAGTTGTCATCCGGGAAATTTCTTCTTCACAGTAGGTACTGAAAGGTGCATGAAAGATCCTTGTGGTGGGCTTTCATAATTTTATTGGTAATTTTTTTTGTATTTAAGAATAAACAAACGCCTTGTCTTTCACTCAGGTCAATTCTGAATAAAATTTGACTGAAATACCATAACAGCCTGGGTATATCTTTTTTCTGTTTGTTCCCAATTTATGAGGGAAGTCAGGGTAATTTTTTGCAAACACATGTTCCATCTATCCATGACCTTGAAGCACTGGAGTTTATTCCAGCTATGAGAGTTGGGATACAACCTGGAGTCAGTATTTCAGTCACATTCACATTCACACCTAGAGGCAGTGTAGAGTCAAGACCATCTTGCTGAGAGGTAACAGTGCTGACCACTACAACGCAATGCTGCATATGTTCCCAGTGTTTGCAGAAGTGCAAATAAACTCTGGAGTTTACACTGGAAAAGGGAGAAATGTTGCTATTTACATTCAACATGATTTGTAATTTCAAAGTGTGACGACTGTGAAATTTAGATCATATCCCAGAATCAAATTCCCGAAGCAGCAAATAGGGGAAAATTTGAAGTGTTCTAAAAAAATACATCAGAAATTCTTTAAAATAAGATTAGAATGATAATTACCAAAAAATGAAGAACTGAAAGGGAAACTAGGTTGTTATGAAGTACAATTTGTTAGGACGTGTGCTGAACAAGAGTTTAGGACCCATGTACAGACATACAACAGCAGAACAGGTGAAGTCAAGTGATTTGATTAAAAAACTCAATATTCTCAAGTTCATAACCCACAAACAAAGTCCAGAGAATAGGCAGGGGTCAAAATAAAGAAGGGCAGTCCGAAGATGTCAAGAAATCCACATTATACCCGAGGAGCAAGGTGCATTGAAAACAGGAAGAAACTTAAGGAAACTAGGGAGATGGAGCTAAAGTGAAATGCACAAAGACAGCACATAGACAGGAGGGATGAGAAATAAAACACAAAAACTCAAGAAAGGGAGTATAAGGTTAGATGGACCAAAGAAACCAGGACAGGAAGTGTAAAGCTAATCAAAACAACGAGGAGAAACACACTCAAAGTCAAACAGGAAACACAGAGCGGGCCAATGAAAGTACACCTTCAAAATAAAATCAGAGCACCAAAACAGAACAAACCAAGAAATAACTCTAAGAAATGAAATAGGTGAATATCAATAATTACCTTTAAGATAAAAATGAGATAACTGATAGAAAATAAATCAAGAAATAATTTTAACAATCATGACACACAATCGTTCCCCTAAATGACTTAAAGTCTAATCATTGATATCACTATAAATGCCTACAGTAATGTGTTTTGTGCTAAGATGAATGCATGGGTTTCCCTTCATGAGGGCCGATGCCTGTCACCATCTTATTTACAGTTCCTTAACATTCAGATGACTCTCAAGACGCATAATTACTTTTTTCCGCCCGTACTCATGTGCAGTGCATCATGGACTGACACTGTAGTTAATCAGTAAGTTAAGTAAGGTATGAGATTCTGTTGCATTTTATCGTGCGAAGATTCAAGAAGCGCATAATTAGTGGCTATAGCAGTTCAAGGAAGTGATCAAGCTGCCAAGCTAATAAAAACATTAAAGAAACAAAAGCAGGTAGCTTGGACGACCGCTTCAACCCGAGAACCATTCCTCGAAGGCACTAGGCCTGTGAGGACATTACTCTTATCCTCTAGATGGGTGCAGGTTTTCGGACAGAGTCAATAAAGCTTGTCTGCATGCAAATTGTTATGAATAACATCATAAAAATGAGTTACTCTCAGAAAAAGGTCAGGGACTCCTTTCAGTATCTGTCTCTAAATAGGGATTTCTCACGGCAAGGGATTGCAAGTCAAATATGGGTGACATTGTTGTCCCTGGGCTAATTCACTGGAGCAGGCCTGGGAGAGGGGGAATCAAAGAAAAGTGCAATGGCAGTAAATAAGTGGCCTTTTACTTTACCTCCATCTTGTATCTGTTAGATAAAACTACATCTATGACTCTAAAGGTGAACCTTTTTTTTACAAATTTCATTTTTTTACCTTTCCCTATACTGTGCTGTTTTACTCCAACATGTAATTATATTATATTATTAGATAATTATAATTATAAATATTTGATTTAGATTATAAATCTGATATATCTATAATCTAAAAAAATATATGGTTATTTACCAGTTTTAATACGACAGCTATGTGAATGATTAAATAACCTGCTGCTGCTGACATCATTCCAGTGGACATACTGTTAAATCCAAATCCATTCTGGAAGCTTGTTGTTTGCCCGTATGGAAAACAAAACAAATGTCACCTCACTGGATGATGATGGGTGACAAAAGGTTTACTTAAATCATGAATGCCATGTCAGTTGGAAATATTGCACATGCTTCTTTTTCAACTTTCAGCTGTTCCTTTTGCAGGTAGGGCACAACAGCGCGTTGGTTTCCATCTTCCCCTTTCCTCTGCAACCAACTGCCGGTCCAGAATCTTCATCATCCCCTATTTCTCCTGCCTGGCAGGTCCATCTTCAGCATCCTTCTACCAATAGACCCACTAGTCCTCCTTTCAACATGTCCAAACCATCTCAGTCTCGTCTCTCTAACTTTGTCTCCAAGACCTCTAACCAGGCCTTTCCCTCTGATGAGTTCTTTTTCTAATCCTGTCCGTCCGCGTCACTCCCAAAGAAAATCTTAACGGCCTCACCATCAATTTAATTTTCTCTTTCTTTGGACAGTAATACGTAAAATAGTTTGTCAAAGTGAAGTAGTTCTTCCACTTGACAAAATCTGGATTTGATGGTGACAAAAGGTGACAGATTGGATAAATGACAATAAGTATATTCTATATTTCTAATTCATCAAAGAATCTGAATTGCGCATAGTTGCAAATAAATGTGAAAAATTGGAGAACCTATGAAGTTTTTTTGAGCTTATATGTAGAGCTCAGGGTCATTACATCACATTACCACCATTTATAGCAAAGAGAAATGGTGAGTAGCAGTCGAGGTGAATGCTCTGTATGTAAAGAAGGCCATAAAACGTGCAATACAAAATTAATAAAGACTCTGTGATAGTAGAGTTTGTACATTATGAAACCTCAAAAGAGGAAAATATAATTATTTTTTAAAAAGCAGTCCTTTTTGGCCCCAGACTTTTGGACCCAAATCGTTACCTGACCCAAACTCTTTTTTTTTTTAATCTTGTCGCCATTTTACTGAGACGAAAGTTCAGAGAGCTCTTTCTTCAGCTGGACGTATCACTATTAACAGATCAAGAAGATTTGCTATGTCACTGCTGTTTACGAGACTGCAGCAGCCTGGGGGCTTACTTCAACAATAAGACCACTCTTCAGGGTCTGAGTCCAAGTTTAAGTCTAAAGTCCAAACATTCATCAGACGAGTAAGAGCCTGAGATAACCAGCTGTAAAACCAGACTTTAATTCTTCACACGGCACATGTAGATTGGGTTCAAGTCTGTATATGGTTTGTTTGAAGAATCTTGCAGTATCTGGTGCCTTTTGTGTTAACACTTTAAAAAAAAAGAAGTGTATTGTTGATGTTTTAAGTCTACGGGGTGAAAATATCGTTCAGTCAAAGCCAAGCAAATGTACCAGACAAATATTTTTGAAGGGTTGAACCCTGGAGAAAAGAGGAGGTGATTCGATTTTGTCGAAGCCCTGGATCCAGGATTTGGATCTTTTTTTTCAGTTCTGTTAACTTTACAACATATTTTTATGATTTTCTGACAGTAAAATATAGGTTCCACTAAAAAACATCTTACATGTTTGACTTCTGACTTTGAGTTAAATATTTTGTTTTTAAAGTAAAATTTGAAGAAATATTTTAATACTGATATTTAAAGTGAGCTACTTATTTTTGCATGGGTTTTCATTGTATAATTCTATTTTCTTAGCTAAATCTGTATCTGTAAAGTATCCACAAATGAACATTTTCTTTGTTTTGTGTGTATGAGTGTATATATTTATGTGTGCGATGTTTTGGAACCGTCATAGCCGAGGCGGCTACATATTCTTCGTTTTAACGCGATGACTCAAAAACTACATACTTACACTACGGGGAGTCTTATCTTCAAAAGTTTTTCCGGATATAATTTTTGACCGCAGGTTAGATTAAGTCCAAATTTGGTGCATATGAATCGTGTCGAGGAGGTCTATCGTGATATATCATATCTTACCCATATTTTAATCTGAAAGTTCATAATTTACACAATTTAGGGAGCTTTTTTCTTGTACAAAAATACTGTGGACATAACTTTACAATTAATTTGAGGGGTTCAATCAGATGGATTGCTTAAACAACGAAGGGGATTGGGGACTTTCAGAGGTATACCCTTGCTGTTGGGTGCGACATCTCAGGTCTAGTTGTGTTTTTTTCTGGAATTGGGATTATTCGATTGTTGATTATCAAGGAATTGGCGTAGGTGTGACCCCCGAGTCATTTTTATTTTCCACATACATTAAATGGTTTAAGCAAGACTTTCCTTTGAATTTGAAAAGGTTATTTGGTTTCACCAATTGCAACCTATGCGGCCTGTTGAACTTTTGTATAAGTTTCCAAACTACAGCTCCTCTTTACAGTGTTTCTGTCATCCGTGAATTCTGTTTGCCTCTTACTTACTCATATATTCCGAGAAATAATCATACTTCACTTACTGCAAAGAGTTCCAGAGAAGGAAAAGTTCCAGAGAGGCACATTTTCCACCCATCCCAGTCCCACAGCTGAAAATACTAAGAGCTGACTGTTTTTGCTTTGGTGCACCTGCAGCTTCATTCATCTTGACAACTCACGCTGATTCTTATGCAAGTGCACACATTCCTCACAGCTGATCACAGGACACAAAACACGCAGAAAGTTCTCTGATTTGCCAAAATATAAACTGTAATTGCACTAATTATTTTTAATGACTAATGCTTAAGCTTTGTTTCGTATCACTGAGTGAGCATGACAAGGCTAAGTTGGAATGACTGTAACTCGTACATCTCAGTAAAATGCCATCAAACAGTCACTTATTGACTGTGAATGTTTTAAAGAACAAGGTTAAAGTGGAAGAGGAGAGCCCATTGTCTTGAACTGGAATAATTGGTTATGTATAATCCTGTCTTACAATCAGTCAAGCACCTAGTTTGATTTTCCTTTTTCTAAGCGGCTGTTGCCGAGGTCATGCTGATTTATGAACAAACCAGAACAAAACACACACACACAGACACCCATGCCCACGCACACACAAGCATGTGCACATACGCACACACACTATCACCACATCCTTTGCATAGATTAACCAATACGGGCGAGAGGGTGGGTTTGCATTTATAAACCCACTCCTGATGCTTACATGGCTCAATCAGTGCAAGGATTCAGCATTCCAACCCAGCAGTGTTCAGTGAATGAACGCCTTATACTTCCAGAGTTTGCAGTGCATTGTCAATAATCCAAAGAAAGAAAAGCCAAAGGAATTTGAGAGCCGATTAATACTTCAACATCCTGCTGGAAAAGGACTCATTTTGCTTCTTCTCTATTTTGTTTTGAAGGACTTTCTTTGAAGATGTTACCAGGATTTTATTCAAACTGATGGTATTATTAATTGTTTTTTGCTTTAAAAAAAGGTTCTGCACTTTAAGTGTCAGAATTATTATTTTATTGTCTGGCAACTATACCAAAATAGATTTTATTGACAAATTTAATTGTTTAAAACATGCAGAGTACTCAGCAGTTTCTTCTTGCATCTGATGTTTTCTCTAATATTTTCACAGGTGTTTCATCAAGGTACTCCCTTTCGCACATCCAAACGTTCTGAAGGGTCCTACCAACAGCAGGGTTTTATCACCATTACCTTTCAGGCTTCCTCTGTAGCTCTGGTAGTACAGAGCTATGGCGTTTGGGGACCTGCTGGAGCTGGTGGGCGGCACAGGACGCTTCCAGATCATGCATGTCACACTTCTCGGCATACCAGTCCTGATGATGGCCAGTCACAATCTGCTGCAGAACTTTGTAGCATCTGTACCTCAACACCACTGTAACGTGCACAGAAACCTCTCTCAGTCCCAGCTGAGTCTGGAGGAAAAGTTGCTGATCACAGTGCCTCTAGACCAGAAGGGGAAGTCAATCAGATGCCAGCGTTACGCTACGCCACAATGGCACCTACTTGCTCAAAATGCAACCTCCAATTCAGAGCAGGGAGACACCAAAGAAAGTTTGGATGTTCCGTTGGAGGGATGCACAGATGGATTTTCTTATAACATGACTGGATGGAGCACCACCATCACATCCGACGTAGGATTGCTTATAATTTCAGTCAGTGTTTTTGCGAGGGTGTGCAGTATGCTTTATTGATATGTGTATTTAATTGTTATATATTTTTGAAGTGGGATTTGGTGTGTGACTTGCGCCCTTTGAGAGAAATGGGACAAACTATCTACATGGGAGGTTTGCTTGTGGGAGCTCTTATTTTTGGTGGTCTATCTGACAGGTAATGTCTATCTCATCACTAGTGTCAGATCTATATCAGATAGAAAAACTGACGATGTATTTTGACCTCATTGCTTCTCTTTTGCAAATTATTTTTGGTCCTAGATATGGTAGACGAAATCTCCTGCTCATCTCTTACCTGCTAATGGCGGTGTCTGGAACATGCGCCGCTTTCTCGACATCGTTTACTCATTACTGCCTGTTCCGGTTTGGTTGTGGTATGGCTCTGTCTGGCCACAGCCTCAACTCTTTCTCACTTGGTAAGATCTCCATCAAGACATAGAGCAGTCACCAACATACTCTGCAAAATTTTAATGTATGCAGACAACAGTTGTGCCTTACTGTGTTCTTTCCTTTCAAGTTGTGGAGTGGATCCCAACTCGTGTGCGGACGGTGGTGGGAACAGTGGTGGGTTATTGTTACACTTTGGGACAGTTGATTCTTGTGGTCATAGCCTACTATGTACGAGACTGGAGGTGGTTAACCCTGGCTGTGTCTTTGCCATATTTTGTCTTCTTCCTCTATTCATGGTGAGATGCCAATTCATGATTCAAAGGAAAAACTTGTTATTACCACAATTACTGATCAACGTCCTAAAGTGATTAAAGATACCATTTATTGCATCACTGACGACTCATTTTAACAAATATCTCACACAGGTGGCTTCTTGAATCTGCTAGATGGTTAGTCCTGAATAATAATTCAGACCAAGCCATCAAGAATCTTAAAAGTGTGGCCAAATTTAATGGACATTCTGGCGAGGGCGAAAAAATCGACAATAAAGTAAGGACAAATTATGTTTTTATGTTATCACAAAATTCATGTCATAAAATTGGTTTGATTTAAATAAATGCTCTATATGAATAGATGCTGGACGAGTCCATGGAGAAAGAGATGTCTGGCTCGCAGGGTTCCTACTCTATCTTGGATCTGTTCCGTACACCCTCAATGAGAAGGATTACAGTCGCCCTCAGTGTTGTTTGGTACAAGTTCTTTCATTGAAACTCTCAAGCTGCAGTTTTTAAGAACCTTTCATGAGACTGTATTGACACTATACATGGTTCTTCAGGCTATCGACGAGCTTCGCCTACTATGGTCTTGCCATGGACATGCAAAAGTTTGGGGTGGACATCTACCTAATGCAAGTGATCTTTGGTGCCGTAGATATCCCTGCTAAAATTATCATTACTGTGACTATGAGTCTTGCTGGACGCCGTGCTTCACAAAGTGGTGCTCTGATCGTTGCTGGAGTCACTATTTTGATAAATGTTCTGGTGCCTGATGGTAAGTTCGAACATTTGTTTACTAATAAAAGTTGATCTATACTCTTGAAATGGTGATGTGAGCGCATGTCTCGCTCGGGTGCAGATCAGCAGACTCTGCGCACCTGTTTGGCGGTGCTGGGTAAAGGCTGCCTCGCTGCCTCCTTCACCTGCTGCTTCCTGTATTCTGGAGAGCTGTACCCCACTATCATTCGGTAAGTTTTAAATCTAACAAAATTAAAGTTCTACGGCAAAGAATGACTGGCGTGTTTTATCTTAGACACGTTTTGTATACACACTTTTCTTGGCAGGAGAAGAAATGGAGAGTGCAGGTTAGTATATAAAGATTAACAGAGTCAAACAGACCTTCTACCCTGAGTCTGTAAAGGCTCATCAGAAACTCAGTGACTATACTTCTGTGGTCATGATTGGCCACTTTTGTTTTGTAACTTATGACTCTCCTCAAAAACAGATGTAACTTTTTCAAATTGTTGCTTCAATTGATCAGGTTTTAGTTATCATAATCAAAAGAGGGCTTAAAAAGTTAGCTTAAACGCTATTTGCAAAGATGCTTTATGGCCAACACTGCAATCCCTGGTTTAATAGATGGCTGCAGATGTGCCTCATTGTTCCATTAATATGACCTTATTCACTCGCAGTCAAAACGGCATGGGCTGGGTATCCATGATGGCACGCATAGGTTCCATGGTGGCCCCCATGGTGCTTCTCACAGAGGACTATATACCCTGGCTTCCTGGTTTGATCTATGGAGGAGCTCCCATTCTCAGCGGGGTGGTTGCACTATTTCTTCCAGAAACACTTGGCTCACCTCTTCCTGACACAATACAGGACGTGGAGGATAGGTGAGATCCAACTCCGGGATGTATTTCTTACACATAAAATCAGTAATTCTTAGAAATGCAATGAGTCCATTATAATAGTTGGAGCAAGAAATAAGCTAATTTATTCACAGTTTCATTTTCTATTTTAAACACAGGGGATTGGGGAGAAGCTCCAAAATGACCCAAAAGCAAGCCATAACCCTGCAGGATACCCAAGCAAACCTCCTAAAACCAGCTATCTGAGGACATCTGCATTCTACTGGTGATGTTTTTGCTGACATGTAATGAGAATGGATCGTGAACTTTTTCTCCTGTCTGTTCAAGGATGTTTGAATTCCATAAATGTGTGTCTTACGAATGGTGAATGTATGAATCTTGTTGTGCTGTTGCATGTATAGACAAGTCAGGGCAGTGAATGAAACACACAAACAGCTGCAATCATACCGTAGTTCTTATCATTTTATATACAATGTGCATTTTATGAACAAAGGTTTTTTTTAATTAAAATTGTCAATCTCTTCATTTGGTTTGTTTAACCCAAAGTATCAGCATGCTATGTTAATAAAGTCGCAAATGGTCAGAGCCATTGCCATGAATGAATATTGCATAGGAGCACACAACGAAAAAAAATATTACATTATAAATGAGCGGTCTGGAACATATGACAAAGATTTTATCTACCACAAAACAAATTTGGACCAAGCTGCAGACTTCAGAGCCAGAGTAGTTTTGTCATTGATGATTTATTAAACACAAAAAGGAAATATAAAAACTGTCACAGGGTATAATGGTAAGGCAAGAGTCAAAACTAAAACAGTGCTCAGGCAATATAATGAGATAGGGAGCAGCTAAAATAAATAAAAAACTAACAAAACTGAATGAAACAGCATCAGTCACCCATACTATCCTTCATATTAGTTATCCTTCAGATGCTCTTTTGTCAGATGAGAATAAGTTCAACAAGTCTTCCTTACGTCCAGCTATAAGTGGTATAATTTCTTCTGAAAATTCAACAATTCTTATTAACAACCTGTCCTCTAAGCCTTTCAAAGTTTATAAAGATCCCTGACTGTTTCTAGCACCATTCTGAATAGTTTCAGTTGGAACTGTGACCCCTTGTAATGAATTGACTGCTGATAAACATCTACGTGAGAAACTGCACCTTAAATCAAGGTGTCTAAATAATTGAATAATTGTATGCCTGTCATCCCACTGAAGTACACTTTCCATATTGGGAGAATACACTTTTCTCAGTATTGAGTCATGCTGGTGGTGCAGCATTTAATGCCACAGATCTTGGCATAGAAATTTGACCTTAATTTGACTTCACTGGCACAGCTTTCATGAGATTATCAATATTGATTATCTCATATCTCTGCTCTTAGACTTTCTTTTTAAATTTTGATGTAAATGTTATTGACATAATGACAATAATTCTCAATCTATAAAGTTAGAGGCCTCCTTTTCTACACTGCCAATCTGAATGTCACATATTTTCATATTCATCAATTTTTAAACAAATTGGATATTATTGATTGGTATTGCTCAACAATTTGGTGGATCAATAGTTTCTCCTGATAATATTGTCACTTCTCTAAGCTTAAATGCACAATAAAAAAATAAGTTACATTTAATCCTTCATCAGCACTTTAAATAAATGAATGAAATTTCGTTTACAAAATTAAGCTAAAATACTTACTGTACTTTTCATTCCGACTGAACTATTGTGTTGTAAAATGTGCTTACACCGAAATGTTTCAGAATTATAAAATAAAACCATCTCACACCAGTCTAATCCACCCTCATTTCACGGGCTCCCTCTTCATGTCAGATGAGGCGCTGCTGACGATTTAAGGAATTATAAATGGGCTTGTCTCTTCCTACCACATTGCTAACTCTGTTCTGTCTCATTAAATCTTTTATCTCACTTTGTGTATTATGCTCTCAGAATACAAGGCTCCTATCAGTCCCCAGAGTTCAATCTTTTTCTATTGCTTCCCCTTCCTCTGGAATAACCTCCTATTTTTAATATCAGACAGGCAAACTCCATTAAAGCTTTTAAATCTAAACATAAAACCAACTTTCTTCACCTCAACTTTTAATTAGCTTTATATTCTTTAATTATTTCCCCCATGTCCCTTATCATCTTTTCTTTGGGTCAATCTCAGGCTCATTTAACTCACGTTTGAACGACAGCTTCATTTTTCAAAGTGGTCAGGGGTCCTTGGATTGACCTACAGAGTACAACCTGTAGCAATCCAATAAACACTAATTTCGCAGACCTTTTTTAATTTGTGTTGTTCTCATTTCGTCAAGATGCAAATTCAACTCTTTATCAAAGGTCCCCTTCCCTGAAGCCATTATTTGCCTGAAAACCTCACTTGTCACTTCTATCTACTCTAATTTCTTTATACAATATTGGCTCTGTGGCCTTTCCACTTCCAGGACAACTAGTGCTACAATCTTCAATTATAATTCAAAATTTACATGCTTCATAAATTGTCTCATTGTAATCTTGACCTTTGGGGAATTTCCTGGTCTGTTCAGTGAATACTTCAACCACTTGATGTCTGTCGATCTCAGGAGAGGAATCTAAACTCTGTAGCTAATAGATCATTGAGCATATATCAACTTGACCTGTAGTAGCTGACCGCTGGGATCTGGAGTGATAACATCCACATGTGAAAAACAGGAAGGACTGTGGGAAACAGAGTTCCTTCATAGGCTTGAGGCCTAACTTTTATATCGGACAACATTGGCTAGCCTTTGCTCCCCATGCTTGTCATTGATGCTTTGGTGAATATGACCCTGTCACCGGTTCAACAGTGTCCTGTGTTAGACCGCTTTGGTAGGTACAAAATACTGCAGATCAGGGTTATCCAACAACACCTGCGGTTATAGAGATGCTCTGGCCCAGTAGTTGAGCAATTACAATTTGACACTCATCCAAAGTCCCTTACATCCGCTTGACTATTTTTCCTTCTTGCAACACATCAACTTTGAGGAAAAAACTTGTTTCCTGATTTACAAGCAGATAATCAATGTTACACCGACTTAACCTGTCACTGATTAGAATGGTATAGCTAACCATTGTATGCAAACATATAGAAATTGCTGCTGAGTAGTAGATTGACTATATGTAGTGAATTAATAAAAAATATATTGTGATATTCACTATGATCTCAATAGGGTTTTAGCATATGTGAGTGTTTGTGTGTTCTAACACAAAACATAATGCTCTGTATTTTACCCTGGAGGAACTTGAGCACTATTGATATTCAGTATGCCTGGATCTTACATTGCATTCAGAAATACAGTAAATGTTGGTAGCACTTAATATAAAAATCACTGTTGTTCCTGCATGGTGTGCTACGAATATATGATAGAATAGAGAACACTACGGAAACGTATTGTATTGCATTCAGCTCTGAAGAAAAAAAAAATCCCGTTTTTCTGAATTAAAGACTTATTATTTCAGAAAAACAGAGCCCTGTTTTTTTTTTTGCTTAACGATCTGGTTCTCACTTACGTGAGAATTTGAGTTCACGGAAGCAATCATGTTGGGCTTGTTTAGTTTAATCCAGATGTTTGGTCTTGGTTTAAGACATTGGGAGATACTCACGTATCTAAATAATATAGATGGTCTTGTTTATTGTATATTTATTTATTGCCTTGTTCATTTAATTAAAAAATATTTATATGACGTTTGTACTGTG
Source organism: Lophius americanus (assembly GCA_037951165.1). Taxonomy (NCBI): domain Eukaryota; kingdom Metazoa; phylum Chordata; class Actinopteri; order Lophiiformes; family Lophiidae; genus Lophius; species Lophius americanus. The sequence continues at coordinate 3,416,844 of JBBDHG010000061.1, forward strand.
AGAGCTCAGTTAACCGGACTCTAATTCCTTGTTTGCATATACTTGGCCAATAAAGCTGATTCTGATTCTGATTCTGATTGTTATTAGTTTGCCAACTTTTCTCGGGGACCGCCGGTTCAGAAAGTAAGTCCAAGTTCTTCTTGATAAATTACATAACTAAATTGGTAACTCAAAAAAGAAAACACAGGGAAAATGCTTTTTCAAAGGTGAATGCAATACGTTTGCCTAGAATACTAAATACCCCTTGGAAAAGCTCTTAGCCCTTGTGAATGAATCCTGTTACTGTGGCACCATCTAGTGGCGAATCTGTGTTAATGCATAGAATCATCCAAATCACATAATCCTGAGAATATGTGCTGTAAGTGATGTATTTCAGGGAAAACGTTTTATTGGAGAGTTCCTTCTGCAAGGTTCATCAGAGTACATCTGAGAATGAAAATTATACTGTAGAAACGATCTTAAATTCGAAGTCCAATAAATAATCTGATAATTGTTCAATCTGAAAAATTGTTTTTAATAGGGAATGTTTCCAAACATTATTCTTTAAAGATACTAATACGGTATATAATGTTATTATTAGGTCTCAGGAAGTATTTTTGAGATAATATATACTTGTGTTTCGGGTACTCTATGACCTGTGATAGAACTAGCACGTAAAAGTTTCGTTATGATTTATAAACCCCCATACTCTATGGTAAAAAAAATATATCATAACCATGTGTGTAGTTTGTTGGTGTAAAGTTAAAAGATGAATCAGATAGTGAAAATGCAGAGCAAAGCCCTTTACAGAAATAACTACATCTTAAAATGATATGAAGATTTATTTTCTCATATGAACAGGTGGATTCATTTTTCATTTTATTTTACAATCTATGACAATCTCGCATTTTTTTCTTTTTTTCTAGCATATTTCAGGAATGACATGGGGAAAGGTTATTTTTTATTGCTGAATATTAAACGAAATACACTTTCACTGACTGGAAAAAAATTGTCTGCTGCTTTTTTTTTTTTTACCATGCACCCATCTAACCGTGACCACAAGGACATGCAGAAGAGAGGTGTTCAAACATTTTCAAGCGAGGGAGGGGTAAGGTGAGGGCAGGTCATAAAATTAAACAGGAGAGACTGGTAGGACGCGTCGGGTACCATCTCAATTGGGCAAGAAGGCTGGCAAAGTGAGGGGAGTATCACAGTAAAAGTAGAGGAGCTTTTGCATTTTTCAGACGTACAAAATTAGATCCAGAGGTAAGAAACTCAATGAAATATCTGAAAGTGAGGTGTGACCAAAGACCTTTCTCTGTAGCAATACCTCTGTGCGTTTAACAAACAGCAGTTAGATTTGCAGATCAATCTTCTTCACATTTAAAAAAAAAAACCCAATAATAATCATCTGATAATTCTGCATTTTTTCTTTGCAAAGAGGAGAACCAACCCAGCAGTAATGAAACATCCTCCACCTCTCTCGCTCTCTTTTTCTCTTTTAATCTGTTTTTGCAACTACCCTTTGCATAAATATATAATTATATATATGTTCTGCCAATGGAGGACGGGGGACTTGATTTGGCTCACTTTTAAAGTTTTTTTTTTCATTTATGGACTAGATTTGAAATTACAAGATCCATCAACAAGACAAAGCATTGCACTGTACTATTGGAGGAAAACACTATCTGAATGCTATCTGACGTTACTTGGGAGTGTGTATGTGAAGTGAGGTGGTCTAAAACCAAGTGATAACATAAGTCATGGACGCAGTCCCTCCATGGACATGAGCATGTGAACAAGGAAGGCTGACAACTTGATAGATGGCTAAAAAATGTGTTTAAATCAACTTGTGTAAATATGCATTTATATCATGATAGTTAATTCTACACTATAGGAATCACATCGTTTTTACACACAGCACACTACAGTCACCTCTTAGAAAATGATGTAATCAACAGTAAAATAGAAAGTTTGCATATTATTGCATTGTATATTCCTCCAGTTTCACAGCTATTTCATTTATATTTCCATGTGTGTTCTGGACTGTTCTCCACTGAGCTGTGTCCGCTTGGCTTTCTCTCTCCCTCTCTCCGTATGGGTGAGTTCAGGGAACTGGTAGACTGTTTCTTAACATTTAGGCCTTTATTTTTTTGAATTCTTAGATAGAGTGGAGAAAGAGGGTGTACAGGGTTTAAAAGCTCTGTGTGTATTTGGGAGGTGTGGCATGTGGAAATCCTGAGACATTGTGTGGCCTTTAGGGCAACAAAAACAGAATGTACACAGAAAGATGATGACACATGGGGCTGGGTTGAGCAAGTGATTGCCATATCTTTTCCCTTGCCATCACCTATGATGGCAGGGATCACCCTGTGCCAAGAAGCCCAGTGTTTGTTGGCCTAGCATGAAAAATAAAAAGTCTTTGGGGAATAAAAGGGACTTCATTGGAGGCAGGCTGGGAGAGGGGCAGAATAGCTGTAAACACACCGAGCTATGACCTGCATAACATACAACCCTACAGCAGCCTTACCTGTCCCCCCACATTGGGCGGCTGGGGTTCGGGGTCTGTCTGTATGTGAATCACTTTAATGATAAAGTATTATTCTGTGAACGTCTGAGACACTTTTCGTCAGCTCTGCTGCGATACTAGTAGACCCACGCATTTGCAGCTACAACAACAATGAAATTCATCGGACAATCACAAATACATGCTAGCAGACCACCATGCACGCACGCACGCACACACACACACACACACACCCACGCACACAAACTCTTGTGTAGACATTAGTCAGAGGTCAAAAAGAATCTACTCTCTATCCACCAAGCATTCTATCAGATTCCAAATCATAAACCCTACGGGCGAATCATATTAATGTAAACATACACTTTATGTTGAAGTGGTTTATATTGCATGACATGGAAGGGGTTATGCTCTCCAGTGAGGCTAGACTCCTCAAAGAATGGAACTGGAAAGAAAGTAAAACAGGAAACCAGAGAGAACAAAAAAACATAAATGCTTATAAAAAATGAGGCGTCCATATAAGAAAGGCTACAAAAACCTCCACTGGCCCTCTGGCGTCGGCATACAGCAAAAGGCACCACAATATTACTCTATTTTTTAACGTTGTGAAAAAACTGGCACATCTTTTTATGCTGTAAATCAAAATGTACATATAAATAGAGTTTTCCCTATAAAAAAGTCTTCGCTGTTAACTAGCAGACAACTTTTGCTAAAATGAAAATAAATATTTCATTTGTTTAGAATATCTGTCAGTTATATAAAATAAAAAATATTTCTTATAGATGCAGGTCTATAGTATAGTGATTTTCGTTGGTTCATTTTCACGCTTAATGGGGTGTATTTTCCGGTTTGTAGCGTGAGTGTGTAAGTCTTGTATGCATGTTTTCATGCCCACTCTGCCGCCCCGATGAGTGAGAAGTCCGAGTGTCCACCGGCCTGTAGATGGTGGAAGGCTCGGCATTCATGTTCTGCATACTGAGGAAGGGTGTGCTCTCACCATCCTCCTCCGACTCACTATCTGTTAGGCAGCTTCGAGACCCATAGTCCCTGGATGCCTCATATCCACGTGGAGCCACGTGGCCATTCAGTCTGGATCTCCGCCAGCGCCGATTACCACTTCCACTGGACCCATTTTTCTTTGGTTGCTCCCGAGAGGAGAGATACTCCTGGGTGGTTTCATATTCCTCCTCCTCCGCCAGCCTGTAGGGGCTAGAGGGCAGGCTGCCTCTGCTGTCATTGAGATAGGTACGACGCTGCTGCCGATAGGACTCTTGGCACTGGGTGTCGTGTAGGGGCACCTGGTAACGGCGTAGCAGAGGCTGGTCATCCTCCAGAGGGTAGGGGTTGCGGATAGCTGGAGGCAGAGACATGGCATGGCTGGCATTGGGGGATGTGATCTGGAAGGTAGGCACCTGTGAGGGCAATGAGTAATGGAAATCCACCGGCGAAAGGCGGGCTGGTGTTGTCAGGGCTGACACATATCTGTGGTACAAGAAGAAGTGAGTAAATAGTTAAGAGAAGCAGGACAAAGAACACTTGTGACAAAGAGGAGAAGTGTACTGAAAGCACGACACCTTAAAGTGCCAACACTGTATCAAACTGTAAATTAATCATGTTCTTCAACCCCATAATCAAATCTTCAATGGGAATTTTTTTCCATTCATAGATTTGACTTTTGAGCTTAACTTCTGAGAGGCGGGCTGCACACTGAGCAAACTGTAGATTTAAGAACTTTCCCAAGCACTGACATACTTTCAATCCCGATAATGATCCATCTGTGACGCTGTTTGTGATTTTTTTTTCATCAAACTGGGGGAGTATTTCTCCCCAGAGCAGGAATTACATGGGAAAAGTGTGTTTGAGTTCCAAAGAAATCTCTGCAGTGCAAAATCACTTATACTGTATTTGGTCAAACCTAATTTTCCCCTCTCTGCAAAACTGAAGCCTCTCCAATGGGACAGTAATGTCATCACATGGAGTGTTTCCTATGGTGCCGCCCATTTGGATCTGTCTCTGTTTTTATCCTTGGCTCCTTATTCTTATAAAGCAAAATCCTTATACTGGTTGATGTTGAAGCTTTGCAAATATGATTAAGATTAGTAACCTGCTCATACAAGAGAAGCCCGACAGGAGGCCTTCAGGCAGGAGGGGTCTAAATCTGTGCCATTTGGTTCTGGATCAACCTGAACAGCAAGATTGCAATACAGTTTAACAGTTTTAAAAACAAACATCTGAAGACTGGTCTTGGGGAGACTTTGAGAGATGAAAGACATACTTTAAAAGCATCTAACTAATAAAAGAAAATAAGATCTCCCCCTTCATCATCTCGAGTGGCGAAGTATGCTTTGAGTGCTGAGTCCCCCCCATTCAACAAGTTCTCCTAGCTCTTTTAGTGTAACAAATAAACACCTAAATAAACATGTTCAACTCCACAGTCATATAAACACAAGCAAAACAGCTGTAATGAACACAATTCACTCATTACTACAGGTGTGTGTTTATGCTAATGGTAGCGGCTAAATGACTTGTTCGGCTCGGGGGGTTGCGGCTCGCTGCGTTGGGTGTGCGGTTTGCAACACTGTTAGCTGCTGAACAAGTCTTTTGCGGTAAAACTTTTTCAGCTAGGGGTTGTTTGAAGACAGCAGAGAAAATAGACTTACTTAAAACCTTCTACAGATTTTACTGCGGCTTGAACATCGGTCGGTGATCCAACCTCGACTACCTTTACCGAGATTTTGAATGTTCAGTGTACTGCTCTCATCATTGTTTAACTGTATCCAATGATCCCATGACTAATAAATCTGACAAATCATGATATCAATATAAATTCAATTATTTTGAATGGAACTGCCTCAGAAATGCTGTCAGAGCATTTTTATATATTGAATGTTTTTAGGATGTAAAGAGAATTTCAGCAGTATATTATTAACGATAATACAAATTATAATACGATTATACAAATATTAATAATAATTTAACAACAGCAATAATAATATTAATATTAATAACAATAAATATATTAATAAATAATAATAATAATAATAATGACGCACTACCACTACGCTAGTTCTAAAACATTCCCTACACTCTGCCTTTAAGGTAAACAGTCAATATTCAAGTTCAAAAACATGTACATGTACACAATGATAATTTTTCATGCTTGAGAAATTCAATCACATTAATAAAAAAGGCACATCTTGTCTGGATATTTTCTTTTCCAAATAAAGCATAACCAATATAGGACGTTTGCTGATATGCAAATTCAACATCTAGTCATGTATTTTCGTGGAACACCAGGCAATGGCTCACAGAGTATAACTTTAAATTAGAATATGGTCCATATAAGATCCTTTGGTAGGTCTGACTGTTGCATGATTTACCTTCGGTTGGCTGTTTGGTCATCAACCATGAATATCTCTTTCTGCATACGGATCCTGCGGATGTTTCACATAATATATCATGCATTTGACCTCGACTTGTTTTGATTTTCACTTTATATTTGTGAAAAGGAAAGGTGACCTCGTTCCTCTGACCTGTGTGTTGCTTTGCAAAATCTATTATTTGCTGTGCCATCACTTAAAACATCCCGCTCATCTAAGAATCTTTTTTTGTTTAAAATCATCTGTTTTGTGGGCATCTTGGCAACTTTTTTACATTCTGCTATAGCGCTGTCATTGTACAGAGCGGTTCCTCGTGGTGAGAAATTTAATGTGGACTGGATAATGATGGAAGTACGCAGAGTTCCTTGAAGGAGGACAGTACGGTTACCGGTGATTCTCAACAGTGAAGGCAAAGTTGAACGAGGGCGTATGTTTCAGCTGTACAAAAGGAGAGTGCAGGGTGTCCTCACGTAAAGCAACGTCTTCCATGTTTAAACCTTATACACGGGGTATTTTTTAGCAGGGTCAAAAAAAGACGGAATGGGCCATCATTCCCTTCTTTCAAAAAATATGTGTGCTATGAGCAGAAATGTGTTCTTACTTAAACATACACTCCATAATTTTTAATAGAGGGCCCAATTGTGCTCTCATATTCCCAAATCCCCTCCCGGCAAAGGACTAATATAAGCTTGTTGCGCAATGGATGAGCTGAAATTGAGAACATCAGATATGGATTTGGTATATCACTATTGGGCCCTATGAAAGAACCAGTGAGTCTATCTTGGACTCTTGACAGCAAGTTCAAATCCAGGCCATGGGTGACACAGAGTATAACTGAAATAGAGAGCATGTGAAAGATCTGAGAGCACATATCAGATTGAATCAATCCAAAATGTCCTAGTTCTCGTTGAAAGCTACTTGTTTGCTATTTTTCAGGTGATTTATATCTCTGTGTCTTTGCTACAAAAATAGACGCAGTATAAAAACAGCCAACTTTGTAGTTGTTGAAAGAGATATTTCTACCCCTCTGACAGCTAACTACTTCTTCTAGCTACTTCTCTGTGTGTGAAGTGATGCTGAGCCCAGCATGGTGCCTTCACTGTGACACAAAGATGACATTGATATTTTCTTTTGTGGGCAGAAAAACAAGTGGAATTCCACAATGTCAGAGTTTTCTTTCACTCATATTAAAGGGAGCACTTAAGCCAGAATTTGATACTGTATGTAATACTAAGACTGGTGAAGTATTACAGTAGCTGTATGCCCAGAGTTCCCACTGACATAGGAACATTTTTCACTCTTGCCTACCTTAGCGTATTTCATCATGCTGCTGTGTGTCAGTTTCCACTGAGTCTCTCAGAGTGCCCTGACTGGGCTCTCGAGGCTGAGAGAGAACCAGCAGAGAGAGGAAACTTCTCAAAATATTCACCACAAACCCAGTGACACATTAGCCTCATAGGCCCGTTTCCCACCTGTCACTGTGTGGAGAGTCTCCCAGCGAGTCGAAGGACTCTCCATACTGTGGGCCCGGTCGATGGGGGTCAGAGTAACCATAGTGTGCAGCACGCCGGGCCCTTGCCTCCATGCACGCTGGACTGCTGCATTTACTGGTACCCACAGATGATGACATCATTCCCGGCGAGTCAGAGAGGATGCTGTCAGAATGCTCCAGGCTCCATGTCCGTTCCTCATGTCTGACAAGCAGAAAAAAAGGTGTTAACACATGCATGTCTAAGTATGATTCTTCTTATGCATTGGTACACCTGTTTCCAGATTCACCAATTAACACCATTAACCAATGACTCAACTTGAGATTCAGTGTCTTTATAAACAGCTACATGTAAGGAACAAGGGCAGTGCAGCATTTTGTATGGTGGATAGTCACCTGTGAGTTGATGAGTGGGCTCGTGTAGAAGAGTTGAGAGATCTGGAGGAGGCGTGGCTGGCAGGGAATGACCCCTCTGTAGCAGGCCGTATGATTCGTTCAGTTGCAGGGATATTTTTCGATATGTACTGTGTTGGGAAAAAATGGATTCAGCAAGACATGTAAGAAAAAAGAAGCGTTGATTGTGTAAATGAAGATAAAACATTTTGGGTTGCATCTGCGTCTTTTGTTTTAAAAATGTTTGGATAAGAAACTTACATCTACCATGGGAATTTCCTCTGGGCCTGGTCCTGGGTGATTGGGTCCGTTAGCTAGGTTACGATTGGGATGTTCTGGACACATGTTTTGTCGCAGGTGATTGTGCATCTTCTTTCTTTGTTTCCTGTTAGGCGAACCTCAGTTATTCTTTCCTTCTCATCTTTTGTTAAGATGCGTATACAATCTACTAGTTTTTTTATTTTACTTCATGCAACAACAACAACAAGTTTTTCAGCCGGGAAATCATACACCCATATGAAAAGGTATATTTGATTCACATCTGCTCCGGAAATCACAGCCACTGCTAACGGTTTATCAGCAGCTTGAAAATAATCATTTTCGTAATGAAATAATGGGGTTATAATATTATGAAAATAGGGGTTGTAAAACCATTAGCAAAATAGCTTATCAGCAGGACTTACTTGGTTTTACAGTAGGCAACCACACAAACGATGCCCACCACCAACAAAGCCACACAAATACCCGTGATTGTTAGGACTCTTTTCTGGTACAGCTCCTCTGCCTCTGTCAACATCACACCCACAAATACACAAGTGCACCCATACACACACCATGCGCACACAGAGAGGGAAATAAAAGGAAAAACATTAGTGTCTTGAAGATGGTACTTTTTCACTTTAGTTCTACATTTCTTTTTTTTTTTATCTTTGGACTAAATCCTGAGCAGCATGAAGTTTCTTTTTCCCTCACATGGCAACACGGCGCACAGTCAGACTTCTCCTCTCACATTATCTCACAAACTTTGTGTGGTTTCTTCATGTGGTACTGTTAAAGGATCTGGCAATAGCTAGATGGGTAAATTCATTATATTATACTATATTCTCTGAAACTGAAAGTCATTTCAAATTATTTTAATGTTTTGTGGTTCAGATCAGTAATTGATGAAGAGTAGAGCATGCATCTTTGTAGTGTAGCAGCACTAACACGTGAATTACAAATCCTCTATGTCTTAAGTTCTTTTATTTACATCTGATGGGTCGTGATCAGCGACAGAATTAACTTAGAAAAGTCTTCATGTGCTCAGGGATTCAGCACGCACAATGATAATGGCGTATTACCTTGCAGTAATTTACAAAAGAAAGAATTTCAAGATGTAATATCAGAAAATATAAACCTTGACTGATGCTTTTTGCTTTCCAGAAGAGCTTCTGTTAGATTGAGGTGGACTCTGCATTTATTCTCGGTAAACAATGAGCAGAGAAGTTTTCGTGTGAACAAATTTTGTCATAAAGATAAATTGAATTTGTACAAATTGCAGACTAAGTCTCTGGTTTCTGCCTTCGACTAACCAAAAGACATTAGTTATTATGCTGGCCAAATTGTGTTTAGTTTCTGACACCAGGAATAAATCAGAAATGTTATTTCTGCTGGTACTGGTACACACATCTCTGGGCAGACGTCGCTGGTATTTATTGTCCGCTCTAAACCTCTGAAGCCCTTTTCTGGAAAACGTAGCAGATACCAAAAGCTAACAGTCAAAGAGGATGGAAATAGTGGCAGATAGAAGAAAAACATGACTGAAGGTTCTAAATAAAGCATTGCATGCTCAAATCACAGCATCTACTCCTCGAAGGATAATTCAAACCAGTAACAAAATAAGAAATATTATGTTTTTATGCTTTAAGGTTGTATTTCAACTACACTATAAACAGGGAGATGCAAGAAACATGGAAGAGATCACACATAAATAAAGTGAAAGGAGATTGCATATCAAAGGAGAAGAAGACTTTGGATTTGACAGGTATGTCGATCATAGGTTGATCAAAGGGATTTGGTAGCAAACATGATACATCATGCTTGTTACAGATGGAATGAAGAACCAAAAAGCAGTCCAAAAAGGAGAAAAATATTGCTACTGTGAGTGAGACAGATACTCGGTTAATAGTACTTTCTCATTGCACGTATGTGAGAAGGGATGACATCCATGTTAATGATGTTTGATGGAGGGTCAGGGGTGCATTGAATGAGGGTTTGTCATTACAATGAGTTATGGTAGAATTGATTTAGAGATCGATCGGTTAATCAAGGGACGATATGATTTACAGTTCACACCACAGATGGAACAGGAGCAAGTCAAAATGAAGGACATCCATTTAGTAGCTATGCTAGGACTGAAAATCAAAATGGATTGTTCCATACCCATAAATTCAATCCCAAGATGCTCTGCCATTGCAGAGGGTTGACAGTTGGAAGAAAAACAAAGAGAAAAAAGACCAGATTAAGAGAGTGGCACCTTCTAACATATAGTGGAGCAAACAAAAATAGGCATTACAGCATTTGAGACGACAAAAACGTGTCAGTAGTTATCAGGATCACAGGGTCAGTAACACACAAACAGCATGCGACACACACGGCAAACACGCCACCCAAAACTACAGGATTGCATAACTTGTATTTTATATTTTCTTGATGGTGCTTTTGTGTGAGATGTTTATTAACTGGATGATTCAACACAGTCTAATTTCACAGTTTCGCAGGGGCTTATTGTTGTGTGATTTTTTATTTTTATGGAGGTATCAGGTTTGGAGGAATCCGCTCTTATTACGACTGCATGTGGAAAATATGTGTCATCGGCTGAGATTACCTGTGCTTTCAGTTTTCCACTTTCTACAAACACCTCACTGTCATCTCCTGAACACACCCATCACATGAACAGGCAAGTTAAAAGGAGTGCATTTGCACAGTATCGCAATAATCACCCTAAGCAAGAACGGTTATAGATTGACCTATTTTATAGCCGTATGAAGCAAGAGGGAGGCTGCACCATCTACTTCAGACCATATCTCTGGCACTTCTTTTATTTGGGTTGAAGAGAGTCCCAGCTGTTTTTTATGACAACACGTTCATGTTAAGCAAAGTCCTTATGGCTGAGGAGCAGAAGCCATCCTCCTTCTCTTTGGTATCTCTTGGGGATGGGAGGCGCCCCTCTAGGAGGCGGGTCTTAAGTGTGTAATGAATGTGTGTGTGTATTCACATGTTACTGTTCTTGGAGAGAAAATTTGATTTATTCTCTTTAATTGAGAGCAGAAAATGTGAAATATGTGAGTGGCCAATAAAGCTTCCTAATCCAGCACATCAATCATGTCTGAATGTGTCTTTCCGAATCCTGATTTCTACAGTGGAAATCTACTCTTGAGCCGGCGAGAGGTTATGCAGAGGGTAAGTCATATAAAAGCATAACATTTCACCATAGTCTGGAGCCAGGGCGAGGCTTCATCAGCTCCATTTAAAATTACAACTTCTCATTATGTTTTATGTGGTGTGCATGCAAACAGGTGAGTGTATCCTGTGTAATTGATAGTTTCACTCTCTCTTTTTTAAATTCTACCAGTTCTGCCATTGATTTGAACGTATAAGCACGTAAACCGAATGAAAAGGAGATTTTAAAAAACGGAAATGGAAATAAATGCTGTCCTTGATCCAGTTGCACAGCTGCACTGAAGTTAAACAGCATCATTTTTTTTTTTAAACGGGTGAGGGCTGGAAAAATCACTCCCACACTACTGTCTACACTGCCAAAAAAACAAGCACCTTCAGCACAGTGCATAATGGCTTAATGTGAGATGAAATTACTTAGCAGTTGAAGAGGGGGTTTTCACATTGCACTCTGAGCCAGCGGTTTGTGTATGCTTGACCAGTGAAGATGAGATGATCAGCAACATCAGCCAACTCGGAAAGAGACTAGACTACTACATTGTAGCCTGTTTTTTTTTATTATCTCAGAACCAAGCCCATGAAATCAGGAGATCTCTTTGGTTAATGATTCATTAATGTCAGGCCACATATTCACTCCCACTTGAGATATTTTATAAGCAATAAACTAACGGGTAATATTAAGATTTAAAACTATGCTGACTGGAGCTGATGATCTAAGGGGAATGGTTGGTTGGCTGGTTTTCAAATTATAAACCTTCAGGGAAAGATCAATCAGCATTAACTCCCCTCAAACCTTCATCTATAATTTTGCAGTTGATGAATGTGTGTGTTGCCATGAGGGGCAGCACAGGGTTTGGTACAGGGAGAACAGGGTTCTCTTAGGCCAGGCCATTTTTCTGACACAGTACTCGGGTGCAGCGCTCGAACTCTGTGCTGATAACAGCTGCTATGAGACCACAATTTTGTTGCTATTCACGGAGTAATGCGTGCTTGCAACATATACAGTCCATCACATGTTTGGCACAGTTCTAATATTTTCTTGGCAATCACAAATTAACTTCAAAATCAAATCTATCTAGTCAAGCTCTCTAGTAATGTAATCATGTTGGTTCATGTATGACATATGATGGATATGATAGATACAAAGCTACTAAAGCATAGTTTTTAACGTGCTGATAAAGTATTTGCACATGTTGCATCTGGCTTAGGTCCTATAAGAAATACAAATCTAAACTTTGAGTTTCAGCAGGTCAGATTGCTTCGACTAGTGGCCCTCAACACATTACTAGTTAAGCCAATGCGCGCCTAACTCATACAATCATGATCCAAGTATAGATGTTAATACTAACCACTCTGGTTTTGCTTTCATCCATTAACGCTAATAGAATCATACATGCATGTGTTTGCAGCTGATTGCGTCCACATCATTAGTAAGTTATCCGAAGGAGGGGTTTTAGTAAATGTTTAGCCATCGGCCTGTGCTGTGTGCAAAACAACTTCCACGTCTACTACAAGCGTCTACTTCTAGCCGCCCACGCATTGTTGTCAAACTTTCTAGCATGTCATGTCAAGAGCGTGCAGATGCAACACACTGCTAGTTAAAGAGCACACAACATCACAGGAAGACAAAACACCCAATAACAGACTCTGCTGAACTTTGCCAACTTGTGAGTGAGTCATCGGAGGAGGTACAGGCCCAAACTATTAGCTAATAACAGGAAATGAATGCATTATCATGAGACTCAGCATGCACACATGCCACCAGGACAGTCTGACAGTGACAGAAGAGGAAGATGACATACGGTAGAAACTGGCCATAACGTAGGTTTGACAGCGATCACCAGTAAAGTCATTTGGACACCTGATGGAAAGAAACAAAGCCACAAAAAGAGAGGGAGGAAGAGGGTGGTGGACGAGTGAGAGGAAGAAATAGAAAATAGTGAGAGAGAGGGCAAGGATGGAGCGAGAAGGAGATTATGTGAAAGAAAAAGTAAAGAGGGAGAGAGGGAGGGAGGGAGGGAGAGAGAGAGACATAGAATTAGAACAACAGAACAACCACAGACAGCAGAAGCAGAGTGTTCCCATGGGTGACACCACCGTGTGCATGGTGTAGTGCACAGCTCAGTGCCTTTTGACCTGAGAAGGAGAAATCGGGAAGAGAAAGAGGAAGAGAACTTGGGTGGGGGGGTCAGTAGGAGTCCACAGAGGTAATCCAGTGCCAACTGTGTCTCTGTTCTCAGCTGCTCACATCAAATGAACATACTTTTGAAAGGGTTGGGACTGTGCAACCGCAGCGGCTCAGTCTGTAAGCATCGAGGGCCGAAGTATCCATCTGGACATCTGGGAAGGAGCACATAGGTGTTATGAAAAGAAAAACACAGGAAGTGAGGACTACTGTAAATACTACTGTAACCTTTAACAATGTATTGTGTAAGGTAGCGGTGAGCTCCTGTGGTTAAAAGTAAAATGGAAAAAAGTCTGTGGTGTTGGTGTTTACTCTTCATTAACTCACCTAAAATAGATTAAAAAATAAACAAAAAACACACACAAAATAATAGTAACACTTAATAATTATTACAATAAAAGTACCAACTCTTTACATGAATACCAATATTATGGAGTTAAGAAGACAAATTGAAAAGTCTGAAAAGAAAAAAAAACTCAATGCGAGCCATAGTTCTGCAAAAAAAAATAAAAAAAATAACAACAAACAAACAAAAAGGCAAAACATAAACACAATAAAGTAAAATGGCAAAAGTAAAAAAACAATTCAAATGATGATCAGTGTGTATTTTTGGGGAATGAAAGAAAAAGGATGTTGAGTTCAGTACAAGATCAAAAGGGTGGGATGTGCTGCCCAGAGAAACCACGTCCTGCGTTGCTGTGGATCAATAAATGATATTAAATGTACTGCAGAGCTGAAAATTGATGAGAGGAAAGAATAATGTGAATGTGGAGATTTTTACTCCAAGAAAAAGCATGACTGTACAACTCTCTTTACCTGTGGCTAGAAACACAAGTCCTGACAAGTCCTCTGACTAGCAGCTTTATATTTTTGTAACTGGAGACAGATTATATTATCATCACCATCAGGTGTGTCGGGTCAAATCGTATTTCCTCATTATGATTCCATTAGGATGTGCAGCCGGTCTTTTAGGGGCACCGACATTCCACTCACAGTTACAACTAGAGCACTAATCCAACAAAGGTCATTGCTTGTGATTTACTGGTTTCACACAACGCCTCCCAGGAGCACCATAACATTCAGCATTAAATTACTCATCCTGAGTGATGGCGTTTAACTGGGGGATCGCACAACTTAGACCGAGGAAACTTGGCTGAAGGATGGAAAGATGAAAGCAAGAAAATTGTTGCTTTGTAATTTAAAAATCAGATGAATGTTAAAATATCCAGCCAGATGCAGCTGCAAACCTCATCATTGATCTCTTCTTTTTATTTTAAAAAGAAGAAATAAATCAATGTCATCAGTCATTGGGATTTGAGCAAAAATAAAGGCAGAACATTTTGGAGGGAATAAGAAATAAGAGTTTTACCATGTGTTACAGCATGTGTATTCTACATGTGTCCCACCTGTATGTATAGTCGACTTACACAACTTACTCCTCTGTCAGGTCCCACAGAGAGTTGATTTGGTCAAAATTTCCAATGCACCTTGTGGATAAATCTGATGTCATCATGTTTCACTGGGAAAATAATTCCTTTTCAATGGAAACTGCTAATGTATTTACAGTATGTATCTATCCACTAGTGATGCAGTTTTAATAGTTCTGTTTCAATAGTTGCTCATTCAATTAATCATTGGACTGAAAATAATCTAGTAACTATCAAAAATGTCAAATTCCCTCCTTCTCTGTTTTATATCTTTGTAATATATCTTGTGGGTTTGGAAAAACACACACATCACCAATGGCTTTAGGCCACTGTTATGAGCATGTTCCCCTTTGTTTTAGAACATTTTACTTACTGAAATGATGAACAAATTCACTGACCTCCACATCTGAAGTTGAAATTGAATGATTTCCATTCCTTCCAATTTAAAAATCAAAATTATGAGCAGGGAATCATCAGAAACACATATTCAATGTAGTGAGTTTCTCACTTGGGGTCATTTGTCAACCTTACTTACTTCTCCCAAAAAAAAGCTAATCCCTCAAAGTGAAGGAACTGGGCATAAAAGTAGGGCTAGCTGTCTGCAGGACTTGTTTGCTGCTGAGTAATGTCCACTGAAGTCTGGCCTGGATTGAAAGATATGACTGCAGAGTATCTCTGCAGGACTTTTCTGGACCCATGCCCCAACCACGAGTGAATTAACTACAGCAATTGAGTTATATCAAACCAGTCAAAGGATTAATGCTGTGATGGCATGTCGTCCAACAGCACAAATAATATTATACAGCCATGTGTTATAAATACAGTATTCTATGGCTTTGAATGGTTTTTACAGTCAGGGCTGCTACGCTGCATTGATAAAGCATCACTGCTGAAACCAATAAATATTTTCACCAGCTAAATAAGTCCTGCCGACATTTCCTCAAGTGCCTTTTTTCAGGCTGACATTGTAACAAAGAATTTGTTCTTCATGATAAGCCTGATTAAATAAATGTTAGAAAAAGAGATAATCTTCGTGATTGATTAATCGATCGTTTGGTTCATGAATTGTAATGAAATATTTATTTAAAAAAATACCATTTCCAGATTTATAATTGAAAACCCAAAGATTTTCAGTGTAGTGTAAATAAAAAAAATAAAAAAAGCAATTTGAAAAGACATAGTTGCCCTTTTATCCTTAAATTTGCTTGAATAAAAAATACATCTGTTAATCAATTATCAAAATAGTTTGTCCCCTAATTAATCAATGTTTCTCAGCTCCTCTACTGATCAACATTTGCAACAGTTCTGTACAAAAAAGTGGAAAAGAAAGCAGTTCTCAAATGAACTCCACCTGAACGTCACGCCATGTTTATGGACCTTGAGTCGAATACAAACTAAAATGTAAATGTCAAAGATAAAGAAGGTTGTTTCTGTGATAATGTCAACCATTTTTTTTCCTTAAAAAACTGGTTTCTCCAGTGCACTTTACACATGGGTCCTGATCCCCTCCGCCAAGGACCTCAAATGTAAGCAATGATTCTATTTACCTCACCGGGGGCCTCTAACAGGCATAAATATTTGCTCACTACTAAACCAGTGACTCATGACATTTTGAAAAGGCTTTTAATGTGCACCCCTCCTGTACACTAAACATGACTTAAAAGGATGAGCGCACCGCTGCTCCCCTCCATTATTAGCGTTAAAATACACAACAGGTGGGTAGTTAGGACTGGCAGTATTTTCCTGTGATGTGTTGCGGCTGCTGCTGCTGCTGGAAGAAAGAAACATGGAAATCAAACGCTGCCATGAAAATAAACAGCAGGATAAAATTCTGGTGTCGGGATGCTGAGGAATATCAGGAGAAGGAAAATGAAAGAAGGTTCATATTAAGAATGTGTCTCTCAATGACAATACGTTGACAGTTAAAATCTGAATTTCAAGGTGAATCGGGAAACAAAGGTGATAACTCACTTGCAGGAGAGCTGATTTATACCATGTATGAAGTAACAGTCGCCGCCATTCACACAGTAAGACTTTTCTGTGTCGTTGCATTTTCTGGCATGGCCTGAGCCTGGAGATAGTGTTGTGGTTACTGAGAAAAAGAACACAGATCACATTAGAAGTTAGAAGCTACACTCATTTTATCTTCTTTCATCCTTTTATGAGTACATTTGATGTAGAAGTGTGACAAAAATTAAGAGGGACAATGATGCACGATCACACGTGGAATTATTCCATAACAGGAACTTGTTATTTTGATCAAAATAATCGTCTTAGATTTGTCAAGTATTCTCGGCTTTGCTCATATGAAACACTTGTATTTCCAGAAGATCTCTTAGTTTTCCTTTGAGTAACGTAATTGTGTCTCTAAGCAGTGTTGACACAATCTCAAGAAGTTCTATGAGCAAAGATAAATATTTCCCTTGGATATCGTAGGAGTTGTTTACACGTCGAGTAAGGTCCTTGGAATGGCCCAAAATGTCATGTATGTTCACTTAATCCTCCCGACTGAATAGATATTATGTGTCAGGGATGTAGTCTCCTTATCAAGATGTAAGCAGGGACGAGAGCTGCGAGATCTACAACCACACAATAGGAAGAGCATGATTTGAATTTCAGATATATTGATTATAGCTATTTACTGCAGTCAGACGCTATTAGAACCTTTGCAATGAGCGACTTGTGTCAGACGGGAAGACCTTTACTACAACACTACACTAGGATTTTATTCAGCTGGGCCACTGGCTGTGAACCATATCAGGCTGTTTGCCACAAAGACATGATTTCAACAACTCTTATTTGTTGTTGTAGAGGTCTGCTTGATGAAGAGTTACGCTCTGTTTCGCTTAGGAGCAGACGTCTAGTTTAGTTAAAACAACAGGGGTTAATTCTCATGGTAGTTAACACAAAGAAGCAAACAGATGACATCACCCGGAGCTCCACGTGCCAGTATGAATTAGGCCAAACACAGTAGTTTCATTTAAACAAGAAGTGTTTTGTCAGTTGGAACTAATTAAGCAGTCATTTATTAGAAAATATGATGTAATTGTTCCTGCCAGACGGCTACTGTGTTACGTACTGAGGTACAAACCTACAGCTGCTTCAATCTGATGAGACGCGCATATGGGAGCTGTGATCTATAAATTCACTTAGAAACATGATATCTTCAGGCTTCAGTCATAGGCTGTCATCATATTGTTGCATAAAACAAGTCAATGCCGCCAGCATACCACAGCACACATCCTCTGTCACCTTAAATTCTTCCAAAAAACTTTACCCATCTCATCGGATAATCAGGACTACCTCATCGTCACACCTGACCTCTCACTTGGGGCGCTGGCGTGCGAAAAAAACTCGTAAAAAAAGATCAGACAAAAGAAGAAACCTGAAAACATTGTAAAAAGGGAACCTCCTACGCTCAAAATAGAAGCCCTGTGCAGTCTTTAACTGTAAAAGCACTACGAAGAAATGCAACCAAACCAGGCTGCATTAATGTCTATATGGGGCAGCAAACACATCCCAGAATGCACCGGCGGGATGAAGAGGAGCGTCCTGCACAGATCATCATTCTACAGCAGAAGGGGTTAACACTCACGTAGCCACACTCACATACGCTCTCCAGTCCACCTGGCTTACATGTGGGTGGAAAACAAATGACCCAGAGAGGAACCCACACAAGAAGATGGAGAACATGTAAACTTCACACAGACCGAGGATCAAGGCTGATTTGTGAACCCTGGAAATGCTGCTGTCAATGTTTATTTGGCTACTGGTCATACTAAAAGGTATACTCACTTCTCATTCTTAGCGAGAAAGCCAACCCTATATAATCCGGTACTTTTTGAGGAGTATTTTGTTATTGCTGCAACTTTACAATGATATTCTTTGTTATTATTTTTATTACAATCAGAAAATTACGACAAGACTCAATGCTATTCCTTCTTAAACTTCCCAACATGTCTGGATCTCTGCATGGATAAATCTGTGATTAATCAAATTCAGACCTCTAGACCCCAACAACTGTAGTCTCTTTGCCATCAAAGCTGAACATTCGCAGGTGGAAAGTCCCTCATCCTCCCTTAAGTGGACAAGGTTAATATGCCAAAACAGTGAACATCACCTGCCTCTTTTCAAGAACTTCTGTTTTTCAAGAAAGTCTCTTTGAAGGATTGTTTTTTAACCTTTTCCCTTGTAAATCTTGTCAAACATGTCACATTCTCAAAATATTGAATGAACGTATTGCACAATGGCTCACAAACAGGCCTACCGATGGGTGCTGTAATACACTGATAACCTCGGCAATGCAATGACATTCAATTAACTGCTTCAACTATACCTCACGTTCTGACATCCATCCCCCCACTAACAAAAACGATCCATTTCATGACAGTTACTAGCCTGATCTCAGAGAATCACATTCCACTCCATTGTACCGCACATGAAGTATCCCAAATTTCTTCTACACTCTTCCTGTTCTCTGATATCCTTTTTTTTCCTTTCTATCCTCCAGTGTCTCCCCCAGAGTGGGAAAAAGGTTTGGTTTCAGCCCATCTAGTGTAAACTAAGTCTCTGTCCTTATTACCCGTACAGAACAGAAACACTCCTTCCTGCAGCACGTATAAAATGACAACAAATGCAGCATGGGTTACCGAGTGGCTGCGCAGTAGGCTACAGCTGCAGCCTAAAGCAAGGGAACTCCAGCGAAGCTGATGCACACAGAATCTATAAATCACACATGTGCACACTCTTTAGGTTTCTCTAATAAACTTGTAAAACTTGACGAAAGTATGTATAAACCTGCTGAGCAGCAGTAAAATATTGGAGCAGGGACGTGAGATGCCACGGACGCACAGCTTCCTGTCTTCACCTGCAGCCAATGGTAGCGACAAGCTGATTTCCCACGTGTGTATTAATATGTACCCCTAGGTTAAGAATGATTTAATTTCATTTAATTGGAATTTCAAATATTAGATATGGATGTTATTTGTCTTTGTTTTTGAAGTCTGTCTCCCAGATGTCATGCATTTTATTTTATAGGCTACCAGCTTTAACGGAGTACTCTTACTCTTATTATTCTAGTACGTAAAGTAAAGTGAGGGAATGATTGTCAGAACATTGCCAACGAACCCAAACAAACAAACTTTGGCATATTGAACATTATTTCATGTATTTAAATGCTTAGGATTAAGGTGTCATGCTAACGTAACCCCAGACTCTAAGGGCTCTAAAGGCTTGAATGTCAAAAAAGTGTCAATTAGGATGAGATGTTTTTATTCGCTGTTAAGAAATTCACACCTGTTTCCCTTGGAAACACAGTACTATATAAATGTAATTTACAGGATCTTCACAAATGTATACAATGTCCAGCAGACACGATTGGATCGAGAAACTTATGAGGTTTCAAAACCCTGAGAAATAATTCACAAATTGTGAAAACTTTCAGCATTAAGCAATACGATGCAAAAGACATTCCCGCTAAAGCAAGAACTGTTTATATTGCAAAATCCTAGTTCATAAACAGCATTATTGTGCAATAATTTCAAAAGAATTGTATTGCTGATCCATGTTAAAAATGTATGATGACAAATGTATATTTATCTTTCTAATGTCACAGTCTTATAACGGACCAATAGCCAGTCTTGGTGTGAGCATGCAGCGTCTCCCAGAGCTTCCTTTGGCTTCGGTCTGACATCTCTCTAACGTGACAGAACAGATATCGTGGAAAATAAGTACCCTGTCCAAGAGAAGAAACAAGAACAGTGTTCTCTCTCCGAGGGTGAGCGGGTTCAGCCAATATAGTGTTTACCCCGGCTGCATCAAATGTTTACTGGAAATTAAAACTCATGAAAAAGTCTAAAAACTTATTAACAAGGTCAGGGATACTTATACAAACAAAACAGATGGTGTTCTCAGTTTGGGCTGTGTGTTGTGGACAAATTATATATTTAAATTATTGTACTGATGTTTTTTTAATACTACTTATTAGGTTACATTTGACAAGATCTTTTGGTTATACTACTCAATTATAAACTAGTGTCCAATGGTCCAACAACTTGTTAGTACAATTTCCCTGTATAGGAGCGAGTACTTTTTCTCACCATTATTTCATGACACACATGTTCAGAATTTTATGACAAAATAAATCCCGTTAGCAGGGGCTTTTGTTGTGTTGTAACCTGGGTTACAAAGGTAACCATACAGAGTCTTGGACTGAGTTTGATATATTTGATCTGTGTCATCTGAGGAGCTTTATATAATGCTTAGCGGATAATGTTTTTAAGTCCTATAATGACATTGTATTTGCTTAAAAGTTTAATTTCAAATCAGTCATTTTTGTTGTCTGTGTTTATATGGTGAAGAGCGGTGAAGGATAGATTATGTTATGTTTATATATTACTCTGCTTTTGTACAGCATTTAATTCGGATGCCTGATCTGAGGTGGTCTCATTTGGAATCGCCCCGTTTTTTTCCACTGATGTGGGAAAAAAAAACGAAGCAATTTATTATGACAGTTGCCATGATAAAATATGTAACGAGTTCTGCACTTGTTCGTCATTCCAATACCCTGAGCAGCTGTTGGGCTGGGTTGGCGGTTTTTAAGACAAAGCACATTGCTTTTACCTGTACCATTAATGTACACCGATCAACCATAACTTTTTCACCAAATCCCAGATTTTGTGTTGGTCCAAAAAAGCTCTAACCCATTAAGAGCCTCTAGAAAACATCTGACGGTGTACTGTGATATCTGGAATTTGGACATTAGCAATGGTTCCTTTAAGATCTGCATGTTGTGAAATGACCTCATTAAACTGTATTATCACATAGGTGCTCGATTTGGGAATTTGGAGGCCCAGTCAACACTTTGAAGTCATTGTTGTTGCTCAAATCATTCCTGAAACATATTTGCAGTGTGGAGGGGAGCATTATCCTGATGAAAGAGACGACTGTCATTAGGGAATTCTGCTTGCATGAGGAGGTGTACTTAGTCTGCAGCAATGCTTAGGTAGGTGGTAGGTGTCAAAGACACCCACATGGCTGGATGCAAGGTCTCTCATCAGGGGATTCCCCAAATCACCACATTGACTTGACTTAGGCGTTCCCTCTTCTTATAGTACATCCTGGTGACATATTTTTCTTTATGCATCAATAGGGATGCATCCTGCTATCCTTATGATAAAAGAGGATGTGACGCATCAGATCAGACCCCATTATTCCATTTCCTCATAGGCGATCATCAGTACGAGCATCAACCTTTTCGGCAATGTGTGCTACAGTAGTTCTTGAGAAATTAGCCTTTGCTAAACCCACATCAATGACCCTGTTGCAGATTCATAGTTTATCCTTATTAGAAAGATTTTGGGGGACACCACCCCCTGAATACCGGAATCATCCAACAATACCTGCAGTTTTAGGGATGCATTGACTCAAAAGTCTGAATTCTAAATTCTATCAGATCATTATGCTTTCCCATTTTTCTGCTTCCGAATCATGGTCTTTAAGAACAAAATGTTTGCCTAATATACTGCCTAATACATCCCACCCGCTGTCACACGCTATTGTAACAAGATAGTCAATGTCCTGCACCTCACCTGTCAGTGGATAAAATTCAATTGTTGATCATCTGAATAAACTGAAACCTGCAGTGTAATTAAAATACTTCAACAAACACTATAAACAAATCAACACATTAAATTACTTCAGAGTTCCACAGATCCACCTGCTCCTCTTAGTTGTTTAAACTGAAGGATTGTTTTCTCCATATAATGGACATTGAAGAAGGATAACAGTTTGGCCAACATGTCTTGAATAACCCTATCCTCATGAGGGAAGACGTGACATTAAAACGGCATGATCCTCCTGCTCATCTGACATCATGCTGAAAAAGAAAGTAATTCATTGAGAACAGCTTCGATCCAGACAATTGACCCAATCCCATTTGAAATCTTAACATGTAATTTAGAATCAATAACACAGCAAAGCAGATTTCCCTACATCACAAAGGGGGTCAGAGTTCAGGTGCATTTGTCAGGGTTGACTGGATGTTGAAGACAAATTCCTTGAACCCAAGACGGAGATCAGCTTTTGTGCTTAACACATTTCGTTTATCTGCGCTTGTGTTGTGCGGTTTAGTGACGTTTGCTTATTCTTTAACTTCAGGTTTCAACTTTCCTTGGTTCTGCAGCCCGGGGTCTAAATCTGTGTCGGAGTTGATGCGGGGTTTCCCTTAGGGTAGTGAGAGCCACAGTGTTTAGCCATCAGCCCTTGCCACTGACTTTGATTAATCCTTCATGGCCCAAGAACTGAAAAGAAAAGCTGGGGGTTCAAGCAGGACCATCTGGAAACCTTCATAAACATGCCTGTCTTTCCACACTCTCTAAAGAATTCTAGGAAAATCGTAAAAATGAAAAGAGAGGTCCCCATTGCACATTTCTTTCCTCTTGAGGCACCCTGTGCATATGCCGCTAACAGAAAAGTGCTCACACACTCTGGTTCTGCACTGCACCTCACAAACCAACCCGAAACAGAGAATTGTGTAATGAAATACATTTTCAAATAGCCTGACAATGTCAGAGTTATATACATGTCGCCCTAATTTATGGCAAATGTTGATAATATACTGTGGTGTGGCTTAATCTATCCAACTTCTGCCCTGATACTGAACAGAGAGGTCTCTAAAGAAATAAAACAGAATCTGATTCTGCCCCAGTAGAAAGCCAACTAGTGATGGGTTGATTCCATCTGGACTTTGTTATGGCTTTGTGTTTTCACTCATGAATGCAATGTTATCAGTCTGATAGGTATGAATTATGTTGCTGATTTAACGGTGTGTGTGAGAGAGGTGTACAGAAGAGCTTCTTCTCTGACAGCATTATATTTCTGCAACGAAAATAGATTAAAGGGAGATGACGCTCCAAAGAAATATCATAATATGAAGATAAGATGAAATCTTCTACTTCTACCTTGTACTTCTCATCACTGAAAAATGTGCAAAATATGTTTGACAAAAAAACTATTTTTAATTATGTACAAACAAAATAAAGTACAATCTATAAATCTAATCATACAAAAACATTTTACTGCAAAAGAATCGATGGGAAAGTTATAAATGTCCTACATAAAGACCCTTCAGGAGAAATATGAAAAGGATGGTCGCTGTAATTGCTGTACCACCCAGACAAGCTTTTCTAAAAGTCAGTTTTAGGTACCAGAAAGAATCTGTGCAAGGACCCCCCACTCCCACTCCACCCCCACACACACACGCCCCAACCCCCACCCCCCCAAGCCCAAACCTCACCTCCCAGCTCCTGGCAGGGAATGTCTGACATGTCTTTTGTCAAAGCAGTGACTAAGATCTTCTAACTCTATACTAAATCCCAATTCATAATGCATGCATTCTTGCACATGTGCATGTGTGTGAACTGCATTATGTTCCCGTCTGTATTCTAAAAGGAAGCTCTATTTTGGGTGATTAAATAAGATAGACTGACGTTTGAGTTTGGTTTTGGCTTAATATAAAATCGATGACAGCTCTGTCTGATGTGGTGAAAGAAGATGAGCAGTGATATTTAAGATCCAAGAAAGACAAAATAATTGGGTATCATATTTTCACTTTATTTATACTGTGGCAGGAGTGGTATTGTATTGTGGAAACATAGTTAAATAGAAAATAATAAAAATGCCAATAAAGATTAAAGTCTGGGTGTGCAACACATTTTCTGTTATGATTATATAAGATTGATAGCATGCTATTTGAATGTTGTTCAATACCTGCTACCCATACTTTCAGCTCAAGTCGAGGCGCATGTAGCGGCCAGGAAGGAAAGAATGAAGAATGAAAAAAATAGAAACAGATCCAAAGTAAGGCCAGAAAAGAGATGGGTACATTGTAATGCACTTAGTAGGAGGGTGAAAAAAAAGGTTTGTCGATAGGATCTCGAGCTGGAAACTATTTCAGCTTGTCAAGGCCAACACAAAACAAGCACACACCTTCTTCTACACATAGGAACGCCCAGCCAATGGCATTATCCAGAATTTCTATCTAAACATTTTGTACAATTTAACATAAGCAGAAAAAAGATTGAAGTGAAATACTTAAAGGCATTCAATTAGTATTTACTGTAGGTAGGTCACACTAAGAACCTATTGTGGGCGCTTGAAGGTTTTTTATTCAATAGAAAATTATCCACAATTCAAACAACTTTTGTAGGAAACAGGAATGTTCCGAAATGAACAAAATGGAGGCTGCCAGGAACATTAATCTACCACCCACCACCCTGCCACAGCCAGTGAGTCTTCTTTTATATTCTTGTCTCCTATTACCATTTTTCAGTCACATAGCTGATATGCCTGGTCTTGCCTGCGTCAATCGTCTCAACGCTGAAGTGAAATCAAAGAGCAGCCCAGTGTGTGTGTGATTGCACAACAGCTGCTCGTGAACTGCAGGAGGAGTGAAGTACACTGAGGAAGGACAGGGTATGGTGCGGGTACATAAACAGGGGCTGGTATGGCTGCTGGCGGGAACCAGAATGTGTGCAGTTGGTAATAAAGTGACACATGGTGCTTTCCACAGAGCCCTTTCAGACAGGACTGTTGCTGTCTTTTCAGAAGCAACTAAGGCTCAACGCGGTAAGATATCTCTAGGACGCCTGTTGCTTTCTTCTCCCAGCTCAGACCTGAGAATCTAGAGTTTGCACACTTGTGCTTTCACAACTGCTGCAGTGGATATAGCCATAGTTACAGAGGAGCTGCGGAGGGTGCCGAGATGCATCTTCTGCAGAAAACCCAGTGTTACATTCAGGGATGTGACTGAGTTGCTAATAATTCAATCACAAAGTGTGAGAGGAAAAGTCCACTTCATGTTTCCAGGACCTAGTGACATCTACTTAAGGAGATGAGAGGAGATCTAAAGGAGATGGTCCAAACCTGAAAGACAGCACCACTGCTGGAAACAGACAGTTTATAAGATTTGTGACTTGAAAGTGACATATTTGGACTTGAGGTCCAGATGGAATAATCTGGGGAAAAAAAGGCGCTCTCCTTATCATCTGACATCTACTGCTGACCTTTTCCAGGGGAAACATCTCTAGTAACATTATGGTTCTCCCCATTTCTGCATATTATCATAGCATATTGTGGTATAATACACAATTTGATCAAATTCCCAGGGAAGAACTATGAAAAGAAGTTAATTAAACTCACTAGGAATGGTCTGGTTTATGTTTCAAAACTTCAAAATTAGATTACATGGTTTTTATACGAAAATGCATTGTTTAATAGAACGCAGAAATGTGTGTGACTGTATGGGTGGAATTTCCATCAGGAAACACAGAAACTAGTAAGCGATCTTCAGTATGGCGGATCAAGATCAGCAGCTCATATTACTCCATCTTTGGCTATCATTGCTTGTTTCTTTGATGGCAAGGTGCTAAGGATGTAATTGAGACAATATATTTTTATTTCATGGAGCAGAAGCTCTCAATTTTCTTTTTCTTTTATGTAACATTAGATAGCTAGTTGGTCTTTGGATTAGCTGATGAAGGCATAGCTCGGAGAAGAAGGCATAAAGGGTATTATAGTTTTCAATTAAAGGAGAAACTTGTTAATAAAATTCGCCCAGAATGTTAAGGTAAATCCAAAATGTAGAAGCCAGCCCATCATCAAAGTAACCACAAACTACCGCTCACAGTTCTGATGAGCTGTGAGCTGTAAGCTACTGCAGGCTCAGTCAGCTGGGGACCTAGTCCCAGATTAAGGCTTCAGACAGATTCAAGACTCAGGTCTATGGGCAGGTGAGAGCAGAGGAGCAAAAGTAGGTCGGGCATCATCACTGACGAATATAGTTTAAAGTTCAGAGGATTGATTGGCCATTTCTTTCGGCCAAACCAGCGATGATTGTGTAAAGACTGGACAAACACCTTACAAAGTCAGTATTGGTTTGCTTGAATGAAGTTTCTTAATAAGAGAGAGGAAACTGAATGCATGGTTCCCTTTCTGTTTAGCCATTAAAAATTGGTACATATTTTCTTCCTTGACATTTTAAGTTTTTTTTGATTACTTGCAAAACGATCACTTACTGCAAAACAAAAAAACGAGGCTGATTTCATTAAACATTTGTAAATGATGACCTATCTTGTGAGGACATTTGATATACTATATTTTCTAATTGAAAATTCATAAATGACTACACATTTCCAAAAAGTATAATAGTGCCATGTCTTGATCCTACATAAATATCACTAAACAATACATACAAAAAGTCTGCCTTATCCAGGGCATCCACATCTTTTTGACAGTCTTCATATTTAACAGCTGGTCCAAGACTGACTTTGCAATCATTTACCAGACACAGAGGACATATACCACAGCTCCTTATTTGGGTCTTGTGCTCACGGCTAAGTAGTGGCCAGCTGCAAGGACTAAACGTTTTCCCTGTTATTCCATGGAAAACCCAGAGAGCACACAGCCCTCCTCCACTGTTATACATACACCACCCACACTCACTGTACATCCTGAAAAACGAGCAATGGAGCACTGCTGTGTTGTTCGGATGTCCACCCCCTGTATACAAAAGGATGAGTTCACCCTGAGCCTATCAGTGATTAAAGTCAGTGTGAAATGACTTCCGCAACTGACGCCTACTCCGTCTGCCATTACTCACAGACAGAATCCCCAGAAAAGTTCTTACTCACCCTCAACGTGCGTGATGTGACGAGCACTACAGCATAATCACAACTAAAGGAAGCGGTGGGATTGACTAATGGGAGGTTTAGGATGAGAGACAGCTGTGGTAACCAAACTATAGTATTCTCTCCTTTAAGTAGTGGAATGGTAAATATATGTTCCTATTATGCCCAAAGAAAACTTTGAAATGGTGTAAGAAGAAACCCAGGATTGCTCATGTCGAACTCTGAAAAGTGCGAAGTAACAGGAGGAGCAGGGATTTCCGTTTGATGTGAGTGAATAATAGTTTACTGCCTGACCTGTCGTCACTGTGCTGACTCTGTTCAATTAACTCCCCGGCAACTGCAAATTAGTAATGACTCACTGGAAGCCAGCCTTCATGGCACAATGAATCATTTATACAACATGTTTCCCCTTTTCTAACGCATTAACAAATGACTCTTGTTAGTTATTTGGCACATTTAAAACAGAAATCCTGCATAGTCAGCCATGCTTGGGGTCATCATCAGGGAAAGACCTCCAGGACAGCTGTGCAAGGCCTGACAGGGAATCTTTTATTATGCTATTAAATTAAGTTCCAGATAGGTTTAAGTCCCGGGCCCTGGAAGAGTTAACAAAGCCCTGCACACAGCCAAACCTCGTGTCACCTCCTGCTCACATCACTCAGCTTTCAAGTGTAACAGCTGCTTCCTTCCACACACATAGCAATATCCTCACTCATTCACACTGAGGGCTTAACTGTCCCACAAAACCCGGCGAGATTACTGGATATCCCCAGAAACGGGATGAGTTGTGATTTTCAATAACTTAGTGGTTTTTTTAAAGATTCGTTGGAGAGTGCCCACTTATCACTTTAGACTAACGGGATTAAAGTAAATCAAGAGTGGCATCAGAACATAATAATGATGCTTTGAGAGATTTTGTTAAGTGCTATACAACACATGCGGAATGCGGGGACACTTTACAACACATGCATGCCAAAGCAAATAATCCATACCATGCATGGCCTTTGTCAAAAAAGAGAAATATTTGTGTGTTAAGTGGAAGTTGATTGAGCTGAAGGGCTCCACAGGAAACTGGTCACTGCCATGTCAGATCACACACAAAAAAAACCCTGCTGTTAATATAACTAGAACCATTCTGTCGTTCCCGACAGCAAGGGTACATCCCGTAAAATCGCCGAGTCCCCTGCATTGTACAAGGAATGCGCGTGACTGAACTGTAGAAATTAAATGTGACTCATTAATCCTTTTATTGTCAGCTCTTGTTGATTTTGAGTGACCATTTCTCATCAAAAAAATGTGTGGCACCTAACTCTGACCTTAACCTGATTGAGCCATTTCTACAACTTGGTCGAGGTATATTACGCCAAAAGAATCCACTAGATGTCATTGTGTGTTTCAATAGTCGATCCTATAAACTCGCCTCATTGGAAGTTAGCGAGATAAATTCAACATCCAAATTGTGGACTTGTGGAAAAAACTTGGATTTTTGCGGTATAGCATAGCATGTGAGACCACAGAATATTAAATAGAATAGAATAATATAAATTTATACAACAAAAAAAAAGGTAAAGCTGGTGTAATGCTATTTTAATTGGAATTCACAAAATGGCTTCTAAATACATTAGCGTTTAAAATATTATTTCATCATATAAACACTGAAAACATGTTCTAAGATTTAATTTACTGTCTAATAACATGCTATGAAATGCAAAAATGACAAAAAAAGGTTATTTCTGTTTTTCTTGGTAAGGACATCAATGGTTTAATATTCTTAAACAGTCCACGTTGATGCAAATGTTCACTAATAGTATTTAATACTCACACTAGTCTTATAACATAGTTACAAACTAAATGTCTTTTGCAATAATACAATCAAATAGCCTTAATTATTTCACCTATGAGGAAGAATTCCCTGAACTTCTTTTTTTCCTAAGGTCAATAATAAAATGAACAACTCTACTGTATTGCGAAGGGGAAATTTAAGATTTTTATACTATAAATACATTAGAAGCAAGCATTTCTGAGATTAGTTATTAACCAGTGTTAGCATTAACCACTGTAATTAAGTAAATTATAACAAATTACAATTTTTCTTTATATGTATATGCTCAAAGAAAAGATAACATGCTGACTCAATATTTAAGATAAATACAGTTAACTCTGTATTTTTTCTCTTGCGCTTAGTAACAAAACAAGATAGATGGCCTTGGGTCAATTCATATGTTCCAAATTTGGACTGAATTGGACAAATGGTTCGGAAATTATAGCCAAAAAACTGTGAATTTGGAGATAAAGCTTCCTCTAGTAGTGGAAATACGCAATAGACTAAAAATCATTTCAAATCAATCGAGTTCTTCGAACTAAGGTCTATGTAGGTTCCATATCAGAGTCCACGGCTGTAAACCAGGAAAAGTCACACGCAGCACGCTGTCAATACAGAACCAAGATGGAAGCAGCTTAAGTAGTTTTTAACGCTTTATTGTAGTAGAAAAGTGACGAAAGACGACGTCAAAGTTGTATAAATACTGACCTGACAGTTCAAACTGGGTCGCATTGCAAAAAATTTGAAACTGGAAAAGATAAGATTCCATGTGGTTTGTGGAATAAAATAAGCTCTGGATTAGATTTTTCCTGCAGACATGCTAAAGTGTTTGGGAACATATGCCAAACAGCAAGATGCCAAAAGAGAAGCCAAACCAATTAGGTGAGCCTACTGTTCACATCCTCCTCAGTCCTGTGTTGCATGTCACCCATTTGTAAACTCACACACGCTCATGCAAGCGTCACTGATGCTTGCACAACTGGGTGATGTTGAACATCATTGATGGCTCAGTGATGCTTGCACAACTGTAGATGCTCATGATGCAGTGGGTGTTCATTCGCTTGTGGCATGAACTCTTTGCACTGGATCTATCCACCTAACCAGATGCTGTCCTTTAACACAGAAAGGCAAAATCAATAAACCAAAACAGCCGGCAGCATAGTGACTATACATTGCCTACCCCTGCATGTAAACATCGTTGTTGGTGAGCATCAAAACGGGGTCAAAACTCTGACACGCCCCGGCTGTTGCGAAGTAAGAGGTGATTCTGGACAGATGTCTCACTTCAGTTGACAAAAGGTGTGTGGGCTGTAAAAATGAATAATCATCATTTTCTTGTTTGTGTTTTGGGTACATACAAAGCCAGAGCAAGAAAGATATATATTTTTCTTAATTATTTCTGAGGTAATACCTGTATATTCCCGTAGGCTCTGAATACCGTGCAGAATTAACAACTTTGTGGTGATGAAGGCATCTGCAACTTGTTAAGACACTTGGAGGATTCACTCCCAAAAGCCGAAGTCAGATCAATTTAATATTGGAACAGATTCAGCATCGTTTTAAAAGTATAATGTTTGAGTTGACAACATGTTCTTTTAATCAAGGTGTGTCTTTTATAGTAAAACATCCTATTGCCTTCAAAGAGCAAATAAAGGATCATGAGATTGTGAAACTGAAAAGACTTGCAGTGCTCTTGGAGGAGTCCCTGTCCAGATCCCAGGACTGAGCATCATTTTGAAAAAGTAGGCATGACTGATAGCGCAATGACTTGATCTACAGGGCTTGACGAGCCATTTTTCAG
Source organism: Lophius americanus (assembly GCA_037951165.1). NCBI lineage: Eukaryota > Metazoa > Chordata > Actinopteri > Lophiiformes > Lophiidae > Lophius > Lophius americanus. Next base: position 3,447,968 of record JBBDHG010000061.1, read on the forward strand.
TGGGCTATAAATTACTGAATGCTTGGCAGATGTGAAGGCCTGTTACCGTTTCTCCTGCTGCTTACGCACACAAATCAATAGAAGTGACTGGCGTACCGATGTTCCACATTCAGCCACAACCAACATTAACAATCTTTAACGTCATGAGAGATGAGTTAATCACTTATGTAGTAAGAGCTTTGTTTTTATTTCTCAGACTAGATAGAGACATAGAAGGAGCAAAGGAAGTTGCTGTTTATGTGGTTCAAAGTAGTACTCACTGTGATGTTTCATTGACGTAGGACTGCTCTGAAAACTTACTGGAAGAAAACAGAGTGACACGGTGGGATTTGGGTTTTTTTGGTCTGGTGTGTATTTTTTGTAATGTTCCCTGTAACACTAACCATTAATTATAGAACAGACAAATGATGGTTTTCTGTTCCCATCGTAATAGATTACTCATTCATGTACAAAATATTAATCGGTCAAAACACATTTTAATGCTTTTTTGTCCAAACTTCTTAAAGGAATAGTAAACTTGACTATAAAATATTGAACAAAATGTCACCTGTCTGTATGCTAAAATTTCAATTCAAGTTCATATCTCATTAAAACTAAAATGACAGAAGTAGACTGGTTTGAATGCTCCCAGAAAGTTTTATTGTAACACATCTGTTTTTACTACTGCACCTAATTTAGCACAGGTAATTACATTGTTATAGACTCCTTGTAGCTCTTAAGCAAAATGAAGAATGAAAAACATATTTATTTCTGTTTATGTGGTAATTTTTATTTGTTTATCTATTTCAATCAGTTTGAGTTTGAAAATATCTAGAAAAAGCTCTGATTATATAAAAATTGCCAATCTTAAAAATACTTTTATACTTCATAGGAATGCAATCCAAAAATGTTTTTTTAATTTATACAAGGAAATCAACGTCAAGAAATTTAACTTCCTGCATAAAATATTCAGCATGTATGGGATATTGTGCTGACTACAGTACCATTTACTACCATAGTATAAGCAAGTTTAACTAGAGATCACCTAATAGAGTATTCCACAATGCTGTGGAGATGCTAGAGTGTTACTTTGTCCACTCTGTTGTTAAAGTTACAAGGTAATTCTAAGTTAGTTAAGTTTTAGTTCTGAGGTAAGGGACTTTTTTTGGCTTCAGAACGGGGAGTGAAAACATTTAAGGGTATGTGCAAAAGTGTACGCGTATACGTGTATGTGCGTTGGTGTGCGTAAGTGTGGGCATGCGCGCATGCATGCATGTGCGCGCAAAATTATTGCTGGTGGGCCCCAGCACGACTGTTGAGGTTGGAGCAATCATATGTTCAGCTGTGATTTCCATCAACACATTCCTGGACGCTCACACACTCTCTCAGTGGAGCTGTGCACCGCACCCCCCAAGGATGTGACCTGCAGCCGGCAGACACATGGCTGCCTCACAAGCACTTATCACAACACAGCAGCCTGTAGGATAATGGGAAGCCTTAATCGGAAGCCACGTGGAACCAAGCAAACTTTGACTAGTGTTGCTCCTTAACACTGGCCTTATAGAAAACCGTCATAGATATACTACACCGCTCTGCAGAAGGCCAGCAGGTCTCACCATGCCAGACTGATTACAGGGTAGAAGTCAGACCAAATGGACAACAAATGGTCCTGGCTCCACTACACTGGGGGTTGGGCTTGAGGCTGAAACACTCTGGAAAGGCAACAATTGTTACAGAAACTTCTAAAAAGAGATATAATATTCCAAACCGGAGGAGACACACCCTTGCACACACACTGCACTGTCTCAATACTGAAATATAAACAATAAAATCCAAAGGAATTTTGAAATTAAAAAAAAGCAAAAGCCAAAATCATGATCCTGATTGATGTCAAGATAGTGAAAATGCAGCCACAGAAAAGAAGAGGCTTAAACATTGGCCAAAAACACAGCTTTCAACTAAGCAGAACATCCAACTATTCTCGCTGAGTTGTTATACAGCAACTGGCTCTCAGTCAGCTGACAGTGTGCGTTTTTCCTCTTACTGGTCACATAAAAAAAGACATGAGTAAATTCCCCACACAAGCCCAATCATTCACTGTTACTGGCAAACTGCATGGCTGGCATGAAGCCACAATGTCCTGCATGCTTTAAAATGCTTGAGGGATTCACTTCCACGTTAGTTTCAGACTTGACAACACTGGTTGTTTTTTCCAATCCAAGTCAATTTGCACATGATGGTACACATCTAAAACTACAAACACATTTTTATTGTTATGCAAATACTGATGTGGTTGGGCTTGAATGAATAATGACGAGTTGTTAAGCGTAGTATGTGGTTGTGTTTTTTGATAACCCACTGCTGGGTGATATGTCAGCTTTGAATAGCATTTTTGTAATTGCAGCTATGCATAGAAACTGAAATAACCTATGTTGCAACTTCGAGCTCGAGCTCGGTCGCTGTTATTTAAAATGATGTGTTCCATTAATGAACTAATCTTGCAACAACCCAAATTGGTTCAAAGTACAAACTCTAATGATGTACAAGTTCCCTATTCTGCAAAATTAAGGAACAGAATAAACATATATATAAATTATTAAAAGAAAAATATCATTCACGATCTACTTCCTCTTTCACCTCATACGAACGCAGCAGTAAATCAAATCAGTGACTGTCACAGTGCAGGAGTCTGTGTGAGCTGCTGAGCTTGTGGTGGCCTGTATTCACCATGTGGTGGAGCTGAGTGATGGCTTCCGAATGTCTGCCTCCACCACAAAGCCAACAGCAGGAAGGTACAGTCATGTGCTCCTGTGCAGAGGTGCTGTTTACCCTTATCATCTATGATCTGTCACTGTCTTTATGTGTGATGGCTGATGTTTCTAATGATGCATTTGACTCTTTAAATTTTCCGGCTGAAGTAGCATGTATGCTTGCCAGATCTGTGCACAGCAAAACATGAAAATTCAGGCTCTAATACCTGAGTATAAAAAGTTTGGACAAACTTGCAAGCACTAACTTCATTCAAAAATGGGTGTGAAAGTTTCGGTAACACAGCGGGCGCTTGCATTTTCACTTTTTTCCTTCTCTCTGCCTCTTCCTCAAGCTGTATCCCCCTCTTGCTTTGTCCCCATTTGTTTACTTTCATGCATTCCCTAACTTTGAAACCCAACCCCATTTATTCAAGCTCTGTTCTTCTTTTACTCTTTCTGTAGATCTACATCTGCACCCCTCCTCTTGCTCTCCCTCCCTGGAAGGCACACGCCAGATAATACTACGGCTACATGCTGCTTTGGCAATAAACTGCAGCAGGAAATAAGTATACTCCACTGAAGCTCGTTTACAAAAAAATTCTGTTTTAGCCTTCAGGTGAAAAGAGGCTCTTTACATCTACACTGCATCAAATCAAGCAAAGTGCATATTTGCATCCAACAGATGTTTTTAGTTATAACATGTTTCATATCGCTCTAAAAAAGGAGTTTCTCTTTTCTTTGTAAGCATGAGCTGCTTTCAACCTTTCTACAGCACATGATAATCACCGTAATGGACAGTTTTTACTGTTGTTTCCTTTAATTGACATATAAAGTTTCATTGCGGCCTTCTTCCTGTATATGAACTTACCACTCCTGATTCGCCCTGTCTTGCCTTCTCCCCTGGAGCATGAAGGTTGTAGAGTGCTCTTGTAACGCATTGGGACTGTTTTATTGAACCACGAACAAACACATTTGCACATGTACAAATAAAAACACACCGAGACAGACATCTGATGCTCCAGGAAAATGATAGGATGTACACTAACCCGATTGTTTAAAATCTATGAGTGATTTAAAGAAGCGTCAGTGCGGACAGACATCTACGTAAAGAACATATACAGACGGATTTCATTTCATGACACCAAATTATAGGAACATTTGCCTGTTAAGTTCCTGATGCTCTACAGTTTCATTGGGGAGCCAGTCACATGTTGATAAGCTTTCATCAAACACTCAGGCAAACAGGCGCTGTCACCAGGGATTCCCCGACCTTTACAGTGAGTACACCAGGAGTTAACCTATTTTTTTTAATTGCAATTAAGCATGTTGTTTTTCAGTAAATTATGTTTATCAGATTAATTTTTCATAAATGCTAGACATGTAGATCTAGGGCTTGCAAGATTGCATCACTAACACTTTCAATATTGAAAACCTATGAGTGAAAAAGAAAATACATCAGCACCGGAAAGCCAAGAGCCAAAAAAAGCCATTGTCAAATAAATCATACGATCTCATTATAAATATATTGAGGCTTTATAGACATCAGAAAATAAATAGAGGCAATGTCTATTTAAGATGGATGACTTATTTTATGCGCAGTTTTGTGCGGAAATGAATCTTGCTTTCAGATTCATTGAGAGTCTGTGTTTTAACACAATGGGGCCTTTCTTTACCTGAGAAGAGCTGCTACCCTAATAATGCAGCTCTACTTTTGTCTAATAACCATAAACAATGGCACTAAAAGGCGACCTTGACAAATATAAAGAGAGAAGAAGGAGTGACTATTGTGCCTGAAAGCAAATACAAGGGCTTTGAGTGATGGCTAAGCTCCAATGCCTCCTGTTTCTTTATCAGTTATACCTCGCACTCCAATGTGGGATGTCAACCAAAATCATCCCGCTGTCAAGGTCAGAGTTGACAAAGAAGGTATCTCCTCCAATACTCGCAATACTCCACGATTGAGGCAAAGCTACTTGTTAATATCGTCTCAGACAAGCTACCAGCAGCCGTACATTCAGCCCCCTCGCTGCTTAGAACCAACAAAAACTCACCACCCTACCAAATGGTAGCAGCTGTTATCCAAACTCTTTCATCTGCTACAATACTTTGCAAATCTGAACAATGCATACACACCCCCAGAGGACAAACCTGTTGGGGTCTGTCACATACTCAGTGGATTTGGACACTGTTCTTACAATTTTCACTTTCATTTGAATCAGTCTGTTGATTTTACTTTACATTCAGAAAAGTAAAATCTGACCTTCACTGTTTTAGTGAAGGTCAACGGTGAAGTGTAGTTTTGTGTGTCCTCAAATTACCAGCAGGCTGTTGAAAAACTGAGAGATCACACCATGAAGTGCATTTAAAATCCATTCACCTCCAAGCGCAACGTACTGTTCGACTGACTAACAACTGACCACATGTGGGGACAGTTGTTCTTCATGCATGTTACCGTGGTTATATGCCAGTTTACAAAGGATCCATTTGATCTCTCATTTGGCCAGAGAACAGTCGGGACAACAACAACAAAAATGTACATCTGTGCCACATCACTTGTTGCTTAAGTGTGAGCATACTCACTGCTTTGGACATTAACTGTGCCTGTGGAGTTGTCCGTTCCCAGCGGGTTCTCCACCACACATGTGTAGTTCCCAGAATCCTCCAGTTTTGCTCTGCTGATCTGGACTCTGGAGTTTTTCCTGTGGGAGACAACACTCTTATAGCTGAGTCAGGGGAATCAGTGTAGGGAGGAAACAGCATGGAAACGCAACAAGTGGAAACATGGGGGACAAAGAGGCTGTCAACAGGGCAAGCAGCAGCATGGCAACAATGTTCTGCTTTGATACGGATACATGCTCCCTCACTCCTGGCCAAATCCAAGGGGGGGGGGCTACGTACAATTAGAAAGCAAAGGAACACATTTTATTGCTTCAAAGAATAATGTATTATGGAAGGTGTTGTCAATTTTATAGCACACTGTGTTATATCCAGCATCCTGCATGAGTTGGAGGTTTTACTACAACAATGTATACTGCTAACCCCTTTTTTTCATTTGACAATTATGACATCATTAGCTAATCTGAACTTGAGAGAGTTGAACAAGTCCATAGATAGAGTGCGAGATGCATATGCCAGTGCAAGTCAGGCTCACTGCTATCCCCATGTATGTACAGTAAAACTTCTGACAAAATTAAAGCAATCGCTAGTGCTATGAATCTAATTGTTAAAATAAGTTAATGAATGTGTGTAGTGCAAGCCCAACTTAAAGGGCTTGGAGTAAGTGAGCATCAAGGTCCAAACAGCCAATGCACTAAGCCTCATAAAATAGGGGAAGAAAAGAAAAAGAAAAGGAAGAAAGAAATTGAGGTTGAGCAATAAGAATTTGATAAATGTCACACAAATAGGTGGCATGCTGGAGTTCTTATAATAGATCAATGGAACAAAACAGTATTATTGCATGAGGCACTGTGTGTTTCATCTGCTTTTACTCCCTCGTTACATCACTGAACCCTTTAACTACAACATGTTGTCTTATAGTAGCACCGGCTTTCAGCAGGGGGCAAAATGGCCCTTTAGGTCAGTTGTATGCAAGCTAAATTAGCCAAATGGTTAATCTCCATCGAGCTGAACAGAGGTAACATTTAAATGTGCTGAATTGGTGATAGATGGATTTAATTTTGTATATGATAAAGTTCCAATACAGGGAAAAGTATAGATTATGTACATTTTTGTCAGTATCTCACTTAAAACTGAGTCTGATCTTTAACATATCTTTAACATCAGACAATGACAACTTGAGTAAACCCAAGATGTGGTTTTTGAATGATAATTGTATTTAATAAGGCTAAAACATTGTCCAATACTTCAATCACCAGTATGAAAAAGTGTTTGCTTTCCTATACTTAATAGCTTGCTGTGGAACGTTTTATTTCAACAACTGCAACCAAGTGAATCCGACAACATGAGATTAGGTTCTGTTCTCACCGAGCTGGAATCTTCACTCTTTCTTCTTCACTGAACAGCTTTAGTGAAGATACATACATACATATTGGAGGGTTTGTTAGCATGAACACTTCATCTCAATGGGTTTCAAGTAAGGCCCATTGACTAGGTGACTCCAAATCTTTGGTTTTTGTTCTATCTGACTCTGTCGGAGGCGGACCTATTCTCCTGTTAGGGATCATTTTCTTACTCATTGATCCAGTTGTGTTTGCGCTTCAGTGCACAGACTGATGACCCGGCATTCTCAGAATATTCTGGTAAAGAGCAGAATTATTTTTTATTTTAATTAATGTTATTGCAGCAGGTTATCCCGACTCTGAAGCAGCAAAGCTTCCCCCGGACTTTATTTTTTACCACCTTAACTGTAGGACAAATAACTTTGAAGGAAAGCATTGTTTGCCTTTCGCCACATTTGTTGGAACTGCAATGTCCCACAGCTTAGCTTTTGAGAAGTCAGTGTGGAAAATATCCTCCTAAAAGGTCTGAGGATCATTAAGGTGTGATGAGGCTTAATGTCCTTCTTGGTTTGATTCGACCATGAACTCTGACCTTTATTTTGGTGCTCCTTGGATGATTTCTTAGTGACATCCTGAATTGGCCTTAGTCTGGGAAAGTTCATTATCGTTCTGAGTCTTCTCCATTTGTAGAAAAGGTGTCTTACTGTGGATCTCAGTGTTTACTGTGGAGTCTCAGAACCTTAAAAACAGTTTTTTTAACCCCAACCAGACTGATGAAATTAATTCACCTTCTTCCTCATATCCTCCAGAATTCATTTTGATTTTATAGTATAGTGTGCTACTAGTGAGACCTGAGAGCTAATGTCATGCTTCATGAAAACATATATTTATGTTATTATTTGATTGAAATCAGGACTGGGTTTTTTGGTCCAACTACAACCAGTTATTTAAACAACCAGATTTAGTGTCTAAAATAGCAAATACTCTTTCACAAGACCCAGTAGGTATTATATAATGTTTGTGGACAGATAAATATATTTATCCAAATACATTTATAATCTATAACATTTCTATTTTGTATTTAATCAGGTTGACTCTGATAGACCAAGTAAGTGTTCAAAGGAAGTAGGTGATTTGTACTCACTGGCTGTTCCTTATTCTGATTTTTTTACTTTTCTTCAGCTCGTTGCCATCTTTGAACCATCTGTAGGTAGGATTCCCTGTGGCCTCACACTTAACTGTGAGCTTGCTTCCCTCGTCCACAATTATCGGATTCTTCATTGGTTTTAACTTTGGAGCCGTAGCTGAAAGACAGAACGAGAACATTTATGAACACACACTTCATTTAAGACTGGTTTGCGCATTTATGCTAGGATTGCATTTTAATTGAAACAGTGAGACTACGAGGAGAAAAAGACATCAGTGTGTCTAAAGGCCAAGCCAACAATTCTCTCATTTGATCACCAGATGTTGCCCCTTGAGACATTATCAACTTCGCTTCAGACTAATAAACTGGCTAAATCTAACTCTAGCTATGCAGCTATTAACAACTGGAACCATGTTGCGGAAACATCAATTGGTGACCAAAAAGAGAAAGCCAAGAACATTTTGGCCCTGAAATAAAAAGTTAATTGTGATGGCAAATTCAAAAGAAACCACTTTCATCCCAACTCTCATGTGCTGCAAAGTTTAAATTACTTTAGAAACTGCATGCACTGTTGTACTGTATAAGTTATTATAGTCCTCTGTAATTTATTGTAACGCAAATAATGTGTAAATAATTGAAATTTAAAAAAATTATCTTCTACCAAGTGCATGTTTACAGCACAGAGATGCACAACACACACACAAACACAGCTGACAGCTGCACACATGTTTAGGAGAAAACTCATGCAGAGAGAGAGGGGGTCAACCAGGGGTTGGTCAACATGCCCCCCCCACCCTCTCTCCTCTTACACACAAATGCTCTCTCTCTCTCTCTCTCTCTCTCTCTCTCTCTCTCTCTCTCTCTCTCTCTCTCTCTCTCTCTCTCTCTCTCTCTCTCTCTCTCTCTCTCTCTCTCTCTCTCTCTCTCTCTCTCTCTCTCTCTCTCTCTCTCTCTCTCTCTCTCTCTCTCTCTCTCTCTCTCTCTCTCTCTCTCTCTCTCTTCATGTGTAACATTTACAATTTCATGCATATGCTAAACCGAGCAATCCTACAAATGACAGCTGTTTTCTATGCATCACCTCAAAAGGAAGACAGCAGAATGAAGACCAACAAAGTATGAATGGGAGAAATATTTAAGAAAAGACTTCAATTGAACATTTGAATGGATGTTGACCAAATTTATCCTCTCTCGACCTCTAATTTTTTTGACGGGCTGTCCTACTTTACTTTACTGACCTGGGAAGGCAACATGCCTGCAGAGAAAGAAAATGTGATGCTGCCTTTTTCGTTTTCACTTGTGATGCATTTGGGTTGGAGTCAGGTTTGTGTCTAAAACTTTAAGGATTAAAAAGTGTGAGCTAAGTGTTGTGAAATTGTCTCTATCATACTTTATCTGCAGGTTTTTTTTGATCAGAGACCCGTCTTTTCACTTGTGTCCCTGTCGAGGGCTCTTTGGTACCACTATTAAACTCAACTGATGTGTAAAACTGCGTAAATAAACGGTAAGTCATGCATTTTGCCATATTTTTTCTCCTGTGATACTCCTTTTATACCTTGTTGAGAATATGTATTGCAGATGCCAAAAGTGTCATAAGCTTAACATTTAAATTAAAATGTATTGATATTTTTTGCCCAATTAAGATTATATTGCCTGCTTATATCTATGATTTGAGCAATCAGATAATTCCCACTAAAAATGTAGATTGCCAGCAGGCACAATTTTTTCCATAATCCTGAATACCACATATTTTAAGAGAGCTGACCCATTTTGCCGATCACAACAAAGGATCACAGACTGGGAAATGTCATATTTAAAATAGTTCACAAACAACATAGATCAATGGATAAAGAAACTATTCTTAGTTCAGAAGCAACCATTTGTTACCAAAATTGCTCAGTTGCTGGGAAGACAGTGCACTTTTATCTTTCTAAAGAACTTCCTGTTAGAAAACATAAAAATATCACCATTTGATGATATTCATGGCTTGTGGAAAATAAGATTCTAGCAAACACAAGGCAGAAGTGTCTGTACTGGGTTACTTCATAATCTCAATTAGGTTATTCTTAAAATGGATCTTTTTGCTGCCTTTGTTCAGCAATTGGTCTAAAAGGTTCTGTCCCTCATTTATGCAGCAAGGCATGAATGCATTTTTGCTGAAAGTCATGGCATTATACAGGGTGAACATACAGTATAATGCTGTTGAAAGTCCTCCACTCTGCAAGTTATGTGGCTTTAACGATAGCCCCTAGCAAGGCCATAGACTGAACTTGAGATTCCTGATGCTCCAGATGTTCCCAATCAAATAAATTGTGTTGTTAAACAAAGGTAATGCATTATAATTGGATTTGATGTTAAATAAAGATCACAATATATATTACCATCTGGTCAATTGGTCCCCTTAATTTTCACATTGCACCTTCAATTGTCAACAGTTGTTGATGAATAGCATACGCACAAGGAAACTTTGGATAGACATCTTGTTTACAATCTGCTGTATTTCATGACTTACTCTACTAACATTTTGTAGATGATTCCCATAGACACTCAACTAATTTAAACTCCAGCATACACAATGCCTGAGGAAAGCCTTGTCAGTCATCGTTAGAGAGCATCAGCAATGACGCTGCACCATAAATGAAAATTCGGAGCTCTTCGTCTGGACACAGGTTTGTCCTTGCCAAGCAAATTAAACAAGCTTTGTCCTTGCCTGGAAAAGTTACAGACACACAGGACTGCATTTCTCATCAACTGGGTCAGCCAGATGTGCAAGTGGGTCTGCTCCATCTTAAGAACATAGCTCTGATGAAGACGCAGTCCATCAGACACTGTAGCTTTGAGATACAGATGTTTAGCATTAGACTTTGCAGAGATTAGTCCTCATGTCCATGTTAAGTCTTGTTTCTTCCCAGCTCTTATCTGCAGAGCAAAAAATAAATCAAACTAACAGCAAAACTGATTTCACAGCCTGATCCATAAAATCTGACTTTGAAAGCTTGGTCCGCGATATGCAGTGCTTGCTGATGTTCAGGACGACAGATGTTGAAAAGACAGCATCACAGAGCAGAGAGCTTGATGGACAATCAAGTTAATGGCGTTTAACGTAGAAGCATCTAAGTTTCACTGATTGTAAATTTTTGTTTTCGAACAAGAAAATAAAGACCCATTATCAAAGTTAACAAAATCAAAGTCACTTAGAGAAATTTTCCATTACACCAGTGGGAAAAGCCCCTTCGCTTTTTGAAGTGGAGGGGCAGCTGCAGACATAGACTGAAAAAAACAAATTTGAGAATAGAAGCCTAACCAGCGTGTCAACAACTCATGTCTTGGGCAATAGTTGGAAACCCCAGGCCAGGAAAAGGCTGATCAAAACCAAAGTGACTTGATGAATTAACAATACATTGCTCATATTATTGAGCTAACATTTCTGTTATACGTCCAGGAGCTTAGAAGAGGAATCTGAGGCATGCCTTTATGTTTTAGCTCCTAGACAAAGTATCCTTGATTACTCTGGTGTTATGTCACTTCACTGCATGTCGTCAGAAGACAAATTGCACAGTGAAAGAGGGAGAAACGGGTTTGGCATGTGGGAATGGGCTTCAGACGCTGCACACCAGTCCCTGCATCGCAACATCTGTTCAAATAGATAATTTCGACAGCATTTCTTCACAAACAATTCACTTTCCCCAAATAATTATCAACTGCATTGTTTGTATATGAGTCAAACTCTCTGCTTTCATCTCACTTAACTGAGAATGTAACTAATAATTGTAATATGTTTCTGATGGAAGAGCCTATGAAGATGCCAAATGTCAGACATGAATCATCTCTACAAGTCTGAATTTTACAGTCCAGTTTTGTGCTATGAGATAATTCTGTGATTGAATCTGAAAAAATCTGAATGTTTTCTTGAAGGAAAGGCAATGGCAATGCAAATGTGAATGAAACCGCTGGCACTTAATGTTAACGTGAAGGTACGTATAATGTTGTCTTCTCAAGATGTGAATGAACAAAAACATAGTACTAACAACATATTTCAATAATTTATATCATAAACAAGAATCATCTGAAGATGAAATAACCTCCAAACTTCAGAAAAATCTATGATAACCTATTTTCTTTGGGTGAGCCTAAAGTCATGTGTATATATATATATATATATATATATATATATATATATATATATATATATATATATATATATATATATATATATATATATATATATATATATATATATATATATAAGATTTCTAAGATTAGCAGAAATATGAAAAAATTATTGGGCACAACTGCATATATCATGGTTCATGAAAAGGTTGGTAAAGTGAGAACGTATGAAATGCGAGATATATCCCAGACAAAATTAACCACACTTCAGAGTCCCGTAAAAACACATTTCCGTGTAATCAACAAAAAACTTTAAGTCAAAACTTTCAAAAAAGCAACATAATATGGTTGAGATGTTTACAAAGTTTGATCAACTTAGATTTGCCTCAAAGAACCAAAAAAACTATGGCATGGTTAAAAACAAAATGTATATGATTTGAATTGTATTTTCAAGATACACCAAGTTGAAGGATTTTCTTCTGAAAAATAGCTTCCGCAACCAAAGGAACAAACTCACAGAAATAGACGTTTGAGAGAGACCCAATCAGTCATGTTTGCTTACGAGTGGTGAAACCTGCCTCATTTGTAAAGTTTGGTGAATCTACAATGTAGTTGGCTGGATTAAAAAAAATAAATAAAAAAATGGCCCCAAAGAAGAAACAGCTGTAACATTTATGTCAGGTTGATAAACGGAATTTATATGATTTGCAATTTAAGTAAAAAACCAAAAAAAACAAATGAGTGCTAATTTCCTGAAAAATAACTGCTTGATAACAATAACAATAAGACAATAACAATAAGAACAACATAAGTGAGAAAGAGAGCCTTTATAGCGCTAAAACTTTGGTTGAATGTGGAACAAAAGCTTACAAAAGGTGGAGCCAGCCATCATTTACAAATGTTTGCTACTTATGTCTACATTTGTTTAATTCGCAAAATAAATGTTGCACAGCAATCAATTTTTGTTAAGTTTTGGAATATTCAAGACAATGAAATACAAGAACAAAGTATCTGATTTTTAACTTTACCTAAAGCGCTAGAGTTTTTGCATATGGTCAGAGGACTGCTTGTCTAGACGTGCAGTTCTATACAGAAAACCTCAGACAGGCTTTGTCTGACTGCTGCAATAGAACCCTCTCCCAAAAAGACACTTCATTTGGTAACAGTACATCTCTTTTGTATTTTTCGCCAAATAGTTTTCAACTGGATTACGGAAAACAGTTGAAACAATGCCGTCAATTGTGCTCGAGTATCATTCAGCACCTCACCCTGTCAAGTTGGTGACAATAAGTTCCTGTAATTACCAAAGTGTGAACATCTTTGCTCAGCACCATTTTTTACAGGGCTAAATCTTGAGCAATTTCTTCATGCCTTGCCGAGCCCAGAGGGGCTTCAATCACAATTATAAAACCTATAATGATATAGAGGTATTATTCCATCCCATGAAATATTGCCTACTAACATCAAATGTATGCGTTCAAGTAAATTAAAAGGTCCTGACTTCAGACAAGATAGTGAAAACCCCTCACATCCAACTTAGAAGAGGCCTGGGGGCTTTTGTGGTGTTACATGACTCTGAACAGTTATTCTGCATTTTTTCTATTACATGTGATCAGAGATTGATTTCATATTGCCTGATCTGTCCTGGTTTTACAATGAAAAATGAGTTATTCTATTTCAAGTCCCAACTTTGCTACAAAAAATGGCAAATGATCCAAAACATAGTGTAATGATAAACTTCTTGACATTGTGGTAGCCGCATAATGTACAAAGAAAAAAAAAAAGTACTTAAGTTAAATGGATAATTTCAACTAAAAACAAAATGACCACACCACAGGTTTGTTTTGACTATGGACAATTTTATCCTTCACCATCAAGTGATTATTCAACTACACAGACTTTAATATCATTGTTATTATCATATTATTTTATTATTATAAAGGCCATTTATGTTCAGTTTAAAGACATATACGGAGAAGGACCCAAACGAAGCAGCGCCATCTGAACTTATTGGTGGCCATAATTCCAGCAAGACAGAAATGCAGGATAAAGATGCAAAAGTTAAACTAGAAATGTAAGAAAACTCTCCATCCACATGCTGCATGTTTTATTCAATGGTCCCCATAGACCAAAGATCTACCCTCTGACACCTACTTGCCATTTTTTGGAAGTATCGATGTCAAAGATAAGAACACATGGAAATATGTGAGCGCTGACGGGTTAATTGTTTCAAAAGGTCATACAGAAATGGGGTACGAGAGAGTAGTTCCTACTCTGTCGCTGATTCCCACATATGAAGCACAGCAGATCCATCCAATCTGCAACTGGATGTTCACAGGAGACAACATTAATTACAGATGAGTGAAGAAAGTCAGACATCGGGCCTGCCAGACAGAGAAGTTCCACAAGAGTCGGTGGATACAACCCGGTCAAAAACTGTATTACATGATACATGGTGCTCTGTTTTGCCTCTACGCACTCCAAATTTGGACTCGTGGCATTGGTTAACAGGTATCTGCAACTTAAGGAGTAGGAATATTATTTAATACAGCTGTTATTATCTATTACAGCAGTCCCTAAAAGGAAGGAGGGAATATATCCCATTGCCGTATTGTTTTTCTAGCCACTGCCAACCATTTAATTGTAAATTTGTGGCATTTGTTTTCCATGTTTTTGTAGTAAATCTTTGATCATGTTTTACACTGTATTTTATAGGTACTATAATGATCAGATGAATGGGAGGGAGGGAAATTTTTTGAATAGAATCCCTGTATCCAGTTATTGTTGGTAGCAGCACACTAAGATCAATGTTTACATGAAGCAATATTCCATCTTTGACACCACCTCCTATGATTACTGATCTCTATGTAGTTGTTGAATAATTTAAGCTGTTCTAAACAAATCATACACTGTCAGTGTGGCGGGTGCGGGTACACAATAAATGATCTGGCTCAAAATGAAGGAGCCAAGTCGTCACTTTCGTAACTAATTATTTTCACCCTGACAACTCATGCAAGTTCAGTCATACAGAGAAGAACTTGTTATGTTTTGTCTTGGATGGTGAAAGTCCATGAATTCTACTGTTGTCACTAGTAGTTACAGACCGTGGACTGAACATGGATTCTAACTACTCATTGGAAAAAGAGGCATACATTCATAATGATTGCAGACATGATTAGATGCCTCTAGCATTTTGTCTTGTCTCAGCCAAAGGAAAGACCACAAAGTCGCTTCATTTTTCCTCCATTAGGAATCTTTTTTTTTAAATCAAGACAAACGTTTGCACAAGTGTCTTTAGGAACAGCTGAGGTCTTCCCTTTCCAACACTGCACCGATTTCATTCAAAACTCCTACAACATTCTTTATAAAGTGTCAACTTTCAGCCACAATCCAACATAAATATACAAAAAACAACCTGAATTAAATCATCATGTAACACTACACCAGCAGAATGCCCTAAAAACTAGAACTATCACAGCCAATGGGCAATTATGGCTGAGGAATTCCTGTCGTGAGCTAATCTCCTTAAATAAATGTAAAAAAAACGTTTTCAGGGAATGTAAAATGAAAATACTGTCTTTTTCCTGTAATGTTGGTTTCGGTTGACACAAGGCTGATGGATCGGTCATGGGCTAGATTATATACAATTATATTTTGACACACCTTATCCACACAAGAACCTATGCAAGCAAGCACTCAAAGTACATTGTATTCTTTACAATGCAGACTATAGAGTCCAATGGTTCTTGACAAGCTGAAATGAAAATCAGTTTTGTTTGCTGAGGTACTGAAAACAACTATGTATCACAAGCAAAGTGCAGATGAGGATAACAACCACAATAGCGTGGTCATGTGACGCTATCACCTGAATAGTTTTTTCATGTGTAGGTCTCATGTTATTCCACTGCGTGATGCATTTGAAACCAGATCTTCTATACAATACACAGTCAGCAATACAGCTTCTCGTTGGGGGAAAAGTCACAGTCACCGATTTGGCGACAGATTCAACCCAGGGCATCATGGGATTGAGAGAATGACTGAGAGTATGACTTTATTCACAGTGGAACTGGAAGCTCAAACCTCTGTTGAAGCCAATATGTGGAGATATGTATGTAAATTTCCAGCCAATAAGAGTGCATAGGAAATGAAGCCGACTATGGAATAAGATGCAGTGACATGTCTCTGTCTCTGGCCGTCTCTCTCCTTTGCTCTCTCCGTGTCTAAGATGTAAAAGGAACTGTAGTTGTCTGTGTTGGATGGGCGCTTCGTTTGGTTTGACTCAAAATCTAGAAACCTGGTAACATTGTGCAGGGTTGTGAAGAGGTTCAGGACCTGTTTTATTTGTGCTGCACCACCATGAGACGATCAGAAAATAACATTTAATTTCTGTGACTCGCTCCTTCATTGTGGCGATGGCCGTTGTCATGCTAAATCAACCACTGCTGCTCTCTCAGGCAAAGGAGGGAGGGAGGGAGGGAGGGGAGGGCTGACCAACAACTTAATCCCACTCCTCAAAAATTCTTCATAAAAACGGTCCAGTTGAAGGCTGGATTCCAAACTTTCTGAAGGTGATACCACCACACCAGACCCAACTTGACTGGCACAAGGGTATTGTTATCATTTCCTGCTGAGATTCCAACAGTTGGCAAATATGTGATTGAAAGATATGTATGAGATGTTCTGGAGAAGCTAAAGCATTTATTCAATGACAAAATGTAGTCTATACAGAATATTTACAGCCCGACTCTGTCTGACTCGCTCAAAAAACACAGGCGAACAAACTTTGATAGGGGATACATAGAATTAACTTAATTAAATTCATTTATAAATGTTCCATTTTTGCGCTAACATGCAACAAGACATTAGGATATATATATTTTTCTGTTTTAGCAAATCTCAGTAAATATTTTGGAACCATAATTATCACGTAAGCATTCAAATTTTTGTCTCAGATGAGGGTTTTTGGATCACAACTCAAAATTGTATCTATATTTTCACAAAATATCACGCACACATCTCTTATCTACTAGAGAGGTGGCTTTTGATATACTTGGAAAAAGAATCATATTCAATTATTGTGAGTTTGAAAACAGAACTTTCACTCAGAAATGTAAGTTGTACTGAACAGAAACTACTTTAATCACTGCTTTAGTGAAACAGTTGTTTTCCAGTGATCTGCATTTGATATTACTTTTGAAACATGATTTATTGACAAACAGCATCAGTAAAGTAATACGATTCATGCATAATTACAAGCTGGCAACGTTTAATAAAAAACAAGATCAGACTGATATTGTGGGTGTTGTTTGGTTCATGTCTTTTAATTGAAGACCTATTTTGCAGCCTTAGGCCCAGAACATACCTGATGCGTAGCAGGAAGAACCCTCAACGCAGCTAGCATCACCCATGACCACATCTTCTTTTTGACCTATTTTGAAAGCTCCATTTTACAATGGGGGAAGCAAATAGTTTCACGCAATTTACCCCAATTTGTGATAAATCAAGGGCGGATCTAATTTTCATTCAGATGGAAATGATTATTCAAGGTGTGATTTTCAAAATCTGAGTGCATGAGCAAATGTCAGTTGACACATGTATGAATAGCAGGATACAAGCAGTTGTAATGGTAATGCATATGGATATAGTTTTAACAATAGATACGCACAGGTTATTGTAATTGGTTCCATTAGTGTGAAATAGAGAAAATAAACCAGAATAGGTTAATCACAACCAAATTGTCTCTATGTGTGCAGCAGCTGTGTGATTCCATTAACAAAAAGCCAAAAAGTAATCTGCAGCCACTCTGTTTGCACCATAGTTTGAGCTATTTTACTAATATTTATAGAGTAAAATCAAACTTGGTCCTAAAAAATGATTGTTATGGTTTTGGTTAATAAAACCAATCACCAGAGAGGCTAAAACCCATGCGCTACTGCAGTACATTTCGGATGGAAATGACTCCATTTGAATACAAAACAGTCCTGGACAAAATATCTGACAAATTTTTCGAGAACACAAAACCCTTCACACCCGGTGTCGAGTCTTATCTGTTGGAAGCAGACAGGAATGACATCAGCAGGTACAAAATGGCTACCACCACTAAGAGATGCTGTGAATGATACAGTATCAGATCACAACCGGGAATGAAACATAGTAGCTTTAGTGATATTCATAGTGTTGTCCTTAACGTGTCACTAAAGTGGGGGTTGGGCTTCCCCATGACCTGAGGTCAAACTACAGTGACATGCTGCAGCTTGTAGGATCCTCCACTGAGCAAGCACAATTTTGGCTCTCAGAGACAAGCAGCTACCATGCTATTCCAGTGACTACCCAGATCCAGCAAAAATAAAGTCTTTAAGGTTGTAAGATTCACCAGAGGGTGAGAATTACAATAAAGACCTGAACTGTTCATTCAAAACTGTAAAAAGTGTGTCATTACGAACATCAATTTATGACGAAACAGTTAGAAAAGCTGTCGTTTTGATCAGACCTGTGATATCTGGTGGCCCCTGCTTTACAGCGTACTCATAACACAGCTAAACTTGTGACATTCGGAGCTTGTTCAAGTAAGGCTCTAAAGTTTTAGTTGATTTTGTACACCAGGCATTTGACTTCCCTTCAGTTCTAACATGCTGCCAAAACCAGATGTGCCTCTACACGCTGTCCACATTAAGAGACCAATCTATGTGACAACCTGGAGGCAAGCTTTGACAAGCCACTGGGATAGTTGTTGTGTCCAACACTTCTGTAATACAGTAACAAACTTTCTCAAATTGTCTCTCTCTCCCTCTTTCTCTCTCTAACACACACACACACACACACATACACACACACATCCAAATACAAACATACATATATATCTTTTCTATCTACATAAAATATAGACATAAACCACATTTAATTAACTTTTACCTTTAGTTGGAGCACTCTCTTTCTCCTTCTGTCCTTTCTTATTCCCCTTCTTTCTCCCTTTCTTATCTTTCTTCTTGCTATCCGTCATGCTGTTAGAAGAAAGTAATTCCTCTCTGGAGAAGACTCGGTGGGGAAAAAATCAGATATTCCTTTTTGGAACGTGTGACAAGTGGGCACCACCAGACTCTGAGCCTGTTAAAGTGTCTCTCCTCCTATATAGACTCAAACCAATCAAGTACAGAAAGGAACCACCTACTCACAGCAGGGCAGAGGGAGAGAAAGAGAGAGAGGAAAAGGAAGGGAGGAGGAGAGGGACTGGGAGGGAGGGAGCTGGGAGAAAAGTAGGGAGAGAAAGGTATAGGCCCTGATCATGAGACCAAATGGAGGAAAGAGAGAGAATTCAGCAGGAGAGGGGGAAGGCATATCCAAAGTCTTGAAGGCAATCTACGGTTGCCTTACTGGATCTATGAGATAATCAATAGCTCTTCCAGGCCCTGAAGCCACAAGACTGGTCTTATTGAGTCCAAACAATTGCCTGTGTTTGAAGTTGGCCAATTCAAACACCATGGTAACAAATAGGCGCAAACTCTAATTCCTCCACCCCCAAGAGCATCTTCTTCTTTGTAATGACCCATGCAAAGGTGGAGTGAAACCCCTTAAGCTGTCTTTTTTACACCGTTGACCCCACCCATGCAGTCCGGAGACCTGCCCTTATATGGCTGATGCTGGGAGTCCCAAAACACTCCACATCTGGCTCAGATTTGCTGAACATAGATAATATAGATGCAGTTGATAAGCTGTAATAGTGAGCAATGTGTAAAGTGTTGAATGTCAGATTACAATCTCTTGCAGACTGCTTCTTGAAAAATTACACAAAATCCTCTGTGGCTTCCCTGCCTGCTCCCCTTCCTCACCTCTCTTGTCTGTCAGTTGCCCCACTCAGTTCATCATACGAGTTCCAGCATGTCTGTGGTTGTAGCTCTTTCTTTCACTGTCACTGTTAGCCAGCTGTCATTGATGTCTTCACGGTAATAAAGATGAATAACCACTAAACTGAGATTCATCACACAAGACCAGACCATGGCCCTCAAAAATAAGTCACTTCCACTTTTTTTTAGATTTCTGCGAAATCTTCTTGGTGAGTGAGCATCTCACCTTTGCTTCAGGAGACAATTGAAAGAAAAAAGGTAAGTAGGGCAAGGGGAGACCCGTGCATAGGACAGGACTGAGTTGAAGACCAGCAGGCGCACGTGCATGGCTCTGGAAGTCGGAATGAACTCCCTGCCAGCTGTTAATAAAAATATAATGTTTTATTAAAGTTTACACTGAAAAAATATCAGAAGCAATTTGCAACAATTACACCAATCTGCCTCTGCTCGTTTCCCATAAATCTAGCCTTGACCGTATGCCTACAGTATTATCTTCTATGTCCTTATGTCCTGTTTAGTAGCAAGAACAAAAAAGATAGTGAAACTACAAAAGAGGGACTCTCAATGAAACCTGTGTGTTTAAAAAAATATATTTTTATGAGTCATCTGAGGGGCCTCTCAGGATTTGTCTCGGTCCAGCCCTGGGAGGATTCCTGACGTGTCATAGAAGGAGACGGCTGCAGAAAGGTCGCAACAGGTCAGCAAACTCAATAGCATGAGCTTCATCTGTGGGCAAGAAGAGGTCAAATGGAGGCCAAGGTTTGACACACCAATCATGTCCAATGTGGTGCTTTCCCTACTTGAAAAACAGACTTCTCTCTCTTCACCTCTCCTCTCCTTCCAGTGGTTACGCTCGATGATCTAATCTGTCAGCAGAGGTAACTGACGAATGGAAGGGGCTATACGTGTGTCAGGGAGCTGGCCTTGCCGCCCTGATGCCCTGCCGCCCCACCGCCACGTCTCCCCCCAACCTCAATACTAACTTCCTCCTCTACAATTCAACAAGATGAGACTCGCTCGCAGACCTGTATGTGTCTGTGGGTGGGCACACGATTTATGTATGTGTCAGAAATGTGAGTTTTTGGACGTAGAGACAAGAAAAAGACTTTGTTTCCTTTAGCCAAGCTATATGCAAATTGTTGAAATGTGGCCATTATGATTTTTTGGCGTTTTGTATACGGGAACGATAGACGGAAATTAAATTTGGGGATGTAGAAAAAACTTTTTTTACTATTCTGTCAACTTTTTCCCCCGTGTTGCACGTTTTTTTTTTTAGTTGTGAACAAATTCTAAAATTTGAAGCATGTGGCATTGAACAAGGCGATGCATAAAGGGCACATACATAAACACTAAAAAGGAGAGGAAAATAGAGTCATAGTACAATACACACTGTATTTTATAACCAGAATATTGTGTGACGAGCTCTGAATAAGACTATGCAATTGTGTATAAGCTTGACTACAACGTGCCTGAAATGTATTAATTTTCTAACATCCAGATACAAATATGGTCATAGATAGATCACTATCTCTTTTTTCCAAATCTGCTCATAAGAATCTGCTGTTTTTCAACAGCCGTGGGCTGCCCGTGGATGAGGGTCTGGAAGTGAAGGGGTGGGAGGAGCATGACTTGAAGAACATGTCCAAAAAACGAAGGACATGGATCCTTTATATGCCCTGCTCATAAATGCTTCACAGGCCCCATCTCTGCCTGTCTCCTAATCCCTCCTCAGCTTTCCTGTAAGATGGAGCTGTGCAGCTCCCTCCTAACAACAGCATACCTGCACATCATCACATTTATACCGATCAACGGTACTCCTGCACTTTCACAGACACAGGAGTTAATCTTTTCAGACATAATGGCTTTAAAAAGCCATTAGGTTGTGTTGTTTATATCTGTCTTCTTAACCAACAAAGTGTATATGAGTGTGGGGGGCTTAAAGTAGGGTACCGTGCCTGCTATTAACACATGCCTGTAGTCTTGGCTCTGGGGTTGAGTCAGGGGCAAAGGGGGGTGTGGAATAGGGTTCTCTGCGAGGAATAGGAATTAAAAAAGATAGATGGATTGATGTTAAAAAGGCAAGCACAGTAAGTAAGATTTAGAAGTAAAAATAATGTCCTCCTTTTCAGAAGACATATAAATGCCCCAACTATATATACACCCTTTATCAAGGCATCTGCCTCCTCAGATGCACAAAGATGTGTTTTGGGCACAACACAGACACTGTCTGATTACTGAAATAAAACCTGTTTATCCAGAAGAGACTGCATAAAACATATAAATAATAATGGCTGATTCCATGTCTCGCTGGTTTCTCATGCAGTACATGTGCAAGAGGCTCTGAGTAATAATAGAAAGCAAGTGATGAGACATTGAAGACTTACATCACCGGGTGGGCTGGCATAGCCCCCTAAAGGGAGACATAATACAAATCAGTGTTAGTAAAATTTGGAGGCCTGAGAAAGGGGATATTTTCTCAAGGTGAACTGTGCCATGGTGAGAAGAAATTCCAAATCTGAGTGTTACTAATGACTATACTCAGCAGCAAATGAGGCCAGAATAACAGAGGCGTCAGAAATCACATCTTGTGTGTCAACGACAGCAGCGGCAATCACAGGTGAATATAGATAAAGCAACAACACAGAGATAATAAGAATCACCGGGAAACAGCACATAATAATTTAAGTGTTAAACAAGGAAGTTATCCTGGGTGAATTGAGCTCGCTGACGTTTCATCAGCATGCAGCTGTCACTATGGTAACCGCAGTTTTAAGGGTAGTAACTAGAGTAGGTGAGAGAGAGGTAGGAGGGCGGAGTGGGGATAGAAAGATACACAAGAAAGGATGCAAGTGAGAAAGTAGGAGACAATGTGTGAGAATTTCAATACAAGGAAGATTCAGTGAGGCAGAAATAACAGAGCAGGACAGGAGAGCAACAAGGAGAGATGGCGCAAAAGCTAGGGAAAGAGAAAGAGAGATGTCCACTGAGCAGCAGCAGCCTGGCCACTGTATAGCTCCATAAGAAAGATGTCCATGAATAAGCCTGTGCAAAGCCTGTTGGTAAGCACTGCAGCAGCATCATGGGGAGGGAGAGATGACAAATATCAGCACTGAGCATGCTCCACTCTCAAGACCACTGGGAAAAAGAGATTTCAGCTCTCTAGCCTGTCAGTTTATCCAGTTCTTCAGCTCCATTCGAGCCTCCATCTGTCACTAGTCCGCTTTCATCACACCACCAGTGCCCCTCGTCTTCTCTATTAGTGTTAGCAATGGACACACTGGATACAATCTGACTGATGGGTCTTATAACTGATTGATCTAATGGGGAGAGACATTTTCCCCACTGATTGCTGTGCTGACTCATATTGTGGCAGGTTTGATTGGGGCTGAGAGGAACAAGAGAGGAGCATAGCAACTCATCAGCCAATGGGGCATGATACTGCAATAACAGGCCAGCAACACAGCAGAGAGACAGCGAGAGAGAGAGAGAGAGAGAGAGAGAGAGAGAGAGAGAGAGAGAGAGAGAGAGAGAGAGAGAGAGAGAGAGAGACAGAACACTGTAACTGATCAAGCTCTTCATGTGGATGGCTGCCATAGATGCCCCGTAAATGACAGCCATACATTTACGTCAGACCTACAATTATACCGTGGTTGATTTATTTGTTTTAGCTGCTGTTTATGCTTGTCCTACACGGGCTAGAGACATTTTTGTGTTGTAAATTTTTATGACTGAAAATTGGCACCTTTTGAGGAATTAGTCATGTCTGTGTATGAAATGAAATTGTGTGATTTTGCTCTTTACACCGAACAGCCATAATATTCAAACCGATGGAAGGTGAAGTGAAGAATATTGATTATGTTGTTACAATAGCACCTGACAGCGGGCTTGTTATATTTTGCAGCAATTGAACATTTTTTTGTCAAAGTGATTTGAAGAAAGCAGTCGAGAGCAGGAGTCGGAGACAGCAGAGACAATGGCAAGTAGTAGAGTACATTCCTCAATAGGTCAGAGATATTCTGGTGGCAAAAAGGGGGACCGGCAAATAATTTGCAGAGGGTTATAATGTTATGGGTAATCAATGTATGTATTCTTTGTGTGTGAATCACAGAATAGATTGAAAAAAAAGAAGCAGAGGATGTCAGTTGTCACTAAGCTTCCTAACCATAAGATAATTGTCTGCTCACTGATAACATTGGTGATAAAAACTACTATCAAAGTTTATTTACGGCATCCACGCCGTTTATACAGCTATCCTCAGTGAACAAAAAAATCTCTCAATTGGCATGATGGTGACATAGCACAAATATTTTTTACAGTAAGGTGCTGTCGGAGCATGACTTTGATGATCCTCTTAGGCAGAAATCCACTCTATCTTCTTAAGGCTGCCTGAATTAATCTCTTTCTCTGCTCCCACCACCATATATATATATTTTTTCTTTATAAAGATATTTATTTTGCAGAATCTTTGTCTTTTATGTCTGCCTCTCCCCCTCTCTGCCTTCCTCCTCCCTTCTGTCTATGGGAGAGATAAGACATTTGTGTGATTGTGAGCAGATTGACTTGAAGATAAAGGCTGGAAGCAGATCTCTTCCACCTCCTCATTCTGCTCTTTCTCTCTTCTATCTCACCCAGATGAATAGACAAACATTCTCCCACATGCTCTCACAGTTTATCAAACACACACCCACATAGAGCCAGGTCTTCATACAAACACATATGTGCGCTCTCACCAGAGAGAACAACACACACTCAGTCTAAGTGTCCTCGGGCCGACAAAGTATACACTCTCACACTCAAATACAAACATACCCCCTCAAACACGCACATATGCAGACGCATGCAAACACACAGGTGCATCCACACGTAAATAGAAGGAGTGCATGGGTCATTGATGTGATCAAACCAGACCTGTTTTCCACTCATCGTGTCCCTGATACAAACCATTCCAGAGTATAAAAGCATCGTTCATTTACGAACGATTTACAGTGTTTTGAAGACACCCAATCTGAATCATAACATGACACCAGGCTGGTGGGAGTATTTTTCCATAGCGCACACATTTTTCACTGTAAAAGCAAATGGCTAAAAGTATAGGGAAGCACAGCCGTATATTTGATCTTTTTTACATATGAAATCTTAGACACGATTCAATCAAGAACGCAGAAAAAATACTCCTAAAAAAAAATTTTTTAAGAAGAATATTATTATTGTCATATTCCAAAGGATGAATCTACCAGTCATTTTGTTCTGAGTTGCAGAAATGAAAATTCACATCAGTTGAAACGAAGGAAGGTTGTGCTCTTATCAGCTACCCCCTCCAAAAACATGCGTGCGTCCGTTGTCTGCTTTGCCTTCTTCATATCAAATCAAATTCCTTTTGCACTCTGCACTTGTCCTTTATCTCCAGAATGTGCCTCAAGAGCAACACAAACATGTCACAATGAGGACACTGTGTGGAGATCTACACGGGGTGAAACCAGCTTCTGGGTCACATAATTTGCATTTCTGTTTTTACAACGTTGATGCTGAGCTTTGGCTTATCAAGAGTTTCTCTTATCTCTTTGTTTGTTTTCCACGAGGCTTGTGCTGGAAAACAGGCCATCGCATACATTTAAGCTTAGATCATCCTTTAGTGGCATATGAGCATACCAGCAAAGGTCTCAGATTGAATGATGCATGATAAGAAGGTGCCAGTATGGCCTCACACTGTGCTCTGTGGCAAGATAGACATGGCTGACAGGAAGCCAGGACTATGGTTGGGACATCTCAGAGGAACAAGTTCAGTGCAAAGACAAAAAAAAACCTACCCACCCATCTAGAGGCAGTCACATCAATGAGTGAATGACAGCTACAGCAGCTTAGAGGTCAATGCTAGCAGAAAGTCTGAAAGATCTAATAGGCAAACCCCCAACAGCATGAGCTGCTTTGCGATGGAGGGGCATTTCAAAAGCTGTAGTTTAAAATCTTATTGTATACTTTTAGCCAATAAAGTATTTGCTCATAAAAGCCATTTAGTAATAATAACATACCAAACCATATTTGTTTTGAGAAAGA
This sequence comes from Lophius americanus, assembly GCA_037951165.1. NCBI lineage: Eukaryota > Metazoa > Chordata > Actinopteri > Lophiiformes > Lophiidae > Lophius > Lophius americanus. Next base: position 3,473,805 of record JBBDHG010000061.1, read on the forward strand.
TTGCATGCTGACTCGAGGGATGACAGATCAGTGTCAACTTGTTGACTGCAGGGAAACCTCCAGTATAAACCTGTTTACTACAGGTTAAAAAGGGAAGCCGTATTTTTATTGTATAATTTTTTACTGCGCATTTTGTCTTGTTTTGTAATGCTGTCTTGCTTACAGGGGTTTCCTGGCTCATGGCCATTTTCAGTATGATAACTGCCCACTTACAAGATTAATGTCATAGAGACAACAAGGGAGTGAAAGAAACATGCCTAGACAATGCGTAGCAAAAGTACACATCCTAACAGATGTGATGGAGAAAAGCGGAAATGGGGCTACAGGGCTCACACTACAGGGACTTTCTGTAACACTGATCTTACTGGCTTACAACAGTACAACCAGTTCTACAGACCTCTGTGAGGAATGTTGCTTTCTCATTTAGGGTGAAACACCCCCAGAGTTAAGGGGTATCAATATCACAAAGGAGAAATATTCCTCTTTTGTCTGCATTTGCTGCGGTGAGGTGATGGTGAGTGCGCTGGTCTGTGGGCCAGCTGGGACACATCTCATTTCACCCGTGCACACACACACACACACACACACACACATGGCACACGCACAAACACACTGTAGCTGTCTTTACGCTGCTCACTATCTTTCAACAACAAGCTGAGCAGGGACCAGACGGAAAGAGTTCCTATTTGTGCAGGAAGATAAATACACTTCTGCACCCAGTCCTGTCCCCTCCAGATTAGAGCAACACAATAATGAGCATGAGCACTGGTGGAAGGTCAGAATAAAACAAGGGTAAAGGATAAAGTAACAGTCTACTTAAAAAAATGAAACAAACATTACAGCTTACATGCATGACGGAATAATCAGAAAGGCATGCCTAAGTTTCTCTTACATTATCACAACTGGACATTTGATAATCAGCAAAATTAGTTAACAGGTTAATATGTTAATAACACTGTTATAAACAGTGTTGGTAACATTGTTTTGTACATCCCTGGATTTGCATGGAAATTTGAACAGTTAAAGCATATCCTTCATGCATATGGATGCATCCAATGTAGGCATTAGTTCTCTTCTGTGATCATTCAGAAATCATTCTCTCTGGATTTAAAAATTTATCAGCGTTTTTAGAAGCATTGACAATACACAAGAGCTGCTCTGTGTGGATGTCATACATCTTATCGTGTTTCCTTGAGATGATAGTGAAATGAACTATGCCCACGTACAGACTATAAATATTTAGAAATGAGTCTATCAAGTTGTTTACACATTATCCTTCTGTTGGTCAGGACTGGCATGATCTTTTATCTTTTAGCTGCTCTTCTGTATTTCGTTCAGGATGATAACGCTCAATCACAGCACCACAGAATTAGGCAATGTGTCTCTGCTCCGCTACCAAGGTATGTCTCTTTCCCTCCTGAAGCAAACTCCTGCCTCAAAGTAGGAGACCCGCTTCACTTGAAGGGAAACATGATTTTTCTCTTGGTCCACTTCCAAACCCTACTAACAAGCCATTCCATTCTGTTTAAAGTCTTTTCATGTTAAGACACACATCAATCCACACCTACAACATACCTAAAGAAACAAACCCTCTCTGAGGCTATGTACTGTGTGTGTGGGGTGAACATGGCTGGACACGTCCCTTAAACACACCAGGAGGCGCCCAGCGGGAGTGCCGGCAGCCCCTCTTTTCAACACTTCAGCACGCTGCACACAAACATAGTTGCCCTTCCCATAGTCCTTTTGTTTCGTATCATTTCATTGAGGTTCCTGTCATGGACACTCTCTGCTTTCTCTGGACATTCTAGACTACATTTCACTTTTGAACAAATACCTCAGCCTCTGATATTTTTCCCAAGACTACAAGGTATTAATGAATATCACTGTGCAAATGCAGACAGGTTCCTGAAAACTGCCATCTCGCAACTGACGCAGGAGAGCATGCATATGCTTGCCGACACAAAAGTATAGCAAATGTACTCAACAGATATTCAGACAATTACCCAAACAATAACACACAATTACTGGCAAGTATCTACATAGACATGGGGAGAATTGTACTGATTTTGATTGCATTCCTTTCAGTGGAAATCTGTCAACTTGACGCCGACATATACAGTTGAAACTAGTATTTCATTTGTGTGTTTTGTAAAGGTACTACTTTGAGAATAAATGAATAAACACGGTTTTTGATGCAGAGTGAACTGGTGGTCTCCAGCCTACATTAAATGAATACCAGAATAGACATCTGCAGTGAAAGATTATATCCTGTACTTTCTTCATTTGCAAATAGTGCATGGATTGAACCTATCTGACACCTTGGGAGGAAATGCTACAACCATCAGGCAGCCATAGCTTCAAATGTAGAACTGATGAACTGATATCATGCAAAACCATGCTGCAAGAACTTAGTTCTCTAAACTGCTTCATCTGAGCAGCAGTGACTTACAGAGTTTTAAGTGTAAAATAATGTGGGTGTAAAGCATGCACAACCTGGCTCTTAATATTTGAAAAACTAAGAGAAATGGAATAATAATGAGCTGGAGTAACTCTCCCACCAACTTGAGCACCCTTGGTTGGCATTTTACACATTAGATTAGACATTTTTTCTTCAGCCAAAGCTGGTCACCTTGTTGTTTTTTTACAGAAAACCCTCATAACTTGATGAGTATTACATTTGATGCTGTTTTCCATTTGGACATTGTGTGGTAAGTTTTGATTGATGTCCTTAATCAATATTGCTAAAAAGGCAACAAATGTGTATTTCTTATACTTTGTATGATGTACTATTAATAAACTAAAGCAGAAATTGACATTTAAGACCTTAAGCTTTACACAAACCCTTGACAATGTTTTACTCAGGATCCACGTTGTCAAATATATAAATCAGTTCATGGAATATTATGGAATGTGTTTTTTCTGGTGTGGTGCCCATTACCAGAAACACCTACAGGCAAAGGAAGATAGAAATTTGTGGCCGCCAGCTTTACCCTCCCTCTTTGGACAAAGCAATAGCAGATTACTTCCTACAACACGCCAAAGCAATGTTGATCTCAACAGCATTTTCAAATCCTTACACAATGACAGTAAGCCTGGTGTTACAAGTAATTGCACGGTTCATCAAGTGTCTATCAACTGCGAATCTTAACCTGCGTGAGAGACAACAGGCACCAGAAGCATAATTAGAAAGAAAAACAGAAAGATATTACATGCAAGAGTAACAACTCTAATATTGGAGGGAGCGAAGCGGCTTAATCAGGTTTCACATTTCTGAATGATGAGCTTACATGCATTGATTCTGAGCTGGATCACTAGACTAAACAAGGTTTACAATGAAGCTGTCAATAGATCTGAACAAAATCAAATGTATGTGGGAATGAGGTCAAAAGCCCTTAAACCAAATGTTGTCTCAGCTTTAATTTCTTTAAAAATATTAGTCCGTCACTTAGCCGCATTCATGTAGCACAGCTTTGGCCATGCAACTACATTTCATGAGTGTAAGATATTTCAAACCAAATGCCAAAAAATAAATAATATTAATAATAATAATTACTGAAAATGGTGGGAGTTGATAATTGTTTCCGTTGGTAAATTTGTGGTGCTAAAATGGGGCAGCACAGAGATCTTCCTCTCTGCACCTACAAGTCTTGTACAATACATGGTGTACTTATGCTCTGAACCACTGAGAGCTTCTTCGAGACCATACGATTTCTGGCTTTTAAGGGTTAATTTTGTCACCAGCCTTTCAAGCTGCGCACAGGAAAAAAAAGTTTAAATATTTAATTACATGCAATGGCTGCAGCCTGAGAAGGAAGAGTATTGTAGGCCAAGATGGATGCAAATTACTGAACAATTCAAAAGGCAGGGTAAACTTAAGCTGCCTTCACAAAGCAGTGAGAGAATGTAAATGCAAATTCATAAAACAGTGGGATCAGCGGGGAAATATCAATGCCATACTGTATGAGGCAAATGCAATGCTAATGCTTAGGGACACCCTGTGTGTAAGGAAGATATTTTATTTAATTTTGTTGATTAAATTATTTATTTTTCAGGGAATGTCAAGCAGCAATGAATGTGTATCATTACTGTACATCTTTTTAAATCGCCTACACGATACATTATTGCATCTCCCTGAAGGACTACTTTAGTTAATTTGGTCATAGAAACTCATTTGTGCCTGCATTGAAAGCACAGCTCTAAAATATCCAAAATCTAGCTATTATCTTGTGCATACAGAATCTCCCAAACTGAAGTGATTGTGAGCTTTAGAGCATTTTAGACCTGGCTCCAGAAGGGGAGACCGCTATGATTCCCAGTGGACTCTTCCCTTTCAACTATGCGGTGTTTCTCCTGCTTCCTGATTCTGATCATATACTGCCTCATTGTGGTGAAGGCAACCTTCTTCAGTGAGTTGAAAATACAGAGTCGTAATTGTTGGAAAAAAAGAGAGGCAGGGTGCAAACTTGTGATCAAAGACCTTAAAGGCAAAAAAAAAAAAAAGCACTGTTTTGGTTAGACTAATTCACATTATTCTTTTTCATCTCAGATTACATTCTTGTATAAGTCAGTATTTAAGGATATAGGTTTAGTTGCTAAAAGAGCTGCTTGCTTCTGTGGGGGAGCAGCAGTGATGAAGAGAGAATCAATCCAAGGGTACTGCACTTTATTCATTCATTAAAGACTTATTTCAGTTTTAAAAATTTGAAATATTTGCATACAATTTTAGTTCAATACAAACGTAATACAATAGAAATTTTGTCTCAAATTGCTTCAACTTTCAGTGGTTTATGTTGAGTTTTAATGAATGGGTGCATGACGTTGTTAAAGTTTGATGCTCTAAATAATGCAGAACTATCATGAAGGTTATTCGGTAAATACTGCATTTTTGCTATCTGTAATGGAAGCATGCGCTGCTAATGAAGCTATACTACCGAATAATATCTTCACAAGTAAATGTTATTTCAGTAACATCATAGAGCAACACCATAATATGATGTTTAATGCTGTCTTCTTCAAAATGCTCACATAATCCTATCACAGGTGCTCTCTGCTAACAGATCTACTATTCATCACTTTGACAAGAGGCATCTTCCTTACATGGACCTAATAAAAAAATGGTGTTTTTCACAGATTTATACTGGAAACAAAAGAAAAACACGTGCCTTCCACCAGACCCATGAAGCTGTGTCCTGTTTGAAAATAGTCCCATTTTTATCTTAATCGTTTTGTTCTTTCAAAAGCAGCTTTCACGCCAGTGAATGAATCAAAGCCAAAGATTAATGGTGATAATTCGTTGTGACATTAACGGTAAAACTAATCTGCATTCACACAAGCAGCAGCATCAGCCGACCAAATCCAACTCCTGCCACAAATGCAAAAATTGTCATTATTTATTACTATTAAATAATTCCATTTCAACCATTGATGTCATCTCTGCAGATTATTCCTATTTAAGTTCCATGTTGAGAAACAAACTGCCACGTCACCGGCAAAACATTTTTCCCTCAGCTTCTTTCCCAAACTTTTCTGTCTCAACACCTAAAGATGTTTTTATTTTTAAAATCTCACAACAGCAGTTTGGAGTAATGAGGAGCATATGATTATTGTGATATCAAATATTTCTTAAAGTGCATGATATTGCAGACTTGTTTCCACAGTTCTTGACCAAACAGAACCTGGAGTAAACCCAAACATGATTCTGAATTACAGCATGGAAAGTTAGAATTGTCTAAAGTGCTGCTTTGGTGCGTGAGAAATCATTTAAACATCTAAACTTGTGGAAAAATATCTGGCAAAGTAAAGCGTTCAAGCACTCTAGAGTGACAGTAAAAAAAACGAGGAAAACTGGTATGAACTTCTTGAAATGTAGTAGTATTAGTAGTAGTAGTAGTAGTACTTTAGTAATGTGGTTTAACACGAACACGCAGAATAAAAAACTTTCAAAAGCAATGGGCTTATCGTAAGGAGTCATTTTTCATCCTTCTTCTTTCATCATTCTTTTTGTTGTGATAAGATTGTGTGATTTGAAATGCCATCCTGACGGTTCACTTCCTGTGTAGCAATACAACATTAAAACCAGATTGAACCAAATAAAAAGTATAAAAAAAGTTCTTTTTCCAAGATACACAAAGACAATAATGAATGTCTTTCATATACTTTTATTATTTTTTGTGTGTTGGCAGTATTATGGAACCTTGGATACCTATGATCTCATCCCTGACGACATCTCATGCTTGACTTTAATCATCAGAGGTCTGCTGCTCTGAAACACCAGACAGTCTTAGACTTTTTTCAAAACAGACATTTTGTGCAACAAGCCAAATAACTTATATGATGAGGACGTCCCCTATTGTGCTTGTTGCGAAATATCTGAAAATATAATTTTTAACTGTTATATGCTTGCTTGTCTTGATGTGTCAATCTGTAAAGGTTTAAAAAAACGACTAGAATCGATTCATTGTTAAAGTGGCTGGGACAACGTGTGAATTTCATCTTGAAATATTAATTATCACATTACACACTTCAATTTTCCAATTCATCCCACTGTCATCTGCGCTGTGTGTCCAATGTTTTTCGTTAAAAATGTGATTCAGTTATGGAATACTACTAACCAAATCTCAGAGAGAAATTCTGCTTCTGGGTCGACCTTCCGCCAAACCGTTGTTAGTATTGAGGTGGTGGCCTAAACTTGAACTTCCAATTTCACGTTGGATTCTGCAATTATTAGATAGTTTTCTCTGAAACGTTTTACTGCAAAGGAATCTGAATTACATTTCACCCAATGCTATGGTGAAAGGCACATGCAGTACTACCACTACTACATACTACTATGATAAGAACTGTGTTTTTGCAGTTGTTCTTAATAAGAGAACCATGCCTGTAAATTTGGTTAAAAGTAATCATTAATGTCCATGATCTGGTATCACACTCAATCTATTCCTTCAGCGCTGAAAATAAAAGCTTGATCACAAAAAACTGTGCTATTGAGAATAGTCTCCTGGCCAAAATTGAGGCATATATTTTATTAGGTAATGTGGGATGCCATTGAATCACACATAATTAATACTTCTGGTTAAATCCAGCCATTCCATTGGCAATCAGTTGACACGTCTAGCTTTGATCACAAACTAGTTTTTTCCATTGCATCATTTTATTAGTGTCAAGAACTATCAAGTGTCACCTACTTAACTCCAAGCCAATTTCTACAGACATATTGTGTCAAAGAAATCTCCAAATCACTATATACATGATGGAGGGCTTGCTACATTTCACATAAGGACATATAAAAGGGACTTCTCTTCAGTGGTTAACCAGATCACTAATGGCCAACAATCATTGAAATGAAAAAGGTTTGATTCAATATTCACAATATTGTTCCACTTAACTGTTCCAGTTGCAGCAGACAGCAGCTGGTTTTACCAAAAAGATTAAATTAACTGCATATGTGTACCACCTGATCAGAACCTCTACCAGAAACAGATAGAGCTCAATATGACCATGTTGATGCAACCATTAACAGACATCAAAACATCATGTAACGATTAATAAAATTGGGCCAAGTCTGATTATACCTTGACCTGTTCAATCATATCGTCACACATATAGACTGTTTTCTTATGAATGAAGTGGACCGGTGGGTCTCACCTGTAGCACAGTATTCAAAAAGCATATATTTCTAAAGCTCTGTGACTCCAAATATCTAAAACTAGTCACATGATCTACAAATGAAGAAGATTGAAGAAGAACAATAGAGAAACTTGCATGGTGAAAACAATTTGTGAAGTCACAAAAAGATCCAAAGAACTGAATGTTCAGAACTGAATCTGTTTGGAATGGTCCTGAAGAGGAGCTGTTAATGCTCACTAGCATTCCAACTAAGGTAGTGCTGCAAGACCAATGAGCCAAAACTCTACCACAGCGATGGATTGGTTGATGTTGAAGGTGTCATAAAATGATTAGGTAACCTTTTTGATAAGTGGACTTGCTTCAGATTCTTGTGTGCAGATTGATGCACACAAGATTGATGTGCTTAACAAGCTGTTACAATTATCAACAAGCTATTACAATTTCATATAAAGATAGGTATTTTAAGCTTGCTGTCATGGTACTCTATTAAGTTTAATTAACCTTTGTCAAATTCTCAATATTGTTTGTATTTGTAGATGTAACCCTGGGACTGTTTGATGCTTTGCTTAAGTATTTGGTTTTAGCTAAAGCGCGCAATGTTAGCTCAGCTTGTCACAGAAAAAATCCCACACTAGCTTTTTTACTGCTGACTGCGTGATGTTTTAAAACTATATAATTGTTCATTTGCAATATAAATAAAGATTTTTAATAAGGATGCCATGAGGTTTTTTTCAAGCACATTGAATCAATCCAATATAATCCAAAGGGAGAGGACGTTACCTGACAGCATGAAGTAATCATCAGCATATATAATATGTTCATGTAAGCTTTGACTTTGCAAGTACAATTCCAAAATCCTGTATGTGAAAAAAAGAATGAATGAACATAAATTTCCCAAATTTCTGAGACAGATGTTTCTTTCTTGGAGTAAAAGCTCCCTGTGTGGTTGTAACCTGTGGCTATGATTTGCTGCCAAGACAAAATTCCTAAGCTAATTCTTCAGTAAAGAAGTCCTCTGAGATATCAGTGGTATTTTTAGCCTAGAAATGTATGAATGTTGGGCTAAGGCGGTAAAACATTTTGGCTCAGAGGTCAGTGTGTTGTGAGTGAATTACAGCTTAATAAACTGCACAGTTTTAGATTAGATCCTCTTAATGACACGAACCAAGTCTCTAGTTTGCAACAACAATAAACGCTACACACATGTTATAAAAAATACAAAAAAGAACCCCAACATACTACGGAAATCATACAAAATAACAAAAGTCCTGTTCAGAGGGATTCAGATAATGTATCTTTGGCCTGCGCAATTTTCAGGACATCTGATTATAAAGCACCTCGACACACTACAGTCAAGAGGTTTGAAGTTAAAATGCTCACTCCTGTGTTGGTCATCAAACCTCAACAAATCCAACCCATCATTATGAATTTAAAGACCGGCCAGTGAGCAAAATACTTGCTTTTACCATAAGACAACATAACATAACAGATCTGTGGTTAACCTTTTGATGGAAGATTTCTTTAATAAAACAATTAATAATTTGGGGTCCAGTGGGTAGAGCGGTTGTTCCTCAATCGGAAGATTGGGGCATTTGATCCCAACTCTTGATGTTACATGCCATGGGGTTCCTGACCAAGATCCCAAAACCCCAATTTGCTACCCAGGCACTTCACGTGGGCTGCACAAAGCTCCCCAGGGTTGGATCAAATGCAGATAATACATTTCACAATGTTGTACTTGACTGTGTGATAAATAAAGTAAACTTTATTACTAATATTTCTGTTGTACTTGGAACATTATGTTGATAATATCCATCTTCATTGGAAATATAACGCTCCAGACATAAAGATGTGTCTTCTTCCTGGTGTATACATGCTGTAGTGTGGCACTGGACACCAACAACCACATATATCACCTGATAAAATCACTGTCTTTAGCTGTATTCAAGGTCTGCTAAATCCCAGTGACGGAAATGCTCAAATCACCTGATTTACTTTCATCAGTTGCTCCCTTCAAATAATATTAGAAAAATATTGATAATAATCACCATCATCATCACAATCAAAATCTTGGTAATCTGGTAGAAAGTCACATGAGATATAAATAACATCAATTAACCGGCTTCCATTCACTGGCTAAATATCATTTTCTCTACTCACTCCAAAGTGCACAAAACCCTGCACTACAATAATATCATGCCGACCCCTTCGATGGTATAAGTAAACTAGGCTTATGCTGTCGTCCCCGACAACGAGGGTATTACCCCCAAAAAATCCCCTGCGTTTTACAAGCAATCACCCTAATTGAACTCCTTAAATTATATGTGAAGTTTTATCCACAATATTTTTCATTAAAAAAAATCTCCCCGACGTGAGCAAAATATGAACTATTAAAGTAAAACACAATTGACAAAAGATGGAGCTTCCTGAGTTGATTCATATGCACCAGATTTCAACTAAATCGGTCCAACAGTTGAGAAATTATCAGGCTCCCCTGTTGTCAGAAACATACAACCCACCTTTCTTAAAATCAATCTAGTTCTTCATCACAATAAAATTCATGGGTTATAAAGTTTCATCCATGAAATAGCTTTTGAGTTCAGTCCAGGAAACAGTGTTTTTTGGAAGAAATAGCTCCCCCGAGTGAATAAAATATGAGCTATTAAAGTAAAACATGATATATACAAGCTAGATCTCCTCCAGTTGATTCATATCCACCACATTTGGACTAAATTGGACCAATGGTTGAAAAGTAATGGTCCAAAAATGATTAGAGATAAAGTTCCCCCTAAAAATCACTATCCAAATTTGGACTAAATTGGACAAAGGATTAGTAAGTTATGTCAGAAAAGCTGGGTTTTCCGTTAAAATCTCCCCCTAGTGAGTAAAATATGAACTATTAAAGTAAAATGCCATGCCCAAAAGATAGATCTCCCTGAGTCAATTCATACGCACTACATTTAGACTAAATTGGACCAACAGTTGAGAAATTATGGCCTAACAAATTCGGAGATAAAGTGCCCCATAGTGTCAGGAATATACAACTGAACTTGACCAAATGAAATCACTCAACTAGGCCTTATCTTTTCTTCTGTGATGTCAGAAGGCTTCACCGTCCGGTTGGAGGCTTCTTGTGGTCAGGATTGGCCCTTCAGGGCAACAATTGTTGACCCCTCGAATAGTGACCCTTATCGACTCAAAGAAACCCAATATACATCATATCTTGTAAAATGATATGTTTGATAATTGGGAGTGTAAGTCTGAATGTTTGTGAGAAGTTGTCTTGGAGATGAATATAAAAGTGCAAACGTCTAAAAAAAATTATAATGCTTGTTTTCCCTACATCTAAGAAATATACGTTAGGATATGATAGAAGAATAGCCAAGCAAAGATTACACTTGGCAGAAAGTCTGTAAAAATGATATCATTTAGACAGAAATCGGTCCATACAGACATGCACAAAAAGCTCAAACAATTGCTTACAGCTAGAATTAGTGTCATCAGCCTTAACCTCTGAAAGAAGACACTGCAGTATTAACAGGAGAAGACCCCTCGCTCATTCTTATCTAAACAATCTTGCATCCTGTGCACAACATAAATCTTGGCAGTAAATTACGGTGAACCTGTGTCAAAATCAACTGTTTGCTAAATTGCCCTTGAATGTGCTGTCAGGGAATAATGACCAACCTGTCAGTTGTTATTCATGTCCTATGTCTAGCTCTTCTAAAGAACTCTCTCGATTCACAGAAAGAAACATAGCTTGGGGTAAAATTCCGCCCGTCTGCCACCTCTACGCAACAGCTGTGACCTGCATACTGTGAAACTTGACTCTGACAGATTAGTGACAGATTAAGCATGCACAATAATATTCTTAAATTTTTTAGCTTTTTACATGATATGGTTTGCTCTGTTTTTTTAATTAATATCAGTTTTAATAATCTTTGTTTTTGCATGGTTCACTGATCTGCACTGGCTATTTACTGATAGAATGCAGGCTGCACACACACACACACATGCAGACACAAAATGCAATTATCTAGGTCTCCTCTATGATGTCTATGGACAGACAGAAATGCCAAGGGCCTTAATATCAACACTTCTTTAAAAATACACCTTTAGATTTACACTGAGTCATACAGGTTTGTTATGATTAAAAGTAAGAGCTTAAAGGTAAATCAGAAATATATTAAATTGAAATTCATGTAGACAATATAAAACAAATTGAACTAAAAAATATATCCACTCTGATTGAGGTTGATGCCATATTAATTTCTGTCATCTTGTTTACAGTCAGTCAACAACCAGCAGAATGTATTGACCAACCCAAACAGGGAACGCTATAGATAGAGTTTGGACAGAAAACTGCAGAGCCCCTCTGCGGACAATGAAGACAAAAAATTACCTTGGGCCATGACCTAATAACTCAAGAGAACAAGTTAATATCTTGTGGTCATGACTTAATAACATTCCCACAAGTTAAGAAAGTAATGGGAATGACTTAATAACTTGTGGGAAGAAGATAATAAGTCATGGCAACACTTTAATAAGGCGTCATGTCTCGTCAGTAGTTGTTTATGTTCCACATTGTTTCCAGTTTTCATCTCGTGACTCATGTTCCTCTCTTTTTCTAGCTCCCAGTTCCTCCTGTTGCTGCCCCATCTCTGTGATTACACTGTCCTGTCAGATTATGAACAACAGCGTTTTGTTAACTGCTGTCATCCGGTGTCCTTAATCTGTGCTCCCCTGTCCTCATGTGCCAGATCGTGTTGTTCCTTTGTGTCGACCGTTCCAGCATTTTTCCAACAGTGTTTCCATTGTTTGTTGGTTCTGACCTCTGCTTTTGCACTGGACTTTGTATTTTTCCTGCCCCTTTGGATAGTGGCTAATACCACTGTAGTTTATATTGTAAAAGGCAACCAAATAGCTGGCTGTGGTGAGAGACCAGGAGGATTCTCAGCGGAAAAGAATTCTGCTCCAAACTTAAAACTTAATTTTCTACAAACGTCTTCGTCTTCTATGTTCTATTGACCATTTGCATATATGATTATATTATATGCACCAGTGGTTGGCCGTCAGGGCCAACAAGATATGTTCTGCTTGTCCAGACATTGTCAGAATTTTTTTTTTAATCATAATTTCAAAAAACATTTTAATTGAGACTACATGTATTTAAATAGCTTGTTCCCGTTCATTTCTTGATTTAATTTCATTGCTCCTCTCCGTGGCTGCCTCCAATGAGCTCATAAAAGTGATTTCTCCACTGCGGTCTATGGGTGAAACGTCTCTGCTATGGCAAGCAACTTCCAGACATAACGCCGCTGGCTGTGAAAATGTAGGGGATGATTTTATTGATCAAATATCTTTTAACAAATACAATTTTCAAGTTTTCATTTAAGGCATTTTCTTCGACTTGCCAGGGTATATTAGATAGCTTTGGACGTGTTATTTAGGTAGGCTCGTCCTGTTTCAGTACTATGTATGAGTAAGCCATTTCATTCATATCTTCTGCTTCTGCGTAGCACTCACTTTCTGCTGAGCGCTCATTTTCAACAATTTAAAACTCATTGGAGAATTGGTGGTCATTTGATGAGGTTGAACCTCGTTTTAACCACTTAAATCCATTGAATACATGTTACAGTCTCTTTGAATATAGGCTGGTTACTTGTCTGACAGATGATGTATCTGAAGTCTTTCTTTGAAGTTATTTGAGGGCGACATGACTGCAGGAGTATGGTGCTGAATGCTGCGGTGGAAAACCCGCCTCTAATATGCATCTATACAGGAGGCAAAACCCAACCATCGGAAATGTAATTTTGAGCACTTCATTATTGTGTCTCCCGAGCAACACATAACAAAGGTTCCTACACTCGTAGATCACCTAATACTAAAGCCAAAACTCAAGTAATGAAGTTGTGGCCATGAGATAATAACTCCTCCCCACAAGTTATTAAGTTTTGGCCATGACGTCATTATTTTTCTTCAATGTCACCAGATGGGCTTCGTTGAAAACAATCATGATATGCCTACTTTGGCAGTGTTTCACAATGGAAAAAGGATTCAATTACTAAATGGATTAAATTTCACTTAAGTAATGTATGAAGCCACGCGTGTAAAGATGTCCACTCTGAACAAGACTAGCAGCATATAATCATAAAGCTACAAGAAGAGGATGAGAAATATGTCATAGGGGCTTAGAATGTAATTTTATGAAAAATTAAAAACAGTACAATTGGTCAACTGTCAATTATCTCATTCAAATTCATTCTGGTACAACTAACTAACTAATGAGGATAAAATATATTTTTTATTTCCCTTACAGTAGTGAAAGAGACTGTGTTTGGGTTCCATTCCAGATAGAACTTGATGTGCTTGAGACACTAGTAGCAAGTATTAGGGACAGATGTGAGATCTTGACGAAATCCTGTCTTTGGATACATTGTTTATATCTTTATCAGAAGAAGAATTTTTTATTTTTATCTTATTTTCTTTGTCAGCAGTAAACCTAGCGCCGCCACTGACAACGTAGAGGTGGTTAGCCGGTATCCCGGCCGCCCTGAGGAAAAAGAAGACAACAACTGCACAGCATGTACATCAGTCCCCTGGTTCACACATTTGGGAGCGCCTTCACTCAAGGGATTAAAAGAAAGTTTGGGATATTTGCTAAGAGGGTCTGGTCCAAACTTTAGATCCCAAACAAAGCTGCTTATTCAGCAAGTCCCTATTTAGGGTGATTTACTACATAGATTTCCGGATTGTGTTAGGGAACTTTATATGAGGAAATTGTACAGTGACTTTGGATCATGTGCCCCTGCTGCTCAAAGGAGTGATGTCAAAGGAGACAAAGTGATGTCAAGGGAATGGCTGTTTATCTGATTGTTTGAAAGGCTGTGTAGAAAATGGCATGATTGTGGAGAAGCTGGGTCAGAAAAGAAATAGTTTTGAGCTCAATGACACTATTAGGACCATCTAGATTACAATGGTGCAACAGGACAACATCAGGCATGTTGTTGAATATTTTTAATTAAATTAGGTCAATTTATTGAGACCTTGTTATGGGAAGAATTGTATATCTTGTGATATTTATACACTTGAATGTTATCAGTGGCTCCACTATAAAACAAACAAATAATTCCCTTTACATATAACGTAGGCTATGTCTGATATAATTTATATATACTCCTAAATAGTAACATCCTCTCCAAATACCATCCATTCAATTTAGAGTGGAATTATTATCTGGAAGAGAAAAAACAGTGTGTTAAGTGGAAAAGTTTATCAGGCCATATTTTCAACAACAACCCAGTTCATTCCAGGACTACTAACTCCCACTGCTAGTACTCCTCATACACTGAATATGCATGAGTCCATGCAAAACTCGGGCCTCGACCGACTATGTCAAAGTGTGGAGTATTATAGAATTAAAGCAGGATGAGCCTAATATAGCCTACAAACCAAATCGCTTAGGGCAGTTTGATTTCAAGCCAGTGCTGCCGGTGAAACAGTTCGCTGTCCCTGGTCCTGAAATTTTACCCCATGGAATGCGTCTAACCGGTGCTCATTTAGGGCTAACTTAAAAAAATCTCATACGAACGTTTTGAAATGAACATATTGTGCCTGAAACACTTAAAGTAATGTGGATTTGTGGGTTTGAGATAGTTCCTACATACAAATTGCAATTACTCATAAGCAACGGTGCGTGGCGCATGTCTTATGCAGCTCAGGAGAAAGAGAAGAGGAGAGAGAAAGAGAGTTTGATTGATCATGTGGGCTGTGGGAGCCTGCAAGAGTTGTCGAAAATTGCTGCATAGACGCCCCTTAGACACGCATCTAGTACCCACTTACTCGAAATCATGCTGTGGTCATAATAACCAAAATTCACCAGAGTGCCTGACACCAAAAGCCCGAAAGCAGGGGCTACTTACAGACCGATTATTCTTCCGGGTTGGTCCTCACCGGTAATCCCCATTATATCCACTTACCGCAGTCCTCACACAAGAGCTTCCCAACATCCTTTTTTAGGTTCTTTCCAATCGTGTCCAGGGGCGCAAACGATGCCTTGAAAACAAAGGGTTCGGCAGTGGGGTCCATGAAAAAAATGTACTTATGGTTCTTCTTCACTTTGGTGCACGGAGCCTCAGAACCGAATTCCCCCACGGTGACGAGCTGCTCCCGCTTCAGACCCCCGCTGTGTATGGGCCAAACATCCAGCACTTTGACATTCACACTGTAAGGCTCTGTGGAGACATTCACAGGCATAGACTGCACCTTGCCCTCTATCACCAAGGCGGATTTGTAAACCTTGTCCTGCAGGGAATTCAAATTCGGGGAGTAGCAGGCGAAAGAGACCCCGATGACCAGCATGGATAAATGTACTGAATCAAGCCTCATGCCGCCTGCTTTGGCTCGGTGGTCGCTGGTCGCGTTGTGGCAGTGCACTCTCGGCTGCGGGGTGATGGCGATGGAGCTGGGTTGAATGAAGAGACAGAAAGAAGGCTCCAGTAGCACGGCAGCGCGGCAGACCTTGCATAAGTGTCCATGCCATCGGGATCCGCTGCTTTTCGAATTATTTTCAATAGGTAAACAGCCGATGTGAAACAAGGAAATCGCCAGATGACGCTGGGTTTCAAATCCAGTTACCACTTCCTACTAATAATAAGGCATTGTAGATAGGGTAAGCAAACAATCGGCGGCAACTCTTTCCACCAGAAGATGCCCCTATGCTGCCATAGTAGCCTTAACTGCGAGACGACGCCACGCGTTGCCTAAAAATTGCAGTGGTGTTCTACCGCTAGGATGCTGCTTTCCTGTATCATCTGCAGCGGAGGGAAAAGACGCAAAATGCTGCAGTGAACCACAAGTTTGGTCGTCTGGTCGCAAAAACATAAGCCACGTTCATTCCAAATATGAAACAATTTCTGGTCTGCGGCTACAGCGCTAATACGGCGCCTTCCTAGGCGGCTCTCCCTCCGCCTCCCCCACTAGCCACAGACGGGGAGAAAATAATGCCGATCGCCAAGGGGCTCCGTCAACAAAACGCACGATTTGAGCTCCCGGATGCAGGTAACCGATAGATCACAGGGTCGAGCACCTCGCTCCCAAAAAACGGTTATTGTATCACTCCATGTTGTTTAGTCATCGGCGATCTCACGTTACAATAGAATCAATAGAATCCTAAATCCATCCCTCCTCAAAATCGCATCTTATTGTAGCCGAGGCATCCCTCCAGAATTGACAGCGATCAACATCATGAAAAAAAAACGCAGCCGCATTTAGTCCTACGGGCCTAGAAAAAACATATGGCTGCGATGACTACGGCTACGAAAGCGTTTCAGATTCTTTAAGAGACTGTTTTGAATGAGTTTTGCGTCTCATCCCATCAAGGCATCCCCTGCATTCAGGTCACATTTGCAGCTCTGCCTCCACAAAAAAAACATATGGTTGAAGCACCGCATTAAATCCGTTCAGCTGAAACAGCCGCAATATTGAAGCGCAAAGCAGATGAAAAACTATTTTAATGTCTTAGGAAAGAGAAAATTGGGTGACAAAATGCTCATTTAATTCCATGTGTTTTATGTGATGATGTATGCTGAGAGAGCACTTTGACGCAGGGCGAAATAAGAAAATATAGGGTTTTTATGAGAATAGTTTTAATTTTGACGATCATCACACCAGGATATGATTTTAATGGTTTGGTGTAACCTAAATAGTATAATACGGATACACGATGTTGTTCTGACAGGATCCCCAAAGAGCGACATCTGCTGACCACAGAGTATTTATGATTTGCTTGACATATCTGCTGTTAATGCTGCTGTAACTCTATTAGTACAAATATATGAATCAAAAGTGAATTTCTGCAAAGTCGAGTACAGTTTAGAGTAATTGAATCATGGGCCTTAAATTAAACTATATACACCTCTATTTTTAGACATAGAGACATTTCGAACACAATCCTTTCCTTACCAACTCTCATGCATAAGACTGATTCTCATCTTGTTATTGTCAGGGGCCCTCAATAGAGATATCAGCTGGTTTCATCTATCCTATGGTACAGTGACACACTGTAAAAAAAGAATTACGATAAAATACTTGCAGCTATGGTTTTGCCATGATAAAAATACAGTCGCCATGCACAAGAAATTACGGTAAATTACCATTTGAAAATCAGATTTAACATCATCTTGTTTACAGTTACATACTTATCACATAAAATACTGTAAATTACAGCTTTTTTTTAACTTAAATTGCAAAGTTGTCGGTAGAGGTTACTGTAAAAAACTGTATTTCACTGTAGTAGATATAACAAATAATCTAAAATAGAGATACGATTTAAATGTTATTATTTATGGACATAATATGTGTAGAATACAGAATCTTTCTGTGAAAAAAGAAACTTAGTAAAATTATAGCAAGATGTAAGAAGCAAGTCATTGCTGTAAAAGTATTTTTCTGTCTAAATGACGGGCTTTACTTGTATGAAAACGTATACAACCAACTTTCACCATTTAACAATGGTATTCAATAATTTCTTCAGACAGAAGATGCTCATAAATATGGTATACATTTTAAAATAATTTTGACGTCTAAAAATTGGTCATTATTGTGATTTGCTGATATTTTATGTAATTAATTATGTAACTGTATCTGTTTTTATGGTAGTTTACCGTAATGTTGCGAACGTGGTGAGTGTATGTTTCATGCTAAAATTCTAGTACCCACAGTTGCTCGTAATTACCGTAAATTATATAGATTTTTCTTTTTTTACAGTGGACCTTCTATCGAAAACCCCATTTATTCTCAAGGATAGCTAAATGGATATGGTTGGACTTTTCTGACTGTACTCTGCATTAATTTCCTACATAAATATGAGCTGTGGCTATGGAAGAAATTGACGTAATGGAGCTGTACCTCTTGAAAAGATGCAATGAAGTTAGGTCATAACTCAAATAACACACGATAATGGTTTTTGGAATTGACAAAGGAGAAAAATTGAAGTTAAAAAATCATTTTTATAACAATTTCCTCCACTTTACCACCATTTATTTGCTAATTATATTATTACACACTCCTGTACCATTATCATCTTTGTTCTTATAAAAAGTCATGACTCTTCACTTACATCATCTGGTTGTATCAATGCCAACATAAAAGAAGTATGAAAGTAAGTGGGCTTTGATAGTTACTCCATTTCAAATGGAAAAAGCTATTTTCATACTTGTATGGAGTATGCAGGTATTGTGTAGTAATAAGTATATAGTATAAGATATGATGAGTATTTAGCCTATAATCTTGCTTCTGTCTTTTCAAATGTGACTCCTTCTGAACCGCTAGATCTTTCATTCTGCGGTTATGTTTGCCCTCAACCTCCCCACTAGCCAGTCTTATGCATTTTCACCAAATTCGTCATTTTATCAAGCAGTTTTTCTTTGTTTCTGCCGAATCATCAGCCACCACTACCAGCATTATCTAGAATCAAATGGGGGTATTATCTTTCCTCGGTTCAGGGCGGAGGACCTTCGATCAGTCCTAAGTTTCAAAAATTGTCTGATAGATTAATTATCAAACATCATCTACTTTAATAAATAATTATCTTTACTTCAGTCACCTGTGTCTCCTGATTGAATCACAGATATCTTGTGATCTTGTCTGTGCATGCCCTACAGACATGACACAAGCCTGTCTGCTCTCCATGGTGCTGAAAATGTACAAGTCTTATGGATTCACATGTTCAATGTTGAGTAAGAGGCAGCCATGAAATCATTTCTCATTATCTGAACTGAAGTCCTTCTTACAATAAAAAGGGCTGTAGATGTGCTTTTGCCACAACAATTCTTACACCACCTCAGAATAGGCAAACATCTGGATAGGAATACATCACTACCCTCCTCACTAAAGCAGCCATGCTTAGGTCATAACATCGACTCAAATACTGCACTCATAATATGGTGATGACCGTAAAAACGGTAATACACATTTTTAGATACTGCCCTCCATTAAAGGCGCAGGAAATGTTGCTCAACCTGACAATCCGAAGGCAAATCTGCAATTCGTCAATAACACCAAGGGGAGGCGCGCGTCCACTCAGTCCTCACTGTGCGTGTTGACATCAGAGGTGAGGCGTTGAACTTGTGCGTGAACGGCACGCAGTTTTCTTGACCATCTTGTGAAGCGAACAGGATCAGTGTGCGGTGCTGTCATACAGGCCTCACATGTACGATCTTGAGCCTCGTCTTGTCCTCCGCTGTGCACCGGTGAGGGTTTGAGGCACTCCTCCGCTCGCAAACGGAGCTGCCTGCAGAGGTAGGTTGCAGGATTTCGCTTGGTGGCATGACGCTCTGTTTTCATGTGACTTGATGGTTACTACCCTGACAGCATATAAATGTCCCGCCGTGCACCAACGAATATGCTATTACTTCATAGGAGTTTGAAGAGACAGAACTATTCAGCATTCATCATTGCGACTGATCTGAAACAATAATGCAGCTGAATTTCGAGCAACGCCACAGCATTCCTGTGTTGGGCTGGGAAGCGAAACTTGGTGATCACATCAGCTTTTTTTCATATAACACCCGTAACATGACATCTTTAAGGCCAAATTTTGTGTTGGGCGTAACCAATAAGGAATAACTTTACGGGTTCATATTCAAGACTAAAATTATATAATAATAATAATAATAATATATGCATCTGACGGATGATAGGCCATTTAAACTTCATGTGTAGTTGGTCTGAGCAGCACATAAGCATAGTCTATGTAATAGACATTCACATATGGAGATTTTGGATGAGGATATAGGATAACATTCTAAATATGGGTTATTTTACTGGGAAAAGAGACGCCTTACGAAACGAGATATTACCTCTGACGCACTATACAAAGACAATGCATAAATAACATCAAAACAACAAGACCACGTCTAAGTTTCAATATGATGACCTAAGCTACGTAATAATTCCGATTTGCACGCGTGCATCGACCTCACTGAGGAAACTCAGTGGAGTGACATAAAAAAAAGATGAGAGCGAATATTACCTAAAAATTCGGACCTTGCACAAATATATTCCAAGAAACTGAAAATTACTCCAAAGAAGAAGAATGATAACCTACAAAGTTAAAAGCAAGGGATGTTGACAAAAAAAAAAATCTATTGATCATAATGCATACAATTCTGCAGACCATTCCTGCTAACTAAACGTCATAGATAATACGTTTGTACATATGTTTTAATTATTCGTGTTAAATTATTTAATTATTATTTATCATTGTAAGGTTGTGTGGGCTTTCAAGATTACAGTAATTTACTCATTTTTACTTGATTTTTTGCAAAAGAAGTTGCTTTGGAGTTGTACAGCAGGCCAGGTGCGCTGAGAGCCAAACATGGAGGCAGCTGCTAAAATCTATTTTTTGGTTAATATACCTATAAATATTTTCTTTACAGGCATTTTAAGGCTAGTAGCGGTTCGATTATTAAATTAAATATATTGTTTAGTCTCTCTAATGCGATATTAATTTACTTTACCTGCATTGGTCAAATAATTACCGACAAACAATGTAAATAATTATTTAGCCTCTCTTAGTATGCTGATTCAATATCCCAGTTTAGATTGGTCAATTCTATCTATTTGTGCTCTAATCAACTCTGGGGTTATTTAAGTGTTATAGTTAATTCATATTTTTATTTACATATTCATTTAGTCCTTGCAATTCATTTAATTACAAGCAAATGCCAAATGACATTTGACACATAACATTTTCTAAATCTTATTTGTTGATACGGCACCATAGAAAACCTAAATAGAAGAATTGTGGTTTTTGAAAAGTGATTTCGATTTTTATTTATAATGAACAATCCTGACATTGTTATACTTTTATATTAGGGGAATTGAAACAGCGTGTTTGATATTACAGTATACACAATTTGGCTGCGTACCCTTATCACAGATCTAATTATACATAAATGACCGTTCCAACTCTTGAACGGTAACTTATTTTAAGATACGTATATTTTTAACCATCAATACTTTCGATAAATGTTCATGTGCAGAATCAATAATGATTGAGAGAGTACTGAAGGAGCGTCCAATTCTAGGCCATCCTTTTTAGCTGGAGTTTGTGGGGACTGGCGCCCACCAGCATTGAACTCATGAATACCTTTTCAAACACAGCCTTTAGGTTTTCTCAGCCCTAAGATGCACAATGTAAAAAATATAAATCTAGAAAAATGTTTAATATAAATTAATGATATAAAAAAAATAAACGATTAGTCACAAATAAAGGCCACATTTAGAAAGAAAACAACCAGTGAGGCCTTTATATTCTTTATGTGAAAATTCGGCACCGACCGATTTGTTTGTATTAGGATAAGACGGAAGACCCATGCGGAGAAAGTATCTCCACATACCACAATGATATCGTATTTTACTCTGGTCTGTTGCAGAAAATTATGACAATGTCCAATTTTGCAGGGCAATCTAACCCAAGGCTTGATTTTATAATATGCAGTTATAAACACAAAGCAAAATCTTTGCTTGTCATCTTTAAATGCGACAGCAGAATGCCGTCAGTCGTCAGTGCGTGAAGCTTAATAATCTGAGGTGGAGGCCTTGCGCAGCCACTGTGCTGCAACATAACATTCACATTTGTGACATCTGTGAGAACTAGGGCATTGGATATAACCTTGTGACTTTGCTGCTTCTAAGTTGTGGACACTGGATCAGGTGTGCTCTGGTAAATAATTTACTGGATGGCCAACTGATGAAAGTAATTGCAAGTCTGTCTTAATTTGTGAGCCTTTGGAGCGCGTGGTGTGCAGGTCAACAAACAGATGCATATTTTTATATATATCTTTTTAGATGTCGTTGTATTTGACAACTTTATATTTCATTTCCTGAGTTATCATCATCTCGAATTCATTCAAGCTGGCAGTTCAATGCAGGAAGAAATTAGCAGCTTTTACTCGTCTTCTTTAGCCCCTATGTTGGTGGAAATGTTTCGCTTTTGATCTAAATAAAGGTATGTGGGTAACTCGTAAATATTGTTGCTGTAAGCAGTAACTACTCAAAGCACTTTCCCAAATATGCTTTAGCAACACTGAAATTCTAAATATTTCACTAGGAGATAATAAAGTTTCGTAGAGATATATTTTGTATTAGTGTCTCTGTCACGTTTTGAGATAGTTTTATGAAAGAAGTTGATAAAGGTTCATTTGGAGAGTTAAAAAAGGACACGTGGTGAGCATGTACCATTGGCTGTGCAGGGATGGTAGTGGTCTAATAAAAGATTCAGTTATGGTTAATATGTTATCACTGCAGCCACTACAATGAAGTTAGGTATTATAAAATATATGTTTAACTTGGTAATGAGACCTATTACTAATACCTTACTTTGGAGGTAAAAAACTACTGTTATGAATCAAGCTATTACGACAGGCTTGTATTGTGCCTTCCTTTAACAAAATAATAAAAATTAAAAGGTGTGTGATCGAAACAAAATAAATATAAAATCCAAAAAAAAAATACCAATTGAATAGGGAATATTTCGCGATATATTGTTATTACTTGTAATCTAATATGTGTAACTTTCGAAGGAAAATCACCGGTCAATTTTGTTACAAATTGTATCCTCTCTTGAACCTGAAGATATTCCAACATAATCATTCTCACAATCTGCATCGATTAAAGGAACTTAACCGAACTGCGGCGCCTGTCTTTATTAACCACTATTATTTTCGTTTTCAGTGCATTGACAGCTCATGACGTTACTCAGTCCAGTTGAGAACACAGCGCTCTCGCTCTTGTAATAACGCCCCTCCTTCTCGTCTGTGTAGATCTCGCGAGACTTCCCGTGTTCGCCGTGGCTGACCGTGGTTTTGCAGCAGACAGAGGGAGAAGGCAGGCAGCATCATGGCGGACAGAGACAGTGGAAGTGAGCAGGGAGGAGCAGCCATGGGCCTGGGCTTCGGTTCTATGCACTTAGCGACAGGAGGGGCGGGTACTGCTTCCGGGCTCCAGCACGAGACACAGGAGCTGGCGTCGAAGCGGGTTGACATCCAAAACAAACGCTTCTATTTGGACGTTAAGCAGAACGCGAAAGGCCGCTTCTTAAAGATAGCTGAAGTCGGGGCCGGTGGAAACAAGAGCCGACTCACTCTCTCCATGTCCGTGGCGGTCGAGTTCCGTGACTATTTGGGAGACTTCATCGAACATTATGCCCAACTAGGTCCCACCAACCCAGGTCTGGTGCAGGACGAGCCCAGGCGAGCATTGAAAAGCGAGTTCTTGGTTCGAGAGAATCGGAAATACTATATGGATCTGAAAGAGAACCAGAGGGGACGGTTTCTGAGGATTCGACAGACCGTTAACCGGGGGCCCGGTTTGGGATCCACGCAAGGCCAGACGATCGCATTGCCAGCTCAGGGACTTATTGAGTTTCGCGACGCTCTGGCTAAACTTATTGACGATTACGGTGTGGAGGACGAACCTGCAGAGTTACCAGAAGGGTCATCATTGACTGTGGACAACAAGCGGTTCTTCTTCGACGTCGGATCCAATAAGTATGGTGTGTTCATGAGGGTAAGCGAGGTGAAGCCCACCTACCGCAACTCAATCACGGTGCCCTACAAAGTGTGGTCCAAATTTGGGAATACTTTCTGTAAATACGCCGAAGAGATGAAGAAGATCCAGGAGAAGCAACGGGAGAAGAGGGCATGCGAGATGCAGAAGCAGCAAGAGGAGATGCAGGCGGACGATGGAGATGAGGATTGATATATAGAGAGCAAAGAAATGCAAAAGTAACATAAATAACAAGATAAATATAATTAAAAACTCTACTGTATAAAGAAAGAAATCTAAAGATTTAACTGTAATGGTTTAACTCCAAGGGAGCATCACCCACAATATAAGAAGTCTACACAACCTGACAGTTCTGACATGTTGTCACTCATCGCTGGATGTTTTCCCACTTACCCACCATTAATACAGTAACAGGCTGCTAAACAAAGTAATAACATTATATTTGAACATTGTTTCATACTTGACAAACAATATTGAATGAGTGTTGATTTCCCTTATTAACAGAAAAAAAAATTTTTGTACCAGTTAAAGCTATTGTAAAAAGTGTTTGCAAATGTTCAAAAGGAATTATTGCAGAGTTTTGAGGCATTTCCTTTTTACGTGAGCTTATGACTTCAGCACAAATCAGATATTTTAATTTTTAAACCAAAATTCAAACACTTTGTAAGAGGTTGTCATGTGTACTTGCCATCCTATTTACCCTTTACCTGTGAGTAGAGATGTGTTTACACATAAATCATATGAGGGCTAGGCCTGTTTCGGGAAACTGGTTAGATGTAATGCAGTATAAAAGGAACATATAGACATTTCATGAAATGAAATGAGTGCTATTTGTTGTGCAATATATATATTGCAAAAAAAAAAATCAAATATATTGAACTGGTGGATGGATCTCGATATTATGACATTTGCCAGAGAAATTCAAAGAAATATTAATATTGTACTTATGTTTCAATTGAAACTGTTGCCATGCAGATGGATATATTATAGACTACGTTTGTGTCTTGCTGTTAATGCAATGTGTTCATTTTAAAGGTACTATAAATGTGTATTCGATAGGGAAAATGCAGTAACAACATGTAGCAAATAGCCTGATTTTCAGATTACTTAACAAGACAAATGCCTAAACATTACAGTGCTGATTGGCTTAATGGTCTGAACAAAAGGTGGTAAAATTCTGCAGCGCATTATTGGTTGGTACATCTGAAACATTTTGTGGTCTTTTTCAGTCATGAAAGTCTAAAAGGTGCCAAGGAGTGCTGTTGCTGCATGTTAACCTGCGCTAAAATCAATTCCGTTGGTCTCCCAAAATATTGGCTCAAGGACTCTTCCATATATTTATCCACCTATAGTGTATGAATCTGAAGTTTGAGTACCGATCTCCATACAAAGATCCGGAGTATTTGTAGTGGAAGTCATTTTAAAGCGTGATAGTAAAAAGAGTGACCTTGTGGAACTGTTATTAAAATATCCCCCTCAATTAAAATATCCCCATCACACAATGAGGAGGGCCACAGAGGAGCATGTGTTGATACGTTAGGGTGAAGAAGGTTAAATCCACCTGTTTGTGAACCTCCAGTTGTGTCAGTGTCAGCCTGTCCGTAAGATTTGGCAACTTCAAGTTCAGTGGCTTCTTTGGATACATAATCTTAGCTCTACTCCTAGACCTTGAAGTCCACATTTACCAGGGAGTGAATAGATTCAGTTTTGGTCTAATTGTAATTATTTAGGCTGCCACACGGAAAACAACTGGTTCTAAACCAGTTCAGTCACATCTCATAGATGTGTGAAAGCAGTTTTATAAACTCTGTCAGTAAATTCCAGAAAAACTGGCAACAATCAGATAGTCATATTTACCTCAGCATTGAGTTGAACAATTGCTCCCATGTTTAGATTGACTGGAAACCAGCAAACACGCCTGTCCTTGACCACCTATTTTTGCGCCTCTGCTTTAGGCTAAACAATACCTGTTTTGGAGCATCCTCTTCAGCATATAAACAACCTGGTGCCTTACACACTCCGCATGCTTACATGCTGGCCTGGTGCTTTGGATTGCAGTTTGGCTTCTCGTTGTTTTCTCCCCCTTTCTTCCATTTTTGTCTCATCCCTTTGTGTGCTAGCACACAACTCGTGGTGCTAAGGGTTTGTTTCAAATCCTGAAGAAATATTTGGATCTGAATTTTTAACTTTTTTTCTGTTACCCTCCTTCTTCCTCAACTCCGTTGCCATCCTCAGCCATCCAGGTATTGGCCTACATGTAAACATGGAAGGGGGTGGTCACCTAGATTCATGAAAATGCAGAAGAGTGGGCTCTTCACTAGCGAAGCGCATTAGCAGGGGCTGATTGGGGGACATCTGTGCCCCTTTTAAAAAATGCTCATTCAATGGCTCGGATGGATATGTGCAAGTTGTAAATCGCTCAATTAATGGGGATCATCAAGCATGTCTTGTTTTGTTTTATGTTTCTTTTACCTTTTCAGCGTTATTCCACATTATTTGCAATTTTGGAATGTTTTCGCACATAAAAAATATATCTATTTTTTCTGTGCAGCATTCCATCACTGTGTGCAATATCGTATGTGCCAATGGTGGCAAAATATGTATATGAATTAAATATATGATTACTATTTGAAAGCATGTGACTGAATTCCATGTTTATTTCTCACAAAGGAGTTGTATGCCTTTATTTGCACTTAAAGCTCCGTCCTAGAGGAAAATAGAGCTAACCAAGGTCTTAGCAGCCTGTTGGGTCAAGAAGTTCACTACTTGAAACAGAACAAAGTCACTATAAGTATGCCTCTTTTAAGGAAAACCGTAAAGTTGGCTTAGGGTTGTCAGAGGCCGAATATAAACATGATGGGGTTTTTGTTAAAAGGAAAACTTTAAAAACTGTAAAATCTCGACTTAAGCTTTAAGCCAGGAAAAGGTGCTTTGGTCCAGTCCTCATTAAGGTGTATGGTGAACTGTCTTCAGTGGATGTTGTGTGTAGCACTTTGCTTTCCCATGTCAATGAAATTCCTGACCGATACTTGTTTAAGGTGATCTCAACAAAGAATGTCGTTTTCTCTTATGTCGGCTTTTTATTTTTAAAGAAAGGTATTTGATTTGCTCATTTTGGTTTTGATGCATCGTAATTTATGTACATTTGAACAAAAATTACAAATAAATTTTATTCACCCATGAGGGAAATCTACATTCAAAATGTATGTGTTTTATTTTTTTAATATTTCATTTCCCATTGATGAAAGCAACAAATCTCAAAAGTCTACACAGATAAGAAGCATGTTTAATTGATGTAGTGTTGTCCATGTTGTCTGACTCTATATTTTCAATGATATTAATGGATAAAGCTCAATTTTACAGCCTGTAAGTGCAGACATTGCAATTGCAAATATCTGGTGATTAGTTTATCAGAGAGTTCTACAATATTTCTCTATATGTAACAGCAGGCTGTAAAATAAAGCATTACTTTGTTCCCCAATCAACCTGACTGTATGCAGTTTGTGATTATCTGCATGATCATTTCTATCAGTATGATAACGGCAATGATTATACTACCCAGAGCAACAGGCCCCACCTTCCTTAGGTTAAAACTTTTATCAATTTGGTCTGATAGGGTTATAGGCCACAGGTTAGATTTAACTTATAGATAATTTAAGGATAATGATGTAGTTTTTTAATTGGCCATACATTGTCAATTATGTGATTATTAGCAGTCTTTGTGTTGCTGCCTAAAAAAAATATAGATGTGATGACATATAGATCTTACTAGAACACCAAGGTAGAGAGGACTGTGTGTTCTCCATAACCACTTACCAAAATGGCATATTTAGAAAATGGTTATAAAGATGAGCTAAGTTTTATATCCCACTACTACAACCAGTCAAAATCTTTGTGGACATGCCCAAATGCATCTCTGCGGAGCAAATGTATTCTGTTGTTGGGTTGATGTCAAGTCAATTGTTTTGTCCCCCACCTTGAAAGGGTGTAAAACAAAAAGGAATGTGCTTAATTGACGTTGACTCCGTCCCAGATGCCAAATTAGGGTTTGTTCTTCATCCAAGGACCCACATTGAGAATTTGGTTAAGATCATCACTTTGTACAGCACACGTGGAAGGAACCAGAAAAGAATCTGTGATGAATCTTTATGTTAAGCCAAGTGTGTTTCAGTGAAATCATGATCTAAAATTCATATAAAACCATGACTGTTCAGTCATGCTATTTGTGAGCACGACAGTAATTTACCACAAAAACGCAGCTAGTGAGGTTAAAAAGCAAGTTGTGTCTGTTCTGGATTTCACGCTGCTGACTGAGAGAGAAATACTTGCTCAAATGTATATTTTATGGCTGCTGCAACATGTTCATCACCTGATCACTCCCAGACGCACTGAAAACTGTTAATGGCGCATCCTTCTTCCCCCTGCTGTTTTACCATGTGTCTGATACATGTTTTGTCAGGGTGAGGCGCCAATGAGCTTCAGAAAATGTTCAGAAGTGCAGCCCTTCCTTTACCATTGCTTCCATTTTCATTCATTTTTTACAGTCTGTGCTTTACTGTGAAGGCAGCATGGCCCAGACTGTGGTGACGTATTTCCTAACAGGCTTTTCTGGCTATGGCCAGCAGAGGGGGCTCTTTACCCATGAATGCAAGACCCACCGACATGAGGGAGAGGCGCTCCAGAATAACCCTTTCGTTTGGAGGAAACAACAATAATGCACAAGCAAATGTAAGCATCCACTGTACGAAATTACATCTAAAAAAACAAACAAACGTGCGTTGAATACTGTTTTGGATTACCATAAACAATCTAGACCAGTATGTGTGCCCTAATAAACAACCTGAGTTCATGTATGAGAGTTACATTCCCTGACTTATTATTGATATGTCAGTTATTGAATCCCTCAAACAACATAAAACAGTGTGTTTTCAGATT
Source organism: Lophius americanus (assembly GCA_037951165.1). Lineage (NCBI taxonomy): Eukaryota > Metazoa > Chordata > Actinopteri > Lophiiformes > Lophiidae > Lophius > Lophius americanus. The sequence goes on from JBBDHG010000061.1 coordinate 3,502,938, forward strand.
TTCCTCTAACATTCAAGCAAAAATGAAGTATCTACTACTGAAGTTTTTAACCTTAAAGAAAATTAAATAAATTAAAAATATATATTATTTTTTTTGTCTATTTAAGAGTTAAATATACTGTTAACATCAAACCTCTTATTTTCTGGGTGGGACAGCAGTGACGTAAAGGAGCAGCTGGAAAGTTTACACGTTCTTGGTCTTTTTTCTCTTCCCTTTTTTTTTGAACAACTTCTACATTGTGTGGTTTCATCTTCCTTAATCGCTTTCTTCCCCTTTTTTCAATGTATAAATTAGTCTATACATATGTGTGCGTGTGAGTGTAAGAGAGCGAGAGGGTGTGTGTGCGAGTGTGTGTGAGAGAAAGAGAGAGAGAGAGAGAGAGAGTGAGAGAGAGACATTATGGAATGCTGTGATGTCATCAGCCCAGTCATACACACAAAGACAAGGACCCACAGGCGCTCTGACTCGCAGCTAAGTTAGCATATGCTGCTGTGGAGCGGCTGTCTACATCCTACTGTGAGTACATCTGCAAATTCTAGTCTTTTCCTACTACTCCCTTTATTTCTCTTCTTCCGCTGTCCATTCCTCCTTTATCCCGAGTTTCTCTCGTTGCACCCTATATTGTCTTTAAAAGGCACACATTTGTATTCCTCCACTGTGATACCCCTCAGTCTGAGACAGGCTTTCGTTCCCTCCAAGTGCTGCCTGTGGTAGCCATTGTTAAACTTGTCGCTGTGATTGGAGGGGATAATCTCAGTGCCTTTCTTAGAGAAACCGGGTCTTGCTGTCCTGATCACATGACACTGTGTTTTTTTAAATTTTATTTTTATCTCCCTCTTTCTCTCTGACAACAAGTAACTGACCTTGTCAAAGAGGAGTTGCAATCTCATGAGAGCTTAAGGGAGAAAGGACCATGCATGGGTTTGGAAAGGGATGTGCAGTGGGGAGGGAGACAGTGGGAGGGAGGGAGGCTCCTGATGACAGAAGATTCCCATACCCTTAGAATCTCCTCCCATTCTAGGCTCCAGTTTCTCTGTCAGTTTAGAAACAGAGTTTGGGCTCTTCCGTATATTCGAAGGGAGCGACAAGATAGCCGATTGGAAGAAAGTAAGTTTCTGGAGATTACAAGACATTTGGAGGGAACTGCAACTTTAATAGAACATAGCATATTTTTAAAAAAGTTTGTTTCAAGTGTTGTCTGTTCTTTTTTCCTTATAGATTGGCTCAAATATGACCTCCAAAGACAAAGCAAACTGAATCTCGGTAGGGTGGGGAGGCTGCGAGCACTCCACAGAAAGGAGCAGGACCTTCTGCCGTGTGTGTGTGTGTGTGTGTGTCTGCGTGCCTGGTTGTATGCGCCTGACCGTACAGAATGTACAAAATGCGCTTTCGTTTACAAAGAAGATTCAATAAATGTAAATAAGTGATTTTAGGATAAAGAAGTTGCGGAAGTCTCCATCTACTGACATGAGACTATAAACCACTACCGTCCTCTTCAAGGAGCTGCAGGCCGTAGGACAGTACCTCCTCCATCCAACTGCTTGGCCTAATTAACCGCTTCATCAGACGCCATCATGCTGCAGCAGATTCTGAAGGACATGTACATCGACCCTGATGTACTGAATGCTCTGAATGAAGACCAGAAAAAGACTCTGTTCCTAAAAATGCGCCAAGAACAGGTGCGGCGCTGGAAAGAGCGTGAGGAGAAACTGGAGAGAGAAGGTGGGGATGCTGAATGCAGGCGACCAAAGCCGAAAAAAGGTAACCAGGCCAACCCAACAGAACCACCTCAAACTTTTTTAAATTTCCTTCTCGAACCTTGAAGTTGAACCTTCATGTTGTTGAGACAAAGGTTTTGCTAGAAAACCATTTGCAGGATTAGATGACGAGTCATTCAAGTCAAGATGTTTCATGGCGTACTGTGACTAACCTCATGGAGAATTATAGAGCCTGAGAGGAGTCCTGCAGGAGCATGTGGAGAGGCAACACTGTCATTACTGTAACACATGTTTCTCATGATCTCAGCTGATTCATCATGTTCCGGACATATATTTTATGTTTCCTTAAATGCAAACAAACACCAATAGCTCCACACAAACGTGTTTGTCCTGCTGCAGTACTGGAGACGTGGAAGAAGATGATAGGTAGTCAGAAAAAACAGACTAAAGTTCTCCGCTTTCTATTTATATCAAAGGGGCTAAAAATCCAGGGCAGACTGATGATGTATTAATGTTAACATCACATTCAAAGTTGTTTTCTGCATTTATACAAGTGAAGAATATGTAAGGGTTAAATAATACTCACACTCAACTGAGTGTATTATAGTCACAAAGAGTTTACAGCACACATAGTTGGCTACCAGGCTGTAACTTGTAGAATTTGTTCCCAGTCACAACATATGACATGACACAGAGAGGCAGACAGAGAGAAATAGTTACTGGCTCAGAGATGTCACTTTGTCACTTTGTATCTGGAACACACATCGGAGGAAAATAGGCGGTAAATAAAAACCAACCATAATGCTTTGATACAATAAGTCAAAATGTCAAAGGGATGAATGCAGTGGGAGTGTGGATGGTAAATAGATTTATTAGGAATTGGTTGTAGGGCCAAAGTGTCAACCTTTTAAACACAGTCACGGGAAGAGAAAATGAAAGAACTAGAAACTCAGTCTGTCCTGAAACTGGTTTGACGTGTATAACAGAATCTTGCCGGACTGCATTTTGTCTTTGCTGGTAGCAAGTCTTATGAGCAATGCTTGGTGTCATCACTGTGACACAACCGAGTGCTTGATTTTTATATTTCAAGGAAAAACCCAGGTTAATAAGGGAAAGTACGCAATATGAGGAAGTGTCCTTAACTGGGTTGCTATATTATTTTTATATTTAAAAATGTTTTTATACTGCTGCTCCACTACATCTCACAGGCTTTTATTGTTCTATCTGCTCCAATACATTTTGTTGGACAGCTTTTGTTATTATATACTTTTTAAGTACTTGTTGTTTCTGATTAAATAAGAGTAGCAAAATGCCCCTTAATGTGTTTTGGAACATTTCCTGCTTCTCAATTTAACTTTGTATTAAACCCTCTTGGATTAGCAATAAAACACTAAATTCATAAAACTGGAAGCAGGAAAAGTTAACTTTTTGGAGGTATGTGGTTGTCACATTACAAACACATGATGACCTTGTGGAACAGTTTAGGAACAGTTTAGGAAAAAGTTTAAGTCAGCACAATCGCAACCCCTTTTGCTGTCTGAAATAACCTTGGCATTAACCCTAAGCCTTGAAACCTCACCTTAAATAATATTTAACATACCATTGTTTGGTATATATATTTTTTCAATAACATACTGAATTAGCATACATACTTAGAACCCACATTCGCTAAAGTTACGGATGTGAGTTGAATGCATGATCTTTATTTATGTGTAGCATTTTCACAGTTTTGTATTGATACTTTAATGTAGGCAAATATTTGATAAATGTTTCAGCCCCTGCCAACTCACTCAAACGTGACTTAAAGCTAACGAACCGCAGTACAGTTGGTTCATTAGCTCTGATTGGCAAGGTGATGTGATCTGTCTGGTCTTGGCTAAAAACAAAACAGTGCTTTTCTTATCTCCTAATGACCAGTGCAGCTTACTTGAGGAAGCTGAATCAAGGGTTCAGCTCACATCACATGGTCACTGCTCTTTGCCAACCAGGTTTGCCTGTATAATTCAGAGGAAGTGGCGGATAGTTTATGTTTCTGTGTAAAAATAGGAAATGAGTCAAGACTCAATACTCTAAACAATTAGCAGGAGGGAAAACCGGAAGCATGCAGGAAACGTATGTGTTTGGAAAAACAAAGAGTTTATTTCATCTGGTTGACGTGTGGGAGAGCACACATGATAAGTTTGCTCCAAGCACTTTCAGCATTTAGCCTTTTCTGATCATGAGACTTAACATTAATTAGAGCTCCATGACTGTATGGGAGTTTAGTTTATGTTAGATACAGATGACGACATTCACATGAGGCCGAGAGAAGCTGCAGAGATTCTAACTCAACCTGTTTCAGATTTTTACCCTTGGCATTCCTCCTAAGATATAGAGAGCTTTCTTTCATTTCAGAGACATTGTTTCATTCACTTTGAGAAGATTGTGCGTCGGCACAATCTGTCATGCTTTTACACTGTATTTTAACGCAGCCTATTACAGTAGGGCATGAAATACTGTATACGGCAACATAATGATTACTCTCAGAGGCCCTATACTCAGCTGATATGATTCATCTCACCTTCTCCGGACAATGGCCCAGTAATTTGTATCTGTCATGATAGACTGATTGTGTACCAAGGCTTGTGGTTTCATAGTCATCCTACCCTGTTAGAATTCAATACACAAGGTAAGCTGGCAAAACCAGTTTACCATGAAAGTATGTTATCCTGTTTTAAACCCAACCCACGCTTAGCCCGAGAGAGCTGGTTTCTCTCTCTATAAAAGAAAACTACTGTATATTCCTAAATATGGTCACAAGGCAGCAGCATTGTGTCATTATCGTCCCAAAAGAGCTGAGACAAGGGATTTTGTTTACTCCAGATTTCCAATTTCATTTAATTCAAAGAGCAGGACTAGGCTTAAAGTTGGAATTAAAACATGGTTTCATGTCCACTTTATTCATTGAATAAGCTCTTCAAAAGGATTACATTGATGACAGTATTAAACCCCAGTCCAGTATTTTACCCTGTCACCACCACTTATATGGAGGAGCTGTCTCAAACATTTGTGCTCTGCTGCTCAGGCCTCCCCAGCTGTTACTCCAGTCTGTCTTAAAAACAAAACTGCTGCCTTGACTTTTTAGGTACATTAAGTTTTACTTTCGAATGAACTTGGATTGCTATTAAAGAGATCTCAGGATTTCTCCTTTTTTTCGGTAAAAATTATGGCTGTTGTTTTCCAAATCCTGAAAAGGTGAGAAAAGTTGTTAGATAGATAAAATAAAAAATAGACCTTATACTAAATATGATTTTTTTTTTAATGTTTTTTCCTCCAGCAAACAGTAAAAATGTGAGCTGGCTGCTCGGCAGGGACGGAGATGTGGCGGTCATTGTGATCGGGGAAGTGGACGAGCTGACTTCCAAATTTATTTGCTCAGGATTTGGAGAAAAGACGACGCAGAATCTTCAAACTAATACAATGTAATCACCTCTATAATAAAGACTATGAAAGATATGAATATTTTAAAAATAAATTTGTATTTCAGTGCATTACTGTTTTTTTACCAGCTATACTTCAAAGGCTTATCATGGTTTCTGTCATTAACATTCTTATGATATGGATTTATGGACTGGATAATATAAATTGGGCATATAAATAGTCCTTATTGTGTTTTTCAGCCATCGAACTATCTTAAAGAGCAGAAAAAGTCCAGAACCTGTCAGAACTGAGAGAGAAATTCTCTCCCTTAAAGCACAGCCTGGAATCTCACTGAATTTAAAGGTGTGTATCTAATTTTTTCACACTTATTCTCAAACTATGGAACACAGATGATTAACAGTACTAGAAAAAAAAAACACTTTGAATTGATATTGTTACTTTTGGTTTTCACATGAAGTCATTTATTTTAGCATTAATATTGTTTGTTAAGATTTAAGAATTTTCTACATCACATTTTACATAAAGATAAAGATATAATTTTTAACTTTATTGCCGTTAGTGAAGACCGTCAAGACCCCCCCCCCCCCATAAAAACAGCATTTGCGGCCGGTGATATTTTTGGATTAGTGTGTCTATACTTGGCAGTGTATGAGCTGTTGATTTTGGAATTGGTAGTGAGGTGGTGGTGGTGTCTCCTGTTTCACGCTATCTTTAAAAGAGATTTTCTAAGTTGCCATGGCAACCGTGCACACGCCATGCCAGAGTGAGCAGAGATGGACTGTCTCATTTGGCCTGACCACGATGGTTCTCTGAGCTCAGGCTGCATGCTGCTCACTCATTGGAAATCCAAGCCTCCCACCCAGTGACTGATTATCCTTCAGCTCTAGATTATCCACCTCTCAGATGCGACTTTATGTATTCCTGATTTTTTTAAATGAACTCCTTTTAACTCTTCATCTCCTACTGAAATGACTCAAAGTTGAGGATGATGACGTGTCACATCCAGTATCATCTAACATGGTGTTGTCTCTCCCAACAGGAGAAATGTGAGCAGACGAGCACTTTGCACCCTCTGCTGGTGAGTTGGAACAGCTGCCTGCTGAAAGTCGGCTCTGTGCTCTCATAGCCTGTAATACTGGTGCAATGTCTTTTTTAAACCCACAGGTGTCAGTGAGCGAGCATTCATTACCTTCAGGAACGGAAAAGGCATTTTTGAATCAAATTAATGGTTGAATCTTCCTTTTAGGTTCTACGGTCCAGTTTTAGCAGATAATATATATTATTACTCCCTGCATAGAAGATGGTTCATACAGAAAATAATTGTTGTTGTAAAGAAAGTCGCTGTTTAATAACGCCACCTCCACTGAACGACACATTCTAAAACACATATCCCAAAAAGGGGTGACAAAGTAGATGGTTAAAAAAGTACTTGTTAAATCTTGGAGATTTTGTCTTTTTATGGCAGTCCCACCCACTCTGCCTAACAGGAAATGGTGGTTAGGTCAGCTGTCCCTTCACTCCCAGCCTCTCTGCAGATCATCTTTCTTCCAGCATTCTCCTTCTCTGTGTTCCCGTTCGTCTAAGCTGCCGCACCCCTCATAGCTCTCTCTCGGGAACAGCTGAATCGAGCTGTCCTCCTACAAGCTCCATCATCGCTCCAGTGTTGGGTTATCTGGGGAGTTTTCTCTCCACTTCCTTCTGCTTCTCCCTCTTTTTATTTTTACGTGCACACACATACATGTGTGTGTGTGTGTGGGTTTGTGCAGGTGACACACATTGCAAGAACAGCTGAATCACAGAGGCAAGGCAGGCTTTCTAGACTGCCCTAGAACAGATGGTTGGTGAACTTGATCAGGGAATTAAAACGCCAGAGATAGAGAATGCATCGGTCGCAGATGGATGGGATTGTGGGATAGTCTCCTGAGATTTAGGCGCGTGAGCTCTCCTCTGTTTTCCCTTGTCTTTGTCACAGAAGGAAATGCCTCTTTTTTGCTTGTTATATCGACCAGACTCTATATGACAGTCCCAAATACAAATCCGGACAACCCAGGGTGATGTGGCAACAAACATACACACTTTAGGAGGTGTGGTCAATTTGAGGGCCAAGAAACCACAGTTTAGTCTTCCCTTTGCAAGATGGATATTTTTTAAAGGTCTCATTTGTAAATAGTATGGACGCTGTCTAGAAACAGGGAGGGGGCTGGTTTGGTGCTGCATATGTGCTGTGGATGTTGTTAACGCTCTGCAGGTTTCCTTCAGTCGATTTAGAGAAAGAGAGAGCGAGGGGGAGAGAGAGAGTTCTTTATCTGGTTTTCATGTCTCATTGATTTCCATGTCATCGTATAGTTTCCTCTCCACACATCCTTAAACTTAATCAGTCATATTTCTGTGTGTTTCATTATCTAACGATGTAGCCTTATCATTACATGGAGGATCATTTATACAGCACACATGAAAATAATTCCACTGTACGTGAGAAAGCTGTCAACACTGATCGCACCCTTTTCTGCCCCTTTGTCACTTCCTCCGAAGCCCAAGACAAAGTCGACCATTGCGATTGAGGAGAAGTCAGTTCCCCAGACCTCCATCTGCAGTAGCCTTCCCACGAGAGCTGGCCCTGTCACTGTGAGACCAGCTTCTGCAAATGCAGCACCAGGCTCTATCAACACAAGACCGACTCTTGCAAATCTGAGGCTGGCCACCGCCGCAAATTCAGCTTCCCCTAGCAGCGCTGTCAAAACGGACTCTGGGACAACGTTACCGACCCAGGAAGACCTGCACACACAGGAACCTCAGAAGCCCCCGGTATCGCAGGATGTGAGAGGTGAGTGGAAATAGCATAATGGGTAGGCAGAAGGCCATTTTGTAATATTTAGCAGGTGGATTTTCTCCCACCCTTACCGTAGGTCTTTAGTTAAGTATGTATATACAGCAGCTGGCCTTCAGAACTATACTCTCGCAATTAAGCTGATTAAGTTGCCCTCAAATAACCTCACTGTGACAGTTGGTGATACTGCGTAACCACCCCATAGTACAAGAGACAGTAATATTTATCTAGTGGAATACAGTGGTTAAAATAATGTTCAATGCTTATAAGTGCATAACTGCATAGACACTCACTGAAATCACCAAGGATTAACCACTATTACTCAGAATGACATTATGCTGCATGACAAATAGCATATATTGCATACATCTCAAATAATTGTCATTACTAAATAATAAACTCTCAACAGTCAGTAACGTTTCTTATATCGCCATCAATACAGCCACAATGCCATTAAATGTAAGTAGCACAATCAGGATTGAACAGCATTTCCTCCAGCCAAGCTGCTGGACATAAGCATATGTGCCCAAAGGTGAACTGGCACTGCCAGACCACTTCATCTGGACCTCATTCACACCACAAGAGAAGCAACCATCTAAACAAGCTATAATCAACAGCTATTAAGATTAATAAAAATTCTCTTTCACTCTCTAAAGCTGTTCATCATTTGAAGACAGTCTCATTTCTACAATGAGTTTTAATTAATTAAATTAAATTAATCAATTTTAAATTTATGTTTACACCAGTCGACCATTACATTCTAACCAATGAGAGGATAAGTTAGAATAACATAGAATATCTTGTTACAATGCACCCTTACAGTTGGTGGGATATTTATTAGGCAGCAACTAAACTTTACACAGTTACAAAACATTTTATCTTCAAATTTAGTGAGTTGAAAGCAGAAAAAATAAGCAACATCGCAATCTGGCCTACTTTGGTGGGGGCAAGATTGTGATGGCTAAACGACTGGTTCATAGTATCCCCAAAACTGCAGGTGGTACCAGTGAGCCAGGGACAGGGTCACAAGCACCTAAGACTCACTGATGGACATGTTGAGAGAAGGCTCACCATTATCCCACAGAGGAGCCACCGTAGCTAAGAACTATTGACAAAGTTAATGCTCTGAAAGAAATGCGTCAAAATATAGTGTATTGCAACTTCCTGCATAGGGGGCTTGCGTAGCTGCAGTGTCCAAGCTATCTGCTGGCCACTAAGATGTAAGGGTGTGGCCTGGTCTGAGTTATCATGTTTTCTTTAACATCACGTGGATGATCAGTGTGTGTTATCTGCGGAAGTTAGAACACAAAGATGCACTGGAGGAAGAGGTAAGCTGGGGGAGGCAGTGTGATGCTTTGGGCAATGTTTAGCTGGGAAACCTTGAGTCCTGCAATTCATGTGGATGTTACTTTGACATTAACCAACTACCTAAACTTTGTTGCGGACCAAGTACACCCCTCCATTGAAATGGTACAGTCCATTTCTCAATCCAATTCGGCCTCTATGTGATGTTCTGGATTGATAAGTCTGATGCATGCAAGTCTGATGCATGCAAGTCTGATGCATGCAAGTCTGATGCATGCAAGTCTGATGCATGCAAGTCTGATGCATGCAAGTCTGATGCATGGGGACCCCGCCTTGCAACTTAGAGTTACAGGATCTGCCGTTAACGTCTAACATGCCAGATACCACAGCACACCTCAAGTCGTCATTTGGAGTCCATGCCTCTATGGGTCAGAGATATTTTGGCAGCAAAAGAGAGATCTATGCATATAAGGCCGATGGTAAAATGTTATGACTGATCGATATAGCATATGGTTTAGTATTTGTAGTAAAAGTGTAAAGGAGTTTAGTTAATGTCAGTAACCCAAGACAAAAATGACAAAATAGTTAGACTGAAACAAAAACATAAATTACATATCCATCTGCAATTTCAGCACCTTGGACAGTTCCGTGGATTTATAAAAATATAGCACCTGCTGATACATCAGACTTTCACAAACGTCAGCCAGAGCACAGATTAGTGAGTCAGGCTGAATTTCATGTCCAGCCGAAAACCCTTTTACCCCACACTTTCTCTCTGCTACTAGATAATGGAGGGGGTTGATATTATGTTGACATAGAGGAGGTATTTTAGTAATTGTGCCAACATAAGGGGGTCATATAAACAAAAACTCCCTGCATATTTATTTATTTAGTTGTTATTTAAGCACTCCTATATTCAACTTCATTCACATAATCAACAGAAATATATATCCAAACTGTGAAAGATTGTGGGTTAAATGGTAAACACACATATACATGGTGTTATTCAAGTCTGATAAACCATTGAAAAAATCGGTTAATAACAGCCTGCATTTTCTCTTTCACACACATTTACATTGATGGCAGAGGCAACCATTCAAAGCACCAACTACTCATCAGAGGTATCAACCATTTACAAGAAGACTCACATACCAATGGAGCAGATTATGGGAGCCTTTAGGGATTTTCCCCAACGATACACCTATAGCCAGGGAACTTTCTGATTATCGGATGTCATGCTGTACATTTCCTACCAAAAATGCTTAAATCGTTGTCAGTATTGACGATCTCATCTGATAATCACACTGAATCAACAGAGACTTCTATTCCACTCTTAGACTTATAATGGTGTTATTTTTTTTAGAGCCTAGCAGAACACAGTTCAGTTCTCAGTGCTACATCAAGGAAGGAAGGATTTATTTTCCCAAACCCATGTGCTTGCCAAACAGTGCTTCAGCCCACTGGAATCTTTATGGTCTGGCAGAGCAGCATGAGAATAGCCTGGAGGGAGGAAAAAAAAGCTCAAGCGACTTGGATTTGTGAGGTGGTACCGCATCGCCTCCACACACCTGCTTGTTTAGTAGTGCCTCCATTTTCTCAGTTTCAGAAGTGAAACTGTCAAATAAACACTCTAGTTTAATTATGGTGCATGATACTAGAGCCTGATCAAGTCTGACAAAGACAGAAAACACGTCCTCCTCTTTTGTTATGTTGGCTGAAACAGTTTATTTGTAAGCATTCTCTTTTTTCGATTATTATTATTTATATTATTTAATTTATTTAGTCAGAAGTCAGTGGGAAAGTCATTTTTTTCTTTTTCGGCTTCTCAGTCTTTGTCTATGCAGATGTTGTATAGATAGTATGGAATCCCCAGATTTTTCCTCATAACACAAATCTTGATCTTTAACATAATTATCATTGTCGTCCTTATCTTACATTATGTTGTGAAGATCTTTTTTTTCCGTTCTTACACTACCTGTCTGAAGACAGGAGCCAGTTTCATGAATCGACCACACTCCCATTCACCATACAATGACCCAGTTATGCAGAAAAACCGACAGTGCCGGGGTGGAGTTAGCACCATCCAGTGGAAAATGGGGACACTGAAAGAAAATATAGAATTGGATAGAACTGCTTAATTTCCATAGGGTCCCTCTGCTGGAAAAAGATCTATCCTACAGCACATTCATAGCACTTACAATGCAACATGTATAACTTGTTTTGTGATTATTATTTTTTGAATTATATAGCCTTAGATTAAAACGTAAGCGGCATTCTTCAGTATCTGGAGATTTTCTGATTTATATTATTCAACAATAATTTAATATATCAATATATCAATGTAAATACTCCAGAGGAACACAACTCAATATCACAAAATGACACAGTGACAGTTCCTCAGGCTTGAGATTATGGCTTTTTATTCCTATTATAATATTTTTGCCAGCATGTTTTACATCATTGGTTAAAAACATCCAAAAGCAGGAAAATTGATCCTTAAACTATTTCAGAATTTCTTCCTCCCTTTCTGTGGTGTCTGATTCATTTTATCATCCCTGTCTGTATCATCCCTGTATATTCATCCCTGTCAGTTCATAGTAGATTTTGAATTTGAAAGCTCTTAATGCAAGTCTGAATAAACCCAGGTTGCTTTAAGGACCCATTTGACATCCAATGACTCACATTTAGAGGTGGTCTTCTGCAGCATATGACCTCATTCTTTCAACAGCGTGAACATAAGTGTGTCCCTGTCCATCAGGAGGCAAAACTAATCTTTTAAAAACTGAACTAAAATTGACTGAACGTTGAATTTAACTATGTTTGAGTTTGATTTTACTTTTTCGTTTGAATCATATAATAAATCAACTGACAATATGAACATGATTTGTAGACTCTGTAGAGTTAATGTTATGTCAAAGTAAAACATGTGTTGCGCATACATGGCAACCTCAGTGGAAGGCACCTTTTAAGAAGAAGAATGTATTAAAAAAAAATTTAAATATCCCTAGAATCCATATAAAAAAATGAAAAGGCAGTTACACACACAGGTACATAAAAGTTTGATTTAAACCCTAAAACAAGCAAAAGTTCATTGAATTGTGAAACAACTCTCAACCACGGGTACTGAGCTGTCTTGCAGAGCCATGTCACCACATTAAAATAAGTCAAAAGGACAGATAATAAGTAAAATTTACAGGTATGCCATAAAATCTGACCTGTGTATGTTGCAGAAATATTCACTGTTAGAATTGAATACCACTTTTTACCTCAATAGGCAGTAACCCAATAGCTCCCCACTGTAATTTTAGCTGGGAGATGGATTTGAGCGATGAGTTCACATAGAGTCATAAGCTTTTTTTGTGTATTGTTTAATGTAAGTGAACAAATCATGCTCACAAATGTATAACCACCTAATAATAAGTTCAAAACACGAAGTTCCAATGAAAAATTAACAAAATAATTAACAGAGAGGGAGATGTATAATATTTTTGTGCGGTGCTGACACCGACCCATATCAATGCTCTCCGTCCTTGTATGCTAAGCTTCTGTCTAGTAACAAATCCGTTTATGTAGACATGTGCTATAAGCTCATATTTTGTTTAAGGTGATGTATCAGCTGGATCATTTTTTAAAGAACAGAGACAACCAAAACATTTTGGAAAGAATAATCCAAAGGATGCGTTTCCAATTTACAATGGTTGCATGTGTGTGAGCGTGCAACCACATCTTCACTGCTTACAAGATCAGTGGGTGATGCCAGGACAGGAAATGAGATGAATATGGGAAAAATTTAAGGTGTAGAGAAAGAAACAGCTGGTGTAGTAGGAGTTAAGGTGGGTCGAACAAAGCATAGCATAGATGTGACTTGACTCTGGTCAAAAAAAAAAAAAAAAACTGTCCGTCCATGACAATGGCAGGAAGCTCATTCCAAGGGCAGGATGAGGCTGACTAGGATAAATCTCATGCTTCAGCTGTTTTCTTTTGAATGTTGGTAATGACAAGGGTTCCTCCACCCCAAGAGTAAAGACCCACACATATTTGTAACAAACAACAAGTAATCTATTCTGTTCTGTTATAGATGTGTAATAACAATTACTCCATGGAGCTAGAGAAAACCTGATTAGCAAGAATTTACATATGCGATTAGATGCCATATCAAAAAATAATAATATTTAATTGAAACAGAGATGACTCGATAGAAAGATTTAATTTCAAGTTTAAAGGAGATTCTTTAGCTACAACTGTAAATCGTTGTTCAATCAGCTTGACTTTTTTTAAAGGTTGATGGATAGGATACATTTTTAATCACATCTGAAGGAAATTATTATTATTATTCTAAAATCCAGGTTTTAAAGATAAATTCACAAGAAGTGTTTGTATGATAAATAATTTCAATAACGCAATTTTAATTTTATTTACTTTGTGTAAGTTATTTGTTTCTAACTCAACTTCTCTCCATTTTAAGTTGATTTCAAGTTATTAAACCAAATATCTTCTTCTAAAATGCCTGGATAATTGTCATTTAAGATATCGCAAAAATGCTTTGATAAAGATGTGTGTCATCTGCATACAGGTAAAAGCGAACAACATTATAATTCACATAAAGGGGACACAGCGTGTAGACTCAGTGGAAGAGTGGTTGTAGAGCTGAAGGCGGACAAGCAGAAATCTGTGGTGTGTATTAGTGTCTGTATGTGTCATGATTTCAGCACGTGAGCATGAAAGTGCATCAATCTGAAGCAGCTGTTGGGTCAGTATGTGTTCAAATGTGTCCATGTTTATAAACCTCTTTCAGTCTTTCCGTCGGCTTCTCTCTCCTCTCTCTTCACCTTCAGAGGGAAGGACACACATTCCAGCATAGCTTCCCGACTCTCGCCCTGGGCGACGCTCAGCCAGAACTGATAAGTGACAGGGGCCCCAGCACCCCCACCCCACCCACCTCCGCATGTTGCTTACACACTCACACACACACGCATCACTTCTCTCCCCTGCCCTTCAGTCCACAGACATGCTGCTCGGGAATTCTCCCCCCCCGAAAAAAAAACCTACCTCCACTCACCTCCTCCCCCCAATCTGACTCCCACCTCCCTTTCTGGCAGAGACGTGGAGGTCTTTAAAGAGATAGATTGTTCTTTAATTTTTGTGCTAGCCTGATCAGTGACACTGCTTCCCGCCCCTTCGTCTTTGTCCTCCCCGTACATTTACGAGCTCGCCTGAGATGTAAGGAGTGGCGTACGAAAGCTCCAATGGGAGACTAATCAATCTCAATGAGTGATTTAATGCAGAGATTCACTCTCATTTCGGTAGATGTTGTCACAGGTATCGTTAACATATATATATATATATATATATATATATATATATATATATATATATATATATATATCCAGTGCTTGTGCCATTTATTTACGACAGTCCACACAGCCATAACACCAACACTCCTCCTTCCTATGTCTCTGTGTCTCTATTAAGCATTCTACTCAGACCTGCACCAAGGCTCTGAGCTCAAAAAACTCTGGCCATGAGTGTGTATTTGCCTGTGACTGCGTTTTTGTGTGTGTGCTCAGTGCGTGCCTGAGTGTGTGTCAGCCTCAATTGCTGGAGCCTATCCAAGGTTTCCGTGGTGACCACACAACACAACGAGACAATCAGAGGCAAGCCCATGCAGCGCGGCAAGAGGACATTAACACAGGAACCGCGGGTCAGAGGGCACAGGAAGGCAGGGCAAGACGGGGATAGGAAGAGATGAAGAACAGGGTGGATAAGACACAACAGCCGCAGGGAGAGGGGCGAGAGAGAGAGTTAGGTGAGGAAGGAGAGAGGGGAGAGTTAACAAAAAATAAACAATAACAAAACCTTAAAGGCTACTCTAGGTCTCTTCTTTTCAGGCCTGCAAGACATCAAGAGCTTTAAAGGTTTCCTGGCCCCAGGAGTGCCGGTGTGGTTTTGGCTGTACCCCGTGTGTGTGTGTGTGTGTGTGTGTGTGTGTGTGTGTGTGTGTGTGTGTGTGTGTGTGTGTGTGTGTGTGTGTGTGTGTGTGTGTGTGTGTGTGTGTGTGTGTGTGTGTGTGTGTGTGTGAGAGAGTTTGTGTGAGAGGGTGTGTGTCTGTGTGTTTGTATGAGAGTGTGTGCGTTTGTATGAGAGTGTGTGTCTTTGTGTGAGAGTTTGTGGGTGTGTTTGTATGAGAGTGAGAGAGTGCTATGCTGTGGTGTTAGTCAGAGATGGCTGCAATGCGTGACAGAATCCATGAGCGGTACGCTTGTGCAAAGGGGTTTGTGTGTGTGTGTGAACATGCACGGACCTGAATGTAACACGATATTCCGTGTGTGTCTTTTGAAATTCATCTGTTCGAGTGTGTGTGTGTGTGCGTGTGCTTGCTCGCACATGTGTGTGTGTCTGAGCGTGAGCGCAGGCGCTCTCACATATCTCTGTCCCCTGGGAATGACGCTAAAAATATGTGGCTCCTCAAGCCTTCTGGTGTCTGAGCAGCGTCTGTCTGCTCTCCATCGCTGTCCCTGTGGCCCTCCCTTCCCTCCGTTTCTCCTCGTCCCCCCATTCCTCCCTCAATTACACCCACTTCCAAACACAGTACCTCAACAAGCTCACACACACGCCAACTACACCCAGCTGTGCCCTCAATACACTTTCACTGAGGGTGACCCCTGCTCAACCAGAGTGGGATGAAGGAAGTAGGATGGAAGGGAGGAAAAGAAGTGTAAAATAATATTTAAAATGTAAGGCGCAGTATTTAGAGATTGTAAAGGTTCTAATGTTATGGACTGGATTCCTGCTTGCACAGAAATACTCTGGCACTCATGTGCAACTGTGTATCAGT
Organism: Lophius americanus; assembly: GCA_037951165.1. NCBI lineage: Eukaryota > Metazoa > Chordata > Actinopteri > Lophiiformes > Lophiidae > Lophius > Lophius americanus. The sequence goes on from JBBDHG010000061.1 coordinate 3,519,043, forward strand.
TAAACCTTGTTTCAACTGGATTACATGGTCTTCAATAAAATTTTATGTTTCCTGTTGCAACAAGATGTTAACATTCTAGTTTACAGTAAAAAAAAAAATCTCCCCTTGTGAAACTGTAAAAAGAAAAAAAATATCTAAATTAAGTGATGATGCGTATGAAAATACCTTTAAGGAAGTATAAAAAAACGGCATTCACCAATTGATTAATTAAAGATCTTAATATAACATGAACAAAATGCTTGAAAATAGGGAACTGCAGGTGCATTGTAACAAATTGATAAATAAAAGTTATTTATTTATTTGTGGATGGTCTTACACATTTTCTAAAAAAAATGTATCTTTTTAAATTCAATTCAATTCCAGTTTTGCTATATATAATTTTTTTTTTTTTAAATACAAGTCAGACAATGCAATCATCTCTCTTATTTCAGATATTGCTGCATCAGAAGCGTGCCGGGGGGCTGCTGTGGATGAGGATGGGGCAGCTGGGAGGGCACCAACCAGCGCTGGGCGAGGCCGGGTGGCTCAACTAATGAAAACCTTCAGTTCAGAAAACACTACAACGGCCGCAAATACCCAACCTCGTGGCATCAAGCCCCCTCTCCCAAACAAGCCAGGCCACTTGAGTCTAACCACCCCACCTACTGTTAGGTAATTCGTACGCAATGGTGCTCCAATGCCCAAACAGCTCCACGCATGTCATTAAATAAAGCCACACTGGACAATGTTGGACGGCGAATGTGAAGCCAAAGACAGTAGGCTAATGAAGGAAGAACTCCAAAGGATGGCTCTGAAGTGAAGTTTACATAGGTTGTTTCCACTCCCACAGCACAGCAATGGAAATGCTTTGATATAATGGTTTTGTGTTTGGATGCGGAAGTACTGAAAACGTGGGAAATGAATTCCAAAGGAATTGATTGCATATGTATTCACAAGGGAATTGATTACTATCACATGTATTCACTTGTTTTTGATGCTTTCCACTTTGGGTAAGCGTGGAAAAACACCCCCACCATTTAACACGTATTTTTTGTTCAGCACACAAACCTTTGAACACACAATGTTGTTTACTTACCCGTGCCATTTCTTTCATTCCTCATGAGATGGTGTGCATTAACTCATATGCAAACAGTTCAGTGTTTTTGGTTCAGGACAAAAAATATGGGTATTGATAGGCATAACGGGGTTATATGAGGCACAGTAGGTTCCTCCTTCATCCTGCTATCTCCTCCCTGGGATTAGTGTTGGATTGTTTGCTTGTCACAATTCAATGTATGTGGCCCTTTGCCTCCTGGCAGGAGCCTCACTGCGACCTGTTGTGCACCAACAACAGTGCCAAATACCTCGTCTGTCGATCCCCACGGATCAAGTTAGACCGTTGCTGCCAAATAATACACCTCTGTTTTACTCCTCTCCAACTTTTTTCATTCTTTTTTCACAAATGTGTGGCTGTATGTTGTGTATACCTTTTTTTTTTTTTTTTTACATTTTATATTGGGAGAAAGATATTTTGTAATGGGATATTTAACATTAAGAAAATGCGTACTGTAAAATGAGAGACATTTTTATATTTAATGTCAGGCTTGTATGGTGCAATCAAAGACACAATAAAATGATGTAACTTCTGTGCCTTGTATCTTGAAGGTTTGCTTTTGGTGTTTTGTTTTGAATTTATGTGTCACAAATCATAGATACGAACAAAAACGTATTTCATGATAACATAACAGCTATATTTATTGAGGAAAACCTCGAGGAAATCCGGGAAAACCTTGTTACCAAGTACAGCAAAGAAAAAAAAATGTAAGTATAGGCAAAGTAATTTGTTTAATAAACACCATTCATTCATTCGTATATTAAATATGTTATTGTATAGAGACTTAAAAAAGTATTTAAAATACATACATGAAACAGATTAAAATGAAATTAAAATTTTTAATAAAATGAAGGATAAAAGTATGTTTTAAGTGATTTAAAAGAGAGATCACTGACTCAGCAGACCTGATCTCCTTGTGGGGCCCTGACTGCAAATGCTCAGTCCCCTTTATTCGTCAGTCGGACCCCAGTTACGGAGGAAAATACCTCTGCCCGAGGACCTTAAGGTACGTGTTGGTCTAAAAGTTCAGAGATGCAGGTAGGAGGGTGAGAGTCTTTGAAAGGCCGTAATCTACAAAATCTTAAAATCTTTCCTTAAACAAAGGGAGCCAGTAAGAGTGGAAACCAGGAGTGAAGTGTATACCGGTCAAAACTTAGAGTTCCTGGTAATTTAAGATGGTAGAGTTTGTATAATTACTAAATGATATTAAAGGAACGAGGGAAAGAAGAGGAAGACCACGCACACACTAAACAACAATGTGAACGGTAGATCTGTAAGCACCAGACTTACACAAAGGGACTCATAGTTTACAGTCACTGTATTCACTGCAGGGTACAGTATGTATGAATGTACGGTAAGTCTGCAAGTGTGTTATGTCGCAATTCTCACTTGTAATAGCTACTTGAGAGAAGCTCAGACAACAGTGTTTCATCAACTATTACATCTTTCACTTCTTTACTCACAAAGAACTGCAAAATATTTTTCTTTTTGACAAAATTTTATACATATGATCAGATACCGTTTGGTCAATCTGAATGTGTTCTGCATCTAGAGCCCCATGTTTCCTCACTCTGCCATCAGACCACGAAAAGCGATCGATCTTTGATTTAATCTGTTTTTTTGTGGAGACATCTCCCATGGATGAATCCAGTTATTGTATGACATGTTTGAATGCATTTTGCAGCGTGTCATTTTTTCAATACTTATATTTAAAACGCTGCCGTAATCAAACATGTATGAGGACAACATCTTAATATTTGATTTACCTTTTCCGATTAGCCTATGCTAAAGTTATTCTGGCACTGAGACATTGATTGCAACTACTGTCCAAATGCACATGGCTCTTGTATCTATACAGACATTCATGGAGGTCGCCACCATGGTGACTATAATGCTCAACTGATTAGTAGTGGTTCGTTACCAAGCCCTGCAAACATACATATGTTCTATTTACATGTGAATGTACAGTTTACCTACACATCTTGAAGATCTACACAAAGAAAGACGTTCTGATACATAAAAGCTTGTCCTGAACAAACTCTGGAGGTGCTGAAAAATGCTGAAGCACACAACAGAGCGATGGCGCCACTGCTTCCCAGTGAGCCCAACAATGGCTGTGGCTGTTCTGTGATGCGCGGAGACATCGTCAACTAGTTTCCAGGAGATATGTGTGGCGACTCGCTTGGTATGCCCCCGGCTCCCTCCTCCCCACACACTTCTCCTCTTCATCCACCAAGCCTGGCCACTGCTGTCGTCAGGGCCCACCAATGGGAGATAAAAAATAAGACTGTTGTCTCAATCCAGGAGAGATCGACGCCTGTTTCTATTCTTTTTTTTTTCTGCTTTTCTCACTTGACACCCAAAAAAAGGGGAAGTGAAGAGAGGGAGAGAGAGAGAGAGGGGAAAAAAACAACAATGTTAAGAAAAGAGGAAAGAAAGCTGTACTGTTGCTGTAGTGTTCCACCACACTACCATACCCCCACACACACACACACACACGCACGCACACACACACGCAGACACTCCTCCAGCACCAGCACTATCCACAGCACCCCCAGTAGAGAGAAAGAGCGAGAGAAGAGAGTAGAGAGGGGGGCCAGGGCCATGTGATACGCAGAGCATGCAGGCACAGCTTCACCCCCAGGCAGAATGAACGGGGGCCTGCTGTGTCTCTCCTGCATGATTAATCTGGCTGAGGGGCAGGAGGACTGCCACAGCCCTGCCTGCATTAACTCCCTGCTCTCCAGGTCTGCATGAACACACAAGCTAACTTAAAAACCAGCATCAGACACAGTGCATGCAGTGAGACTGTTTTCAGTGGGTTCCCATTGAGGTAGCTGATTCCCGCCACATCAAGTTTAACGGTATACTTTCTTTTCAGCCAAGGGCACCTTCTCAACATCATCTAAGCACTGGCGCAACTCTAATCCTTCTCTGTGTCAACCAACTGTAAAGAGAACCATGGTGTGAGGCCAATCAATAGTGTTGGTTTCTAGGTAGTTCTGGGTTTCTGTGACTCATCCTCTCATGTGACCTCTGTCTCCCAGGCAACATTGTGGATGTTTGCTGGTGCCGTTCTCGTCTTTTGTGTAATTCATATGAGGCAGATGGTCCAGGAAATGTGGCTCACTCTTCAAGATTCTCTCAGACAAGGAGTATTTGGCATGTGATGATCAAATTTTCAAATCGCCATGACAGCTTTTGCGGATTGCACAGCAGGCCTTCTCTATTGTCTCAGTGTCATACTCGGCTAATGTAGACATGAAACCAGAAAATAATGTGTGCTGTACATGTCCCTCCCAAGACTCGTGGGACTTCTTCCACAGACTTATCCTGGAATGTTTACGCTCTAAACCACTGTAGAGCAGGAAGTGTTGTGAGGGCTGGCTGTTGTGCAACAGCGGAGGCCAAGCATCAAAAGGCAGGCAGAGGGTTAACATCCTGCAGTCCGCTCCACATTAACTAGAAAGGAATGAAGTGTCAAGCATGTTTTCACCATAGCGAGACGGTCAAAACCCTACCCCCTTCTCCTCTTCCCACCAACCGGTCGCCCCTCAAACCTTCTCCCCCACATCACCCACACGCTTCCTACTCCGAACAACCTCCCACAGCCATGACCAAATTATTTTCCAGCCTCCCGAGATTTGCCTTGCCAGACAGAAATCTGCAGCACAGTCCTGATTCAGAGCGCAAGCACACTCAGTTTCTCTTTGTCTCTCAATGTCTTTCTATCACTAAACAGGTCTTCTTCATTATCACACGGCCTCCTCTGAGGTGGCTGTTTACCTGACAGATGCAAATCGCCAAAGAAGTTACCTTTATTTGTGTTTAGTTAGTTAATATGAACATTGGTTATCCGAAGTGCCCTGTTTTGCGAGAACACAATGAATCTAAATAGTTACGGGGGTAATACAGGTGTTCTGATTTGAAGGGGTCGAATGAAAGTGCTGAATGAGCAACAGACACGAGGAGAGTGAGAGGAAGCGCAAGACAAAGAAAGAGGACGGACACTCCGTGATTGAGAGAATATGTGAAAAGTGGAGTAGAATGAGAGTGAGGAGAGACAGAATGAGGGAGGGAGAGAGAAAATAAGCCCTACCAGTGAGCAGGCCACACAGCCTTGCCAAACTGCTTGAAAAAAAAAAGCCCCCTCTGTTTTATTTATAGTGCGCTGTATCCATGGCAACCAGAGAGGTCAGGCAAGCTGGGTCTGCGCTTCACCCTGCTCTGGGGATTAGGATTTCACAGAGGTTCTCAGATGTGAGGAAGGTGGGATAGAGCGGCTCGCTGCTCGCCAACGCAGCCCTCCTGCCTGTTCGTGAAGTCTGGGCCCTTGGAGGGAGTCGAGGGAGAGCAGCAGAGAGTCATGGGAATACTGTGGGAATGGTGGTTTGTGGTGATGGGGCTGGGGCTGGGAGAAGGGGACTGGCACGGAGGGGAATTGTATGGTAGCAGTTGAATGCAGAGGCTGTTTAAATTTTGGACCTTCTGTCACACTAAGGCTCAATGGAGTTTATAAGAGCATTAACACACATCGCTTTTGTCTTAACATCTTGCAAAATTCCAAGATGAAAATTATTATTCTGCAAACTTTTTCTCCAGTGAATACTGCAAAACTGTATATCTCTTAACTGTTACACGATCTACACAGCAGGTTTTTCGTATTTTACTACTATGCTTCTAAAGTGGTCGTAATTGCTTTTTGCATTTTCTACCTGCTCTGTTTGTTTTTGAGCACCAAAGCCAACTCCTTGAATGTGAAAACCTACTTGTCAAAAAACATAGATTAAGAAAATGACAAAGAGAATGCATTTATGTATTATTATTATTATTATTATTATTATTATTATTTGTAGACATATGTTTTTGGATTTTCTGCTTCAGTTATACTGTTCAAACATGGATTCTTCTTATCTTCATCCCAAAAAAGACACCCTCCACAGCAGCTAAGTCAGGTGAAATTAAGTGCTTGCATGTGAAAAGCAGAGGGAGGTAGGGTAAGAGTGAGTCCGTTACTGTAGACATGAGGAAAAAGCTGATTGCGCTCCAGGAAATGCATGGTGTGATTACAGCAGAAACCTCCACATTCCTCCTGGGGCGGTGGAAATGTATTGCTGAGAGGTGGTAGTTGGGCTGATGTTGCTTGCCATTCATAAGATGTGCAGAAGGAAGAGGACTCTAAACTCTTTCAGGGAGCATGTGTGAAAGGTTCTCATTTGCCCAGTAGAAAGAAACCTGATCCACTATCATCATCACCACCACCACCAGGGGTCCATAATGACTTCCCCTGTCTCTAGGGGGCACCCTCAGCACCTGAGTCACAGGACCATCAGAATCAGCTTTCTCCCTGGAGCTGTGACCAATTCAACAAACATGGCTGCCTGGGCTAGATGTCAGAGGCAGGTGATCAGAGTAGCTGCCAAGTCAGTTTGTACTCCTAAATAAAGTTTATGAGGAGGTGGAGGACAAGGTGCGCGAGGACGCTAGGTGTTCAAGTCACTTTGAAACTGGTTAGAGAGTGGAAGCTCGAGGAATTGGACGTAAGGGAAACATACCAAAGAGGAGTACGTTGGAAAAGTTCAATAACTTATAGTTCCAGCGATTCAACAGAGACACAAAGCATGAATGTCAGCAGTGAGTTCAGAGACCAGGAGATAATGATTGTGCCACATTATACTAAAATGTTCCCACACATACCTGGGCATAAGTGTCCACACGGAGTGGGAGATAACACAGAGAGATAGATAAGGGCATTATTCATTAAAAGTAACAACCATTCAGGTGAGCAAAGACCTTGATACATGAATCTGAGTCACTTAAAATGACACATTTTCACCTAATGCAGTTAATACTTAATTATTATGTGTACTAAATTAATTTGTTTAAGTTATTGATAAATTCTGAGCTTTAACTTGTTAAACCCTATAGATCAAGGAAAATCCACCCCTATAATATCATTCAATGGTAGTTCATGCTCCACAGTATACGGTGCTTCTGCAACTCAAATGAAAAAGAGTTATGTATGAACCCTTTTATTAACCTAATCAGAGTGTGGAAATGACAAATCATCAGCGGAAACTCAGCGGGCATTTATGAAACAATGATTTCGAGGTACCAACACAATTACCACAGTGCCCATTAGATTGTGATAGAAAATAATGTTGAGGCAACCAAGCAGTATGCTAATCTATCTGTACCATAATGCAGTAATGAAAGCGATACAATGTCTCTGTGATCGCGCTGATGACTGTGAGCTGTAATATTTGTATTGAACTGGATTCACAGGGAATTCATTATATTGCACACTACAAAGACAGTTTGAGGTGGCTCTTTATGTTGGAGTAATGAGACAAGTATTTAAATGGGGTCCCTCCACTAACTCACAGCCCACCTCCTTTATACCACTGCTCTGCCACTGATTCTGTGGTCTGATCTATGTGTAATAGTTTAAAAATATCAGTTTGAAATCCACTGTTAGCATCGATTCAAGACATTGATATAGATTAAACAATGTCTGATTTTGTTTGTGAGCTGCTGTCGGGTGTGCGGTACCTGTTTAATGCTGGGAATCCTCCTCCCTGGTGCGCAGGAACTGTTGGAACCTTTGAGATCCTTAAATTTAATACGCACACACACACACAAATCTCAGACATTTTAAGATAATGCCAATCAGCAAGAAAAGAACGTTGAAAGCTGTGTAGGGGCAAAGGTAAAGAACATTTATAGTGTTTCTGCTCATAGAGTATTATTAATATATTTAATTGGGAGGACAAATGTCAGCATTTTAGATGTGTGAAGACTCAGAAACATGCAGAGTTTAGTTTCCGAGTGGCAATAAGACGATGCACATTCAAATACTGACATACGCAGTGAGGTCTTTCATGTTTTTCTATCCCACTGAACACATATAACTCCACTTCAGCATCCACTTCATTTCATCTGATTCCAATTCCAAAGCATGAGTGTTCTTTACTCATTTGTCATTCAAACTGTCCCTCTGCTCAGACCAAACTCTTTAAATTATACGAGAATTTGTCCTTAACAGGTTGAGAGTTCCACTTTTAAGTATAGTTATATAATATCATGTATCATTTGATACTTACAGTATATTGGAATACTTTGAAATTAGTGAAATAGGGTATGAGGATGAGAGTATTATTATTTATTTATTTATTGTTGTTATAATTAACTCAACTACATGGCTATATTTATGTTTTCACATTTATAATTTTGAATGGACATAACAATGTAACCTCTTTCCTAACTTCAGTCAGAGTACTTGTAAACATTAAAGTTAAACGACTACTTGAACTTTATTTCCAATCCCATTTTGTATGATATCCTTTTGTTAACATAAGATGGAGCAGAACAAATACAATTCCATATTGTACAATAATACATTGCCGGGTCTCATTTTAACAGTTGGGCAAAAGTTTTCTCCATTCAGAACCTTGTTTGGAGCTGCACAACCTTAAATTGAAATGTCTCCTTTTTCTGTTTTGGCCATCTCAATTATTGGTGTTTTTCAACCATTCTGCTCGTGTGTATGTTTTGCTCATTTTTCTTTTCCTTTCCCAGCACGATGTGATTTGGGACTTGATTGTGGAGGCAGACTGGAGCCAAAGCTATGAGGGGCTCAACTTGGTTCTGCTCTGGTTCTGGTGCTGGCTGTCCAGAAGGCCCCTGCGGCTCAGGCCCAACTCCAGGACGAGCAGTAGTGGAACGGACAAAGGACTTCATTCTCTGTAGAGGGGAGGAGGGGGGAGGATGGTTGGATGAAGGGCGTTAGGAGATGAGAAAAGCGAGCGAGGGAGGAGGCTGGCGAACTGAGCGCAATGGGTCTTATCCTCCCGACTCAAACACATGCCACCAGCTGCTGCCCCCTCCCTGTGCTTTCATTAAAAAGCCTCCCTGTGCTCTGCACGGTAATCCACATGCTTTACACGAAAAGTGTGAGGTAAATACAGTGTGTCTCCATTTCTCTGCCTATACCATCTCAGTTTTACCATCTTTCCCCCTTTGTTTCACTCTTTCTGCGATGTGCTCTGCTGGGCAGTGAAGCGCTCTCTCTCTCTCTCTCTCCCTCTGTGTGTGTGTTTGTGTTTGTACCTGTATGCACGCCCATGGAGTCTGTCAGACTCTCGGCATTTCCAGCAGTGAACCCAGAGCCAAGGCAAGTATTGCCAGAGGGAGTGCCTGCAATGTAGGGCGCCCAGAAAGCTGGACGCAGACAGAATATCAACGCAACACGGCAGACACTCCTCCCAGCATCCCACCTGCTGACTTACGTGATCCAAATGTACTTGTGTGTGCGTGCGTTGGGGTGGGGGGTGGATGACGGGGGAGGATAGGCTGGAGGAAATTGCCAGGTAGTTTCCAAACCCACTTCGTTGTGTTGCGCCCAATTAATCAGGGCTACATCTGGGTTGGATGGACCTTTACCCCAAGGGGAGCGTATGGAGCAGGGACATTGCTGTTTTAGTCTGTATATGTGCACACGTTTGGATTTCTGTGCATGTGAGCAAGAGTTTATATGTGCTACCTGTGAGAGATAAGGGAGGGGTTTTATGTGCTTACGTACTTGCCGACAAAGATGGGAGGAGGTTGTTGATGCTGGGCTTATTCCAGCCTTGCAGTCACAACAACAGTCATGTACCGTCTCTGGTCTCTAGTCCTGGTTCCCTATGACTCCCTATCCACTAAACACATGAACATGCACATACACACCCTTCTGTACTTTTCTGGGTCCCACATAAAATCCTTTTTCAACACCTATAAAGCTAAGTGGACGTATGTTTGCTTTCTGTAGCTCCTGGCACACCTGGATCTGAGCTACCCCTCCTTCATTCATTCATCTTTCCTCTCCAGTTTTTTTTCCCTTCCTGTTTGGCCGTCATGACTCCAGTCTATTGCCAGTTCTCTTTGTATGAATAGCATAATGAAAAGGGAGTAATCTGAGGTCAGAAAATGTTCAAGTTTTCACTTAGGAAACAACAGTCTCTGCTGGTTTTGTTTATCCTCACGCTGCATGGATGCGCTTATTACATTTTTTATTTTAATAATCTGTTAAACCTGTCAACACTGTTCTGAGTGTGGCATGGGATAGCTTGCTGTGAACATGTCACTAGAAGTCACTGAGGGCTGTTTATATCTTTAATAATCGCCAAACATAAGCAAGATATAACAAGCCCCTGATGTGACAAGTGTCTGAGTGCAGTCTTTTATCAGACAGTATCAGCAAATTGGGCTAAATTTTGCTTTTCAGCTGGAGAAAATCTTTTCACTTCAACAAATTAAAGCATGAGGACATGCCCTATGGTGTGTAGGTGCGTATTAATGCAAGTGTGTGTTTGTCTAACTCACAATTCAGCGTAGAGACCTGGCATAGTGTGGTGCAGTGCAGAGTGGAGAGGAGCGACAGCTGCCCTGACAGATGCCGGGAGGCAGGACCCCACTGGGAAGCAGAGGGAGGGAGCTGGCACCGTCTCACCTCAGCGGAAACACCATAGGCTGCAGAGGAAGTGGGCAGGGGGACAAGCCAGGGGCTCATGTGAGAGTGTGCGTGCACAGAATGTGTGCGTGTGTGTGTGCGTGCGTGTGTGTGTGTGTGTGTGTGTGTATGAGTGGGGGTCGTCTTAAAGAGGACTAATCATTGGTCATGTATTCATTTATATACTGATCCACAGAGTGTGCCCATATTAGCCCAAACTACTTTGACAATGCGAGGCAGCAACACATTCAAAGGTCAATCCACGGCCATTGCCATCAGTGGAAAACGAAAATATAAAGTAATGAATCATTGGATGATGGTTGAAGTATTTGTGCTTGCATTTTGATAATGTTTTTCAATTTGATTTGATTTGATGTTTATACATCTCCTATTATATACACAGTTATATTCAGCTATGGATGTTATTTTTTGCGATTTGAATAATTTGAACCAAATTTCTGCCATATCAATAAAAAAGTCATTAACTCCCACTTACACCAAGACCACACACTGTTGCGCTGACTGACTCGCAGCTGCCTGTCCCAGGGCTACAGTCATGTCCGGTCTGTTACGATGTAATAATACATTCAGTCTGCAAAGTCACAAACAAATTAAACAATCAACACACCTGCAGACCAGATAATACTGTCTTCTGCAAGCTAGAATTACTGTTAACTATCGTCTGGTGGCCATCAATGTTTCTCACCTAACTTTCTTCAAATTATCATGAGAACTTTCTGTTCTTTATCATATAATAGAAATACAAACAATTAACAGATTAAAGTTACGGGAATCACCACAGAAACTGTTTTCAGGAAGTATGCCAGATGTATGTTTGTTTGTGGACAGATTTTTTTTAATTCATCTGCATCACAACCGTTGAAGTAGACGCATTTTTAGAAATATGGAAGTCCAAAACATGACCTTGGGAGTTGGAGTTGGAGACTTGCCCCTTCTTGGAGACTTGACATTTCTTCTGGCGGTTTTGTGCAAAACTTAATTTCATATCCTAATTATTAAAAGGACTATGATATTTTTCAAACTTAATTGCAATTGTCAGAAGAAAAAGACTTTGGCATGAATGACTAATATGTAGGACAGTACAGCACCAGGCGGCACGGTGGTGCAGTGGTTAGCGCTTCTGCCTCACAGCAGGAAGGTAACGGGTACGAATCAACGTCTGCTGGCTTTTCTGTGCAGAGTTTGCATGTTCTCCCTGTGCATGCGTTGGTTCCCCCCAGGAACTCCAGCCTCCTCCCACAGTCCAAAAACATGTGATATAGGTAAATTTGTGACACTAAACTTTCCCATAGGTGTGGGAGTGAGTTCATGCGGTTGTATGTCTCTATGCGTCGGCCCTGTGATGAACTGGCCACTTGTCCAGGGTGTACCCCACCTCTTGCCAGATGTTTGCTGCGATAGGCAGCGATCTTTCTTTACATGGCAGTCATTCATGCCAAAAAACATTGTTTTGCCAGTGAATGGCAGTAATAAAGTAGAAATAAAGATCCTAATCCCTTAAATTAAGCTAATTTTAATAATGTATTAATACTATATTAATACTAAAGCCCAATTAAGTTTGAACTTCACTCTCAGTCTACACTTCTATTTCAGCAAAGAAAGTGAATCAATAGGACTACTTTTATTTTTTAAGATCTATTTATTTCACCCAAATAAATGTACTTGTAATTCATCAGCAGAAAATGAAGACATATGTGTTCCAACTTAGGGAGTAAAATTAAAGATATACCTCCTTTAACCTAAATGTCAGCCTTTTCACAAACCAAACTTTAACGTTTTTGGGATGCTTCCATCTTACTGGATGGAACGGGTGTTAGCTAGATGAGCTTGTTCGTTCATTAAGGTCAAACAGCCACCATCATGATGGACGAGCTTGCTTTAAAGTAGCAACGCAGCCCAGAAGCTATTTGTCACATGATGTGTTCAGAAGAATTGAGTGTTAAATATGGTCTTAATGGTGTTAAGGGTGTAGTTGCTTCATGCTTCTGTGGATACAGCTGCCTGACTATGGAACTATTTTCTCAGATTAATTGGACTACAACGTGGCTTCCCCCTTACAGATTTGTTAGTTCCAATAAAATGAAGGAAGTAATATTTATCCTACCAACAAATCAATCTCAAAATTCTCCAACATTGATAAAAAATGTGGATTCTGTAAAAATGAGGAGGAGACAATTATACATTTATTCTATCAATGTGAGCCCTCTTCAAAATTCTGTGAAAAAGTTGGAATTGATATTGTCTCTAACAGTAAATACACAATATGTTAGAAGCCAAAGACAGATTCTGATATTATTTACAGAAAATTCCAAGATCAAAAAAATTGTCAATCTCATAATTCTAATAAGAAAAACTATTATTCAGTATTATTCCACGACCAGGACCCGGTTACGCGGAGAGTAACGTAACGTAACGTAACGTAACGTAACGTAACATAACATAACGTTTCATTGAGCCAAATTTATAGAGTCTAGCGTTTGAGTTATGTTAGTCTGAATTTATGGTATACTTCAACAATGTAAAAAAGTTTGAAAACCAAAAATGCATCCATAAACTGATTCTTTGGAGAAATATAATCCTTTGTACTTTTTTCTTTTCTTTCCTCTTTGGATAGTTTTAATTTTATGACCAGTTATTTATTTGATTTGTTTAAACCTTTTCTAGAATTTGTACTATTGTATCAGTGCAGGATTGTGTAATATGTTGGTATGCCAAATGTATGCACTGTTAAAAAAAAAACCTGTTATTGATGCCCATACTATTATTCTGTTATGTCCTGTTAGTCACATACAAATAAAGTATTATGAAAAAAAAAAAAGAAATTCAAAAAAGAGCATGAAACAAAAAAAGGTAAGATCATTCACTGCAGCCGCCCGGCCTCCTACAATAACAAACAATGACGCTGGTGATCAGATTGGGGAGTCTGTTATCTTGCGGTTATATAATAGATTTGCAGCACAGAGGTTTTAGCAATTATTTAACAAATTTCATTATATGTAACTCATAAAATAATCCATAGAACTGGACCTCATTGACCTTTACGGTGGGTACCACCATGATCACAACATGGAAAGATGCAGTAACAGAACTTATAGAGGGAATGAAAATGAAAGATGAACATCAATTATGTCTGACCCATGGGTGACGTAGTGGCTACTCGTCACAATGCAAAGTGGGAAATAGTCAAGTAGGGATGTCCATGCTGCTAAATCTCTGGTTACGAAAGTAGCTAGACAAGATTCAAAAAGTTCAATTAAGATTTAATAACCAGGCAACAGCAGAAGGCCGCTATGGTCTGCAAAGGTACAAGTATGACTGACAGGCCAAAGGTCATAATTACAGTACTGATTCAAATCTTAAAACTCCTTCCCTGATAATATACACAAGATTCCAACGAATATGGAAACATCAATGAATCAAAACTTATTGCATTTAATAGATCTTTGATGCTCTTTCTCTATTCTTTATTTACTTCTTTGAACACTATGAAAATATTTCACAAAAATTAAAACAACTCCCGACAACAAGACTGATATCTACGGTACCATTTTAGTACACATTAGTCTTGGTGGCTGTGAATGTGCATCCATGTATGCATTGCAAATGCTGAATGTTGGCTTTGCATGCAGTGTGCAGAAGACTAATGCAGCTGCAGGGCTTTCACAGTAGGAAGTGTTGCCATGGTGAGCTGGACTGTGAGGGCCAGACTATTTTTTTCATTCCATGTGTTCATTGCATCTGGTTTAGTATTTAACTGCACTGATGTGCAGAAAAGAAACGTAATAAAAATTCAACCGGAATAAGAAGAAAACTTAATAAATTCAGATCACAAATTCACACAAAGTAAGTCAATGGCTCCCATAACTTAGCTCACTGTCCTCTCCTCAGACACAGCAGCCGACAGCAATATGACGTCCTCAGCGATTATGTAGAGACAAAGAGTCACAGAGATTGTATGTGTATGATGTGTCTGTTATGGTTATCCATGTGTGACGTGCTAGTCATAGAGCAAGTCAAAGAAGGCTGTGCTGAACAAGTATGTGAAAATAGGCCTATTGGCGTTCTTGCAAAGTGTTAGGGACCATTCAGATCTCTTGTCTGTATACTATGTAACTTGAAACAGTGGCCTTCTAGCTCAGCTTAGCGCAACATAATACAACAACCAGGCTAAATAGTTTCAAATTGGATTCCGGATTTGCTAGAGGGCAATTGTCAAGGCATCAAGATGAGGGTTAAAGGAGACCACTGGAGAACCTTTTCATAAGATTTGTTGCCGCATTCTGTACCACTGGTGAAGAATCTAGGAATTTTTAGCTAAAACACGTGGAAAAGGAAACTTCCTCAAACCAATTTAAACACATTAACTCTGTTATGGCAGTTTTTCAGCTGGAGAAATAAACATGTTGTGGTCCTGAGGTGATTTTATGATGTGATATTAAAATACTCACGTTGAGAGGACTGAAGCAGTATTTGGATCCTACATTAGCATGTGCTTTAGTTATTTTTTTCAAATACATTTCAGTCACCAATTCTTTAAACAACATCTTTATTGTAGATGATACTCTTTCCCTTCTCTTTATGTTTGCATGCACTTTATTCCTGTATTTTAACTTAAATGTGTGTTTTGTACTTCTTAAATTTGGATTGAGTGAAGATGTATGTGTATATGTAGGTGTATGTATGTATATGTATGTAAATATACGTACAAGTGCAATTGCATTATCACTTTGCATCAAATAACATCAAGAATGAATACATATTTATATACTTATGTTTAGTGGTTTGTTCAAATACCTGAGTATATAAAAGCTTCAACTTGAGAATTAACTCAGATAAGGGTCCTGTATGTTATTCATTGTTAATATCAGCAGACTTCATGATACATTTTCGGAAAAATGATAAACCAACCAACATGCTTTTTTATGCAATGTAGCTTATTACTTAGCAATAGTAAACTGATTAGCAGATCAAATCATCACTTAAACAGACCATCTTCTGAAACATGAAGTTGGCTCATCGTTCTCAGCAGTTGCACTGTATACCAAAATCAAAAGAAATTCCCAAAGAAATGAGGATGTACTAGATTGAAATTCATTGGGATGAAGCTATTTCAATCAGGAAAGATAGAGAATGAAGAAAAGCTGAATGAATTAAACGATCGGCCGATGACAAATTAAAGTCAGTCTCTTTGAAAGGTCTTTAGTGCTCGGACTCTTTGGGGGGATTGAAATCAATGTGTATCTTTTCTGAGATGCAGTTTGGAAAATTCCCCTTTTGGAGTCTGGATACGGGTGGTGGTGACTGATGTGTCTGCTGATCCTGATGAAAGATGAAAGTGATGCATTTGGGATGGGCAGGTGGAAGGCTAGTGAATCAGCAGTATGAAAGGACTAGAGGAATTATAAGAATCTTATTCAAAAACAAAGTTGCTGATAGTAATAGGCTAAGCATGCAGATGTGAAACAGTGATTGGAAAAGTGTGCGTGCCTGAATGAGCACAGACGATATCAATTGATGCCCCAGGCCGTCAAACAATGGATTGAGACTGAGCAAATGTGAAAGGTGACGAATAGACAGTAAATGTGGCCAAGAGCATTGTCTTCCTGACTAAACTTTTGATAGATCTCCAGTTCGTGGGCTCAGTGACTCTACAGATCCACACAGTATCAACAAAAAGAGAAAACTTGAAATCATTTTGTGCCGTTCTCTGAAGTGGCTAACCTTCCAAAAATTCCTCTAAGAGCACAGTAAATACCCATTCAGGAAGTTACAAAAGATCGAAGGAAAACACCCGAGGAACTGCAGGCCTATCTCCCCTAAGTAAAGGTCAGTGATTATGACTCCCCTATTCTGTCAATTAGACGGGGGTGAGACTAAAGTCACTGCTAATCCTGAAGAACATTAACGCTTATCTGCATTTTGTAACAACACACCTGGATGACCCTCAGTGATTCTGGGAGAATATTCTATAGACGTGTTTGGAGGACAGGAGTCCCGTTACATCTGGCATAAACCAAACACAGCATTCCAGAAAAAGAACATCAAACATGGATGTGGCAGTTTAAAGTTGTTGGGATGCTTTGCTGCTTCAGGGTCAGGTTGACTTGAGGGAAGCATAAATTCTGCTCTCAACTACTAGCTTCTGCAGGGAAATATCAGGTCAGCGGAAGATCTGAGACAGTTTTGAGTTAGTTAGACACAAAAATTGAAGAAATCATGACTCTGATACTTTTGTTCAGCAACATAAGACATCATAACACTGGACTGTTATGAGTGATGCACTCATCTTTAATCAATAATGTTGAAACTGTAAATGTGAGAGTTAATTACATTCCCAAAAAGTTGCTTAATTATGGAATCATTATCTTTGCGTCCGCCGTCACATGTCCTCCGTGCTTAGACTAAAAGATATATAAAAGTGAACTCATGGATAGCGTTTTCTTGATGCTTAAAAGCATTCCGTTTCTTTTCACCTTAGTTTCTGGCGTATTAAACGTTTTAAGAAGCCTTAATAAGATTTTTTTCCCCTCAATTTGGTCAACAAGTACAGATAACTTACAATGTTCGGATTATGAGATAATCTTGATGATCAAATGAATTGAGGCGCAACACAAAGAGTAATTTATTTTCTTTCCATTATTTAATTTATTGTAACTTAATGAAATGATAAAGACATTTCCAAAAGGACAATTACTTTAAAACAAAATGATAAATGTTTTCAGTTTTCAGTAAGACAATGTTGTTGCTGTTTAACACATGCATTGAACATAATTACTTCTAATTTTCTGCATATCAATGTCAAACCTGCTTTATTGTTATATCTTTGTGCTGTTTATGAATGTTAGGACTTTCCATAAGAAAATAGCATGAGACAAGTAAGTAGAACTGACATGAAAGTCTTTCGGGCTCAGGACCATTTATTTACAAGCTTTCTCTAAATTCACTCACAATGCATGGCCTTTATCAACTGATGGATTTGGCTTATTTGTCCACACATAGTTCTAAACTGCACAGGGGATTGTCAGCAGTGCCAAATGGACTTTTTACCGTGAGTGTTATTAAGATTGATGTGGAGTGTGGAAATGATTGGCGATGTTACAAACAGAGTGTAAGAGGAGGTGGAGTTGCAGTGGCGGTGTAATGACCCTCACCTATCCTTCCCCAGCCACTCAATCTGCATTCCTAGCAGGCGCCCTCGTGCTGTAGTCCAGCAGCAGGAGGGTTCGTTATATCAGTCCCTGAGTACTACTGAGGACCCATGACAACCCTTTTGTCAGACTCACACATGGTAAGACACATTTTGTGAGCACTCAAACATGACGTTATCCTATTTCCAGATGAGATTTGGCCATTCTGGTGAGAATTCAGACCTTTCGTCATGCTCACTCACTTTGTAGATTCTTTACCCAGTCGTTGCCTGCAGAGGTTTGAGTCCCATACCTTAGCTTGACTAAGTGGTCAGGGAGTGGAAAATAACATCCATATAAGTTATTATTATTATTATAATTATTATTATTAAATGTTCCCTAACTGTGTTTAATAAAACTATTGACCCGACAGTTATTGTATGTTGATTTTAAATTAGTCATTGGGCATTATAACATTAAAGTAATTGAAAACATGTATAACTTTATCTCCAAAACAGTTGGTCCGATTTAGTTCGGTGAATATGAATTGACAATGAATATGTGTTACTCTAATAGTTCATGTTTTACTCACTATGGAGTACTTTTTACGAAAAACACTTTTTGCAGACACAACTTCCTAAACGTTGGGTAGATTTTTTTCAGATTTGGTGAATGTGAATCAAATCGCCCCGAAATCATAGACTTAGTGGACTTTTCGGGTTAAATCCCTGAAATGTAACCCAATCCACTTTATTACACAGGCAATCCCCCCTGATTGAGCCCCTTAAATGAAATGTGAAGTTAGGTCTGGAAAAATAGTGTTTTTGTGAAAAAAGCTCCCTTTGTGAGTAAAATATGAACTTCTAGAGTAGAAAATTATATATATATAAGATATGTCTCCTTAAGTTGGACAACAATTAGGAATTTATGGTTGAGAAACTGTTTTATTTATAAAATTTTAAAAAGCCCTAGTGAGTGAAATGTGACCTATTAGAGTTTGGGCCGCTTCCCCCTTCCCTGCCCCTTCCTAAAAAGCAGTATTTCCTTAAATGCTCCCCCTAGTGAGTAAAATATTTACTGTTACAAGAAAACGTTAAAAGAAGTGTACAGGATGGATCTCCTCGACTAAATCAATATGCACCAAATTTGAACTCAGTGGGACCAATGGTCAGAGATATGGCGCCCCTTGTTGTAGGAAATATACAGACAAAATTTCCCTAAATCAATCCAGTTTTCCTCGCACTCAGGTATGTTTGTAAAGAATTTGAAAATGATCCATGAAATAATATCCAGAGGTATTATTTTGGAAATCTCCCCGTAGTGAGTAAACTATGAACCTCTAGAGTGATGTATGATATATTCAAGATGGTTCTCGCTGAGTTGATTTATATGCACCAAATTTGGATTAAATTGGTGCATATGATTAAATTGATAAATTATGGCCTGACAATTTTGGAGCTATAGCTCCCCCTAGTGTCAGAAATATACAAACAACCTGTCCTAAAATCACTCCAGTTTTTCCTCACACTAAGTACTACTTGGGTATAAAATCTGAAATTAATCCATGGAACATTCTTTGAGTTATGATGATTCCGTTATATGCCCAAAAAGTCAGGGATATAATAACACGGACATAACTTCTAATTTAATTTGAGGACTTCAATAAGGGTGATTGCTTGTACAACGCAGGTGATAGCATAAAAGAGAATATCTTTATTGTCATTGTAAGTGGAACGAAATTAAGGTGCAATTCTTTCAAGGTGTAAATAAACAATAAATAATAAATCTGAAAAAGTCAATCTTGAAGGAAGTAAAAAAAACAACAGCCAAAACAA
Organism: Lophius americanus; assembly: GCA_037951165.1. NCBI lineage: Eukaryota > Metazoa > Chordata > Actinopteri > Lophiiformes > Lophiidae > Lophius > Lophius americanus. The sequence continues at coordinate 3,538,609 of JBBDHG010000061.1, forward strand.
TTATTCACATTCTACAGGTATTGCATTATTGTCTCTTATTGCACAGTGAATATATGCAAGAAAATGTTCAAGTTTTTGCTGTGTTTAGTGCATTAATGGCTCTGGCATAATAACTGTTCTTTAGTCTGTTGGTCCGTCTTTGCAGTGTTCTGAAGTCTCTGCCCGAGGGCAGCAGTTCAAAAGAGAGGGTCTGGGCTGGGATGGATCCATGAGCATACTGTGTGCTTGCCTGAGACAACAGGAACTGTGCAGATCTTCCGGGGAGGGGAGAAAGCAGCTGATGATCTTTTGGGCCGTGGTGATGACCCTCTGGAGCACTTTCCTGTCTGCAGCTGTGCAGCTAGAGCACCGTACACAGATGCATATATACATCACAGACATACACTTGCTGTCGGGGACGACAGCATCGGTCTAGTATAATCGTACATGAAAGCCCCATTCATAATATATAACAAAAAAGAGCTGATATCACAGGATGCACAGTTTATTCTCAAGTATTACTATCACTATTGAAGAGGCCAGTTCAAAGGAATACAAAAAATGGTGGCACAAGAATCTTAAGCGAGAAAAAAACAATAATTTATTCAAAAAATAACTTTTTAACCACAAACATTATATCACAAAGTGTTCTGAAGTCTGGCACTCAGGGAACAAGTTGTGACATCATGATGGTGTGTGTGGGGGATGGTATGTACAGCGTCGTAAAGCAGAAGTAAAAATCCAAATCAACGATTGGGGAGGATGGTGCCTTCTAAGCAGAGTTCTCTGGCTTCTTCTCACATAGATCAGGTGAGGTGTGCTTTCATACTAGGACCACCGGCCCAGGTTCTTCCTATAAATGTTGAGCTGAGCACACCCACTGGTATATGGAACACGCAGACACAAACAGCCACACAGTAGGGTCGGGGACGTTACACTATGTATACGATGTATATTGGTCCCATATGTGAAAGCCATCCATTCATGACGCTGTGTGTCTGAATGAGAAGCTATTAAAGCGTGAAAGAAATTAAACTGTAAGGTGAAGTCAGGTGCTTTCCCATGCTTAAGAGTAAACATGATTATCCATCCATCCAAGTTCAACTTTACTTGAGTAGGTGATGGCTGAAAGTTCTTCTTCACTGAGGAGACACCTAAGCTGTTAAAATAACAGAACAAAATGAAATATAATGACCATGCATAAGCATTTAAATTTCTTTTACTATATTGAGAGACATTTTATGATAATTATGAAGGGCTCAAACTGACTGCTCTGATTCATTATTTGGCAGCTAGATCTGATTCTGCACATTTGTGAACACAAAAATCTACCTCTCACAACTCAGCAAACTTGAAGCACTGCCGAGAGGCCATTTCTGTAATTAACAACTGTCGCCTTAGTTTTCTCATAACTATTCATGTTTGTTGTTGCTTTTCATGTCAGAAATGTGTTACACACTTTCACAAAACGTTTAATGCTTACAATCACACTCTAGTTATGCTGTTGATATGTTATTTCTGTGTGTAGAAAAGGTGACACGCGTTGAAGACGAGAGAGGCAACAGAAAAAATAGCCAAGATATGAAATAGGCATTGATTCAACATCATGAATCCCACTGGTAATTATCGCAGAAGAGATTTCATGCTTAAATGACCATGTAACAAAAAAGAAAGTTTTTCCCCTTAAAGTGACGGAAATGTTACACAACCTACCGTAAGCAGCAAAGTAGTCATTGTGAGGTAAAGGTTCCTATTATAATTTACAGCTATTTGATAGGAGCCACTTTCAATTTTTTTTAGGATATTCAGGAAGTCATTTTGCTTCAGCTCAGTGGTTTGGTGAAGTCACTTGAAATAAAAATAAAAATTGATTCCGTTCCGCTGCATACATTTTGCTCTTTTTAAAACCAGATGAGCAATAAGCTGGCGAGCTGAAAGCAGGTAAGGGTGTGTCAGTTTGTGTCTGTAGTCAGGACAGTCACTGCCGTCGCTCTCTCTGACGCGAAGTGCACGTCCTCTCCAGTCAACATTCAACCACACTCCAGACAATAGTTGCATACCCGACTCTGTGCTGGAGACAAGACCTGAACTTTAAAGTGAACTCTTACCTCTCCTCTTACTCAGAAATGGGTTCAGGTGAGGGCATCTGTGTCTATTTCCTCTGCCTCTACCTCACCGCAAACTCTTTCAAACCCTTGAAAAAAAACAAGCAGAGTTTTCCATGCAACATTTGTATTATTCGCATTTCTAAACGTGCGTACCTATACACACCAGGTCTCACTCCCGTAGCCTCAGAAACCAACTTCTTGGCGCATCCATCTCTCCCATCCAGATATAGGTCACCTCTGCCTCGACTAAATGAAGCAGGTCTCAACGAACCCCCAATGGAAACACATCTGTATCAATATGTGACGGGAGATGCCAAATGGTCTTATCAAGTTGGACATGGATGTGACATAGCATCATTATAACCCTTTTTACACAGAGATCCCTAAACAGCACCACAATAACAATCCTTCTCTGTGTTGCCTTTGTTTGTTTACACTTAACAAAACAATGACCGAGCAATGCTGCTCCAGCCTGTGATTTTATGAAGGGAGCTGGGGCTCCTCATGTCTCCTCGAGAGCCGTGATATTTAACAGCAGCGTCTGCATCCAGATTAATGTCTTATATATGTGTCAGGCAGAACTTTGCAAACATAGGATTAATGTGGTAAAAAAAAAAAAAGATATCTTGTAGAGCGTGAGAATATCCACAAGATACCACTGTCTCCCAAATACGAAGACATTTGTGGTTGATATCTGTTATACATCCGGTTTATGATGGCATCAAAAACAACACACCTCCAACCTGCCAGTACACCTCTCATTCAGGTGTCTGGTTCACCCCCATTACTATCTCCACTGCTGTCACAGACCCCCCATTATACCTTCACTAGACATATCCCAAACAACAAGTTGGAATGAAAGTGAAGCAGTCCATTGTTGAACAGGCTCTTCAAATGCCACAAGATGTGCTAACAAAGTGTTTTTTTCTATTTATCATTGCAATTATTTATTTTTTGCATCGATACTGTATATGTGTAATTTAGTCACTTCTAAGAATATACTTTGTCTCTGATGGAATGCATTGTTGCAGTCTGATTGATTGAATCATGACTTGGCTAGTATTAAACATTGTCTCTCCATATTTTGGACTTTTAGTTGATGTCGTGTCTGTGTGTATATTGTACGCACACAGACACAAGACTGTTGTGTGTGAGGACAGACTGCAGCAAAAGCACTGTAGGGACTTTCACACACATCTCCTCCCTGCACTCCTGGGGGAGGATCCATTCCCTTCCAAACACACACCATCGCCTGAGGGGCAGAGTGACCGCTCAAGCACTGCTTGCCTGAACACCTGAGAACACTCACAAACTAACAAACTCAGGCACGTTCATATAATGCAACATTCTAGCCCATTGATTAGTGGATTCTGAATACCAAATGGACTGACCACCTATTAATGATTAGCTGCTAACCGAGCTGCACAACGCTGCAAGCCAAACAAAGTTGAATTAAGCTCAACGGCTGCACAAGATCACAATTCATTTTCTACTTACTTGTAGCATACAACGTGTTCACTCAGAACCATTTGTCCATTATAAAATCGGACCATTGTTCCCTGCGGACAATATCTCTTTCTTGAACAGATTCAAAAGCGTCCACGGCTTTTTTGAACAGGATTCCACATCTGTTGTAAGAGCGCATGAACAAGCACTCTCTTAACCGCAAAGAGTTGCAGGCCTTTCGCTGACACCTCCCTCAGCTCTTTGACATGCTCCGCTTCATGTTATGAGAACATCACACATCCCGTCACTTCGCCACCTTCTCTGTGTCTGTGTGAGTGTGTGTGTGTGTATGTGTGTGTGTGTGTGTGTGTGTGTGTGTGCGTGTGTGTGTGTGTGTGTGTGTGTGTGTGTGTGTGTGTGTGCGCGCGCTGTATTTGTTTATATGTGCATGTGACTGACGGACGGTGAAGCTAGAAAAAGGGAAAATGAACAAGGAAGGAGAGTTTATGCACTTAGCCCAAGTTTGTTAATAATTAATGTTTCACAGGTTTGAACAATTGCCTCCCGCTCCCCATGCTCAATCCTCCTTTCTTCCTCTCCCCCTCTAGCTTCCCCTTACTCTCATTCACTCTGTCTTCTCTCCACCTCCCTCCCGACATGTGCTACCTCACCCTCTCCATCTCAATCTTTCCCCAAACGCAACGCTCAGTCTGGTGCTGCCGCATGCTCTCAGGGAAGAGGAAATGCTAATAAAGAGAGCGGCAACAAGCATCCAGCAAATATACCCACCATGACTCCATCGTCATGACCATCAGTGTGGACAACGCTGGGGGCAGTGTGCTGCCATAACAACAGGAAGATGACAAGCTCACAGCTAAATTTGACACCAATGTCAGTTCATGTTTTTTTTAGTTGCTCCGAAATCTGTATTGTGGAACCTGCTGACTAGCCATGGGTAGCCTTGCTGCTATATGTACACATGAATTAAACCACAAATATAACGAAATCTTAAAAGCCTACTAAACTAAATGAAAGGCATCCTGGTCATGTTTCTCCCGCTCTCCCCTCCATCTCTCTCTTTCTCTCCTATCACTGCAGTGCCCGTCACTAGCCAGCCGTCTAAAGCTTCAGGGTGCTGGACTGCGCAGGCGGCAGGTGACACGGATTTCAATAAAAGGGATTATAGATGTGGGGACTGCAAGGAGGAAAAACAACACATGTACGCATTTGGGGCAAAGGCATGACTGTGAATGAGCGGTATGGGCACATAAAAATGTGTGATTTAGAGATTTTCTTTCATGTGAACAAACGTGAAGGTGTGAAGAATAATGGGAAACGTTTACATTCTTCAGCATTACTGACTCTTAGCTGATTTCAAATTTTAAACAAAATATACAACAAATAGAAATGTAAATCCTATAATCACCTGTTGTTTGTGAAATTGGGATATTTTTTTCAGCTGATCCAATTTAAGTCAAGTTGTTAACAGTGACAAACTACTGTTTCAAAACAATCAATTGTGTGAACAGCAATGACGGGAAAACGGTGACTAATTATATTCACTCTGTATTCTTTGAACAATACCAAAATTAATCAAATACGTGGATATTCTTTTTGTTATGTATTGCCAAAAACACACCGATTACCCGTTTAAATGGCTATAAATCTGTTTGTCAACTATTTGGTCTATGGTGTAATTATGCTTGAACACATAGAGGCCAAGTGACAGCAATTTAAATGAAGAGCCTCATAAGCCGTTCTTCAAGCGAGTCCAGTGTCTGGTGTTGGACTCACAGGTCTCAGTAGATGGACAGAGGACCACAGTGTGTCCTGCTCCGGATAGCTGCTGACATAATGAGGCCAGTAAACAAGCATCTGTCTCCTCTGCTGAAAGGAGAATCCACTCAGACCAGGCCGTTTCTCCCCTTTTCTCCCTCATTGTTAGGATGGGGCAAATGGTCAAATTGGCAACCATAAAAAATAAAGATTATATGGCATATGAGATTTAATATCTCAAACATGCACAAGGAGAAGTTTTGCCAAGACACACCTGCTTTCTCTGTACCTCCATATTAATGTAATTCATTTCACTCTACCTGCGGTCCATTTTATTGGTCTGGATGGTCAATCATGTTTGCAATTATTTATGTGTCATAGGTTTGTAGACTATTTTCGTATTTTGAAATAATACATAAAAATATTGAATAATCCTCCTTCTCCCGGGTAGGCAGAGCCACTCCTTCCTAGCGGATAATATTTTTATATACACAATTCTCAAGTAATAGATTTGCGAAATGTGAAATTGTATCGGACATCCAGACAATGGTGCCTCATCGATGAATGATTTGTGACAGCTGTTTCCATTTATTAGTGTTTTGTTTATTGGTTTGAATCCATATTGATCCAGTAATCGTTTTTAATGTAAAATTGACAGTACGTGTTTATTGTTTTGTGTTCTGAACACACTCAGAGATTAGGGAGTTAAGATTTTATAATCAAAACAGCATTATTTACTCATTTAATCAACATGCATGACAGGATACCCAGGGGTTTCCCAGCAGAACATTGCCTAAAGAACCATGATGCCTCAGCCAGCTCACCATCAACCCAAAACCATGGCGCATCTTGGTGCCATCTCCTGCCATGATAGAAGAAACATATTCACCTGACCAAAAACTGATTGACTCATCAACAGCTATGCAGCCTAGTACATTAAAGCTGTGATACATTGTGTGATCTGATACAGAACAGCATTAACTTATTCACAATTTGTGCTAAAGTAGTTATATTGTGGTATTAGACAGCACAGGCTGACCTTTGCTCCGTAAAATCATCAATGAGCTTTAGGCATCCATGACCCTGGTGCTGGGTCACCAGTTGCCCTTCCTTAACACTTTTAGGGATGTACCAGCCACTGCAGACCCGGAAGATCCATCAAGATTTGCAGTTCTGGAGATTCTCTGTCCCAGTTAAATAGTCATCACAATTTGGCCCTTATAAAGGTCACTTGGATCCTTTTGCCTCCTGCTTCCAACAGATCAGCGTCAGGACAAAATGTTCTCTTGCTGCCTAATATACCCCGCCCACTGACTGGTGCCACTGTAACGACATAACCAATATCTTAAATCAATGATTAAAACTATCAGCTGCATCACTGTTTGCATTTGCCTACATGACTCAAAATTCAAAATAGACACCTTAAAAACATCAAAGCATTTATATAATCTGTCTCTCTCACATATAGCGTCAGCAGGTGTTGTCAATGCCACAGGAGGCGCCTACGGTGAAGACTGAGCAGCTGTTGGTTTTTTTCTTGAAAAAGATCATTTTTGCTGCACCTGGGTCCATTTGCATCACGGCAACATGACGTGTCTCAACAGTAGCGAATCAATGGATGGTAAAGGGATTGGATATTTTTAGAAATTTGACATATGGTCCCGAAAGGAGGTGACACTGCATCATGTGGTTTGCATATGATATGCATAAAAACTGTTGCCACCAATGACATCTCCAGTGGTAAAGGAGAGGAATCCTGCTTTCTGTAAAGGGAGGCTAAACAAGAGGGATTTGTAGCCAACTGAGACACCAAAGGCGGCTGAGGCTGTGAGGCTGTGAGTGAGGGGAAGTTGGTGTGGTGAGTCTTTTCCTGTGGTATGAGTCATTGTTGGCAACCTGACTCTACAGACGCATTTCCTTGTGGAGCTTGCTTTTGGCTTTCATGATGTGTATTTTTTACTTCCTTTTACCCGCTTTCTGAACCCCTGATTAATCCTTGATGCAGCAGTGGCAAATGTAATCTTTGGAATATTAATTATTATCAAAAAATATGATTTTTTTTTACTCAAATGTAATCCACGATTGATGAACAAAAGCAAAATTTGTTGTTTTTTCTGTATGTAGAAAGACAAGAAAAATGCAAACTTGACCTAAATTTGGGAAAAATTTACAAATACTTAAGGATGAGTTTAAAAAGATTGTCAGGAGGGCACTTTACTTAAATTAATGAGATTTTCTTTTGTAATTACAAGACGAAGAAGAGCGATGATAAAGTAGCTGTAATTGGACGTTAAGTATTGACTCTGCTGTTATGGGGTACAAGAGTTGGGTCTGCGTGGTGTGCTAACCAGAGAAGGAAGGGGCGAGCAGAAGAGGCAAGCAGCGAATGGAGTACGAGTGGCGTGCAAGGCTGGAGCTTCGCCTGGAGGTATTTGGGGGTGCGGCTCCCTTGGCAGCTCTGCTTGCACCGGGGTTTACAATCCATTACGAACAACCACAGGCAGCCAATGAATGAGGATATTGCACAGACATTGACGACACTGAAAGCAGCATGGTCTGCCGGCCTTCATCTTACCAAAAATGTCATCATGCCTTTGATGGTTGGATCATTATTGGATGTAGGTAATAAATGTGATGGCCTCTTAACATGCAACCCTAACATAAAGCTTGTTTTTCTGTACCACAGAGCTCTCATGGTTACCAAAAAAACAAAAATGAGCCACTTCCCTGCAGTGGATGATAAATATCTTCATTAATATGAACACAATCATGTAGATGATCAAAATAATCATTATAATATAATAATTGTAATTATTATCATTAACTCAATCCCAGACACCATCCTGCTTGCGTAAATACTCACTCGATCACCATTGTGACTGACACCAAATCCCACTTATGTTCTTTTTCTTTCAATTATGTTTTACGATCATCTGCTAAAATGATCTGTGTGTAAGAGGACTTGATTTATAGAGACTATATATTTGCATTATATATTTGTGATTAATTTATCAAAAGGCAGGAATGAACTCTGGTTTGAGAGGTTCAAACTGGCAATTAAAGGCAAAATTTGTCATTTTGAAGAAGGTTACAAGCATTAAATGACATAGAAAAATAGTGTTTGTGCGTGTGTGTGTTCATGTGTGTGTGTGTGTGTGTGTGTTCATGTGTGTGCATGTGTGTGCATGTGTGTGTGTGTGTGTGTGCAATATCAATAACAATATCAATAAAAGACAAAAACAAACAACACTCACAGTGTCAATCACAGTAGAGGCCTTAAAAATGTTTTTTTGTTATCAGGTTCCAAAAATGTTATCAAATGATGTATTTCTGCATTTACAGCAGATACTGGAGTAATAGAAGGTCCGAGTTAAGTTTGTGCAGTCGCATCCTGTTGTTTTTACATGACCAGTTCAGGTTATTTCCTTATTACACCATGGCTGAATCGAAGCTTCCAGACAAACAAATAAAAATAAACATTTGTACTGCAACAATAAGGATACATGCAATACCACAGTGTATCTCCATCTACACATACTTCTACACGTTAATTATTTTTTCTTGAGGAAAACACATCCACTTAGGTTACAAGTTACGGAGCCTTGCCTCCTCTTAGCGTCACATTTATCACACAGACTCGTATTTTCGATCCCATGCGCTGGTCCCTTAGACTAGGCTGAGTCACCCAGTGTCTGTCTCGGTCTGATAGGTCAAGCTCAGGTGCCTCAAGGTTGCAAGCTCTTTCAAGATAACCTCTTTTCGGCCCTTCTTGATGAATTCATAAAAAGAAGATGTGGGAACTGTGGAAGGATGAGGTAAAACCGTGAGTTTTTGTTCTATTAACGCAACAAAGTGCTTTCATGAACTTAATCCAGGGAATCTGAGAGGTTCTGACCTAATGAGAGAAAATTCTGGCCAGTAAATAAAAACAGGCTCATTGTCAGAGCAGGAACTCACATAGATAGAAAATGCAGTCGTGAGATGAAAACAAAAGAGCCACATGCATTTGACAAGGTGGTGTTAACCTTCACAACTTCCAGGTTTTATAACAATCATCCATGCAAAATGGTGAAATGGCCCATTTTGCTTAATATTTGTGTACTTTTGTAAAGAACCACTTGTTTTACAGACACTACACCTACTCACCTTCTAACTTTTTTAATTTTATGTATTATTATGTCCTTTCTTTTACCAGGTAAAATCGTCAATGAGATTCAAGAGAGAGAGGTCGGCATAGAAATAGTTAAAACAACAAACCTAGTAGGTTATATACAACTCTTTTACACTAATAAAAAATATTTATTACAAAGTATCAAAGACTGCATCAAGTTACTGCAAGTTTAAATTATTGCAGTAAAATTTTATGAGCAATCACATTGCTCAAGAGCAAGAGTAATTTCCGGATCCTTCTTCTTTTTTCGTTTGTTCCTTTTAGTGGTCGCCACAGCAAATCATCTGTTTCCGTCTTGCCCTGACCTCTGCATCGTCCTCTGTCACACCAACCAACTGTGTTTCCTATTTCACCATATCCAGAAACTTCTTCTTTGGTCTTCCCCTTTTCTCTTTTTTTCCCTCTTTCTTTCTGGATTTTTCCTTTTTAGTCTATTTTGATATTTTCTTCTTCTTTTTCTCATTGTTCCCAATCCCCTGAGAAAGATTTGAACTCCTACAAGGTAACAATTTCTGACAGTTCCAGCTCAATAATCCTGGTGTTGTTGTTGTTGATGGGTTGTATGATAATCTCATTGACTGTATAGGAGAAATATGTTAACTGCATTATCCAACTGGTCACAGTTGTGACCAACCATAAAATACACATTTTTTATTTATCATGTCAATGTCTGTTGCATTACGATTTAACCAATTGTCTTATTTCATCCATTCAATCACTCATGAGACAACAGCAAAGCTAATGATTTTTGCAAGAGGCACAGAAGTATTCAGACTAAAGGTTGATGTTAATATGCTTTATTAGGTGTTGTGTTTGCAAGTTCACCACCATATAGTAGGGAGTTAGCGTGGTTACTATCTCAAGTCACCACAAATGAATCATAAACCAGGCAAAAGCCCACATATGCTCAATGTAAAGATGTTTACAGATTAGGAGGCATCTGCTCACATTCGGTTCTCTACGGACCTATATGTGTATGTTTTCAGATATATTTTGGATACAGATTCTACAGACAACTTGAAATTGTTGGGGGGCAGTGTGGTCATAATTCAAGGAAAATGCAAGATGAAAATAACCTGATATAAAATAATAAAGTACCAAGAATATTTTTGCCTCCACTTTAGCCGCTATTTACTTACAACCAAGAATTTGAGTCTTCGCTGAACGTCTTATGGATGTACAATTTAACGTAAAGGATTATTATTGATGCATACACTCTATTAATATCTATATTTGTACATAGATGGTGTATAAATGTGCTTTCACAGGAGCGCTGCAAACTCTTGGTTTGGATGGGCGTCCTCATCCTCTTACTTCTTTTTTTTTTTTAAATATCACAGTAAAAATATGCAAGTTCATTAAAAACAGTCTAATTACATCAAAAGTATGAAATTTATTAGGGCCTTTGATTCCTTGTAACTCCTCTTGGACCGGTCCGGTCCATGCTGCCATCTTATGTTCTTGTGAGAGTTCATGAAACTTATATGGAGGATCAACTCACTTAGAAAGGGATTCTCACGTTCTTTTGACCTTTGCGGTTCAAAGTGGAAGAAAGCCAAGTGCTGTCTGGGAAGAGGAAAAATGATTTCCTTTGCTGTCACAAAGCTGATGGTGACAGCACTGAAAGCAAGATCAAAAATGGATCGATCTCACAAGACTTTAAGAGGAAAAAATGAAATGAAATAGTTTCTGCTATTCTATATTTTGAGTTAAAAAAAAACCTGAAGTCCAGCGGAGGCTTATAGGTAACTGCAACTACTACCTCCTGAGATGTTACAGTCCAGACTAGAGGTGATCCACATTCATCCCAATGTCGATCACCTCTGGGGGGGGCCTAGCGCTTCACTGATAGCCTGGCTAACAATCATGATCTTCTAGAGCTTGCTATCAAAATTATAAAACTTGCTATATACCAAACAGGACTCAGAAATCCACAGCAGTCCAGGGATGCTCGCATTATCCATTTTTCCCATTTGACCAAGTCCTGGAAAAATAAGTCAGATGGAGCAAGAAAGAAAAGAGTGGAAACAACATAAAACAGATTCGATAATGACTAAACTCAGATGGGGACACGAAAGCAGCAGGGTCGGAGGCATCTCATCGAGGCATAATTGGCAGTCTTTGTCAGAGGGGGCCTTTGATTTAACAGGCGGGTCTGGTGACTAAACCACTGGAGTGCAAACAGTGGAGAAAGAGCTGTGGCCGACTCACAGTCTTCTGGCCGGCCAACCCTCCCCCCTCCGTCTCTGTAGGCAACTGGTCACAGCCTGTTTGGCTGACTGCTTGCCCCCAAGCCAAACTGCATACCTCACACCACCCTGGACCGAGGCCGCTGCTGCTCGCTCAAGAGAAAGAGTCATTATCTACTCTTCTGCATATCCGCAGCTAACATCATCTAACCACTGGTGGTGAGACTGTTCAATAAATGTTCTCCTTACAGTTTGAGAGACAAATGTCTCCGGGAATATTTCTGAAAGTGTATAATGAATGTATTTATACCCGCCAAAAAAGGCTTGGATTTTATTGAATCATCATCGCTGCCGTCGCAGATCCTTCGCATCAAAGCAAAAACTCAAGAACTATATCAAGGATCCTTTTCAAATTTAAGACCCATATAGACCTTTGTGCCTGGAAGAACTGGATTGATTTAGGGAAAGTTTGGTTGTGCATTTCTGACATTACGGGCGGCTTTATCTTCAATTTTTCAGGCAATAACTTCACAACCGTCTGTCCGATTTAGTCCAAAATTGGTGCATATGAATCAACTCGTAGGGACATATCTTGTATTCATGGTGATGTACTCTAGTAGTTTACATTTTACACACTAGGGGGAGTTTGTTTTTTGTAAACGAAAAATACTGTTTTCCATACGTACCTCAAAAACTTTTAATAGATCATTTTCAAACTTTATACCTCTATACTTGAATAAAAGGAAGAACTGCATTGGTTTTGGGAAAAGGCGGGTTGCACATTTCTGCCACTAGGGGGAACTTTATCTCCAAAAGTGTTCCGGACATAATTTCTCAACCATTGGTCCGATTAAGTCCAAATTTATGTCATTTGAATCAACTCGAAGAGATGTATCATGTATGCATCACATTTTACCAATATTTTAATCTAAAAGTTCATAATTTAATTAATTTAGACAGCTTTTTCTTTTATCCTAAAATAATGTGGAAATTAGTTCACATTTAATTTGAGGGGTGGAATCATTGTGATTGCTTGTACAACTCAGTGCATTTGGGACTTTTTGGGGATGTACCCTAGCTGTTGGGGACGACAGCATAGTTCTAGTTTGAATCGTGGTTTGATTCTGCAAATCATTGCATCTCCAGCTTTCCTCTCCAGTTAGTTGAAATTTCAAATGATTCTGCGTGTCATGTTAGCAAGGTACTTAGTAGAGTAAATGTTTGACATGTATATGTATTTGTATAGTAATAAGAACCAGTCTAACTGTTTCTCCTATGCTATCTTAATTAGGTATATTTATCATTCAAATTTCTTTATTGCAATGCAGTATATAAAGTCCGCATTGACTAGATGCAATTCTAGTCATGATATATACAACTTATTTTGCATTTGTCAAATCTTTTGTTACATTTGTTACATTTTACACTGCAGATCATCTAGACTAGACTAGTTAGCACAAAACTAGTTATATGTTGGCTTGGAATTCTAAGGGCATAATTTCAGATATATGGAACACTCAGACACAAACAGCCAGTTGGGGTGGAATAACAAATTAATTTGAGACATCATAAGTTCAATTTGACAACCGGTCAGAACTGACTTTTAGATATTGAAAAATGATTCCCACTAGTACCACAAATCTCAAATGGATTTGTTCATATACTGGAGCAGCTGTATCGTATCCAGAATGGTTTGTTGATACACGTAGATATTCGAGTTACAATTAATGATGTCTGTAAAGGGCATGAGCTTTTGACCAGTGATTTATTATGTTTTTCATTCTTACTGGTGAAAGGAATCGCTGATAAGTATGTTTAAGTTAAGAATATCCGTACAATTGTGCAAGTACATCTGCTGGTGACACATCATCAGTGACAGTCCTGGAGTCATCGGGTTTTTCAGGCCGTCAACATCAGTCCACCCAGCTGTGGCTGATAAGGCCCCAGCCTGTGTACAGATGGCTAGTTAGCTAATTTTCCTCCCATGGTCCTCCTCTTTTGAGCCATCGCCCACTTTCCTGATTGCGTCCAATCACATTCTGCCACCTTTCTCCTTTAGCCAATCCTGTATAAGCTGCCAAAGCTGAAACACGCTCTCTTTCTCTGTGTGCTGTCATTCAACTGTCATTTCAGTTTGACAAGGATTTGGAAGCCACCTTCACTGCTCCAACTCTCAACCACTATGCCGTATTCAATCAAATTCTCTTATTAGACGTAAATCTTAATGAAGTCATCCCAAAATTGACATGAAAGCCCCAAGTTCATTGGATGTCTTCCCCAGGTGATGACAAGTGGAAATAAAAACTATACCTGACAAACATACAGCATGTTTTAGATGACAAAATTGTTCCACAACTATCTTAAATCAAAATTTCAACAATTCAAAATTTAGTTTTGAATGTCAAAATGCCATTTCAGCTGTGAAGGTTCCTCATTGGTTTCATGACAATTGATGAGGGACAGAGCTTTTTTTGGTGAAGAAGCTTTACAGCATTTCAGTTGAGCATTGGCAAAAAGGATATATATATATAATATAATATATATTACCTTAATTTTCATTCCCTTAGAGAAATTAGGCATTTTATTAGATAATTGTCTAATTTATGTGAAATGTATTTTTCCACCTCAGTTTTAAAGTCTGTAATTTAATTTTCTTTAATTTACACTGATGCTAATTTGGTTGTTTGTCTTTTGGTTGACAGCCCAAAAAAGAAGAGAGGAAAAGGGAGAGAAGATGAGAGAGCAAGAACCAGATGGGAATATGAACAGGTAGTCAAAACCACATAGCTATAATGCCAAGCCACCTACTGTTTAGCCAACATTCATTGCTGTGTACTGATAGTCTTTTTACTTTTTTTCCTACCTGCATAAAATGTTTGCCTAAGACTGACAGTGCTAAGATGCAGAGGGAATGATGGAGAGAGACAGTGGACGGTAAGGGAAAGAAGGAACAAGAAGGTAGGAGAGTGATCAGTGTGTTCAAAGTGTCCCTCTAAAGGTCTGATACATGAATCGCATTGCCCATGAATACATATGATAACAGGATGTAATAACACATTTTCTAATATTCTCTAATGAAACAAAGTGGACCTCCTACAGACCAACAGATGCAGGTATTGTGGAATTCATGTTTGAAGCACCATTAAATAATTACTCTGGACATATAGTGGTGCTAAAGGGAAAGCAATTTTCTACAATTAACAAGCTCAAGTCAGGAAATACCTTTACCTTTTTGTTGGTGATGGTGTTATTATTACTAAAATCTATTTTATTTAACATTTTTGAATTTCTTAATACTACCTAATCCTCTTATTTGAGTCAAGATAGCGTTTAAAGATGGATTTTATTATTTGCATTATCTTAGAATTTTCTGTAAACCAAAATTATTTATGTTTATTTTATTTTATTTCATACATCACCTATCTTTTATTTTCATTTACTGCTTACTGAAATAGGAAGACGGGAGGATTTGAAACCATTCAGAAACTAGACTCTCATTCTTATACCTTGACACGAAGGGTATATATCCCAGGATAAAAACAATTCCCTGTGCTGTAAAAGCAACCCCCCTGATTGAACTCCTAAAATAAAGTGTTAAGTTATGTCTCAAAAAGAGTGTTTTTATGAAAAAAAGCTCCTCCTAATGATTATAATATGAACTATTGGAGTAAAAAAAAAAGATATATACAATATATATCTCTTTTATCCAATTCATATGCAACATATTTAGATTAAATCAGACCAACATTTAGGACGTAATGTAGACAGTGTTTTTCATAAAAGTTTACCCTAGTGAATGCAATATGAACTGTTAAAATAAAACAAAGTGGATACAAGTTAGGCATTCCCATAAGCACCAAATTTGGACTTAATTATGGTCCGAAAACTTTTGGTTATGGTAATGCTACCCCTAGTGAATAGAGTATAATCTATATAAGTAAAGTATGACATATGCAAGATAAATCTTTTTGAGTCGATTTGTATGCACCAAATTTGGACTGGTTTGGACCAACGGTTTCAAATGTATCACCTGGAAATATTTTGTATACGTTTTTTGTATATTTCTGCCTAGTGCTGGAAATATACAACGGACCTTCCCCCAAATCAAATACATCCCACTACACTCTATAAAAGGTGTGAAATTTGGAAATTATCCATGAAATAGTTTTACCGACTTTCCGCGGATATAACTCAAGAGTCAAAGCAACTTATAGTCAGTGGTGGCAAACTCTTGGCAAACTCTTAATATGAAACAAGGATGTCTGTCTGTCGTCCGAGTACCTCGAGAACCATTTATCTAGTCCACCTGAAACTTGGTGCATGTTCACAAATTGGCCTCTGTTTGGACAAGCGACAATAACCAATGGATCACTCTATTTATGGCAGAGAGAGACATGCACAAAGAGATAAAAGGAAGATGAATTAAAGGTTGAAGAAATAGCGACTGTGGCGTGGTTGAAAAAGAGAAAAAAGAGACAAATGATGCTATCAGTACACAGTAGTCAGCACGCCCCCAGTTTGCTTTGGAGAAGCTACAGGGGCACAGATGTGGGAGGCTACGCAACAAATGTACTGCTGTGGACCAATGCAAAACCAGCAAAATGCATCTCAGCCAACTCAGGAAATCAATATGACTCTAAGAGTGTAATATATCGCTCTATCCAAAGCCTCAACATTCTTTGTTTCATCGTCCCTATGCTAAAATTAATTTATGCTCCTCTGCTATAAAGTAACGACACGCCATGCATCATCCAAAGTTCAGCTGCTTTATGTGTTTCTGTTTATTTTATCGACCATGTATGATTGAGAAAATAGCTTAAACTAACTGATGATTCCTAGGAAAACAGATTCAAATTTTTTTTAGTGCTTTTTTTGGGTTGTGTTAGATTAGTATTACCCATTGAGAAAATAAACCCTCATCATGAAAATGTTAAGAATTAAGCCAGTATATATATATTATATTGATGATCCGGTTGATTATGTGGTTAAAGAATGAAGCTTATTTGGTAAGAAAATAAAAATGTTAGAGATAATACACAACTTTAGTCTTTAATATTGTTCTCCGCCAATAAAAATGAGAATGAAATGACGCACCTGGTAAGTTGCACCTGAAAGGAATCAATAGAATTACACAAACTAATATATTCAGCCTTTTTTTCACACCATTCTAGCAGTATTTACTTGGGAGCTGAAAATGTGATTATCCAAATGTATTTAATTAAAACTCATGACTAATTAGTACACAACTGTGGCAATTAATTTTGAGTATAAAGGTAATTTACAGATAATGTGCTTCACTTAAAGTACTATTGCTGTAACTAAGGGTTTACTACATCAATACTTCTACAGCTGTATCTGTGGGCCTCTCTACACAATTTTCAGTTCAAAACCAAATTTGCCATTCAGTGTTGGAGAGAAAAAAAAAGGTGCTCATGCTCTGGTAATAAGAGAGCTAAAAGGTGGAACCGAAGAAGGATGGGGGATGAGTGGGGGGTAGCAGGGCGTGAGACTGCGTCAAAGCTGTGATTAGCACCGACCAAGCTAGGTTCTTATTGATTGGCACAGTGGAGACACTGGGCTGCCTTCCACCACACTCTAATGAGAAGCCCTGACCTCCACTACTCAGCAAGGTCACCAAAGCCTACTGTAATTGCACTTTCTCTAATGGCGTCAGTCACGCACGCACCCCAACCCTAGCAATGACAATTACCATAATGTCACTCTGCGACACAGGGGCCTTTCAACAATCCGACACATTGGGAGATGGGATGTTAGTCAACTGCTGCTATGCATTCAAAAGAAACAACGCCATATTTGACAATATACAAAATACAAAATACACTTATTTATCTTGTTTTGATAAAAACATTTTGTGCTAAACCTGACCTGAAGTGTTAACTAGGGTGTACAATTTATTGCTCGTTTTTGGCTAAGAGAGTGTCTTGAGGCAGATCCGGCAGATTTGACACTGGTATTTTACCATTACGGTGAAGAAAGTTGCGGCAAAGGTGGGTTCAAGAGCCGGTCTGGGCTCAGTAAGGGAATGCAGATGTGACAATGAGTGATTTGCTTTAATGGGTCAGTGAGACGTCTGGCAGAATGGTGTTATGGCAACCATTGGCTTCCTCTCAGTGTACTTCTATATTCCTGAGGGGTACATTCCTGAAGAGCCCCCCATCCCCTGCATTGTACACACATTTCCCCTGATTGAACCCCTTAAATTAAATGTTACTCATTAATCATTTCTTTAAATACTTGAATAATAATAATAAAATGATCAGAAAGCCAGTTGTCCCAGCAATGCTGAGTTGCTAAGGGGAGATCATGTGTTGTTCAAACCTAGAAAAGTTTCTGTAACTCAATTCAACCTTCAAAAGGCATGGGGAACTTTCCTGGAATACTACTAGAGTTTCTTATTGTATATTATTGTTTTATTTAATTAAGACTTTTCACTTTTTTTTCATACCTATAATAGCTTCTTTGCTTGTTTGCCGTTTGCTGTCAATATAATATTTTATAATTGTATTCATTTAGAAATGTTGCGTATATACCTTTATTTAAATAATTATTGATATATTTAAGTGCAAATCCTGAGTTCCAGCTTATATCTGTCATACTGCAGGGTTGAGTTTCTCTGCTTTATCAGTCGTGGCTGGTTCTTGAGGCGACAGGGCTCAGGGAAATGGGGTAAAAACATGTTTTTAATTCTTCTTAATATGATTTTTTTCAGTGGAGGAAGTCATTCATTCATTTCGTTGGGCCTTTTATGTATATGTCTGTGTTAGACGCTGTTTGCAATCAAAAAGTACTTCAAAATGGTTGTTCCTACTGTGCACTCTACAAAACTGTCAAAACTTAATAAAAATATTTAATAGCTGAAGTTACCTCTATCCAGATCCATTTTTAGCTGCTTTGTCCTTGTTATGTGCCCGACCCTTCCACCTAGTTTTTTAAAAATCTTTGTGAAATCTGCTCACAGACAGAAACAGATATATGAAAAGTTCACGTCTCTAAGCTGTGCTGGCAGATGGGAAAAAGCAAAAGAGATAGAAAGAGCAAGACATATATTTGATATCCACATCAAAATGTGTTGTTAATGCTAATACAGGGTTTAAAAAGTAGAAGTTTTGTAATGTAAGTTTCTCGGTTCATCTGTGACTCAGTTCTTCCCCTCTTGTCCCAGTGTGTATATGAACTGTGGGTGTGGTCTTACACACCGGTCTCCATCTCTCCATCAATCTACACTATATTTAATCCGACTTTAGTTCTACTCCATCACCAGATTATTCAGCCCTGTTTCATCCTTCACACCAATTTTCACCGCTCTTTCCTCGTCTTATTATTATTATTATTATTATTATTATTATTATTATTATTATTATTATTCCTCAGTCTTACAAAAATTCAAGCCTCAGCTGGACCCAGCCAACCTTTAACTATAAACACATTCTTAAACTACGACTCCACAATCAATCAAATTGTAATCTTAAACTTCCCACGAGTAAATGAACATGATCCTGCCATCCAACTCTCCACTGCAAAGCAAATCAGGCACTCCATAAACCACGGCCGGACCAATCACAGCTGTTCCCTGCATTGCGATACATTTACCGGAAGCAGTCCAGATGAGTAACAGTAAGAGTATCATTATTATAACACAGATTGCAGATGGTCAAAATGAAGACAGAGTATCTGTAGGAACAGAAATCAAAGAGATTGTTCTTTGAAGTAGATCATCATTGGTTGTGATAGTATTCAGACTTAGGACAGCTGATGTTAAGAGTGCTTCTGAGTTGTGTCTGCACCACAAATTAACTATTCAAACACTTGAAAACACGCCACAAGCTGCTGTATGATGAATGCATGAAGCTCTAGAATGTGACAAGAATGTAAATCGTTCATCCTCAACTCAGACGTCTATAACAGCGACCCCAGTCACTGTATCCGTCTTGCAAAGACACTGTCATCACCGATGTTAACGCATTCCGTTCGACCAATGATGTGTGTCCAATAAACACAGACTACTGTCGACACATTTAAAAAAAAAAAGAAAAAGGTTGTTCCCCTGTCAGATTATTTTTTAAATGTTGCATTATATGCGCAATACGGAAAAAAATAATCATTGCAAAGTTAAAGTACTTTCATCAATTTGAGTGATGCTGAAGAAGCTGGTCCACGCGTTCGTCTCCTCCAGACTGGATTTCTGTACGCACTTCTCATCTGGATCCCTGATAAAAGTCTTCAAAGACGTCAGTATGTTCAAACAGTGCTGCAAGGATCCTGATGAGAGTTCGTAAACACGAACACATCACCCCCGTTCTTCATTCCCTTCATTGGCTTCCCATCTCCACCAGGATTGATTATAAGATCTCTCTCCTCACTCACCAGTGCATCCATGGTAACACACCCCCTACCTAGAAGAACTAATCACCCCACTGACCTCAACACGATCCCTCCGTTCTACCCACTCATACCGCCTCCTCCTTCCCCGGACTAAGCTCAGCACCATGGGTGATCGGGCCTTCTGTTCTGCTGCCCCTCGTCTGTGGAATGCCCTCCCTGACCATCTCAGGGCTCCACAGACGACTGACACATTTAAAAAAGGACTTAAAACTCTCCTTTTTAGCAGAACCTATAACCTTAATTAACCTTAATTAACATTGCTGCTTTTTGGTCAGGCTTTTATATAGTTATTTTTTTATTTTTTTATTGATGCTTTTATCTGCTTTTGCTTTGTAGCACTTTGAGATTTGATCCAAATGTAAAGTGCATTATAAATTGAATGTATTATTATTATTATTATTATTATTATTATTATTATTATGTTTTTAAAATGCTTGTATTCAAGTTTCATAGAATCATCACAAATCTGTTAATTATGGAAACAATAAAATTGAATAAGTTAAAAACTATTAAAAAAAAGTTTAGATATGTCTCACTGTTGAAGAATCAGGATTCTGTTTGTTAAAATGAATAAGATTGGTTTACATATCAAATTGGGGAAATTACATAATCTTCAAAGGGTTAAATGAGAAATATGCATCACATTACGTTAATTTGTTTGTTTATGTTAAAATTACCTCGGACCTACAGCAGTAAATGAGCCTGAGACGTCATTAATTCAAATAAACATTGTGATTAATAATTCTGAGCTCAATTTTCAATGAAAAGGATTGGGATTATCATTTTGGCTATAATCAGGCACCCGTATCTTTAACCCAAAATTCTGGTCACTGAGTCTGGATCTTGTTTTGTTTTTTGTCTCGTAATGTTTATTTACATTTATTACTCTTGATGATAGTCTGCTTATTAAAGCCAATGAATGATCAAAGTCGGACTTAAAGATTTCTGCTTTCAGTAAGGATTAAGATAAGATAAGATAAGATAAGATAAGATAAGATAAACCTTTATCATACCCACAATGGGGAAATTGCAGCGTTATTTCCTCAAATTAACGATGGGCCTGTATTTTTTCAAAATAAAGTTTTTAATGAAGTTTATTTGTCTGTTTTTTTGTTTGTTTATTCCCACTTGATATCCTTGGTAAAGAATATTGGGTTTCCAGTAGAACAATTCCAAATGGATCTGTCTTGTGTTTTTAATGGCCTACTGTGTTTGGCTTGTGTTCGCTATTCATTTAATATTGAAAAATCAATGTGTCTTTTCTTTTCTATTTTCTTTCCTAATGTACCTTACCATGCATCACAGTCAGTTTGTTCAAATCAAAATTAGCCTTTCTATACGAATTCCAGATGATGTGGAGCAACCAGAAGTCACACCAGAATTGTTCAACCTTCACGTCTGTGTCTCGGAGTAAGAGTGTGTGTTTGTTGCTCAGCATTAAAATCTGGTAGCCTAGTAACAAATTAGGTCATGTGGCCATTATTCTGCAGCTATTTCGGTCTAATAACAGCTGCACCACAAGTACTAATGACAACTTGGTTAAAAAAAAATTTAAAAAGTAGGCAAACTAGTAAGACTGTAGAAAGGACGTAATATTAATCAAAGAATATTTAGAGCGAGGAAGAATAGGATTTATATTGGGTGAATTTCGGAAACTAGGGGGAACTTAAACTCATAAAAGTTTTTGAGGCATAATTTCTCAATCGTTGGTCCACTTTTGTCCAAATGTGGTGCATATGGACTAAAGGAAATCTATTTTTGGTATATCATACTTTCCTCCATTAGTTCAAATGTTCTTCACTAGGGGGAGTTTATTTTCTTAACAAAAAACCCTTTGTCGGGAGATTTTTTCCCATCGAAGTAGTTCAATCGGAGAAGTCTTTGTACAATGAAGAGTATTTGGGGCTTTGTGTGGATATACCTCGACAGCGAGGCCATAGTTTTTGCAATAGAAAAGATAAGATAAGATAAGATAAACCTTTATTAGTCCCGAAACGGGAAAATTGCAGGGTTACAGCAACAAAGAGCACCCAGATCAATATAACAGAATAAAAATGTAAATAGAAATATGAATATTAATCTATACTAGGGTATTACACCGTAATATAAATATTACACTATACAGGAAATATTAAACCATAATATAAATTTTACCACTCTACAGGAAATACTACACTGTAGTATAATATAACACTATTCAGGATTATTATTATTATTATTATATTATAATAAATATTATAGTATACTAAAGGAATATATTATAGTACAGTATACAATATACTGGACATATTGCACTATAATAGAAATATAATAGAAATATTCATCTTAGAGCAGTTGATGTATTCTTATTCACGTATAGCAATCAATGAATGTATCTCACAGGTAGAATAGCAGCTGATAATTGTTAATAACCTTCTTTTAAAAGGAAAACTTTTTTTAAAGACTTCTAATTAATGTCATTAGTGCTAATATTCAGTAGTTAGCACGTTTTGAAGAAAAATTAAGTTCGGAAAGGAATTGTATCAACGGTAGAGAGGTTTATATATGTTCCACGGACAATAGTCTTTATTCTCATTTGGGAGATGGTTAGACTTTTAAAAATATGTCTCACACCACAAGGCAGCAGCAGCTCTTATAATAAATAATATAATTGAATATTCACTATTCAGTTACATTTGCCATGAATATATTGCATTATTTTTGGGATATTAAGGATGGGTACTGAAATCTTTTTCCATCCAAGGTAGCAACAGTGGTAAAGAGGCAGAGTACACCCTGGAAAGGTCACAGGTTCATCACAAAGCTGACACATGGAGAGAAGAAAACAACTATTCATGTACACATTTACACCCACGGGCAATTTAGAATCACCTGTAATCAATGTTTTTCATGGGCTTAACCAGGCTCTGGACTAGTGGGACACAGGCCACTGATAAAATCTCATTGGTTTTTATTATAGGTTACCCTATGCAGCTAGTACTAGTAGAGCTACTTCTTAACTGTTGGATGGGTTATAAAAGTATGTGTCACATGTTTGAAAGTGTTCTGTGTATTAAATATAAGGGGAAAAGATGATGTATTTTTCAGCCTTTAAATTAGACAAAAAATAAGATTTCTTTGTCAACCAAGCTTTTTTGGCATGTTTGAACAAAGCAAAAATATATTGCGAAAAATATATTCAACTATGTGTGTATTTGCTTAAGCTCAACAAGCAGACAAGGACTGGCTGCTGAAACATACTACATATACGCCTCACTGAATAAAGACATTTGTATGGATGCTGGACTTGTATTAGCTGCTCAGACTTAAATGTTGCCCTTAGAAAAAATCCTAGATCAGCCACTGCTGTTTTAGGACTGTAGGTGGAATCCCGTACACACACATGCCCCTGGTCCGGATGCAAAGCCAGAACCACAACATTGGGAGGTGAGAGTGAAATATCGCTATTAATTATAATATAGCTATAAAATATAATCTTCCCAGAGTCCATGAAGAAATGGGAGGGGGCTCGAAATCTCAAATTAAACCGAATAAGCATTGAGATTTATCTGGCGGTATAATGAAAATAATTGGTCACTGGATACATCTAGCACCACATGTGAAGAGGTGATTGATTCTGTGTTAAACACCAGAACCAGAGCAGATGGAAGGAGGGGGCTTCACAAACACCAATGATTATTAGCAGCAGCAGCCTGAATGTGCTGCAGGAATGAGTGTGAGCTGTGTGTGAACAGACTGACTTATTGTCAGTCTGATTGTAACTTGCGTGCTCTTGGGTCATCTGACAGCATGCATGACTGAGTTTCCTTTATGAACGGCTGCATGCTCCAATATGGCAGAGTTTGGACTTTTTAGTCTTAATATAGCCCCATCTACAGGTGAATGAGATTGATTTCAGTATGTGGACAGGCTGAACTTGTAAAACAACCGATTAAAAGAATGTTGACAATCAGGCAGCCTGTGTAGCAAGGGCCTTTTTTTTATGTTTTTTACTTCTTGAAAATGGTATCGATGCATTTCCGTAGACAATAGGCTACCACAGTAGTCTGCATACCCAATGAGGGGCTAAGGATTATGCCCTTTGGCAGAAAACGTGTGTTCTGCCTTTCAGATTTACTGCTGTGTCTTTAATTTCAGCAGGTTCACATATTTAAAGGAGAGCCAGAGTCATAAAAAAAAACAGGAAGGGAGAAAGGGAGAGTTTGAAAAAAAAAAAGCCGGTGGTAGGTGGTAGCTAAATCAGTGAGAGCACAAAGAGGCTGGCGTCTGAGAGGTATTGACCCTCCATTGATCGTTAGAAGCTGCGTGGTGGTATTGACCAGATAGAGGAGAGACCCGGGGAGGCAGCGCACAGCTCCACCGCCGAGAGAGAAAAAACTGAGAAAAACAACCATATACGCTGCCTACTCTGACCTTGTGGGCCATCGCTGTCCTACAGCCCGCACCGTTCTACCCCCTCCGCACACACAGAGATATGGGTGTGTGCAGCTGTGTATGTGTGTGTGCATGTGTGTGTGCGCGTGTGTGTGTGTGTGTGTGTGTGACAGAGACCCCTACATAGAACTAGAAGGTTCAGCTTTATCTTATTGAGGCCATTTCTTATCACGCTTCTTCCGAAGCTTGCACTGCGGTGCCAGTAACACTACGGCAGTTAACCGTCCGCAGGGCCTTCTGCTGCTTCTGCTACGCACACTAATACACACACACACACAGACACACACACACACACACACACACACACACACACACACACACACACACACACACACAAAAACCTTAAAGTCCTGGGCTCTTCCATATGTAGAGCTGGATCTCTGAATAATTCATATATATGTATATTTGTTATATATTAACAACAAAGGATTATTTGTCTTACATGAGCAAACTCTAATTGAAAAGTGACAACAAGTGTAGCGTCCATACTCCAATCAAAATGTGGGGCTTATACACACGGTCAATTGTAGAAAGCAGCAATTTGGATTGCTGACGGAAGCGTGGTTGATGGCACATGAGGAGATGGGGTTTTTCGTCAGATCAAAAACAGCATAAGAGAAGACGCACCTCGGGAGACAGAAGGTACTTACAGTATTTTGTCAATAATAAGCCTAGTACTTATCAGTAATCAAGCTTTTTTTTAAGTCATCCATGACTTTCCAATACAGTGATAGAGTAGAATAAGCTTGCAGCTCCAACCCCCCCGAGAAGTTCATTGGGTAAAAAGCGGAGGAACAGTAGGGGTGTCATAAAAGTAAAAACCAGGCGCCACATGGGATTCAGAATTTGAAATGCTTCCCCTTGTAGCAAAACTAGCCCAACAAGGGAGCTAAACCATTCTCCATCTCCCTCCATCTTATTCTCTCCCTCTAAGAGATGCAATTAATTTGGAAAGAGTGTGCCAAGCGTGCATGGGGCTTCCAGTGGAGCATGTCGTGACCGAACTTCTTCTCAATATTTCCATCTTGTCTCTTGGATTTTTTCAGCTATCGCTCGGCAGTTCTCACACACACACACACACAAAAAATCATCCCACCTTCTGCAATGCTGCAGTAACACCACCCAAACTTTTATTCAACACATTCACATGCCGATCCGTTCAAACTACTGCAGCAGCCTAAGTTTTAAACGGACCGGGAGAACATGGTGTGGAAACATTTGTGTTTTTCAATTGCTTGTTTATATCCCTCCTCCAACACACAGTTACCCAGCTGTTGATATTTCTCAAGGCCAGGATCACAGACTGCAGGTGGGAGTGCCAGGGGTTGGGGATGGTGTGGTGGAGTGTGAGTCATGTCATGGTACACAAAGCACGTACCATGCAAACAGCAGGATGGAGCGTAGCTCAGGGCCAGGGAGGCCATCGATACCAGGGAAATTGATCGTAATCAACCAAGTTACAGAGACTGAGCAGGGATTGGTCGACGACTATCTTCCCTTCTTCTGCTCCTCCTGCTCCCTCCTCCTTCATCTCTTTTTCCTCGTCTCCTTCCTCCATCTTATTCTGTGCTTCCTGATGCAGTTGTCATGCGGGCTGAAACGATTAAATATAATCCGTGGGATCTAAATACCTAAGAATATGTAGTGACAGGTGTTTCGTTCTCCTAGTCACCCACAACCTTTTTTTCGGAACTTATTTGATTTTTTTAGCTTTTTGATTTCATATTGTTGAATACAACTTGTGCCATATCCCTCGGTCAAACCTGTTCAACATCAATACAAATCAAAAGAGAGAGTGCATTTCCCCACACAGGGAGGAGAAATACACTCTAAAAAATCAGTTGCATGTTTTCTTTGCTGTTGCTCCACTATAATTTCTCATTTGAAGACAGTGGCATACCTGGCACTGCAGCTGCACCGTTAAAAATGCTCGCCCAATTATAGCATAACACCTAGCCTTATGGTTTCCATGGCTGCACGATGCATTTTCCCGTGGGACGCACCGTGGAGAAACGAGTGTCTTATCAACCATCACCCTGGTAATAACACTCCCTCCAGCCTTTGCCGCATGTGTCAGACCTTAACGAGAACCCTGGGTGAAATCTCTCTCCCAGTCCAGCCACAGCCATTGATTTGGACTTAATCTGCTCCCAGATGTCCTCATGGGTGTGTCTTTGGGTGCATGTTATAGTGTGTGAGAGAGAGTGAAAAGGAAGGGAAATATGCACATCTTTTGTCTGTGTTTATGTTTGTGTATGATTAAGTGCATGAGTGAATCTCAAACACTGTTTTTGTGTGTGCGTGTTGTTGTTTTGTGTGTGAGTGTGTGTGTGTGTGTGTGTGTGTGTGTCAGTGCATGTGTGTGTATGTGTGTGTGTCTGTGTGTGTGTGTGTGTGTCAGTGCATGTGTGTGTATCGTGCAGGTACACTTCTTAGCTTCATAATTGAAACGTAGAATTATATTTTTTTATCGTACCATGCTAAGATTGAATCATGAGTTTTCATCTAAACTTAAAGAACAAATCAGTAAACCAGTAAACAGGAAGAATCACTTAACACCTAGTAAAGTGTTGGCTTTTAGGTCTGTTTAAGTTATTTTGCTAAATAAAACGATTAAACTCCTTAAACTCGCTAGATTAAAACATTTTCATTTTGGTTTTGGTGCAGTCTCGGACACCCTTGTGAGCCACGCTTATTAATACTGTATCAAAATGTCACATGCAGACATCTGTTTCATATCTGGTACTACTTCCGTTGCTGTCTCAAAGACCCACCATTACACCTCCAGTGCGTTAAAACAGAACAGAGGGTCAGAATAAAGGGGCACCTGGCCCACCGTGAATGGCTTTTAGAAGTTGGAATCTTGACTTCAATAAAGCAAAAGACTAATTTTCTGCTGTTTCTTTAGACATGGTTACTGGCAATTGGAACACAGTTACTGCGCCTTTTCTTGTCTTTTACAGCACAACAAGTTTTGCGGCATTTTCAGCATGCTTGGTTGAAAAGATAACGCTGTGTTTCTTGAACGTTGCATAATTCTCTTGGAATATTGAACATACTTCTTAAGTCCCAGCGATGGGAAATGTTGGACTGTAATATTAGAGGCTTTAAGTCATCCTATTTTGAGGGAAATTATTGTACGTATACAATTTGCATTCTGATTCCTCCTTCTAAGATGTTATATATCACAGTTGTATTTTTTTCATAATTTGATGCAACATTTGGAGAAACATGCTGCTGACAGAATAGCACCTGTGTGGAGTGCAGGCTGACCTCCTCCTCTGAATATCTGAATCTCAGTTAAACCTCTATGGTCCAATCCCAGAATCCTCACCCTCCCGTCACGCGCTCAAAGTCACATGCAGTGCTTGCAGCGTTCTGCATCACTTCCTCATCACACCAAGCTTGATCAGCTGGGAAAACGTCACATAAGAAGACACGTGAAAACAGATTCAGGTTCCATAATATTATCAAGTCAGCAAATTAAATGTAAGCGACGTAAAATGATCAAATTATTGGACATTAAGGGAATTTGTTATTATTCGTTCGACACACCTTTCCTCTTGCAAATGGTAAAAGAATTGTTAATCTGGCAACGCTGTTTTAACAGACTCTTGTGACGAAATATTCAGATGACGATTCCTTGTTAAGAATAATTACATTTTGACCATTTATTTTCTCAGATTTTTCGCTAGTGTCTCAGTCTTCACAATTTACCTGTCGTGACAAGGTAACTTGTCTTGAAAGGTAAGTAATGCAGCGGAAATCTGAGGCCTTTTCTAAACGTTGTCATCACCTTCTTTTGGCATTAAGTTGGACTGATGATCCCTTTAATACATGATGATACGAAAGGACTTCAACCCTCCTGAAGTTTCTTGTGAATTAAAATGACCCTCTGTGTTATTATTTTCTATGAACACGCCTTCAAACATCCAAAAGGACATTAACATTATATGAAAACATGGGAAAGTGATGTCCAGATGTAAGCTCTATTTGTACTTAGAACTTTTTGTTTTCATAGGTTAGATGATTTAGCAAGTATCGTTTTCGATCAGATGTACATTGTATATTGTTGTGTGACAAACAATAAACCTCATATTATTTATTAATGAAATGTTATACCTTTAAACAATGTTAAGGCATTGTGATAATAAAATATTATCCACCAATTTACTTTTTCAGAATATGCCAAAGCCACATTTCAGATCATTTACTTGCAATAGTTGGGATTTTTCCTTTAACTTGAATTGTCACTGAACATATCATGCATTTCCTTACTACAATCCTAATATATAATCCTAATATATAATCCTAATATATAATAAATGTGTTTTTCGTCCAAATAAGCAAATAATCACGAGAAACATTTGTGTTTTTTAATTAAACACACAAATTTGTGTAGATGTGCAGATTATGGTTTATTTCTTCATAAACACGTATACCTGCGGCAGGAAATGAAGCTTTTGCACTATTGTTGGCACCAACTATGTATTAATAGTATAGTATATATATATTATTATGTATATATATATATATATATATATATATATTAAACATATTATTAATATATAATATACATATTATAAATGTTAACCAAAAGTCAACTATGTGTTCCTGTTTGAAGATAGTAGATTTGTATGTGTACATAAACACATTTATCAATTATTATTTATAATTATAATTATTATAATTATAGTATTTATTTATTAATTCTCCCACATATTCCTATATGTGGACTGATGCATGAGTTGGCTGTGGTGGTGATGGTTGGGGAGGTTAACACTTAATTTAATTCAAACCAAACGTTTGATTCATGCATTGCTATTTAACCTGCTAAGCTTAATATTGAGCCCATTCCTTATCTTTTATTCATTTATTTTTCGTATGGAATGAGAAATTATTGGTATTTACTCAAACATGTGTAATACATTACATCACTCAGGGTATTTTGTTGAAAAACAAGTAAAGTTAGCCATACTCAAATTGTTACATTTCAAAAAATACAAATGTGTAGTGAGTGTAGTGTATAAGATCTATTAAATTATATGTGAATATAGATGTTTTATATTTTATATAAAATGTTATTTTATCTGTTTTTTAGTTTTTTCTAAAAGTGACTGAAAAGCAAACCAAATTTGTCTCGCATGCACTTTCAATCAATCCCAGCTAGGTATACATTATTAAATTTCAATCAGAGAAGACAAAATGTCAAAAAGATGAATTATATACTACAACAGCAGATGAGTGATAATTGGTCTATTAAAAAGTCTTTGGCACGCAAACTCTTCGGGGATATTGTGATTGAAGGGTCTTGCCCTGAACAGCGGCATGGAATTTTGGCCCTCTGGAGAATAGATACTGGTGGTGGTGGTGGATGACTGTGCTGAGGCTGATGAAGGACGAGGCTGATGCATCAGGATGGATCAGGTTACCTGAATGGGTGCAGCTGATATCAGTTAATGCCCTAGGCTGTGAAGCAGGTAATTGAGCACACCAAAGAATATCTTTCTGATTGAACTTACTCTAGATCTCTATGTTATAAACCTGATTGACAGGGATAAATTAATTTGTAGTTGGGACAAAAGTATCAATAAGCTTCTAGACAAACAGTGCTGCTATTTGTGGTGATGTGCATGTAATTGATTCTGACAATGTTTTTTTTAATTTGAAGGGAAAGTTCCATGCAACCGAATCATCTACTTCCTTTGTGCAGATCAACCACAGCTTCAGCTCATACAGCTTGTCAGAGGATAAAAGTCTAACAGCCATGTCCAATCCATTCACCATCGCTAAACAAGGGATGGTAACACATGGAAAAGGTCTGTGATCAGTTTCTATGTTAAAGCTTTACAATCCTTGACTATACTGGAGTGGCTTTGGTTTAGGTATGCCAAACAAATAGCTAGCAAAGCATTAGTTCGATTAAGAGATGGATCTAAATTGTCATTGCAGAACAATTACACATAATAAAAATGGATGCTAAAAAATAAAATAAAAAACATGAATATCATACATTATGAAAACATATAAGCACAATATTTCACTAATGTTAACTTTAGGTATAGCGAGGATAGCTAACGATTCAGTATTGGAATCAAAAAGAAATGTCCTATCAGTCTCTGCATCAGCCTCAGCATCACTATCAGTATCAGCGAAGTCCTAATAATATCCATTCCTTGCGTCCGATGGACCTCATAGTGCAAAAGAGGCCTGCTTTTCTTCCAGACATTATATGGTCACATGCATGATTATCTCATTAAATTTAACACATGTCAGTAGGTGGGATATATTAGACAGCATCTTCACATTTTGTCCTCAAAGTTGATGTGTAGGCAGCAGGAAATAGTTAAGCCTAAGGAAGTGAATGAGAAGGGCCTAATTGTGAGGGCTGGACGACTAGGTCAAAGCATCTCCAGTACAGCAGATCTTTTTGGCTTGTGGACTTTCTGCAGCGGTCAGTGTCTACAAAAAAAGGTCTAAGGAAAGACCGCTGGCAGTACCAAAAACTGATAGTGTGTTGTGGTCATTTCCGCTTAGATAGGATTTTATGCAGTCACCTATTACCTAATATGTGTTGAGTTGTATTCATTTTGCTGCAGGCTACACACATTATCATGTAATTAAATTCTATATTAGTTCATGTCGGATAGAAATCGGGATATTATTGCCCCATGACTCATAGCACTGACACAGCATTACATTACTGTAAACATAGGTGTGCATGGACCAAACTCCACTATGGCTTTCCTGACGTGACCGAGCCCCGAATGTATTTTCTAAATATTTGTCCGATCATGGCGCATCTGGACCGGACCAGCGGGATTTAGCCGGATATGCACACTTTAATATGACAGGAGAGAATGAAAAATCCTGAACTTCACAAGATAGAGGCACAACCTCATATTTATGAGAAACTCTTTGCTAGCAAACTTCTTGGCACTTCAGAAAAAAATCTATCTACACTGTGAGAGAGTTCAAAGACTCTTTATTGACTTGTCAATAGCCCAACCGGTCCAAAGTGTCTGACAGACCGCATTTCACAAACGTGCGATACCTCAAGTCTTCAGTGTATAATCAAAATTGTGAAAATGTGAGTCCATAAATTGTAAGATTTGGCTTGAGATTACAGATTCTTTACTTGGGATTCTTACAAGGAAACTTTGAATACATCCTCTTTATTTCCAGACGGGCTACCTTAAGTGTATAAGCAGGAATACACTTTAAAAAAAACAAAAAACAATAACTGTAACATGTATTTTTTGTCTGCAAGATATTAAGCAAATATTTCTGTAAATTTACTAATTTTTTTTTAGGTTTTTTTTTTTTACCATCCATTAATGCCAATCTTCTGACAATTTTTTGTTTTTTCTATTTAATTTTTTGTACAGTGTTAATTTGAGAGATGTTTTGGGTGCTTGTATAGCTCAAGCACTGGCCTCTCCCCTAAGAGGAAGTTTGATCATCGTATGTGACCAACTGTCAAAATCGACAATTTTTCACTTTGTTTATTTTGGAATTTACGTAATGGAGACAATCTAACTGATTTCTACCTCACCTAAATGACAAAACGGAATTTCTAGACCCGGCCATGAAGATAATTCCTTGCTTAACTGATTTGCAGCCAGTCACGGCTACGATCATCCAAAAGTCATCATGTCATACAAAAACCAAAAAAAAAAAAGATTTATTTTGAAAATCTAACCACATGTTGCATACATATTCTTGACCACCCTGAGAATTCCAGCCTGATGCGAGTCGTAGTTTGTGATGGCCACTGATTGCGGCTGAATGTGTTGAGTTCTGATTGTCACAGTGACCACATTTATACTTAATGGCCGAATGATAAACCCCGCTGACTCCTCAGTACTCTGGCCTGCGTATTCACTTTCAGAGCTTGTTCTTTTTCTTACCTTTAGTCATAGTTAACAAGCAGCATTCCTCCCTCCTCAACAATTGGACTGCGTCAGTTCTTACCATCTCCCTGCTCGGAGAAGGTGGCGAGCTAAGAAGGGGCCAGCCTGTGCAGGGGCATTTGGTTGGGGGAAGGGCATGTCTCCTGGCAATGAGGGTGAGTAGATCAGAGCTGCTCAGTGTCTGTGAGGCTGTGATAAGATTCCAGGATTTTCCCAGTGTGACAGGCCTGCTCACTAAGCCGTGCACCATTCTGCATGAAGACAACCACCACTACGTAACCCCTTCAACCCCTGGGCTGTTACACCTCAGCAGACAAGAGCCGTGTTCACCCACCTGCAGCCACACCCCAAAGTTCCTCAGTCAAACTTAAAATGTTAACGTTTTTCTCTCTCCGGTGTTAACCGGAAATAATAGAATGAGAATTAATTTCTACTTTACAATCCTATGTCTCTCCACCATACACTATGCTGTCTCTTTCTATCTCTCTGGCTCACTTCTCCTTCTTTATCTCTGCCTGCTCAGCCCCCCTCCCCACTCCCTCTCCCTTGGATGGCAGGTCAGGCAGTGAGCTGTGCGGACTCGGAGGAGGTAAGGACGCCGCGGTGCACATTAATAATGAAAAACCTCAGCCCCCCCCCCCACACCCCCCCAGACACGCACACACACACACTCCCCCATCGCCATGGCGATGGCACTAGCCCAGCTCTGGGGGGGAGCTGGGAATATAGCTACACTCTCCGAACCCTCTTCTCACCAAGCTGATCACGAACTGGTACACAATCCCGCCATACTGGGCCTTCCACCGTGGATATTCACTAATTAAAATCACTCAGTGCTTCACTGCGGCAGAAATCTGCATCTACTTCCCTACCTGGATGTGAAAGAGTGATTATGGAGCTGTGAGAAAAAAACAGAGAACCATCACTTACCAGAAAAAAGGAATTTCATCCTAGTGTCAGACGTGGGGCATAATAATCAGTAATTATCTAAGACTCATGTGAAGCTGACCACATTTTGGAAAGTTCTTTTCTTAAATAAGCACAGCATACTGCTTTCACTTTTCCACATCTTTTTCTTCTAAACTTCCCTCCTCTCTGCTCCATGAATGTATGACACATCAAGCCCCTGCCACAGAGACGTTATCCAGGTCCCTTTAGGATTGCCATATTCACCTCTGGGAGCTCAGAGCGCTGAAACTTCAGAATCAAATGAACGCATGAAAAATGGCAAAACAAACAATTTAAGAAAACAGCTTCATCGGTTTGACAGATGCAGAAATTATGCCAATAGAGAAAGCAGCTTGAGCTCTATAAACACAACTACGTACAAAAATCCTGCCTTCATTTTCATCTTGGTTACTCTTGAAGTCAGAAAAGCTTGTTATGTCTAAATGTTAAAAGTTTTTAGAGTAATTTGCAGCGTTCTTCTTATGGTTTTTTATCTGGAAGCATGTTGCTGATGAACGTTTTGTCAGTATGATCAACTACTTCTTACTATTCTCATTTTTTTTTATAAATGTGTGTCTCCTGCAGCGCTTCTGAGCTCCAAGGGAGACCGTACTTGATAGCTTTTAATATAACACTTCCTCTCAGTAATCCCTGATATGAATGAATTAATGACTCTCTGCAGCTGTATTCTGCCCGTGAATGTCATGAAGTCAGAAGAATGTCCCACAGATCTTGGAGAAGAGTGGAAATCAGAGAAAAATGGAATTTGGGAGGATTTTCAGAAGCTTTCATGCAATCTTAAGAAACACCGCAACCAAAAAAGTTCTTATTCAAACATCTTTTAAATAATTTTGGTTACATTTTAGGCTCCATCAGTCATTCCCCAAGGGGAAAATATTACAGTGAGAGAAATATCTCAGTAAAACCAAGGACATCATGGAGATCCATACCATCACCTTACTTAGTTTTAATGAGATCCGCTTGAGTCAAAATCTTTGAGATTGTTCCTACAGGCTCCAATTACAAAAGAAACAGGAACAATTTTTTTTTAATTCATGGAAAAGTTGTAATTAAAGTTTTTGATTTTGTCAAACCAGCTATTTTTAAAAAAAAACATGCAAATAGACAAGTAGACAAACATCAGAATTGGAAATTTTGACACGAATACATGCATTCCTTTTTATTCACAAAACCATTTCCAATTTTCTAAACGGATACAAAGATTGGTTATTTTTAAAGGCTGTAGCTACCCAGCAACATAAAAAAAAATCATGAAAATATAACAAATAAACAAACAAATAAAAAAAGTTCAGCTTGTCTCAGTGCGTTCAGTAGGGTAGACTCACAGGAAGTGCTGTCTCTTAATGTGACGCCCTGAGCCGTATCGGCACATGCTCAGTAAGGCCGCAGCAACATGACGCTGCCAGGTTCACTTCAGTTGAAATGTTTGTAACTGCAGTGGAGGGCTGATTGAGGAGATTACAGTAGTCATGGCTCTGGCAAACACCATCTTCAAGCCAGTAAATCGTCTCTGGAGATCCTGCCCGATAACACGACTTTATCTAAAAATCTGAAATCTACTGCGTCACAATTCGAAACAAGCCTCTGTCTGTCAACGACAACCACTGATCTGTCTGAAAAGTAGACTCTTCCAACGAAATGAATCATGAACTAGACGAGGGGTTTAAGTAACATAACGGTGAATAATTACATTGATGGTTGCCATTAGCCACTAGTTTTTGAAATATAGCTGTAAATTTACATTCTCTACACAAGTACTGTATGTTTCCACATATGAACAACATTAACACCAAACACAGAAATTAGTTGATTGTCCACACTCAGTCCATCATTTCTGTTTCTGGCAATGAACAGTTTCATGTTTGAGCGTCAGAAAAAAAAACCTGCTGGAAAAGGGACAAAAGGTACCAAAATGGAAAAAAAAAGGAAAGGGAATGAAAATTGTCATAGATGTTTTTCTCTACGCTTCATTTTTGGTTCAAGGAATAAGTAGGTGCATCCATTACCCGACTGATTTCTTTTGTTGTCATTGTTGTTCTGTTTAATTTTCTGTTCCTTTTTTTCTTAAGTTTTTTTTTTTTGTATCATGTTTAGCCAGTGTCTATTCCGGAAACAATCCAGGAGTTGGCATTGCACTTGATGGCAGAGCTTTGGGTACGGAGTGGAGGAGGACTCCTACTGAAACCACCGGAACGCCGCTCCTGTAGGAAGCATCACCTTCTTGGAGAAACAGAAGACAAGGAGGGAGGGAGGATGGGGAGGGGAGGGGAGACAGAAGAAGAAAATAAGTTATTAGAATGGGTTTAATGTAATTTATGACATCTTATTGAGCATAAATAATTGTTAAATGGATTGAAAGCTACATTAAGCAACAAAAAAACTTTAACTTTTATTTTGAACACTTAATGTGTTCAAATTAAAAGTTAATGCTCTAAGACACTATACTTATAATATTAAGTAAAAGGAATGTGTCATTGAATTGAAATGATTTGTGACACATGCATCATCTTGGTTTCTTTTAAGGTTGAAAAAAGATAAATCATATCAGAGTCAACAGTGGACATCTGCAGTTGCTAGTTTTGTCCAAGCATTATCAGTGGAAAAGACATTACTAAAAAACTGAGCAAAGCATAAAACATTTCTGGTTTCAGAAAGAGAATCCCTGAATGTTTAGCATTTTAGTGGACATATTTCTAAACTGATTGACAAATAACCTAAACCTTAATTCCGCAATTTATTTGTGGGTGAAGTATATGTTTGAAGGTTCCTCATCTCGTCTCTCTCCTCAACAAAACCACAGGAGAAGGCAACAGTCCTGGCTTCACACAAAACCTGATATGCCACATTTATTATTTAGCCACCACACACATTTCACTCCCACACCTTCGCCAATGATTATATAGCCTTCCCTCCCTCACTCCTCTCTTTTCCTGTGGTTTTCTTTGTTACTGATTACACTGAGTGGAACATATGCATTCAGCTGCAGGGCTCAGCAGTAGCCTTCCAGTAAGGAGATGGACATCCACTAGACCCCTGGAGCTGCAACTCGGCCGCCGTCCTGCAAAGTGCAACTCGGATTCTGCAGCACAGATTCTTCCGTTCACCAGTTTGCCTGGAGCGAGGCAGGAGGAGCCCAGCAAACATTTATGCACCCACACTCACTCTCACACCGAACCAATATGTATTCAAGTACAGTCACACACCTCCACATACAGTGGCATGTTCACAGACACTCAAACTACACCCCCAAAATCACACCAAACAGTTGGACTGTTAAGAGAAAATTCTCGTAAGTGACGGATTCAGATTCAATTTTCCAGCAGTAGAAGGATTTATAGAGAGTTGTGCATGCAGTGAGTGCAAACACGAATACATAAACATGCATAAATGCATGTTAACCTCACACTATTAATAAACGTTTACATAAGTGTATTGTCCGAACTTAATCCAACAGATTTCAGACTATTCAGTTTTATCCGGACCAACGTTGCAGGTGTGCACTCTTCTTGGACCAAGGTCAGACTTTAGTACAATAAACTGAATCGTGGTTTGTTTCGTTTAGAGTATGAACAAACATTTGTGGATGGCTAAGACGTTCGGATAAAATACAAGAAGTTACAGTGGCAGCTGTCGCCAACAACCAGAAGAAGAAAAAAAACAACATCAGGAGAAAGAGGTTACACGTGTGCCGTGGTAGCAGATGGAGAGAAGAAAGACATGGATTACTTCAAAGTGATACGGTCCAATGAAGAAATCCAAAATCAACTTGAGCAAATAGACAAATATGCAGAAACTTTTATTTTCTAAATTGGGAATGCACGGATGTGTGCTGGTCTACAGGTCAATCACGTGATATATATAGGGAAATGCAGTGCGGATAGATGATGATGACAGGATATGGGTAAGTAATTTAATGCACTGACAAACTAGACCTTTGATGTCGTCCCTGAGTAACTTGTGAATTTTTTGACTAAAATATCATATATACAAGATAGATTTCCTCAAGCAGATTGATATTCAACAAATATGGACAAAATCAGGCCAATGCTTGAAAAATCACTTTTGGAGATAAAACTACCCGTAGTGTGAGAAATATATAACCAATCTTTTGCCAAAATCAACCCAATTCTTTCTCTCAGTAAGGCCTAGTCTGGTTTGGGCTTGATTACATAATCCGAAATTAATCAATGAAATGTTTTTTGAGTTATGTCCGAAAAACTGTTGTTTTCTCTTTAAAAAAAAAGCTACCCCTAATCAGTAAAATATAGACTAGTAGAATATAATCAGATATTTACAGGATAGATCCCCTTGAGTTGATTCATATGCACCAAATTTGGATTAAATCGGACTAACGGTTGAGAAATTATGGCCTGACAACTTTTGAATGAAATTCCCTCTAGTGTCAAAAATAAACATCTTTCCCTAAAACAGTTCTTCCTCGCACTAAGGTCTATCAGGGTCTAAAGGATCCATAATATAGTTTTTGAGTTGTAGCGCTAACAAAAAAACAAACAACAAAAGAGCTGCGGACGCGGACGCACACCCAGCAGCAGCGATGACGATTCCATAACAACCCAGACATTCCTGGGATATAATTGCAATGTGCAACTGACAAACGGGTCACACATTTACAACTCTACAAAAAACACAAAACTTGGTTTGGGCCCTCAAATGTAAGTCTTGCGGAGTGTTTTAAGGGTTACTTGTTTATTCAGGGCAGTTCAAAATCACAAACAACACCAGCCATAATTACTCCTCAGAACCCTCCCTTAAACCAGTGCTCCATGCTTGAATAAGCAGTAGGTGTACAGCTTTATTTCAAACACACATGTTCGCAGAAGAAACTGAGTGGCGACGGTGAGGGTGCTCCACAGGTTTCATTTACTTTCATTTTGAAAGTTAACAGCTACTAACAAAAAACGGAAAGGTTTTACTCGGGTAAAAAGCATTCTAAAAAGGTCATTACACCGGTGATCCTGGCCAAATGTAGCCGGATCTGGGCTTTGTTTTAAATTGACTCAATCAGGAATAATCTGACAGAAGAGACACTGAAGATAACGGAGCTGCTCATATCGCTCACATGCATGTACCAGCGCACTTCAAATTCCTAAATTATATCTGGGTCTATGGTTTGGTGGACGCATGTGTGGATAGGACACACGTGTCTGGTACCGCTTTCTCTGATGTCATTTTAGGAGATTATTTTTTAGCTCAATGGTCTATAAATAAGAAGAGCAAATATATTGTCAACATTTTCTCATGCCCTGAGTCCGAGTGTCATCAGCACGTCATCTTCCTCTAAGTCATCTTCCTCTAAGTCATCTTCCTCTAAGTTGACCTTCCTACCACTGCAATCAGCTGTTCAAGTCAGTAGAGGGTCAGTAACATCCGCCATTGCTACAGATGTCAAAAAACGACAGATCTTTTGATTGAACGGTAAATGCTGGTTTTCTTCATTATCAAATGTGAGCAATCAGTGAAAGAATAGCAGCAGTTCAGGAATTGAAAAACCTTCTTGATTGCACGGGTTGAAACGATGGGATCTGTGGGTGTGAAGTGGCCAATCACTGAAAATCAATGGAGGTGTTTTTTCAAACACAGTTGTCTTTGTCAATGTCTATGCATGGCACAAACCGTTTGTGTGCAACATACCAAAAATGACGTAGGAAGTCTTTCAAACTAACTATTTCAGAGTGGACCTTTATCCACCATACAGTATATCAATCCTAAAAGAGTATTAGGTGTTTCCAAGAGCTTTGTGGCGTCATCATCAACAACTGTTAGATTATATTGTGAGAATTCCCTCAAGGACACCCTCAAGAAAAAAGGCAAACACAAACTGACTGAATAAATGCAAAGCATCTCCATATACAGTGGCACATGTGGAATGCAGCGCTGTCTGCTGCTCGCAAGCAAACTTTTGAAACACACCACTTACCTCCAGCTGGTAAATACTCACTATCTGTCTGTTGAAAGCTTTTCCCTCAGCCTGCTCGCCCTCACACTATTCAAATGTGATTCTTATGTATGTTCTGATTTTTTGTACTTGAACAACATAGACCCAGCAGCCAGGGCGGGGACATTAGCACAAATTATCTTGGATATTAGTAGAAGCCATAACAGTTATGGCTACTGACTGAAAACATGCCCGAATTATGCCCGACATTACCATAATTACATGTTCAAATGAGCCACTTAAATATAACTATACTATTAAGTAACACTGATGAACATTTTACTATTGTCTAGTCATTTTTGGCGCTCACATTACCAAATACTGAGAAGATCTGATCTCCGACTTAAGTCTAGGACAGTTTATGAAATTCAGATGTCGGTCTCTAGCAGACAACTTGGCAGCCTTGCCAACCTCGCTCCCTTTCAGACTTCCTTTGCATTCTCTGTCCACTCCAACTTGTCCCTACGACTGCCCAGCAACTTGTATATGTCTCCTTTTCAATCTGCATCCCTGTCTCTTTGCACCAGCTTCTTCTGTCCTGGATGTGAGCTATACGGCGGTTAAAAATTTATAGAACACTTGCATGCAACAGTGTAAAGGACAGTCTTTAAAAATTATGACAAATGGAGCTCTTGCCAAAGTTCAGTCAAGATAAACTATTTTTTCACTATCAAGCAATCTTTTATTGTCATTTCACCTTCTAGCTTGCTTAGTCACTTAACCCTCTAAAGTCTGAGATCACGGCTAAACACTAATCTGGCACGTGTTTAGGTTCAGTATGTTAACACAGGTATGTTAAAGTGAACAAAAATAATTTTAGGCCCGAATAGATCATGTTTAGCAGAAAATAAAGATACCACATATTGGCATGTTGAACATTTAGTGAGGTGCTTACGTAAAAGCTAAGGGTGAAGGCTAATGCCAAAATTACCTGACTTATCGTTCTTCTGCCTATCTTATCTAAAAACTGATTGTAATGTGAATTAAAGGATCATCATTAGGTCTCAAACTTGTATCTCCAGCATTTAGGTTGACCTGCGTATCCACCGCCATTACGAAAGAAGCTGTTTTATTGCTTCAGGGCCGGCCTCTGTATTTTCCTGTCACAAATTGAATTTCCACAGCAACTTAAAAAATGCAGTAAATCCTGCAAGGACTTCTGGGCATTTCTTACGACTTGACATAAATGTCTGCCTGAAAAATCTAAAAAAGCCTTTCTGACAGATTACCTGTTATAAACAATATAAGAATAAGAAGAATGAATATGTAAATTTTCATTCACTTGCCTCTCCTGATGAAAATATCATTCATTAAGGAGTCAAGTACAAAAAGTCTACTTCTATCAACCTATCGCACAGGTGTAGTACATCCTGAAAGTACTGTGCCTTTAAAGTAAAACAGGTTATACCACAACTTCCTAACCCCGACTCTCCCTTTTTGTCTCAGAGCGGAACAACTTCGCTGAGACTGACACCACTGGAGGGTATTCAGACATGGAGCAGAAAGGAAGTGCCTTCCCACTTACATCTCAAAAATGTAGCATTCCCAGAATATATCCAGACATCTTCAGCCAGAGAGCTATGAGGTGGCAAAGGCCTCAGCCTACTAACTCCCCCTCACTTGCCAATTTCACGCTCCTCTTTGAGTTGCCATGAGCTTTCAATGGAAACCGTCAACACCCTTAAAATAAGCTCACTGCTGCTGGACTTGACTTGTGTACCGACGTGTATAAGCTCAAAGACTCCTGGGCACGCACACCAACTCAACCATCAATGCAAATGCTGTGATGTTTCATCCAGTCTTTTAACTCACACATCATGTGATCGGAGGGGGATGCAGCACTCAGTGACCCTTTGAGCCACAGCTGAGGCTCACATTCCTATGCTGTGGATCATCTGTAGACACAGGTGCCGCTCAAGTCACCCTAGTGACTTCAAATGGGAGCGGGAATTTCTCAAACTGGAGAGTTGTTTAAAGAAAAGGATATTATATACGGCAAATTAAAAATGTTTCATCTTTTACCCATTATTGACACTAAGGATTTACTTCTGACCCTTTTGCGCTCTACTTTCTCTCCTGACACAGCACATCCTCCATGAACCTCCATCACTGACATTTAGCTTTTAATGATGTCATCACGCTCACCGACAGCGCAGCCCAGGCTGTATTCTCTGATCTAATCACTCGCTGAACAGGAGCTGTTGACTTAATAACGAAGCCATTTGAGACAACTACTAGACTGCTAATGTGAGATGTAGGAATGCATGAGGACAAATAAAAAGCAGGTAAAATAGAGAAATGTACTACTGTCAAATATATGTGCAGGGGAAGGGAAGCACAGAGGTAGTAACAGGGTGCATATCTGTTTGACTGTTTCCTGATGCAATGAGAATGCTGGTCTCATTTGAATTAAACCCATTTACTACCAAGGCGCATTTAATATTTTTACTACTTATGTCAAAATATGTAATTTTTGAACTCATTTGAGTTATTTTGAAAATGCAAGGTGTCACAATAAAAACAGTCATGTCCAAAATGCATAGTAGGTGACATAGGTAAGATTTATTTCATCTGAAGAAAACCGCACATGAACCCTATTTCTGACACCGTCAGCTAGGGCTAGGCTATTCTGGCTTAAATGAGAATCGAAGATTTCTTGCATGGAATTGAGATTGCGGGGTGCTGGCAGAGTTTGCCCTCTTTTTTTTAGAGAAGAGATTCATACTCGGCAGACTGTGACATACTTGTGTTTTGACTGTCCCAAAATCTCATGCCTTGGACCTTCAGCACTTCTGTTAAACGAACAAAACTTTCCTTTTGAAACAGACACAGCATTGTCTTTCAAATAGTGTCACATTTCATATGTCGCACACCACACAATAAAGTTCCTATTGTTTGTTTTTTCTAAATCAATGAGATGCTGTAACATTCATTCACAGCCATTTCTTTCTGAGTAATAAGTCAACTTTAGTGTAAAATAATAATGCACATTTGGCTAAGTGAAAGAATGACCAGCTAATCATGATTTTCAACTGATTCACTTCAGTTTATATGTACATCTGAGAGCTGTTTTTCCGCACTGTTTACACACTGATGGTGATCAGACAACATCAGGCGTCATTTTTTAATACTACTCACTATTTTCAGTTGTATTATGCTGGCTGATTATAATAAGCTACGAGCAATTTGTATCTAATTTCAATGGAAAAGAACTGCTTGACAGACACGTTTAATAAATCAAAGAAATGTCTGCCAGAATAATTAAGTGAATCTACTTGACACTCTGGGGCTGGGCGGGTTTCCGGTACTCTCCGGTTTCTTAGGTGGTCACTGGCATCATTTTTCAGAGCAGAATGATGACCTATATGAATATCAACATTCATGAATATTTGAGCACCCTTGGGTCTGGCGTCACTGGAGTGAATTTCTGGTATTAGAATAATTGTCATTAAAGCATCACTCAAGAATCCCAAATTAAAATTTGATTCCATATAATCACACCACCTACATAGCATGCTGACACACTTCACCATTTTGGTGAAT
Organism: Lophius americanus; assembly: GCA_037951165.1. Lineage (NCBI taxonomy): Eukaryota > Metazoa > Chordata > Actinopteri > Lophiiformes > Lophiidae > Lophius > Lophius americanus. The sequence continues at coordinate 3,581,496 of JBBDHG010000061.1, forward strand.
CATCAAAAGAGACAAATGAAGGCTCTTAATTCGCAACTGAACTACACAACACAGAAAACAACATGTCTGATTTTCAGACACATTATTCTGACTGCCAACTTGTGAGAATGTCAGTGTTGTTTTTAGTCACTGTGATTTGCAGCATATGAATCCTTCTTTTACACACTAGCATGGGTGCACGCCAAAGTTCTTGACAGTTTAACTGATATACTGCATCACCATCATGCATATTGTTGTTTACTGAAAGAGAATCTTTAAAATTTTCAGCATTTTAGCTGATCAATTTCAGAATTTGCTCTGTGTTCCAGTGAACGGCATCAACGTATAAATTATTGTTGTGTATTGATATGCGGACCTACAACAATCGATGCTTACAGCTTAACAATATCACAAATTTGACAATGATTAAACATGACAGGATCCCCAGTGTGATTGATTATCAAACATTTGCCAATGAGTAACTTAAATTTATCTACAAATGGACACATAGGGTGCTGGAGAAAGTACTTCCATGTCATTTCTAAAAACCGATGCCTGCCTTCCAAGTACTGGAGCGGATACAGTGGTCCGCTTAGTTATCAGCAACATCAATTTTCACTGGATTATGTACCTGCATTTGTCATTCCTTGGATTTAACTCGAGAATTTCTCCATCTCTTATTTGTTTTTTACGATTTAAGGACACATGTCATGCAGGCGAACACAAATGAGGACAACATGAGTCGAATATTTTAACCCACGTTGTTCCAACCTCCTCCCTTCACGGACATGGATGGTGCGTGAGAATAATGTCAGCTCCATTTCTCCTGATGGACAGGAGTCACAGTTCCTACCACTGTTGGAGGGCTTTGTAGCTTGATTAATAACATATATTGCAATGGGTCAGTAATGTACCACAAGATTAGGCCTTTTAAACATATCTCAGCATGCGAATGAACACACACACATGTATATTTGAAGTCACCTATTTTTTTCTTTGCGTCTCTCAGTTTGTTATGAGATCTTAAAAACTCATCTACAGATTAAGATACGTTTTTGCGTAGGTGTGGGTCATGGGTCAATGAAGAGCTGGTTACATTTCCATGTGGATCTGGGTAACTATGTAAATTCTGGATCGTTTTCCTTCAACAAAGATTGAGATGGGATTAATTACTCTAGCTGATCTGAGTATAATGACATCATCATGGTGACATCATCCTAGTGTGTGCCATGACCAGGGAGCAATGATTCAACAATTATCGATCTCCTAACAGTTATATAAAATTAAGTTAATGTGGTGAACACACTCACATGCATGGCCATTTCTTATTTAAGAAGCCAGAAAGCCTACAAAAATGACATTAACACCTCAGTTACACAACTGTTGTAGGAATTTTATTTTTGACACAGTTGAAAAACTGTCAGGTTCTATTATTTTAAGTGACGATTGTGCTGGCAGAAATATACAATCTCTGTGCGTTCTCATGTTATTTTATGTTGGCTGGATGTGTTTATTGTTTGAGGTTTGGAGAATTAACCCAAACAAGCAAGAATGTGGACTAATCAAGTCAATTATAAATATACATGACTATCAACTGAACTGAAAGTTTGTTAGTTAAAGGGTGAGCAACATAAGCAAATTAACATAGTTTATCTTCCTCCATTTACAAAGAGATCATCGCTATGACATCAGTTTAGCTCAGGGTTTGTAGCTCTAGCTAACTGTTTGTGGGTTAGGGAAGCATGGGAGTGACCTCAGAGGGATGCAGGCCAAGTGCATTCTGACTGTTGGGTTTTTTGTTTTTTTTTACCTTTAGAGACAAAGGGAATTCTATTAACCTGTTTCTCTGTCTTATTTAGCCATAAAGCACGACAGTATGTTTCTATACTGCCCGGTTCTATGAAAATAACATTTCTACAGCAATGAAATGTCTTTTAAAATGAAGGTAAGCTAAGTTAATATAACATTCAAAAGGCTGTCACACTGTTTTGTGTTTGTATCACTGCATAATAACTAAAATGCCTTCGTGGCTCATTTCATTGTATATAGCCAAATTCGGCACAAGGGCCAACCTGTAACATTCAATCGTCAGAAAGAGATGGAAGTAAAACCATTAGCAGGTTGATGCACAGAACCAGTTTGGGTCAGACAAATCTCCTTATATATTTATCAATTTAGTGACACTACTATCAACTGATGACAATTGTTTATTTACTTTCAGCTGGAAACTATTTTATGACTGGCCACTCTTTCATCACAGCTGGGTTTAGTTAGACTACCGGGTGCGATGGCGGTGGCACACAGGAAGTTAGGAAGGCAATTTAGATGAGCAGTGTTATCACCTGCCGCTGAAGGACAGCAGCAGCGGTAAGGAAGGGGTCATGTGCCACACTGAGACCTGGTGCTCCAGATGACAGCACTTTGGCCATATGGACCTTATTACATACTGACACATACAAACCTAGACATGAGCACTCGCACACATACACCAACCGTACACAAATTACATACCCAGTTTCATTTATCAATCTATCTTTTCATCTTCTTCAGCTTAACAGCGATTGGGTCGCGGTAGCAGCCAGCTAAGAGGGGATATACCGACATCCCTCTCTGCAGCAACACTCTCCGGCTCATCGTGTGACCAAACAGAAAATGCTACACTCCAAGAAAATAAAGTCTCTAGCAAACTCTGAAAAAGCTAAACAAATATTCTTATTTATTAGCACGTGAACTGGCCTTCCCTAGGAAAGTTAGTAGATAGCATGATTCTGGTGTAAGGATTAATGAGACACCATAGTGCATCCCTGTCCTACACAGCCTCTACTCCTCAACACCTATTCCTCATCAGGGAAAAGAACCAACAGCCCACCAAAAAGCCCTCCTGCTCTATTTACCAGGAAAAGAGAATGAGAGAATGATGTTCACATATTTCACAGTTTTTAATTTTCTTCTCCATGAGCAAATTTTAGATCGCTTAGAAATAAATGTATCTTTTTGTAATTTTAGGCCAATTGTTGATCCAAATTAATGTTCCTTCTTTGTTTCTGAAACCTTGAGGCACCTCTGAGACAAGAAGTTTTTGGTTATCCACAGAGCATAGACACATATCGACCAATCTTCTTACCTCCAGAGCAGCAGAGGGCTTCTTCTTTAGTTCCTCACACTTGCGAAACTTGCAGATCTGATGACCTGTTTTGCGATTCCGGCAGCTGCTGCATTGCTCGCAGTTAATCCGCCGTCTGCAAGGTGGGCACATGCCACAACGTTTTCGCTTCTTCTTACCGGAGTTGATTGCAGAGGCCAGCTCGCTTTGCGCCGGGTACTCAGCCAGGCCAGCCATGTGTAGTGCGCTGTCCGCCAGAAACACTCCAGCAGGCGTCATGATGAAAAGCCCTGGGTTGAAGGGGAAAGCACCCCCTACTCCATATGGGAAGTCAACGGGACCACCTACGGCGTCCGTGACAGACGTACCCTCCAAGTCGCTACCCCCCGAGCCTGCATCTCCTCCGCCAACTCCCACTCCCATGCCCCCAGGCAGGAGCATGTGCTCCATACCGGCCCGCTTTAACAGTGCCGCAGCCTGTGCAAAGTGCAGCAGGCCATTCTGTCCCTCCAGAACCTGTTCTAGGGTCCGGTCCAACTTGGCTGCCGTCAGTGCTGAGACAGTGGGCTGGGGCTGCGGGGGTGGCTGAGGCTTGGCCGATTGGCTCTTAGTCTCACTGTGGTTTTTGTGTCTATTGGTGACAGCAGAGGAGACTGCTGTATACTGGGAGAGGGTACGAGAGTTCTTAAGGCTCTTACTGAGGGGCTCACTGATGATCCCACTGCGGTTCCTGCGCTCTATAACAGGAGAGTCCTGTTTGCAGCTACTCCGCTCCTGGTCCCCTGTCCGGCCCCCCTCCGACAGCCCGCTAGACATGGTCCAGAGCGTACTTGCCTGGGTTGGAGGTGAGGGTGGAAAGGGGGCAGGGGTGAGTGAGGAGGGGAAGCAGAGACCTTATCCTGGTCCGTTCTGTTTTCTGGTGAGAGTTCAAGCCTCGGCTCACTGGACCGATCAGCCAGCCAACAAGGCAGGGCCCGCAGCCTTCTGCCCACTCTACAGCTCGGCCCTCATCGACGTTCTTCCATGGGCCATCTGGAAACTTAATACAGGGAGAGAGTAGGGATAAATTACTGGTAAATGACCAACAAAAAGACTCAAACACTTAACCATTTCCTTTTTGTTAGGTTGCCAATTTTGGTGTACACAAGGAGACTCTTAAACCTAAAAATACTTATTTTTTACAGCTTCTGGAGTCAAGAGAAACAGTAAGAAAACACAGCAATGGCTTATCATTACCTTTGAAACTGAAATTTACCAATTATGGATCAAATGTATCATTCGTTTGGTGTCTTGTTTCTGACCATCTTGTGTCCCCTCTCTTTAAGTTCTGACTTTGGCCTCTATCATATGCTGACCGAAACATCTGTCTCTGAAGCTGCTAAATGGTCCCCTATGTTTCCCATCCAGTAAATACTGGTGTTTGGTGCTGAACAGGTAAAGGGTTTTCAGAGCTGCTTTGTGCAGCTGAAAACCATGATGTAAGAGAGGTGAGGATGAGCCACAAGGTGGGTTTACATGGGACACTTTTTCTCCTACCTTTCCGCATTGCAATGTCAGTCGCCTGACATCTAATCATCTAATCGGAAACAGCTTTCAGATTTGCGCAGACGATCCAAACTCCAGTTCATAAGGTGACGATAATGCTTCGATGAGCTGGGTGCCGACCGCCGACAAAACGCACAGAAGAAGAATACGACAAAGAGGGCATGCGCTGACGTGACTTTTCGTCCATCTAACCGTCCAACAATGTTAAACTCTTTCAAAGTTGCAATGAGTAAATCACTCTCCAATGCAGACCGGTACAGTATTGAAATCGCCATATTTTAAATGCTTTGAGGCGCAGAAAAAACTCTGTAGCGCTGTAGCGTTAAGTCCCGAGGCTGGGCATGCGCAGAAACAACTCAAACAGAAAGTTTTCCGATACAGCATTTACGAAAGGGCTTAGACTACCTCCTTGCAAAAAAAGGAATTAAATCTCATTCGGAAAGGTCCTTTCCATTTGGAACAGGGTGTTTACATGCAGCATTTTCTTTCCTATTAGGTGTCTTTCGAATCTTACAGAATGATGGCGTGCGTACAGTAAACCCGCCTACAGACGGTGGAGTTGGTGGTTAAACAACAAGCTGACACTCACTAAAGATGGCCGTTAAGCCATTGTCGATTCAAATGTACATTCTATGAGGGGTTATACATACATGTGACCCTTTTCATAGAAATCACATTTTCATTCATATATTAAGTTCAGAGGACAGAAGAAAACTGGAAGCCATCGATCAATCTTTAAAACATCCAAAACCCAACATCCTGAAATGGTTGCTAAATATTTATATATTAATATAGCATTATGATACATTATGCATGAAAAGTATATTGTTTGTAACTTAAGCTGATCATCAATGAAGCCTGTATTTATTAGATATTCAATTACCACAGGCAATTTGAACTTTCATTATCCCTTTAATTCCTCACACATGAAGCTAAAACGTCAAACTTCTGAACAGTCAGGCATAACCTGGTTTCCTGGAGTTTCTCTGATTGGTCGGTAAAGAACACGTTTGTAAGCTCAGAAGCCTAACCTTATGTTTTACGTCTGAGAAAATAAAAATAATTACTGAAGGCGTTGTACTATGATAACATGTAAAATAACCTTTATTCCAAATCCAGCTGCATGCGTATTTAAAACTTGACACTGAAATATTCAAAGGTAGGCAATTGTGATCAACAACAAGCAACAATTCCATAAACAGACATCATGCTTTACTGTTATCACGATTACCTGATGAAAAATGGTTCCCAGGGGAACAATTGCATGACCTCTTATATCTTTTCTTTTGATTATTATGATATTTCAAAAGACGTGACAAATTAAGGCCTTAATTAAGACCAAACACGTATTAATTGACAACTTTATAAATAAACTTTGCTTCCCTTACTGCATATTATTCATTTAAGAAACCTTTAAACGATTGGCTAACAATTAAATTCTTGCTTATTTGAGGGTATAACCTTGTCATGTAATCTATGAGAAAATAAATATATGTACCTTATAAGACTCTCACACAACAATCTGAGACACTGCTGGGCCGGCAGCCAGAAGAAACAGTGACACAACAAAAGGAAGTTAAGTTATAAAGTTAATATCATTTTCCATTCTAGGATTTTTAAAGACCCAACCTGTAGAACAGTATAATTAGGTAATAAGGTGATAATAGATCTAAGTGAGTGTTCAAAGATGAGAGCGCGCCCACTGGACAGAGCTGCATGCACCCGACGGCCCTTAGCGTAAGATTCCTGTGACTGCCCATCTATGAAAAGAAAAACTATGCTGTTAGACTCCTGACCTGTCCATGTTCACAAACAAGCCCACCCCCTCCCATGGAAAAATCCAAGGAAATGGCCGGGCCAGTCCTTATAAGGGAAACAAAGGGAAAGGGAGGGGGAGAGGATGGGGGGGGTGTCTGTGCAGTGTGTGGAAATTGGAAGGCCAGAATTAGTGGGAGGTAAAGCTTCAAAGGCAAGAGCACAGCCCCCACATTCTCACCAGCTCAGGGGGATGTGGCGCCAGCGAACCAGAGCCAGCTCTGCAGCCCCTCAGCACTATAGATTCAGTTTCTGCTACTACAGCAATGACTAGGGTCCGGTTTCCTAGAAGCATCTCAAACTATTGCAATTCCCCTCAGTAGTGGTTTAGCGAATAACAGCACCTTAATCATTAATCATCTGAGTGATGCGATCAGCAGGAGGGGGGCATCGGATCTGAAGAATTATGTATTCAGTGATCAGTCACTAATACTTGAGTATATACTATACTAATACTTGAGTGTTTATAAGGATGTTTTCAGTGAAAATTTAATGTCAAGTCGTCAAAAGCAGCAGCACATCTACAGTATTAAATCAAGACATCCGCTTCAACAACAGCATCACGTCTCTAGTAATCATGGCGTGGGAAAATATCCTGCCTTGATCCATCAGCTTCATCAATACTCTAAATACAGTAAATTTGCTCCAAGGCATGAATATTCCAATGAATCAAGAGGCATACCATCGATAGCGAAATTAAAGCAGCCAGCTCAGACCGGCTAAGTGGCCGATGAATACACTTAAAGAAATATCACCGAGTGGCAGTGACGTAATAATTCATGCAGGAAATTATTGTCCCAGCAGCCTTCAACAGCTGACCTGCTGATGACGCTGCTGCTGTTATATTTTCTAGAAGAAAAGATAAGTCTCTAAAACAAAAACACACATGCACTGTTGCTGTTCAAAAGAGTTCATGATTTTGATAGGTTGGTCTATCTGGTATGATTGTGACACAATGCCGACACCGCTGGCATGCTTTGCGTCAGTCCAATTAACACCTGCTGTTCATGACGATTTTACTGTGTCCCTCACACACACTCACACTCTTTGTTTCCTCAGTAAAATATTTGACGAATGACTGAGTTTTAGGGAAATATGGACTTCTTAAGGGTGACTAGGAGCTAGAATGTGTCCGAACAATTCAGTGTAGTGGCTTGGTAATATAAATCTGTATCTTTAATAGATATATACAATAAATACCTAATAACAATGTGTTAATGTATTTAATGGCTGATAAATATGCTGATTCTGTAAAATACAATTGAACCAACTGATTTTAATAATTTGGTTAGCATACTTATTTGTAAGATTTTTGTGAAAATGTAAAACAAAAAAAATCAAAAACCAGTGTGGAGTGACATACAGTATGTGTGCACCGATTTTTATTTTACATGTTTACGTGATTTGTTGAGACTGCGGCCAGAGGAAACTGGTGCGCCACAGTTGTTTCCTTCCATCATGGTGACCTCTAAGCCCCACTTGGTCCATCATCATCCACCCTGAGCGTGGTGTATCTTTGGCTAATCACCCTCTTGGAGCGTCATCATGGCTGCTCAGATCCCTTCATCACATCATTAATAGAAGAAGTTTACGTCCTTATGTGAACACTCTCCCAAATAAGTCTGCCTCTGCTACTAGGAGCGTCAACGTCATACTGATGGTGAAAACAGATATTTCAGTTGAATTCTCTTTTAACATGCTTACTCAATTTCCTCTTATAGACTTAATGTTGTGTTTCCATGTCATAGCCTCACACCTCATGCTGCTAATAATTGGCCCAACTAAAGCACTATAATTACTTGTCACATATTACAGCCTGTAAAAGAGACACTGTTGTGAGCTGTCTCAGCACAAAATAGGTAGAAATATCCCTGCGCTTTCCTTTATATTTCCCTGTGTCCATCTTGTGTTTTTGTCAATCTATCCTCACACATAGCGCTGCACAGAATTAGCGAACAGAGATACAGATCTGGATATAAATGTACCCCATGATCAATATGGTCCATCAGCCACATGTGTGATGCCTCGCTCAATTGTGGAATTGAGCGAGGATCTATGTCATGTGCCTGCAGTCAAAGCATCAACAAAAAAAATGTAAACTTGCTTTTTTTATTAAACTGTTTTTTTACATAAAAGAGTGCTGGACAGTTACTCTTGTCTAATTGGTCAGGAAAACAATTTAAACTGTTTGTGTGATCATGAACCTTGAGGAACAATATCAAAAATGTTTGATGTGATTTGAAATGTATATTAAGAATAAATGACATTAGAAAAAAAGCTTCCAATTAATTCAGTCCTGATTTGTTGAATCAATGGACTCATGTCAGCATCTGGAGCATAGAACTAGTTCACTTCAAACAATATTGCTTGAGTGGGTTGAACAAAACATATATACATCATAATACAGCAGATGATATTCAGTTAACTCGTAACTTTTAATATAGTCTGGGTTTACATCAGCCTGCTGTGTCAGCACGCCTGTGAAAAATAGGTGTGAGAAACCAGATAAAATGTAAGTCTGAAAGGACACAGAGTATCATATCAGTGTATAATGTGTTGTTTTTATCCAGAGATTCCAGCTCTCCCAAATACTATATTAATCCATTCAGCTCACTTTTGTCTTCTTCTCTCCTTTTTTCTAGCCTGGAAATAGTGTCACCCAGCCAATGTACAGATTTGTTTATTTACTCTTAATCTAATAAGTTGGATGAAACGCAGACAAGCAGACAGTTAAATGAAAAGGACAGTTCAACATTTCAGAAGTGTGTTGATTTGCTGTCTTGTATAATTAGATGAGAATATCAATATTGATGTCTGTTCACTAAATAGGAAACTATAAGCTGGAGATGGTTGGCTTGGCACAGGGTAACGATTGGAAACAGGACAAGGGACTGTCATATGATGACCCAAGTACCAACAGCTCTAAAGCTGACTAATTATCATCATATACTGATTATTTATCAGAGGTTTTAAGGCAAAGAAATTGGTCATTTAGCATCTACTATCAATAAACTGTTATCCTTTGTTGTTTTGAGGAGCTGGAGAAAAACATACACCTATGGGACAATTAAGACACATTTACATCGCACTGTTTTAACTAGAATCAAAATAGTTTTTTCTTTGCGTTTTAAAGGGGTTCCACAGTGGCAATTTCCAAAGATTATACTCAGCCACCCATTTTCAAAATCTTGTAAATTCAAGACTAAATGGCAACAAAAGTTTACTGATCTTTGCAAAAGCTGTACTGGGGGGCCTATGTTGTCCAACATCTGTTACGGAAGTGGAGGTAGTAACTGAGGTAAACCCAGCATTTGTATAAATGTGTGATCTTAAGGCAGAGCAGAGGTTTGCTGTTTGTACAAAATATTACGTGTGCAGCTCATTGGAAAATTCAAAAGCGGCTATTAGTATTTAACAGCTAACTCAAAGAGGAAGACGGTCAACTGAAAATGTTTTCTATATTGACGGGCCTGTGAAACATCCGGAAGATCTTTACCCTGGGAGAAGAGGACAGGATCAGCTTCTATGGAACAGTAACTGGAAATGGTTGGACTGGTTCAGTGTAAAGAAACAAAGGCGTCATAGAGAACGTTCCTTGTTAATAATCTGCTGATAATCTGTCATGGGCCAACAAATTAAGGTGGGTATCTAGGAGGAAATAAGGGTGGATATAGGGAGAACATTCAAATACAACACAGGTACACCAAATCCAGAAGAGACCTTCAACAGATCTGAGGCAACAGTTCTTAACCACTACAACAGTAAGCAGGGATTACCATAGTTCTAGCATGTTACCGGTACTTTCCAGGGGACCTTAACAACAAAAGGCGGGTTAACATGGACAACCTAATTATGATTAAATTCAGAAAAATTACCTAATTGGAAAGATAATGCATGTAAACACCCCTTTCCGAATGGAAAGGATCTTTCGGAATGGAAAGGATCTTTCGGAATGAGATTTAATTAAAGGAGGTAGTCTACGTCCTTTTGGGAAAGTCTTTCCGATAGCCAGTCGCTGCATGTAAAAACTGTTTCCGGAAGCTTTCTGTTTGAGTTGTATTTGCGCATGCCCAGTGTCGTGAGTTTTTTCGGGCCCTCCACAATTTGAAATATTACGCCTCAAAACAGTACCAGTCTGCATCGAAAGTCATTTACTCATTGCAACTTTGAAAGAGTTGAACATAGTTGGACGGTTAGATGGACGAAAAGTTACCCCAGCACATGCCCTCTTTGTCGTATTCTTCTTCTGGGGGCATTTTGGCGGAGGAAACCCAGCCAATCCAAGCATTATCGCCACCTTATGAACTGGAGTTTGAATCAGCTGCGCATGTCAGTATGCTGGTTTCGATTAGATGAGCTGATGCATGTAAACACTGCGTCGGAAAAGGTCAGAGGTTATGTTAACAGGCGACCGACATTGCAATTCCGAAATGTTTAATTTGAATAGGAGAAAATTGTCCCGTGTAAACCCAACTATTGTGTCCTTTTAGCTGGCTGTTAGCTGTTCCGTCATACTTCTTGCTAACTTTTAAGCCATATGGCACAAAATTGATCATGACAACCAAAGTGTGTTTTAAAACAAGAGGGGGAAATCTATCAGAAACCTAAATAAGTCTGCTAGAGGCTCAGTGAATGAATCACTCCTAAAACCTCAAATTTACAAATCAAGATAAATCGGACGTCCTTTATTTTGTGGAGAACATTTACAACAGCGTTCAATCTGACATTGTCGGTGAATTTCACAGCACTTCAATAGATTACACTGTACACTGGAGCAATAAAAGTGATGAGTATTTCTCCACAGCCACAGCACTGCTGGGTGAATGCTGTCAGCACAATGATACTTGTGTGAGCCTGAACAGCTCATTTATCATGCAGCTCTCAGCTGGTACAGTAAAAACGATTACATCAAACTCAGAGGGCTTTGAGTTTATACCAAGCAATGATATTAACCAGTTAAGTGTATAAATATGAATGTCATCCCACATTATGGTGAGGACCGACTGATTGATAATAGCTGGTTCAGACTGACAGAAGGGATTCCTCTCATCAATAGGTAACAAAGAAATGATTTAGAGCAAGTGTGACTGTTTGTTTCCAATTGTTATGACATAGTAGGCCTTCAATCACACTCTCAATGTAAATGTTTACAGGACAATGAATGAAAACTTCCTAGAATATATAACGTGTTCTTCTATAATAGCGTTTTGAGCATTAATCACATTTATGTGATGGATAATCTCCAAACTATGACTCTAAATCATACATAATAAACATATTTCATAGGAAATAAACACACATCCCATCTAATTAAAATCCCAAATCGTTTTCACTCGACAATTGGTTGGATTAGCGCGCACTTAAGAAATTCTAGGACAAGTTTCCTTCACTGACGTCACTGCATGCGCAGGTGGCAGGTAATCGCAATGCTATATTATCTCATTTCCTCCAGGGTTGAACCCTGAAGCAGCTGACTACACCTCCTCCTCAGAAGCGAGAGCACTTACTGCACGGTGCAGTTGTAGCACCCCTCCTCAGCCCTCCTCACCACCTCCGCCGCCAGTGCAGACGCGCTGTCTGCCGAGCCAGATTCTCTCTTCCTCCCACCTCTTGTTGAGTGACGCGCGCGCACGGACACACACGCAGACGCGCCAACGTAGAGGAAGTTAAAAATAATAAGTTGACAATAATTGGACGCAGGGATTCATCCATTGTCCGCAGCCTGCTGCGTCTTAGGCGCCTTAATGACGCTTTGCGCACTAAAAGTTAGGGGAGGAAGAACAGCCACGCCGTGCGTACTGTGACTCACAATTATTCACCAACATATGGTGCGCTTGGCTCTGCGATGCTGGTGGCGGATTTTAAAGGGGGGGGGGGGACTGGAAATAGCCGGGTTGCCCGGTACATGGCAACTTTCTCATGATGCCCGGAGGAAAAAAATTGACCAATTTCAACCTCACTTTGGAAAACACTGATCTGGTCAATGCGCTTTTTTCTAAGAGTTAAATAAAAGCTCCAATCATGGCTTGACGACCAAATCATTTAATATAAAAGAAGTCTGCCCCGGCTTCTGATGCGCGTTTCTTTCATTAAGTGGAAGTTTAGTGTTCACCGTGAAAAGCTGCTCCTCAATAACATCACGTTATGTGTCGCGCTGTATCGGCGCTGCTGGCGATTTTACAACATTGACAGAATAAAACCCCACTCTCTACCATTATACAGCAGCGACATAAACAATACAAATATTAGCCAAACACTTTTAACAGATGAGAATGTGTGTCTCTGCGGTACCAGAGGGGAGCTCACCCTGCTATAACTTGATCCATAAGAGGATGACATCCGAACTTTCACCAGACTTCAACAAAGTATTACCCCACCAACCACCCACCCCTCCTCCCCATCAGCCCCCACCTCCCCCCTCCTCCCCTCCCATGTATCTGCATATTTGCAAACACGGACCCGTTTTATTCGCACCTACCAAAGCAGATCCGAGCGGAGGGGAGGACTCCCACAGTCCGAGCGCTCCGGCTCTCAGACCGCCGTGCAGAATGGTGACAAAAAAACAACAGTGCAGGAAATAAGGGTCTTCTCCGAGAACACAATCCCACAGAGTGTCTGCCCGTTAACGCCAAATGTGAAAAGAAAAAACAATATTCACCGTCGGTTGTTTAGGAAAAACGTACTTTTCTCTGAGGCTGAACGCGTGGGTTACCCCAGCTCTCTCGGTCCTCGCAATCCCACCTCTACATCCCCGCTTGCAGAGAGGAACATGCAAACACATTTCATAGATTTTTGGAGCGTTAAGGAAAAACCGGAGTGGACTTTTTGTGCGGCAATCACGCCTCAGCTGAAGTAATAATGGAGCGCCAGGCAGGCGGTGAGATTCAGGACAGATGAGGCGAGACGATTCCTTCAGAATAAAACTGTGTTCTGTCTGCATCCTCATTTCATGTAGTTCAAATGAGGATTACAAATTCCAACTCTTTTAAAATCAAGTGTGTACGAAATAATATTCGTGGGTTAAGAGTTATCCTAAGGATCAAATAAATCAAGCCTAAATATCAGATAAATAAGTTTAGATAGCACTTAATTAACCCGAAAGAACACCAGGCTCACATCTCCCTTATGAAATTATTGGGGACAAAAAAGATCAAATCAACCACAATTAACACGTTTCTGAAATTGTTTTTCAAATCCTGCCCCTCTTCAAGATATATAGCCTATGTGATCAGGGTTTTATCATATTGGGGATAAGATTTTTCTAAATCTTTTTATGTGAATTTGTTTAAAATATGTGATCCGAACAAGTTCAATTAAATACAAGACAAGTTAATAAATCATTGGGATTACATCAAAACCTTTCTTTAGAAACAACAAAAAACAGCAAATAATTTGCTAAAATTAGCTCTGGGTTATATATGGAGTGACAGATGCCACCATGACTTCTTATAGGTTAGTCTCCATATGGAAAATTCAAATGTTAGAGCCGCTAAAAAAGAGAAAAGAAAAGTTTTTAAGACAAGAAAATCCATTCTTGTACCTGCTTATCTGGTGCAGTGTTGTTGGGGGATGAAGCTTATACCAGATGACATTGGATGAGAGGCACTGTGCATTCTCAACAAATTGTCAGTTAATCACAGGACAAAGAGACAAACAATCATAAACAGTTAAGGGCAAATTTGAGTGACCAATTCACCTTAATTTCATGTTTTTTAAATGGAAGCCAGGAGTTCCCCTAGTGAACGTGGACCCAGAATCCTCTGGAAGGAAAAATGTGCTACACTTACACCACACAATATATATTCTAATATTATAAGAGGTGAAAATAAAAATGCACATAAATTGAAAGAGAAAACATACAACTAAAAAGATTGAGGTATCCATGTGCGGATTGTTAGATGGAGAGGAGAGGCAGGGCGTGGTTGTAACACTTTTTGCATCAGAATCTGTGACACGTTGTGACTCTCTGGTGATTGAAAATGTGGTTTTAAAAGACAGAACTATGAAAATTTATAGTGATATTACAACAGTGAAACGATCAGAAGACAAATATTTCTTAGCTGACGAACGAGATTAAACCAGTCTCCTCTACTAATAGAGTTACGATCTGCAGAATCATATTTTTGGAACCAAGATATTAAATCACATTGCTAAAAAATATGAATTGTCGGTATTTTTTTTTCTTTTCTTTCTTTCCTTTGTTGTTTGTTTACAGGAGCACATCGTGGTGGAAAGCAAATAGGTGAACTCAATTCACCCATTAGTTTATTTTGGAGAGGTTATCCTCTGTTTCTAATGGCCGGTTCCAGTCCGCTCCGTCGGCGCTAGACTCCAGTCCGAGTCTTTCGACCGGCCTGTCTGCTGGCAGGCAGCCAACCCAAGTGTGTGGAAATGACACCGCCAGGGCGGCAGAGATTTTCCTTCATTTCTCTCACTCCCGATCGCAGACTGGCTGACATTGGCTAGAAAGTGGAGCAGCTCGTCAGGGACAATCAATGCGAATCGATCGAGCTGTGCGGTTGAGGCTCCAGAGCTAGAAAATATCGTGGCAGCTAAAGAGAGATAGAGGAAGAGAGAGGGGAGGAGGAAGGGTGATCAACCAACTCTGTGAGGAGCCGACCAACAATCTCTGCAAACAAACACGCGCAGACTCTCATGCACATGGCACTCACTTAGTAAATAGACCCAAGTTTAACTCCTCCAAAGAATTCAAGGCTACACACAGGATTGGTGTTGTGATCAAAAGTATATACTCCAAAACAGCTGATCACTTTTAATAAGAAAATGACTTCAAACGAAAGCAAATTAACCCAACGAACTCAGACCCATTTCAGAATGGTGGGAACATTAAAAGGACCAGATGAAACACCTTTCTGAGAATTGCTGCTGATATCTTTAATGTAACTTTTCCATTAGGACTTAATTTCTTTCTTCATTTCATAATTAATCCGCTTGACAGGTTTTTCTCTCATTTTTATTAATATTAGGTAAACAGATTTCCCCTTTTTTATTTGTAATTTAACAACATACATAAAAAAAAAAATTAAATTTGTGACCTAATAGGAAAATAAAACAATATTTACTTGAACGTTTTACGTTTTTGTTCAAAATACTGGATGTGGTGAGGGCTGGTATATGATTGTGGAGAATGGCAAAGGTGGCAGAGATGTATTTATGGCAGTGAGTTTAGTCATTATCGCAAGAAAATGGTTGCTTGTTTTCTCTGGATATCGAGTTAATTATCTAGTTATTAACTTAACTTATCTACTCAGTCTACGAGGAAACAGCTATAAATAAATATCTGCCAACATGGCGGTTCTTGGCTTCTATAGTGGTAAAATCTCATACCAGGCATGACTTTTAAGTTTTGGAAATTGTTAAATGAATTGATACTTTAATAACATAAGTAACAAACAAACAAAAAAAAACAAGTTTTTAGATCTTCATGAATTCAATAGGGGAAAGAAATTAAGCTTTATAGGGAACTTTCCATAGTAGTTAAAGGGGTTGTGACACTTAAACTGCCAATTTAAATCTGCTTATAGCTTTTTGCTTCTTTCAGGGAGTACCGAGATGTCTCACAAACAGATTTTGCTTTCAAGCCGGTGAATCTTATATTTAGTTATAAAGTTACAATTCATATTATATTTTATGCCGCTTAATGCAGGCAGATCATCACTAATATCAAAATGCAATACAGGTCATGTAATCATTGTACATTAGTAAGTATTTTGATTCATATGTACTTGTGCAAATATGTGGAAATTCAGCATTACAAGTACTTCTGTCCTAAAGTCCTGAAAGTTCAATTGTCATTTCAATCAGGGTAGACAAGTGAATGAAAATATAAATCTTTATAACAACATGCTATGCAGTAATTATTTTGTCAGAGATTCTCTGGCTGGAAAACACTGTGAGATTGTGATCGTAGAGAGTATGACCTCAGCAGCGAGCTACATACCCCCTTGGAGTCTCGACACATGTGGTGGTGGCTGATGACTCTGCTGAGACTGATAAGTGCTGACGTTGG
Source organism: Lophius americanus (assembly GCA_037951165.1). Taxonomy (NCBI): domain Eukaryota; kingdom Metazoa; phylum Chordata; class Actinopteri; order Lophiiformes; family Lophiidae; genus Lophius; species Lophius americanus. The sequence continues at coordinate 3,597,968 of JBBDHG010000061.1, forward strand.
TGAAGGTTGTGTGATGATGGAGAGGGCAAGGACCCACATGAAATAATCTTGAAGAAATAGATGACCAGGGAGAATAATATATAGAAAGACAGCAGCAAATATGATAGGATAACAATTAAGGTGTGTCATGCTATTAGATTTGACCGGCCTATGAGAGCAGCTCATATCTCATTGAAAGCCCCACACTATGGTAGCAGGAAAATGAGGCTGAGGATGTGAGCCCCAACAGGTCTAAATGTGGTAGGGTCCTTGAGCATGACCTTGAACCCAATATGTTCCCCAGGCGCTTCAAAGGGATGCTGCTCCCTCAGGGGGTCGAATGTACCTTGTGTGACTAATTGTGAATAATAAAGGATAAATTAGGATTTTTAAACCATGAACTTTCCCTTGAGCTTCACATATGTTTGATACCATTTATAATGTTCTCTAACCTCTAGTCCGTAGATAGTATGAAAGAGTGGGTGTCGTTAAAATGACAAGCATCTCATTTTGCGCTGTGTTTGTATAAAATCTGAATGAAATCTTCCTCAAGTTATGCTTTGGAAATCTACAGCAAAACTCTCTATTAGAAATTATGAATCTGTCTTTAATAACTTACTACATAAAAAAAATAACCTTTAAAGTAGGCATAATGAAACCACTTCCTAAAAAGCCCTCTCTTGATCCAGACGGTTTATTAAAGTATAGACCCATATCCAACAATCCATTCCTCTTACAAATTTGCGGTTGCCAAACCGTTATGTGACCTGCTGCCTGGCAATAGTTTGAGGATTAACAGTCAAGTTTTAGAGTTAATCATAGCACCGACGCAGCACTGGTCAAAGGTACAAATGACCGTCTAATGGCATCAGATGAGCGGCTGGTCTCTGTTCTGGTTTTGTTGGATCTGAGTGTTGCATTCGTTACCATTGACCATCACATTCTATTACAAAGACTCTAATATTCAATTTGCATTAAAGGCACTGCATTAAGTTGGTTTAAGTCCTATTTATGGGTCAGATTTCAGTTTGCGTTTGTTGATGATCAATCTTCAATATACAGCAGTGCTAATCATGGAGTTCCCCAGGGCTCGGTGTTTGGACCATTGTTACTCATGAGATAATATTTTTCTCCCATTTTAACACCCCTGCATTGGCTCCTGGTAGAATCAAGAATCATATTCAAAATCCTTCTGCTAATGTACGGGTTCCTTAATGATCAGGCACCAACATATCCTTAAAATCTAGTAGTAACCTATTATCCAAATAGAACATAATGCTTCTACGACGCAGGGTTACTTGTTGTAGTCCCTAGAGCCTCTAAAAGTAGAACAGGAGCCCGAGCCTTCAGTTATCAGGCTCCTCTCCTGTGGAATCATCTCCCAGTCTCAGTTTGGGAGACAGACACCCTCTCTACATTTAGAAGCAGGCTTGAAAACCTTACTTTTTTGATAAAGTTTATAATTAAGGGTGGTTTAAGCTAGTTCTTAGCTATAGGTTTAGACTGCTAGGTGAGAGAGGATGATTCACTAAGCTTGTCTCTCGCTCTCTCTTTCTCTCTCCTTCTCTGCACATCCATCTCCCATTAATGCATGCTACTATTGACATCATCGTGCAGGGTCACATGGATGATGGCTGGACCTATAGCTTTGGACCTGGTTGATGCCAACTGATGACATTATTATATAAATAGTAGCAGTAGTGGCTGCAGCAGGAGTAGTAGAGGTAGTAGTTGTATGAACAGTATTATTCCATGAGTTATTATAGTTATTACTAAATGCAATGATCCTATTATTATAGCTGTTATAATTGTTCTTTACTTTACATGTCTATGTCCCATCTGAGATCCATGTGACCTGCAAGTTTAGATGCAAAAGTGATTAACAAATGTGATATATGACAAAATGCTTGTCAACACATTCCACTTTTGTTCATTTGAGAATCACACTGGATACAATTATTTCTCTCTTGGAAGTAGTTTAAATCATTGAATTTCTACACACATTAAGCATCCATCCCCACTCTTTCTTAGTACATAATGTGCAAAGCTTTTGAAATGAAGTAAATTAAACGATAATAGATATGTAAAATGAAAGTGTGGTAATGAATGTTAGTTATGAATGGAAGCAGCTTCTGTTAACATAAACCTTCAACATCTAATAAGCTGTGTATTTAGCTATGGTCTATACTGTAGCAAAACTACCGCAGTTGTTGCAAAGAGAAGTGCGGAAATAGCAGCTGATGATCAGAGAAATACATTTCGATAGACTTGTATCTTCAGCAACATTGGAGAAAACTTCAGAATTTGAATCAAGTGTAATAAAAAAAGTCGATTTTGAACTCGCCACATTCTCACACACTCCATTTGTCTTTGTGTAACATGTCAGATTGAAGTCTCACACTCACACACACTTACCCAAACGAACAGAAAGCTCCCATTCAATACCCCAATATATTTCATGGCTGCAGTAAATCGTTCATTTTGCTGCTGAATAAGGCGATGCAAAAAATATATCAATAATTTAATTTTTGTCTGAAAGTATAAACATCTCAAAGTATAAACATTTTCCTAAGTAGAAAATATCACACTTTTGTTTTAATTCATACCAAAGTAGAACAATAAGCAAATCAACAGATCATATATCAGTAAAAACGCACAATCCAGCCAACAGGAGCCTTTGGGTTAGTCCGTCTTAGAAAGAGTCCGACTCTTTCCTTATGCCCAAATCCTACATATTACATTTCATCACTGTCTCACAATCTGCTGTGGATAGAACAGGACCAATATAGCACATAAAAATCTATTTATTTTTCACAAAGTTGCTTGCATTACTGTGTCACGCCTCTCCATAATCATTGTGTCATACCAGCGTTTGGTTTTCTTCTTGCTAATTACCCAATTCAATCTCAGAATACATGACCTTTCAAACAGACTGACCAAAGTAAAAGATACAGTTTGATTTTGATCAAATAACTCAATGAACAAGTGAAAACTAAAATAAATGTGATCATCCCCAGATTATATGTCCCGTCAGCACATTAGATAGAATTAAAAAAAAACGTTCCTGATACTCCTCTTCCACATGGATAAAACCTGATTAGGTTTATATAGAGAGGGGGTTTTGAAAGTAGTTGTTTGAGGATTTGGGTACACTGGTTACATTGGATGTCTGCCTGGCTTTAAAGTCAACCGCTAGGCCCCTGAGTAACCAAGAGAAGTGAGATGTTTACTTCAGCATGCTACAATGCTCACAATGGCATAAATGCTAATACGCTTGTGATAAATAGTTACAGAGTTCCTCATCATTACATTAACATCATAGTTAAGCGTGTTAACATTTATTGGTTAGGCCAACAATGTCATTAGAAATGTTGTTAGTTCAGCAAATATTCGGTTGTAAACCGAAGTATTTGCTCACATTGAAATTGTGGCCAGATGACGAGAGAAGGAACATCCTGACACTGTAGTTCTGACGGTGGGTTCAAAGGGGGACATCAAAGCGTCTCCATGACAATCAGTTCAGAAGTTATTGAGACAACCCATACGGAACTATGAACATCTTTTTCATGCTGGCCTTTTGGGGATGACCAGAGTCAGCAGGATTCCCCCTCTAACCGTAACGACTGTGTACAATATTTAAAAATGACTTTAAGATTTCAGATAGACCAACCAATAGATTTAGCTTTTTATATAATGCAATATGTTTTTGACCATGTACAACGTTTGTACAGTATCTGTTAGAAATAATTAATTATGTTATTTTTAATTGGGGAATAACATTTGATAAAAGCAGCGACACTGAGCCCACAATTAATTATATCGTATCGTACGGAACAAGTATAGTGTAAGGTAGTCACAGACGGTCTCTAGAGTCACAAAAGGTCAAGCAAATTTATTTATACAAGCACACGGTCAAAGTAACTAAGACTGATAACGTATTGCTAAACCATTTTTCTTCTCTTCTGTTTTTTCTTTGAGCCATTTTATTTTAATTTTTGACATTAATTAGCGTTGCATTTTGGTCTACACATTTTCCCTATCAGGTTGTTAGACCACTTCCCTCAAATTAATTACATGGTCAGATGGATTGATTGGAAAAAAGGAGTAATTTTAGTTGCTTAAAACCCACCCTGACCACAATCGTTGCTAAAGTCCTTCATCTCTGGTACAAAGCAGAAGAGTGTTACATTAGAGTCTGAAATCATACGTGTCTTTGGTTGAAAAGAGGGAAAGAGGGAAAAAACATGAGAGAGGGGAGTCATGCATGGGTAGATCGGTAGGAGGAAGCAGCAAGCTGTGACTCTTGGACATGTTCTGGTTGGTCCACTGAACCCCGGAGGCTGCAGCCACACTCGGCTCTTTGTTGTTTTGGTTCTTCACAGGGAGGCAGGGTACTTTCCTGAGATGGGGAGGAGGATTAGCGTTCCACGGCCTCCATCTCCAGATACACACATGACCAACAATTTAGGAAAGCCCCCAAAGACGGCCCAGGAAGAGGTACGTCAAGGACGATGGGAGCGAGGCGAAACACGAATGTCAGATCTCTCCAGTACTGTGGAATGTTGCAAAGCCTGTGAAGTATTCACATGATCACTGTTACACACTAGCCTACATTTGAGAAGCTGGCTTCTTTAGCCCTGCCAGATGTTTCTACAGAATGTCTACTACCCGACAATTTTTAGTTTCTTGTTCCACCACACAAACGCAGAGACTCTCATTCCTTTGTAACCCTAACCCTCCGCCTCAACATGTGTAGTTCTATGAATCGATCTCTTCAATTAAGATCAAAACGCTGCCGCATACTGCGAATCCTCTTTAATCATTTAATAGATAGCTGAGTGATCTCATTTTATCCCCGTGTACTGAATGTGTGAAACATTTAATGTATTAGCAAAACACAAGGTTCCCCCGCCCTCCCCTACAGGCCAGCCTTTCGTGTCAGGTGATGTCACTTTTCCATGGTAAACGCCTCAACATCATTCAATAAGATTTACCAGCTGTTGGAGCAGCATGTTCCGTAATGGTGCGTCTTTTCATTATCATCAGGAAGTCACAGGCTGGAGAGAAATAGTTCCAGCACATAAAACCACATCAAAATTAATTCTGCATTTCAGTTTCCGTACAGATTAAAAAAATTTAATGAAATATTTCAATAAGTGACATTTGAAAGTGTAGGAAGCGTGTTTTTGAGCCTCAGGATTATCCAGCCTAAATGTTTCCCCCATTAAAACCTGTGGCACATAATAAAAGCACACACCTTTAATGTATGCAAGCCGAACACACTTGTGAATTGTTACTGAGACATTTCGTTAGAAGAAATTTTGCTCACGGTGTAATTGAATATCATACAAGTCTTGTCATTTAATTAATGGCCTGCTCTGATTACGCACTGAGGAAGTCACTGTGTGGTATTTGGGACCTAAGAGCCGAGCGATCTTCATTACGTAACGTTGGAATAGACTAATTATTCATGCCCTTCCTCGTACTGCAGCACCATCGCGGCATTACCAGTAAGACCAGGAGGGGTTGAAAAACGTCTCTAACAAAAGCCCATTGCCAAAACAGAATTGTACTAAATAGAATTATTTATTTTATAATTTTGTAGCACATTTTCTTCTCTTCATGAAAAAACAATAGTCTCTTTCAAGAAATTATAATTTTAAAGCAATGTAAGGATTTTAAGGCCATAAATCAGACCGAGTCATCTTTTTTTATTATACAGAAATTTTATTAATTTTGGTCCTCATGCTGGACTGAGGAGCAGATCATCAGCATAAAATCCAGTTTGACTCTTCTTATATCGCCGCTGTCTGGTTTATCTCTTATAGAAAAAATGGGCCACCTCAAGGACATACCATGATCACCTTGGATGGGTGGTGGACACCGTCAATAGCGTCTCAATAGTGTTCAAGGTTTTGTGGTGTGTTTTTACTTCAGGTTCATCTGGTATGAGAGTCACAGCTCCACACTGCAGACATCCACAGTCTGATGAGCAACACTGGCTCCATTTCTAGAGATTTATTACTTATCCTGCCACAAACCACGTGGTCAGCCAAGTATTTTCTCCTCATCTGGACTGATGTTATGCAGACAAAAACTACAACAGACTTAGATTGCTTAGCCAGAACCATGATCATGATGAATGAGTGACGTCATCACTTTCTCGAAAAATCATGTCACAGAAACTATTAGAAACTATACCTCCCCCCTCCAGCAGCCAGACCGTCAGACCAGGTGATGTTGCAGTTACAAAGCAAGGCTATGGCTCCATCTAGTGGCAGGGACACATAGAAACAAGATGAGAAATTGGTGGAGCAATTTCCTTCCATGAGCATTTACCCCATGCTCCATGTTAAGAGCTCAAAGGGTCAGATCTAGAAACGCTGCTCTGACATCCTGCTGTGTTCAGATCATTTAGTTGTTTTTTAAGAATAAAAGTAGGAACAAAGAGCAAAGTGAGAGATAAAGAAAAAGAAAAAAAATGCTGTATGCTTGAACAACTTTTCCTCCAAATATGTCATTTGACGTAAGAAGAGTCGTGTCTATCGTGACTGTTGCTGACAATATCAAATGATAAAATGATTTCAGGAAATATTAAGTAATAAGGTGATAAAGTATTTCCCATGAATATGAAAGAATTATGACAAATTAGTTTATTATTTTATGCTCGTATTGGTGTTCGTCCAGGTTATAACCAGAACTTAGATGTTCAGGTCCTTGAACACGCCTCTTTGGATCAGTCGGAAAACATTGGCCTATATTTTCCACAGGGCTTGCTACAAGAAGAGGGTGGCTTTGGCATTAGGATTTATTTGACATTGTTAGAAATGTAATGTGTAAACATTTGAAAAATTGCAGGATGTAATTCTATTTCAACATGAACAAATAGTTAACATTAACTGCCTCCAATGGGGTTCAAAGTTCCTGCAACAGACACTTAGTTTATTTGCTCTCGGCTCCTCAATCTGTGGTTTCTCAGGGTGACAACACTGTCCCTCAAAAAGGCTGTATCGGTGTTTGTCTGCATATAATTTTCAGGCTTTGCTCTACGTCAATTTGCATACTTTCATGCTGATCTGATATTGGACAAAACACAGTTGCTCCAACGGAGGAACAATCAACCAGAATACAATTTTGACATCACATTTAACATTTCTTCAATTCTGTGCGGCTGCAAGACACTTGGGTGTGACATACTGGTGGTCAAGGACAGATTAACTAAATTATTGCGAAAATACTAAAGAAATATTTTATTAAGGCCTCCTACAAATAAATTTCATTTGTTCAGTTTTAGCAGTTAACTTGTTGGCTTATCTTTGTCTTTTTGGGGGTTTTTTGTGATAAGCAAGGTGACAAGAATTTAATACATTTGTTGTAAAAACATCTATTTGATTTGAAGTTTTTAATCCATCCATCCTCCCTTATTTTTAAAATCACTAGCCGTCACAGGTATGGAACCATATGCATTTGTGAGGTCCAGCTATAGCAAAGTTAGGTCTCCAAGTCCTTTTCATGTCTCTCTGATCAGGTGTTTGACCAATCCAGGAAACCTTAAACTCCTGGAATTCCTACCTTATGTGTAGAGAGTCAATTACATTTTACTTCAGGAGATAATAAGTGAGCTGCTGGGCGACAATAGTGAAGAATATCTTCCCTTCACTCTGAACAGTGAGACGGTCCTAAAGTGCTTGAGGTTGGTAGCGTACTATTTCCTTGGAGCCCATCGATCTTCTGACAAATCCCTATCATTAGGCTACCTTCCCCCCCCTTTAGATCTCCCTGAGGTGCTTCATCCGTCATTGTGTGAGTATGAGACACCTCGCCCAACAGGTAAGGTACTCCACTGGGCTCCTTGGCTAAGCCAGCTTGGGCCGCCTTGACAACAGTTTGGATTCCCTTCCCTCCCTGCCCCATCACTGTAGGTACTCCAAAGATAGTTAGTATCTCCTCTTTTGAGCGTGCAAGTTACGACCCAACCTTTGGCCAATCTAGTTTCTAATGAATTCCAATTCCCTTTCATACGGGTACAATTTTGGTCAAATGTTCATGTCCAGGACTTCAGTGTAAAGTGACATAAAGTTGGATCCTGTAAGAGCTGAAGGCAGCAACGACCAAGTTGTTCAGTAAAACGCTTCACAAACATTAAATCCAAAGCATGGTGGGCTTACATTCAACACTGTACCGTCATAATGGACAATCTATTCTGCCTCTAAATAAACCGCAAATAATTTTTTTATAATAAATATAAGAGTTGAAGACTTTGCTCCCATGATGCACTGCTCACTGGTTCCTCTAAGCTAATGTAGAACCTGTACAGCTCATAGAATATCCAGAGATGGTAAAAAAAACAAAGCAATGAAAAGTCCATTAGAGTGGTAGTAGTCCCTTTTTCATTCTTCTGTAGCCGTCTGTCTAGAACTCTAGAACTCTACTCACCTGGTAACGTTTATGTTTAAAATCTTCAACCCTTGATTCTTAAAGCAGTGGCCAACAGAAGAACCCACCCCCTCTAAAAAAAACTACTGCTTGAAAGATTAAGAACCTTTACAAGTTTCATAATGCTGTAGTTGGTGCTTATAAAGCTTTTGCTTTTGCTGGTGCTCTTTGATAAGGAACAACAGTTGATGTCATCCTTCCTCTTCATTTTATGTGCTCTACAAGATATGATGGCTTTTTATTTAATTATCGTTATAGTCTACAAGCTAACAAAGAATACTGGACAAAGTTTGAGAGAAAGTGTAATTTTACCTTACTGTGTTTCATCCTCCTGTGTGCCCCTCCATGTCCCAACAGATTTCTGAAAGAAGATTAGAAGTGATCAGTGCTTACATCAATCCAAGCTTTCTTAAAGAGTTTATATAGACTCCATGCTTTACAAGTTTAAAAGACAACTTGACCAAATATAAATTCATTTGACCAAAGGTGCCTTTATAAGCTCTCGAGCAAAGTGTCTGAGGGCAGGCAAGAAAAATACAAGTAATTATTACTTGTAGAGAAATAATATTACCTCTTTAAAAATAGATACTCTGTAAACACTGATCCTTAAATGAACCAAGTTTTTAAACTTCTGTTTCTACGACCAACTACAACAGACGCGAGTGCGAGCAATAAATCAAGTGGTAATTTAATGTTAGTCATTCTTAGAGATTCTTCACCAGCTGAAGATCAATTTTGAGAGTAAAACAACATTTCTTGTTAATATATAATATATTGGGTAATAAATGTCCAAACAAATATACAATGGATGATCTTAATAGTGAGGGGAAGATGTTCGGAACTCCAAATGTTTAATTAGCAAACAACCTCCCGATAAAATAATGGAAGCACACCCAAATATATAGTAGTACATCAAATCTATCCCACAAACAGATTTATTCAAAGATATGTTGAGATTTAAAAAAAAAAAAAAGAGAATGTTACTCAATAATTGTGAGGAAACCTCTTTCTATGAAAGTCATTACGCTATAGGATTCTGGAAAAAGTCAGTTTTATTTAAGCCAAAGCGGAATTAAATTATTAAAAAGATAGAAAAGGAATTTCTATGATTAATGTGATAGAGGAATTTATTAGAGGAATTTCTATTGAGATTTACCATTTTACATTATTCATACCGATAAAGATGTATAACGTAATGTACATATGTTTTATTATATTCTTAACTGATTTTCCATGTTACAGCTATATGTATATATGTTATAACTGGCGGCGGCTAGCCCACACAGTAACACTTGACTCTTCCTCCTTGGCATATATGACAACAGTTGTAAAGTTTGTCTTTGCCTTAGCGTAGCAATATTTGCATTAGCAATTTATTGAGCCTTTATTGACTCACAACGCGATATGATTAATCAACTAGAGTCAAATTTCTCAAATGTGCTGGGTCTACACTCCACTGCCTTACACGTTTTCCGTCCCCCCCTCTTGCCCCCCTGTAGATCAGCCCCTGTGCTAGAAGCCATCTGTGCGCTTGGACACATGATTCTCTTGACGAATGTAAGGCCGCCTCTCTCCTCTTTAGGCGTACCGAAATTTCCAGAATAGTGAAATATGGCGTGGCGTACGTGGGGGGTAGCCCCGTCTCAGCCTCCATCTGATGGCAGCATCAGGCAGACCCGTACCATTTGCGTGGGAGTTCCCTTCACCGCCATGTCAGGAGAGAGCACATCTCTTCCAGCCTCTCTCCTCTTTCTCTCTCTCTCTTCCTTCCCCTCTCTCTCTCTCTCTCTCTCTGTGCATCCTCCCCCATATTAACAGCTTAGCACATCAGCAGCTCCTACAGCATCCATCCATCCGTCCGTCCCTCCGTCCTGCCTTGGGAGCAGCGGTCCTACCAGGCGCAGCACCGATTCACGCAGGGGACGCATCATCCGAGTGATGCCCCAGCATCAGTCGCATTTCTCAGACAAATAGCGAGAGTAGATCCTAAGGAGAGACAACGCTTCAGCCACGAAGACAGCATCTGCCCATGAAGATGTCTCACACTGACATCGTCTTAAAGGCCACCGATCGGGTGGTGAAAGGTAAGTTAGCCCCCATTCGGCTGTAGATGTTACATAATCTGTCTTCGTGCTCTGGCGGACTATGGCCCGAGTCCACGGGCTTCATTAATAGTCTGTTTTTGCCGATCAAGTTGTGGTCACGCTACCTGCTTTGATGTTGATAAACAATCTTTGATGCACAGCACCCACGAAAAGCAGCCAGCAGCAGTAGCAGCAGGGCGTCGGTGGAATGTGCTTTCATGGCACATATGTATTTTAATCTGCGGTCATTTTAATGTATGTTCGGTTCTGGAGGAGAAATGTGACTCCGGAGAGCCCGTGGTGGAAGCTGGAGCAGTGATGCAGCAGGATTTCACACGCTCTGACAGGGCCAGTGGAGGAGGACGAGGGCATGAAATTGAATTTTAATGGGGTGTATTTCACCATGAATGAGTCATGTTTTTAATTTGATTATAAAACAGGGAGAGCCTAAAGGACCAGCACAGATCTGGAGAAGCCTGTCCTGTGTGAGCATTACTGAGGACACAGTTTGGCTCAATGGAGGATGATGAAGTGCTCATAACTCAGTTAGCCCTCCTCACTCCAACTCAGCACTGTGCCTCAATAAATTCGAATTCAGAATATTACCACAGTGGCCGAGCGGCTCGGTCAGCATTAAGAACTTTTCCTTTAGAATCCAGAGTTGTAGAAACATGGATTAGACTGGAGTGTGAGATGCATTCGTGTGACGACTGCAGGCAAAACTAATGCAGTGCACGCATGCAGTTACAGGAGAGAAAGCTTGATTTAATAATTTAACTAACAAGTCAGGACCCTTGAAAAAAGGAATCCATCTGTCCCATGTGGGACATTATTTTCCTGTCCTCTGTGAATCACTCCATCAGTGTGACATAAAAACAAGACTAGACCGCTTCCTAGCGCAAACTAATATCTACGTAAAACAAGGTGCAGTGCATTCAACTCTTTGCACATAATTCTTTACAATGGATAGTCAAAGGAAAAAGGACATTGTCGACTATATTGGAAGAATGGGTCGAAAATAGCATTATTGTATGGTTATGTTTGAGGAATACCTAAAAAACAATGTATAAAGTTAGTTCTCAAACCATTAGCAGTACTCAGGCATTTAAAACGTTAGAAAAGGTTTTAAGTAACATTTTTATATAACATTCAAAATTCACGATGAGTACACAAAGCATTTTTTCCTGTTTGAGTGACGTCATGTGTTTCTAGTTTCTGAACTTGAAGCCTCAGGCTGTAACAAAAAAACACTTCTGAATACATCCATTTCTTCATAAATCCATCACTTTATACTCGGACCATTTTTCAATGGAACCCTCAATTGTTTTGTCAGACGAATTACCTCAAGTGTTTGTGAAAAAGTAGGTCTATTTTTCCAGTCCCCCAAAGAGAGAATAGAAGCCTTCACTTATGCTTCAGGATATCGAAGGAACAAAAAGATATGTGATGAGGCATTTCTTACATTTAATGGAAGTGCTGCATGTAGAACACAACACTGATACTACCCATCGATTATACATAGCTTTAATCTTCATTAAGTTTCTCGCAACACCCATCAGTCTGTGCAGTTCATGTGTTAGTATTTACTTTTATTGGATTTTGTGATCATTTTCCACACTCAATTTTATTCCAAAACAAACGTTGCGCGCACACACACACTAGGTTTTATGCGCCGTTTGCATAAAAAATGAAATAGTTTATTTGATAAAACAATGATATAATATGAGCACTGAAGTGAGACGTGTCCGCTTCAAATTTAAGAGGCCCCTAATCTTGCTTGTACATTCCCTCCAGCTTTGGTTGTAAACATTCATATTGTGTTGGTTGAAAAACTCTTATGTGTTTGTCTGTAAATAACATCTGCTTTTTATCTCAACATTTACATGAACGGAGGAGGTACATAACCCTTTAGATGTCACACTAAGATCATGGCTGTAGGCTGTATGGAAAAAAAAAAGGAAAAAAAAGCTTGATATTACGCGGGTCTGTGCATCTTTATTGGACTGCTCATAAATGCATACAGCATGTCGCTCATCACTCGTAACACTACCGCAGACTTTTTCTCAAGATTGCAGAATATATAAAGCGGTTATGTTTTGGTGTAATCATATGTTTATCACTGACTCATACCGACTGCTCTTAATAGAATAGGAACCTTTTTTATGTGCGGCGAGTGTATGAGCATATCCAACAGCATCTATGTGAGCCTATGATGCAAATAGCAGTTTTCTGCGGCGGCACTGACTGAACTCCAACAGTCAGCTGCTGCTGCTGTTGCCCAGCAACATACAATATTTCATAGTTCAACTCCATTTGGGGTCTGAGCAGAAGTTTGTTCATTTCATCTCAACATTCATCTACATAAATGTGTGCACACGTGAGTCATAATGATGGAATGTCCTTTTAAAAGAACTCGCATGTTTCATTTCTGCTGAAAAATCAGGTACAATTCAGGGTTCTAGTAATATTTACCTTTTTACATTAATGCAGAGTTAATCACAGTACGTACTCCAACCTATCCCGGCAAATGCCTCCCAGCTGTGAACTCACGTGCCTGTCCACTTTAACACATTGCATCGCTGCATTTTAGATGTTCATGTTTTCATAATACTGTCAATAGTCAAAGAAAGGACACTTCTTCAGTGCACAGACGTTGACTCAGCTGAACCTCGAGTGGTGACTGATGAGTTTGTGTTAACTGGTAAAGTGTCAAGCACACATTGGGATCACAGATACACACTGCTCACCGTGAAACATGCCAGTCCAGTTAAATTTACTCGCTGGGCTCATTATGCCAAGAAGGCTTGAGATTGCTCTAGTCATACATTCTTTAATAAAGAGCACGTTTCCCTTGTTCGATCTTAGAGGCTTGGGTTATGTTTACTTATACATCACATTCATATGAATGTTTATATGAAGAGTAGTGGATAATTGGTAGATGAAAAGGGGTACCACTTTTCATCAATAAGATAAAATACAATACAATAAGACTCACCTTAAAGATTTATAAATGACTAATTTCGTTGTAAACATTTTACAAATCTCAAATAAGCTGACATAACTAGTTGATAAAGAGTATCGGTGACCTGATGTTAGCCAAAAAGTGAGCACATTTAACTGTGCTGCTAACTTGACAATGCCAAATAGTGACCCACATTGATTAATTGAGCTATGTTATAAAGAGATTATAAACGTTAACTAATGACTGATGAAGTGTTTACAGCCTAATTTGCAACCTAATTATGAACCATTTCTAAACACCTTAATAGAACTACTCTTATTGAAAAGAGCAACCAAAAGTTGTATTTTTTGTTTTGTTTTTAAAGGCAGCGGTAATCATTTTTAACTTAAGGCTATGAAATAAAGTAGATTAATCAATCAATCAATCTTTATTTATATAGCGCCAATTCACAACAACAGTTGTCTCAAGGTGCTTTCCAGAAAGAGCAGGTCTAGACCAGACTCTTTATCTAATTATGTACAGGACCCAACAAATTCCTCCTTGAGCAAGCACTTGGCGACAATGGCGAGAAAAAATTGCCCTTTAACGGGCAGAAACCTCGAGCAGATCCAAGACTCAGGGTGGACGGCCTACTTTCATGACCAGTTGGGTTTGAAAAAAAATAAAAAGAGAGAGTGAGAAAGAGAGACACGGGTGAGGAGAGATACAGACGGGGGGAAAAGCAGCAGAGATATCAGCTATAATCCACTTTCTCCAACCGCCTCATGGTCGGGCCGCGGCAGCAGCAGGGATCCCAGGTTGATAACATTAATATTAATGTAACATAGCGATAGCTTATGGGGAAATACTATACAATAATAATAATCATCATGAGGATCTTGTGATCAGTGGACATCGAGCAGGTCCACAGCAGCAGATGCAATCACCAACCATGTGACCTTACAGGGTGAGAAAACAAAGATTCCACGGAAGAAGTCAAGTTAGTAACATGCATTTAATCAACTACAATGCATTAATCCATTTAACATTTATTAAACCATTTAACATGCATCAATCCAGTAAAATACATTAAAGTGAGAGGCATGTATAAAGAGGGACTGAGAGAGGAAGAGAGAAAAGCTCAGTGCATCATGGGAGATCCCCTAGCAGTCTAAACCTATAGCAGCATAGCTAAGAGCTATCTTATGCCAGCCTTAATTATAAACATCATAAAGAAAGTTTTAAGCCTACTTTTAAATGTAGAGGGTCTCTGCCCCCGAACCAAGATGGAAGATGGATCCACAGGAGAGGAGCCTGATAGCTGAAAGCTCTGGCTCCCATTCTACTCCTGGAGACGATAGGGACTACAAGTAACACTGCATGCTGGGAGCACAGAGTTCTGATTGGACAATTTGGAACTGTAAGCTACATCAGATAGATTGGTGCCTGACCGTTAAGGGCTTTGTAAGTGAGCAGAAGGATTTTGATTGTGTCAACATGTACGCATGTAGTTTATCGGTGTGAGCTTTGATATCAATAATATATTATTTTTCTATAGACGCTGAGTATAGTTTCACCTGTGTGATTACAACTGATACTTAACAGCTCCTTCTCAGCATTCTCATAACAATTAAATAAAACATGTCCAACAAGAAATAAAAAGTGCTATTGGCAACATTGCATCTGGTACAATTATTAGCCTACAAAACTGAAATTGTCCAACAGCAAGCATCATTGAGACAGCCTTCTTTGAGACGAAGAGATGATATAAACTTTAAAGCAGCTGTAAAACAAAAATAGAGCCTGTACCTTTCTGACACACCTTGCAGCATGCACACAACACATCACCCTACATTACTAGGAAGCAGTAGTTGACATCCTCCTGTGTAGAGGGCGTTTCATCCATCAGTCAGTTTGTTGATGTACTCACCGGTCTGAACTTCAGGCTTGTGTACGGCTGTGTCCTCACTCAGCTCTGGATACAGCGGCTCTGCTCACTCACCCTCATCGCAAAACATAATCCGTTCACTGAACCTCTGTTCCACTGTACTCACCTTATTCCAAAATGTTCTGGAATGAATCTGGTCATCGTAACTTGTAATAATAATTACATTATCAATTATAAAGTAATTGTCAAAATTCAGAGCGAGTACAGTGCTGTGAGAAAAGTATTTGAAATCCTCCTGGTTTCCTCCATTTTTTTTTTTTTTTTTTACTTTTGTCAGTCCGAAGCAGCTTCTTTCAGCTCTTTACATTTTTAGGGTTCGTCACATCAGATTGTCTCGATCCCTACGTTGATTTGGCATCGGTTTTTACATCGGATGCCTTTCCTGACACAACCCCCCCATTTATCCGGGCTTGGGAAGGCACTAGATGTGTCTGGGTTGGCTGGTAGCACCAAGGACCTTGCTTAAGGGTCCAGACTGGATTTCTGCCATGCCCTCTTTTGACTGGGATTCAAACCCCAGTCTCCTGCCCCACAGTTAGTGGTGTGCTACTGGGCTATCCATTTTGTGTAACACCTCAAGGAAAACTCTTCTTAAAACAACCCAATTAAAGATAAAATGCAAGTTTATTGTATCTATTAAACCAAAGACATAATCCAATGCCAACTGGGCTTGTGGGGAAAAGTATCTAACCCTTAAAACATTTTTTTTTATTAAACCTAAAAAAACTACCAGCCTTATTCAGTCAAAACATCAGTTAAATAGATAAGTTTCAGAAACTGGAAGTTCTCGTGTAGATCTTAGCAGTAGCATATTATGCCAAAATCAAAAGAAATTCCAGATGACGGAAAAGGAAGAATCCTCTTTTCCATTCCTCAAAGAGCATGGCGGAAGAAAACAGAAAAATCAATGTTCATAGCTTCACTTATCTAAAGATATTGGACCAGGATGGAAGCCGTAGGAAAGTGGCGAGGAGAAAAACAGCTGACCCAGTAAAATGCTGCAGAAAAATGCTGCTTTTTGGTCAGGTTTTTATATAGTTACTTTATTTTTTATTGATGATTTTATCTGCTTGTAATTTGTAGCACTTTGAGATTTGATCCAAATGTAAAGTGCATTATAAATTAAATGAATTATTATAATTATTAAAAAGATTAAAGCCAACTGAATTTTGCCACAATTCAATTGATGACCCTCAAGACCTATGGGAGATTTCTCTGGACTGCACTGTTTGATGCACAATATAATTATCTTCCAAACAGCCTTCGACAAAAAGAATGTTAGGCCTGTGGTCGAGCACAGAAGTGGCATTTTTAATATGGGAATGCCAGGTAGTCTTGCCATGACAGTGATATTGGATTCGGCTCTACCTGAATCTTGTGAAGGATAATGTCAGGTCATCAGACTGAGCTGAAGCTAAAGCAGCAGTGAATCATCAGCAAGACCAAGATCCCGAGAAAAGGAGTTCACTTCTGAATGGCTTAAAGTGTCGGAATGGCAATGTCAAAGCCAGGTCCTGGACCCCATTTAGATGCTGTCCGGAAAGAGCAGTCCATATTCACAAACCCTCCATTTGAACAGGAGAGTGGGCCAAATTTCCCTCAGTGATGTCAGAGTGCTCTCCACTTACATTGGAACAACTCTATTAAGTCCAAGGGGAGGAATACTTTTTCATGTTATTTAAGTATTGGATAACCTTTTGGCTTATCAAACAAACTTACCTGTGACTTGTGTTTATTCAGGTTTTATGTTCCAGTGTGTTTGAAGATAATCAGGAGATACTCAAAAATAGAAAACAGGAAGTGGTCCAATGCTTTTCTTCAACACTGTAAATGTCACCACATACATTTTAATTATTTATTTTCTTTATTTTAGGTAGACTAAGCATGCACCTACCTACTGATCATACAACTTACTACCTCAACATATGTGATTAAGTGTTTATGTCGAGCTATTCTACTCAAGTTTGCAACCAGAATTCATGTTCATATTCAGTTCAACCACTTTTTTCATTTGAATTATTCACAGCTCCAGTGACACTTGGATAGTTTTCTGTGTTAAGCCAGATGATCTGTAGATTAACATGGAGCCGTGTGCTGATCTGTACCAGCTATCATTGTGGTTATAGTGCACACAGATCAGCAGCAGATCTAATGATATAACCTTTGCTGCCACTGAAGTAATGATTTGTGGTTGGGTGTCACAATTTCCCAGGCAATGACGGGTGCATTTTAATGGCCACAGGCTTTAGCAATCCAATGAGAGTACTGGAATGAAAGAGTACGTAGATGTTTTATCCAGCACTCACAAACACTTAGCAAGTACCCACACATATGTATAAGTTGTTATTGACCGGCTTTGGACTTCTTGCGTCAATATGTCCCTGCTCTGATCGTTCCTCCTGCAATTTATGTCTATTGAAAGTATTGCTGATAATATTAGTAGAGACTTTAATTTCATACATTTGCTTCTGTTATTTCTTACTGTTCAGGTCTGAGTACACCAGAGGTGCAATGTTGCAATCATATAAATATAGATGTAGCCTTGACCAGGAGACATGGTCCTGAGGAGTCATCCAGCCTTCACAATCAAAGATTAATTATCAGTAAAATAAAAAATATGAACAATTACTAAAATATAATACAAACATGGTAGATCAAGTCCATTCATATGCACCAAATTGACTGAATTGGACCCAATGCTTGGGAAATTATGCCCTAAAATCTTTGAGATAAAGCTCCCCCGAGTGTTGGAAATATACCACCGACTTTTACCAAAACCAATCCAGGTGTTCCTCCCACTATGGTCTGCAAGTATTACATTTGAACATGAAGAATGAAACAGTTTTAGAGTTATCATGCTAACATAAATGCTGTACGGCTGACACGGCTGCGAAGATGACGATTCCATAATATTGTTGACTTTTTGAGGATATAATGATGCAATCTGTATTGCTTTACAAATATACATTAACTGCATACATGAATAATTTAAAACATAACACATGAGGACACAGGTGTCGCAACCCAATATAATGTCATGGAAGGCTCCTTATGCAGTTCCTTTCTTGGTTATGTTAATTAGCTAAGTAATATACATTGATCTGCCTCATCTCCACCACCATCACCCAGCAGTCTATAGTGCGTTGATGTGCACACTGACTCGTCAGTGACAATGGTTCAATGACCTCATATGTCAACATCTGTTGACAACTTTTTAAAATATCTTGCACATTGACAAAAAAACATTGGCAATCACATAATCTGTTCCAACTCTCTTGTGGAGGTTATAACTTTATATTTGATTTGCACCTCTGGGGAAAACAAACTGCAAAATGATATTTGACATGACATGTTCGAATAATGTAAGACAACTACTTAAATTTTGTTTGCTATAATCTGAAAATAACTGTACACTTTTATTCCCTCTAGATAAGCAATATATGTTTATAACGATATTTTTCGTGCTAGGCATATGTAGATGTATGTATTCTAAACAAAATGCTTGGATATTTTCTGCAGTGCTACAATAACTGCTGCATGCAAAATGGAAGGTGTTTTCTCAACCAGGGATCTAGCACGATTCCTGTGATATGTTATCCGTTATCATTCCTGAGATGTTATCGCTCCTGGGCCCTCAAGGCACTGCAAAAAAAAATGTATCTGCTGTTCTAGTGATGTGTTCCCCTTCTTAAATGTCACTATGTGCGTGTGTTCTGTCCTCAGCTGTCCCCTTCCCCCTGAGCCACCGCCTGACACTGAAGGAAGTGTTTGACTGTGAAGGGAAACCCCGTGTGGATCTCCTGAAGGCCCACCTCACCAAGGAGGGCCGTGTGGAGGAAGCTGTGGCACTTCGGATCATCAGTGAGGGAGCTGCTATTCTACGCCAGGAGAAAACTATACTGGACATCGAGGCTCCAGTTACAGGTATTAAACCTGAGAGATGAGACATATTCACCTGCACTCAGACAGTCACACTGCCGGAAAAATGTGGCCCAGGTCAGATTTTTTGCTCGTATGTGACTTTCTCACCGCATTGTGAACAGCACATACCACATTGACTGATCTTTTCCAGTTCCGCTTAGGACCACTTTTATATGTGGTCTTTTTTCAGACACAGGCTTGATTTTTTGCAAACATAAAATGAGGTTTAAATGAGGAATTTCACTACCTATTACTTCAGTTTTGGCTCATCTTTGAGCCAAAAAAAATGATACTAAAAATGATACTAAACTTTTAAGAGGGAGCTGACAGTTCTCCTGTTTTAATGAAAAAATAAACAAGGCACCAAACGAGGACACATTCAAAAGCACAAAAATGATTTATATGAATTTACAAAAATACTGAAGTATTTTGAGAAACAGTACGGAACGACACGATCCACTGTGGCGACCACTCAAGGGAAGAGTTTATGTTTAAAGCTATAAATACAGTATATATGTAGCCATTGAAATGTATTAAATCTTATTAATTCAGATACTTGACAAAATAAAGGGACATGTAGTTTGGCGTTTTAGTGAAAGTTGGCACAGATATACAAGTATTCTTTTAGCAAATATTTCCGTATTTACCTAAACTGAATTTATTTGAAGAGCTTTGTCAATTTTAGTCGCTTGAATGGATTTCTTGTATGTCTGATTGCATTTTGGAATATAGACCAATATGCTCATTGTCTGAAATTTTTTTTGGGGGGTGTACTGTGGTCATGTGGCTACACTGAATCCCATAGATCAACTTTCTCCATTTTATTCTTGCATGCTTAACAGCCTTGCATGCAGCTAACGGCATGCTTCGTCAGTCACCATAACATTATTCCATTCCAGCTAGGACCCTCTTCCATAATATTTCCAAACAATATTCAAATCTTGCTGCAAGTATAAACCATCAAATACTACAGTACGTAGCAGTCTAAATAAAACATAAAAAAATCTGTCCTCTTTAGTGGGTCCTTGTTTAAGTTATAAATCAAATGTCTATTTGCAACACATCATTCAGAGTCCCCAAAACTTGAAGTTAAGATGCAATTGTTTTGATTGTCCTCTGACAATAGCCTATGGATGTATGGATTCTATGCCTGTTGATTTGAGATATCTTAATCTCCATATCTTGGCAGATCAAGGGAGCATGAAATATGGAGGATGAGCGGAGTATTGTTTACAGATATTTGTGAGTGTGGACGTCTGTTTTATCTTTGAGAGTTTGTGCTTCAATTTCTGCAGCTAGTTTGTTTTCCTCCCGTGTGTGTGTGTGTGTGTAGGTAGTCTTCTTAGTTATGCACTTTTTTGGCATGTATGTGCATGTGATTGTGTTAGTCACAAGCAGTCTCCCACTCACTTTGCTCTAAGCTTAGAGTGGGCGAAGGCCACTGTGGAGCTGATAGGGGAGACAGAAAAGGGAGAGGAGATGGAGGGTGAGTAGGAGAGAAGGAGACAGAGGGAGATGATAATGAAAAATTGAAGGCAATGGGGAAATGAGATGTAAGTTTGCGCTCCAGAGCCACAGTACTCGCTGCCATAGAGCGTGCTTCTCCCTTGGGGCTTGAGCTTCTTCCCCTTTGAGGAGAGAGCTTCTAATTTCTCTGCCGAGGACAGAGTTCTTGATGTAAAAGACCAAAGAAATATCGCAACACGATGAGGACCTAAAGACAGGCGAAGTGTATGCTATTATATTCTCAAATCCAGTACTTATGTAACAACATGCACGGCAATATTTGTACATTATAGATGTTTTGTTGTTACACTGTAAAAATACAATCTTGATTTTAAAGAAACATTTTGAGAGTAGTTTTGTCTTGGACAAAAGCACAGTCATCTTTAAGTTAATACAGCAACTGTATATTTAATAGCCAAAAGTTATTAAGTCATGACCAACAACATTTTATGCACCTATTTTCTTCATAGAAATAATTTAAAATTAAATTTCAAATAATTTAACGTTTGATTAAGTTGCTTGATGCAGGTTGCCAAGTAAGTAACATGTTTCTTTAAAATTTGAAAGAATATCCAAGTTGTTTTATATTAATGTGTACTTTTACATTAAGTCATTACAATTAAAAATGTCTTTATAGCAAATGTAAAATGTACTCTTTGCAAGGCAGCAGAATATTTCCATCCATATATACGGTGTTGTATGCAGTGACACACATGGAGGCATGAATAAATTAGGATATAAATTCCAGCACTTGCCGGGTGAAAGATTTAGAAATAATCTACTTCAAAATAAAAAATAAATTGTATACATGGCAGCTCATGTGGGCCTTAGGAGTGTTGCCTCACAGCAAAAAGGTTTATGGTTCAAATCCAATAACGATGCATCTTCGCTAAGTCATATTATTCACTATATTTCTTTAAAATAATTTTTATTAAATGGTATAGACTTTATAACGATATTTGTAAGTGTTTTCTCTGTGTATATCATTTGACTTAATTTTACTATTTGTGTTTGTTGCATAACCTCATTGCTGTTGTGTTTTTACAGTGTATATACACACAGTATGTATATACAGGAATACATGCAGGTTATTTTCATAACCTATAAATTAGTTTACACTTTCTAGACATCTGGCCACCCTCTATCTAAAAATTGTATCAACTAATCTGTGGCTTATGCCAAAGAATAATACGTTAATAGAATCGGAAATATTTATGTTTATATAAGTATTAGTGTTGTGTTGTTGTAAGAGTGAGATCTCTTCTGTAATCAATTCAGTGCGACTATGAAAAGATGTGGACAGGTAAATCACTCCAAGGTAATTTTAAATGTATGTCCCGTTTTTGTGCTTACAAATATTGTATGTATACAACTATTGTACTTTACGGTATACAGTTGTATAGCATTTATATTATTAATCCTATATTATGCTTATGCTCAGTATTAAATATTTCTGATGTATGCTGAATGCTTTGATATCTGAAATGTAGCTACTGTGATGAAAACACCAACACCTTCATCAAATCTGTACCACCTCCATGCAGATGAACTGCCTGTCTTGAATTCTCCCAAAAAGCCCTGGTAATATCTGGTATGGAAGAAAATCCTTCACAGGAAATAATTGGTTGAAGTTCACAACTTGGTGAAACAGGTTTTCTTAAAAAGATAATACATTTGTAGAAATGATACACACTTCCCAAACAAAGTGTTTTTTGAGATCCTGTTCACTCCGGTTTTCTGGCTTCAAACATAGAAGTGGAACTCTTGACTTTTTTCTTTTTAAACTGAAATGAATTCCCCTAATGGTCTGATGGTAACAGACCTGCCTTAAACATGAGCAGTGTGCACGCATTCACACTACAAAAAACCTGAATAAATTAGATTTTAGATTCTATGGCGATTGCTTGTTTCGCAGTGTGTGGCGACATCCATGGACAATTCTTTGATCTTATGAAGCTGTTTGAAGTGGGAGGATCACCAGCCACAACACGGTACTTGTTCCTCGGGGACTACGTCGACCGTGGCTACTTCAGTATTGAGGTAAAACTATCATTAATAGTGTCAAATGGCAGAAAGTTGATGTCTATGGATCCTTGGGAGGGTTTTTTTCTCCTAGAATAACACTCTGTGTCTGTTTTAACAGTGTGTTTTATACCTTTGGTCACTGAAAATCCTCTATCCCAAGACACTATTTTTACTACGTGGAAATCATGAATGTAGACATTTGACCGAATATTTCACCTTCAAACAAGAATGTGAGTATGCATCAGTGTTTATCATGTTACTGTTACTTGATTCTTACCAATTTTTACTGTTGCACAGGAAAGCATAATGTGTTCATGGCATAATGACATGCATTGTATTGGTTTATTTGTTTAACTTAATTTCAAATATATATGAATTATTGTTGTACATGAGGCAGTGTACTGTTAAGAAACATATTTCCTCCAGAAAGATAATTTTTGCATATATTTCAGTGTACTGCATATTTAATTTTATGTTTTTGCAAACATTGTTTATTCACTTTTATAATAAATGTAGATTGCATTTGTGTGCTCTGTCAGGTAAAATCAAGTACTCAGAGCAGGTGTATGACTCATGTATGGATGCATTTGACTGCCTTCCCCTGGCTGCACTCATGAACCAACAGTTTCTGTGTGTCCACGGGGGAATCTCACCAGAAATACACACCTTAGATGACATTAAGAAGGTATCAGCCCGCATCTCCTTCCAACTCTTGACTCTGTAGCTTGTGTGCGTTTGTGGATTTTTCATAGCTTACAATTCTGCTTCTGTTTAGTTGGATCGGTTCAAGGAGCCGCCAGCTTTTGGACCCATGTGTGACCTCTTGTGGGCTGATCCTCTGGAAGATTTTGGCAATGAAAAAACACAGGAATATTTCAGCCACAACACGGTACGAGGCTGCTCCTACTTCTACAGGTGAGCCGTTTCCTCCTCTGCCCTGTCACAACTACAGTCCTCTGGAGCATCAGGATCATCTTAACGCCCAACACCGCCCATACTCACATTCTTGATCGAATAACCGAAAAACTGTGGGATTCACAAAAAGACTGTTTGCTTTCATGCACCAGTAGTCTGAAACTTTGTGTTTTTTGCAATCTTCCATACAAACATTAGCGCAACTATTTTTAGGTCTCTGATCACAAGGTTGCAACTCCAACCACAGTGGATCCCCAGTTTGAAGGATCAAACTGGATCCTTCAACCATAAATCCTCTACTCCTGTTATTGCAGTGGGGCCCAATACATAATGACCCCTCTGGATTATAGTATTATAGAGCATAGTAGTGTGAACATCATGAGTTGCGCATGTTTCAATATACGTACTGTAGCGCCAATTTAATTTTTTAATGATATTGCAAAAATCAGTGGGGGAAAAAAGGCCTTATATTTCACTTCTGAAGGAAGTAAGATACGATATGGGATCCAGAATCTGCAATACTGGATCCACTTTAAAATGTAATCAGCTCTTCCTTGGCCTTTGGCCAACACCTACATAAAGTATAATCAAAGTTGTTTGTTTTTATCTGCAAGATAGCTCAAAGTTTTCAAACTAACACGGACACCGCATAAACAAATCCAAATCTCATTGGGGCAGTTAACTATCAAAGCTGATGAGATCATATGTTTATTTCAGGAGAATTGCTGCAGCAGAGGCCAAAATGTCTCTGTTGCACACAAGCATTACTACTTTGATAACATTTTAAATCACAACAAAACTTAACTCTTAATGAAGGCTCACCATTTAGGCAGCTGAGTGGGAGCTGCAGATCTGCTCACATTACAAAAAACTAAGCACTGAAGGACAAATTACATTCTGGACAGCGCGAGCTGAATAACTACAGTTCGCATTCATATTATAACCCTTCCAGTCATTCTCATTTCATCCGGTACATCGAGCCGTGTCCAAGGTGGCGTTTGCTTCAAATGATATCAGATGGTTCTAATGTTAATAGCTGTCATCATGAATCTGATTTGAGAACACGGTGAAAGCTTTACTCCTTTTACTTCTAGATCTTTGCAAGCTTATCTTAATTTTTGAGAGATAAATGCCAAATCAGGCAAGGACTGTTCTAAATTTGGAACCGGGTCACAAAGCTTTCGTGCAGGTTTTCATGTTTGCTTATTCAGGGCGGCACTGGTGACTTGCTTGCTCGCTTTTAGCGGAGCGGAAAAATGCGCTAAATCTCCCTTTTGAACATGCGTCTTGAACAGCTTCAGTTTGTTGACAAATGCAAACACAGGGTAAGTTAACATTTTTAACTTACCCTGCAGGGTCAGGTTCAGTCTGTCCAAGTAACACAGCATGTCGCCCAAAAAGGCCAGATCCATAATCCACCTGGAGACCAAGAGCTCGGGATAGTCCTTCTCTTCCATGAATAGTTTCACGGCATCCAAAAGCTCAAAGAACTGAGAAAGTACCTTGCCTTTTGACAGCCACCTCACAGTGCAGTGCAGCGGCAGGTCACCAGGAAGCACTTGGTCCTGCTCAGCGATGAGATTCTTGAATTTCCTGTGGTTAAGCGCATGTGTGCGGATGTAGTTGACGATTTCCATCACAGCCTTCATGACGTTGTCTAAATTCAGGGATTTAGACACAAGTATCTCCCTGTGGATGATAGTGGAAATTCCAAAACTCAGGAAATGTTTGGTCAGCCTTGCACAGCCCCACAAGCCCGTTCACAGATCCGATCATTGCTGGCGCTCCATCCGTGGCTATTGCAGTTAGGTTTGGTATGGGCAGATCTGCTTTCACAAATGCAGCCATCATTGTTCCGTTCACATCTATGCCACGGGTTCTGTCTTTTAATGGCACAATATCAAGGAGTTCTTTGATCACACAATCGTTTGACAGACCATGCAAATATTGCCAAGTGAGGTTTGTCTTGTATGTCACAAGACTCATCCAAAGCGACACAGAAATACTTGCACGCTTGAAGATCAAAGTGCAACTGCGATTCAATAGCTGTGTTAATGTCCGATATTCTGTGTTCAACAGTGTGGCGGGACAGTTGGACGTCTGATACCATTTGTTTAGTTTGTCGTTTTCAGGAGACAAGATTTCAACAATGTCACTGAGGCATTTTTTTTACAAATTCACTTTCATGGGACGGCTTTTTAGCTCGTGCAATGTTCCAAGCCAGTTGTTACCATGCAAATGTTACGGCCTCCGAGTGCTTCGTAAATTTTTTGAACAACTGTGTGCGCTTCTTCAAAGTGATTTACTTGTGCTTGCGAAGTTCAGTCCCTTTTGGAAATTCCTGGTCAATGTTAGCATGGAGTTAGCTGAAGTGGCACTGAAGATTTGAACCCTTGAAATGTGCTAGTGACGCCTGGCATATAAGGCAGAATGGCTTGCCGTTACGTTCATCAAAAAAATATAAACTCTCCCCCTCTGTTAAAACGTCCTTTGTTCATCTTCATATTTTCTTTTTGCTGTGCATTTTTTCTCTGCCATTTTCAGAGAGAAGCTGACACAAATTGTTTACTCTACAATAAGGTTTTCCCTTCATCCAAGCTGAGCGGGCAGTTTTATGTTGCGTCCACACCAAACGCGTTTGCAAAAACGCATACACAAAAAAAACAAAAATCACGAAATTCGAAATGAACATGAGAGCCGCATGAAACCAGGCAAAGAGCCACATGCGACTCGGGAGCCGCGGGTTGGCCAGGCCTGCTCTACTCCAAGAAAGACCTGCATTCTAAATAGTCAGAAAAAGTTAAAATACACATGTTTTATATAGCCAAAAGTAATGGCATAAAAGTGAAAGTATTGATTGTGCAGTAAAATGGTCCATCTCAGTGCTTTATTATTGTATTTTGGGGTTAATTTAGATTTAAATGCTGTAGATGTTAAAGATGAAGTTAGTTTTGAGTTATGCTTTTGAGTAGTTTAGTCTTAAAATCAAATACAGTTCATTAAATCATCTGGAAAATATCAATGATTTATACATTGTTTATTTAGCTTAAGTAGATGTTTTTTCTTCTTAAACCAGAGAGAAATATGAAAATTTTTCATATGCAAAGTAACTAATAACTACAGCTGTCGTACAAAAGTAGTGAAGTAGAGAGTACAATATTTCCCTCTGACATGTAGAGGTGTAATGCAGCATAAATTGTAAATGATCAAGCACAAGCACCTTTCATTTGTACTTAAACACTGTACTTAAGTAAATGTGCTTAGTTGTCTTCCCCCACTCCTGATGATCGATGTTTCAAATCCGTCCACATCGGCACCAATCAAGCTCTTTTTGTAGCAAGGGCATTTGTTTCCCTGGGTTAAAAATGTTTTCTATTTCGGATAGCGGTTGAGAGCACTTGATCATATTGATATTAAATAAGTGAACACACACCTGACCAATAATTGGTACTCATGGACGTATTGGAATCATTAATGAGCATAATTAATCAGGAAGTATTTGATAAGAGATAAAAAGCAGTTGACGGGTCTCATCTTCCCCTTCCACTCCAGTTAAATGGTGAATGAGAAGAAGCCATCAGGGTATGTGCAATAGGACCTCGGTGGATTGTTCTGTGGACGTGTGGAGGACGCTGCTATAATCGTCATCCATCTCCCCATGGATTTGCTCTGCCCTCACTCTCAAACTTACCTCTCCATCATTATGATGCTTGGCGACTACAGTGTATAAATGGAACACCAAGAGCCACATTCTCGTAGGTGATTTGGAGAAATGCAAGAAAATCATCATTTAAAATAGAAGTTGGTATAAGCAGGTTGGAATAGGATGCAGTCATTTGATTTAAAGCGTCAATCTGTCAGCAAGTGGTTTTGGAGTAGACAACTGGATATACAATCATGCACAGGGTGGCATTACTTTACTCCCTGTACTTTCTGTTGGAAAGTCAAAACATGACTGCTCTTGGTTTTACTATATCAAATCATAGGTTTTCTTGGTAACAAAAAAGATGGATGAGGCTGATTCCCTCACGTCAGATTAGAAAATTGAATAACCATTCTTTTTATAAAATATAATAAAAAAATACCATAATTGACGATGCATGATTTCCATAATGCAAATCCATTTTTTTTTTTTTTTTTTTTTTTTTTTTTTAAGAGAGAAAAGGAACTCCGTTTCGAACTCAGAACCCCAATCTTCCATCTCTGTCACTTGTCGGATTCCACACTCTTTCACTTAGAGGCTCTACAACAAAAGTGTGTGTTTTAACAAAGGGGAAAATAGGAAGATCAGCTGCAGGCAAGCAACGGTTGTGCACAGCGGCCCCTTCTACTAATCAATAGATACCTTTGGCTTAATACATATTGTACGCTGAGATCTTTTTTTATCTTATTACAACTTCTTTGTGCTGGTACTATATTCCCTGCAGCTTTGACAAACATGAATTGATGAGTGCAAGAATTGTCTTAATTTTTACGTTACAAATGCATTTTGAAAAGTCTTCATAATAGAAACACTTCTGTGTATTTTTTTTAGATGTGCTTTTCTTTTTTGAAGTTTTATTAAGGTGCCCTGTCAGCCATAGTGGGCAGATTTGGAGTACACAGTTCATGTTTGTGTCTTACACAGCTATTTCTTTCAATTATATAGCGGTCACCAAGGAAATGCTAGCCATATGACCTAGATACAGGAAGATGGCACAGTTTCGCCAGGTGCTCGAGGCAAAGCAGTCACCTTGTTTTTCTTCCAGCACAAACCTTTGAACACTTAAATATTTTAAACACTTCTGAAAGTTTGATGGGTCCATGGATGGCAGCGACTGAGAAAGAAGCAAAACGGGATTGTATCTGGGACTATGTACTGTATGCTACTGTAGTTCAGGAGGAGATTAAGTGTCTAGAGCATTTCTTAATCATCAGTCAATGATCAGAAAAATATTAAATAATTTAAGCAATTAATATTTTTTCTCCACCCACTTTTATGGTACTGAAGTTGTTGCCTTGAGCTCTGGGATTTTGTTGTGGACATTTTGCCTCCATCATTTTATCAGCTAAACCCATTGTAATAAGTTGCAACCCTAGAAGATATTACAATGTTTGTTTCAATCATATAAGCAGCAGAAACTGGTTATAATTTGCTTAATGCTTAATGAAGTTATCATTAAGCATTATGAATGAATAAGGCTTATTCATGAATTACTTGGTATTTATGAATAAGCCTGAAAAACAGCACAAAGGATGAAGCTCTCAAAATCATGATACTTTATATTACTTTATATTATTTTGAATCAGAGGACCAGAATGACTCAATCATAGGAAGAACCGAAACAACTACAACAGCTTCGGGGGATTCTGTTTTCAAATACTGGGCACATGCATACTAATGGAACAACAAATAAGCGGTACACCTTATTATAATGTCAAACAATCAAAAGAAATGTAGCTCATTATAAGAATTTCATACATAAATACTGTAACATATCAGGAGTCATTGGACACAAAGAGGTTAATTGTTAGTAGCCAGTAGACACCGGTGCATCATCTGGCAGAAGAAGATACTGAACGCTGATCTTCAAAGCTCAGTATTTGTGGATGAAACTTCACAAATTGGCAGCAGTGTAGGCATACATACAGTCTTTGGCTTGAAGGGCATCTCTGTAGCAAACAAAATAAGCAGTGTTGCAGTGCCCTCAGTTGTCCTCATTAGCCAGTTTGTTGGCTTTTCATGTAAGTTCGGAGTTGGGGGACAGGAAGCTTTGATAGCCGTGCAAGGGCTTTGTCGTTTCTCTACAGGTTGCTGTTGGTTTGTTTTTTGCATCCCTTTGCATCATACTCAGCAAGGATTTCATTGAGGAGTAATCTTTGTTCATTCTCTGTACACGACATTAGTAACATGCCGTGTCAATTCAGGACTGTATTGATGCGATTGTGTGTGATGTATGGTGTTGTGGGGAGACGTGGGTAGACAAAGTTTTGAAATTCAGTCAAGCTATGATACAATGGTTTACAAAACTAAATTGTACTCACTCATGTACTCATGTCTGTTTTACAGTTACCCAGCTGTGTGTGAGTTCCTACAGAGCAATAACCTATTATCAATCATCCGAGCACATGAAGCACAAGATGCAGGGTATGTCAGCCTTATAACAAAAGATAACACACCCACAAAAATAATAGCAGCAAAATACAGTGTTACTTGTACTAATGGAAAGCTCTCCCTTTTTCTGTCTATACTACTACTATTACATGATTGCCCTGAAGCTACCGGATGTACCGTAAAAGTCAGACGACTGGATTCCCTTCCCTAATTACAATCTTCTCAGCACCAAACTACCTGGATGTTTACAACAACAAAGGTCAGAAATGTCTATTAATTTTATTCCCAAAATTATCTGTTTGCTATGAGACAAAGTTCAGTTGTTTGAATGACTTTTACGCAGCATAACATGAGTTATTTTAAGCTATGTATATGTTTACTACGCAGTCCTATTGAAAAAATTGCTATAAATTATTTCTATAGTGTCTATGGAAAACTCTAGAAAGTATTTTTCAAAAACAAAAGTTTTTCTAGCCTTTTTGCACTGGCATTTGTTACCGACTAAACATCATCCAGAAATATCCTATCCTTCTATGTCTCTGTTCGTGACATAGTAGGCAGAAATCCCCAAGATGACACCCACTGAGTGGCAGAAGTCGCATTCTAAGTGGAGCGGTACCGTTTAGCTGAGTGCCATGCGGATTTCAGAAAGTACTCTTCTAAAACGGGAATGTGATACAATTGGCAGTACAATTTTATTTAATAAATAGTTGTCAACAACAAATCCTACCTTATAGTTCAACCAAATGTCAAATCATTTTTATACCTTTAGGATTTGTTTTGTGTATTTAACTATTGTTGAAATCATGTATATAAATGTCAGGAAATGTAATTCCTGGACACATGTTTTTCATAAAATTCGGTAAGCTCTATGAATGGCATGAGAATGACAACACAGCAATGCTGACATGTAGTATTCTATGCCTAAGTACAAGTACTTGCGCAGTGAATTTTGACTGAAGTTTCTCAAATTGAACAATGCTGTCAAACCCTGACTGGAAATGGTAGCAGCAACATTTGACCACCAAGATCACTTCAAAAATATATTTTTCGCTTTACAAAAAACATTTCACGGTTTAATGCACTCTCCACGTTGTAAGCACAATGAAAAGTCTTGTGAGCCCCACCACTTCCAATACGAGCAAATATAACAACCAATGAGAAGTGTTTACTCACGGAACACCAAATATTTTAGCATTCGTTAGTCTGAAAGCACTTATACACTCACAAATATGACTGCATGCAATTTCACACAGTGTTGATGTTATTCTGACTGGGTTTGACACCTGATGCCCAATCAGTCCTCTGGAATTGGGTATAAGTTCATGGCTCTCCTGTCATGGCCTGAACAACCTTACCTTAAATTTCTAAGTGAGTTTTGCCAGACCTCAATCTTAACTAGTACACAAAAAGGGCTTGATACAAACCTATGCTGCATTATAAGACTAGTCAATTGAATAGACTTCCATGGGAATGTGCACACATCAAAACTTTGAAGTGTTCAAATAACTGTTGAGTGCATATGGAGAAATAGTGAGTTGAAGGCAGAATAACAATCATTTACACTTCACATGTAACTCAATATGAAATGCTAACGAAATATCCACATAATCATGAACACTCAAAGCAGCGGTAGCAGTACAAATGTGTACTTGTAGTGAGCTATGACTATTTTATAAGCAACTTTCAGTTTAAAAGAATGAGCCAACTCAAATCTTAGATCAAAGTCCCTTCAATTCAGTATTTCAGGAGCGCTATCCTACTATGGGCTATTGGGAACGACTGTCGGAATAGCAAACTATCTTCAAATGGCTTTATGCGTCTTGATGTAACAGTGTCAGAAAACTCTTGCTAAGGCCATCTAGTGGTTGAATATCTAATTTTTCCTACCTCTTTCTATCTTCACTCTGCATGTGCAGGAGGGGCTAGAACAACACTTAACATGTGCACATTTCAGGAGAGCATTTACAATACACTGATCTGCATATATTTATGATATTCTGCAATAAACAGGTCCTCCACAGTATACACCTTTAAGACAGATTATCGTTTGTGTATGGCACCATCTGCAATTACTTGATTACAAATGTCTCTTGTGTAATATAGATTTTTTTAATACCCTTACTTTTATAATTTCTTACAGAGGGTAATGATATTAAATGCACTATTATACCTTAGATTAATCACTCCAAATCAAAGACTTGTAGTTTAGGTTAAGTGTTCAATTCTTCAATCCTCCTAGTTTGACACAGTGGATATGATTGAGATTGTTGGTAAGTCCATCTGCAAGATGCATTCAATAAAATATCTGATGTTTGGCAACCCAATTTTCCTGCATAAGGCACTCAAGGCTATTTTAATGATCCTAACCTCATGTACTCAATGATTCCTTCATGGTCAGACACGCTGGCTCTCTAGGCCTTTATTTAGTTATGCAGATACAAAGATTCTCAGGATCAGGAAATCTACATCGAGTCCCTATTTTTCTGCCTACCGTGCAGCAAAAAGCACCTTATTTCACATTTTATAACTATATTTAATAATATTTGTGTGTATGCAACAAAAAACATTATGTAATCCAATCTAAATGTATCAAATCAGTCTGTCAACAAGCTACTGATTCTGCAAGGTTTAAACAGAAAGTTACTTTAATGCCTTGTTTGTATCTCCAATAGCCGCTGTACTCAAATATGAAAATAATGTCATGAACATCAGACAGTTCAACTGCTCACCCCACCCCTACTGGCTGCCCAACTTCATGGACGTCTTCACCTGGTCTTTGCCGTTTGTTGGAGAGAAAGGTATTAATTCTTTAAATTCCAGTCAAGAGTTTCTAGTCTAAAACCATATTTTTATTTTATCTCTTATCTGCTGAATGGCTTAACTTCTTTCCTACCCCCGAAATTTCTACCCAAGTCACGGAAATGCTGGTGAATATTCTGAGCATCTGTTCCGATGATGAGCTCATGAATGATGAAGATGAGATCTTTGATGGTAAGAAGTATTGTAAATAATTCAAAAGACAAAAATAATTTATTGGTATCATGAGATAATTTTACATGATAGACAAACGCATTTAATTACACTGTTTTCATGTGCCCTAAAAATCTGTCCTGTTACAATGCATGAGGTTAAATATCACATGGACAACGCATGGGGTTAAATATGGACAACGTTTATTCCATCACAGTGGTCTATACACATTTTCTGATTCACTACAATCAGTCTATAACAGTATTTGTACCAAAGAATCACATGGGTATGTAATTATAAGCATTGAACGTATTATAATGGTTAATATGCTATTCACATAATCATGGTAATTTATGAGCCATAGGATCCTACAAACTCCCAGTCAAATGTTTTTACAGCTTTTATTGACAGAATCTGTTGTAACCCATAACTGTATGGTTGTATACATATTTCTTTTCAGCCAATGCAGCTGCAGCGCGCAAGGAGGTGATCAAAAACAAGATCCGTGCAATTGGCAAAATGGCCAAAATGTTTTCAGTTCTCAGGTAAACTTACCGTTTGTGGATAAGAATGCTAAGGACCGAATGTGGTACCCCCTCACAGTATAAAAGGACAGGGCCAGTAATACTGTCAGGAGCATACATCACAAACTTGAGATTTTAGCTTCTTCATATGCAACGTATACATTAAGCATGAGCAGCAGTTTCAAAGTTTAGATTTTTCTCCTAATCTTAATTTTGAGTTCTCCGTGGAAAGATTTTTAGTTGACTTTTTCATTTTCTTCATTGGAAGTAAACATATGCAAATACTAGACCTACCTAAGGTATGAAGTTTATGCCATATACTGATGCATTCGGGAAACTATCTCTATTATAAGATTCTTGACTGAATGACATGTTTTGTGTGTTTGCAAAAGATGTGCACATACTGTACTTGTCTACATAATTGTCAAATAAGTTTTGAGTTAGATTAGGGTTTCAGTGATGTTGTATGGATGCCTGTCGTTTCCCACAGAGAAGAGAGTGAAAATGTGTTGACGCTCAAGGGCCTGACGCCCACTGGCATGCTGCCGAGCGGCGTTCTCTCTGGAGGCAAACAAACGCTGCAGAGTGGTGAGCACAAGGCGCAGCATAAGCCTTTTCTCTGCCCTTTATATTATTTATTTCATCTCTTCACAACCATACCATTGGTCTTCCCTCTGTCTTGTTCTCCCCTTCTATTACATGGGAAGCCAACAAACTTTCTAAGTGAACATTAATGGTTGTCCAAACAATTCCTGTCAGCACTAAGACATTATAGCAGGTACAAAATAAACTGTAACACATGCATGACAAGGGTAACAAGAAGTTATGGGGTTGCCTTATCATAGCCCATAAGGAGGTCTCTCCCAGGACCATGCCATAACTACTGTATTATCATACATTCAAAGCTACATTAAGATGTTTCACCTCTAGATGTCAGAAAAAGACTCACACCAACATAACCATCTCCGCTCCACCAGGTGCCTTCCAGCACTCAAAACATCATGGGTATCCATTAGTTATCTCCGCTCTCTTCCTGATATACTGTTTTTTAATTTACCAAATATGAGAAAAATATCTGTCTCATGCTAAATGTTATAATTCCTTCACCCTTTTCACCTGTGCCTAGATGGAGGATTTAGCTAAGCAAATCATTGTGCTTGCACATTACACGTATGTGGGATCCACGGTTGTGTGACACCAATGTTTGCTTATAATCATTTCACATAATTCACTTTAACATTTTTTTAAAAAAATACCATTGCAAGACTCAAATATTTTCTTTCCTCCATCCATCCAATATTTCTATCCCACTCAATACCCTATCAATCTTTCCATCTCAGTATCTCTGTGTGTCTGTCTCTTTCTGGATAATATCCAGATATATAAGATATAATCTAATCTGGCTAATCTATACTCACACTGATTTTCTCAATATTAATGCATGACCTCCCTCTGCATTTGGCTGCACTGCCAGTGAACCTGTATATTTCATTTTGCCTAACATTTTATTTTGGAGGGCCGTATTTTACATTTGCATGGCTTCGTCAGGAGTAACCTGCTCCCCTCCTCCCCCCTCAGCCACCATTGAAGCCATTGAAGCCATCGAGCTGCATGATGAGGACGGAGAAGGTAAAACTGGGCTCCACCTCTCGCTGGTGCCGAATTGCTGACACTTCACTTGGCAGTATTGGTGATTTCTAAAGATAGGATCCATTTAGAAATATTTAAGATATTTTATTCAGAATATGATAAATGGATATGCACAGCATGGACATTGCAATTGTTTTTCTAATGTTACTTGACCGTTGAAAAGAAAACATCACTTTTGCATGATGGAAAGCTGGAAGAGGCTCGTTTTATCGTCAGTGTTTGATCCAGTTGGGATGGCACTGAGGAGATGAGATGCAATGCAGCAAAGTTAATGCATTTGTTCCTTGTGGACAGATATAGGGAAATTCAAGGCTCCTCTATGTGTATCAAGCAAATCCCAGCCATCACCTCCATCCACTACCTATTATGACCTAAAGGTTTTGCACCAACAATTAGTGCAGCACACATTTGGATCTGGCTGTTTTGAACTGGGCTGAACAGAAAGGAAAACAAAATTTTAAAAAAAGGAACAGCTTTTAAGACATCAAGAAATGACAAATTCAAACACTGCCAAGTCAAACACTGTTAAAATATGTAGGACTGAAATATGTCATGGTTTTTGGGATTGACCACTTCATGGCCTCCCATCTGTTTTCAAAAGTCATTGCAAGCACATAAACAAGAAGCCTGGGATTTTTCCGTCACGTTTGAAGCAATCACTACCCACCAAACAAGTAGCTGCAGTATGAGACACTTATTTACTGTTGGATTTTACTAGCACATATGTATAGAAGATTCAGATCAACCCAATTTAAAAGCTTAAAGTCAATATAAATATAGAACATTTATGGAGATTTTTTTTATCTATAATATGATGTATTTTCAAAACTTTTAGTCGAAGTATGTTAAGAAAGAAAGGTAAAGTATTGTGCAGTAAAATGTTCCCTCTTAGTGTTTTACTGTTATAGGAATTTTTGGGATTAATATTACTGCATGAATTTGTAGTTTTCTTATGCATTCTACTGTTGTAGATGATAAATGTTGGGGGTCACCTTTTGATAAGATCAGGCTGTTTTCAGCGCTGCGACAGTGCATCTTCCAGAGAATCCAGACATTTTCCCTCAGACAGTTGAATAGAAGTACAAAGTAGCATTAACATTTCAAGTGTTACAGCCGGCTTAAAGGTAACAAAGAATTAGAATGTCCTAATTGTGGCAGCTCCTACTTTGCCATGACACTAATATCAGTTGCATTGATAGTTGAACAGTATATAGAGGTTGTTTGCGTAATTCAAAACAAAAAAAGTAACATCTTAAATTAAAATACACTTATTTTTTATTTTTTTTTTTTTTTAAATAGGGAACTTTGTTTCTAAATAGAAAAATAAGATTTAAGGGGACGTTCAGAACTTTCCGGAATTGGGAGATTACAAGAAAAGCCTGATCGCTTTATCTTTCTTTTCTCTTTTCAGCCATCCGTGGGTTCTCCCCCCAACACAAGATCACAAGCTTTGCGGAGGCTAAGGGCCTAGATCGCATCAACGAGCGCATGCCACCTCGTAGGGATGGGGTGAACAACGTGGGTCACTCGATGGGAAAGATGAATATGTCAGAGGCCAATGGTACGGATGACAACAGCAACATCCAGTGATATGTTGTCTGAGCCTCAGAGCAGTGCTACTGTGGCGCTGTGTAGCGGGACATTGCCAAATTGGGACAAAAGACCTCAGAACATAGAAATAAACCAGGCCCGCGACAGAACATGAAATCTGCAACAAATCTACAACGGATGAGAAAGGTTATTTTTTTCAGGATATGTTGTCATTGCACAGCTGGAGGAGGTGACACCTGGGGTTCACAGGAATAAAGAGACGTCAACATGCTGCAGCTTGACAACTGAAAGCCGTTTCACCTTTCAGAGTTAAAATACAATCGTTGATGGTTGTATTGTTCTGAGAGCTGAGAAATGCCCGCTTTGTCTTTACAGGGACTGACAGAAAGCATAATTGCTGAATCCTCAAAATCATTTTAATGTTACATAAAATGTTTATTTATTAATACTCAAAGACACTTCATGAGGAAACTAATCTTACATGTTGGCCTAAATGTGTTGCCAGTATTAACAAATCACAGCACTTTGTGGGAGGTAACGTGAAAGAAGTAAACAGGAAGTATCATGCATAGCCCTTCAAACTTGCAATCTTACCTGTATTGATTTATCTTGTAGCGCACAAATAGTTAAAACCACAGCAAATCATACTGCATCGGAGTTATGTACCCTAGAACTGCCGATTTCCTCATCTCCCTCAATAACAGTCATCTCTTAGCAACAAGTAACTTGGAAGGGATGAGGTAAGAAAAAGGATGGGGGTGAAATAAGCATTGAGTAAATGTGGTTCCTTGGCAAACTGTATTTACCTTTGCATTAGAGAGGAAACACGGAGATTTGACAACGATTTAATCTGAAATCACTCACTCTTATGTAGATGGTACTTCATTGATGTCCTTGCGAATTTCAAGGCTTATATTTTAATCTACAGCCTTAAAAGTTATTTTCTCCACCTCCACGTTCAAACAGTTCACATCAAAGACGCATGGCATTAGGGAAAACTACACCTCACAAATGTTGTGCAATTTATTTTCTGGAAAGTATAAATTTCACACTTGAGCATCTTCTGCTGAAGAGGGTTTTACATTATTCTGTATTGTAATAATGGGAAACAAAGTGGCATGAAACCATTTCCTGGTGCCCAGTGGCCAAGAAATGATTATGAACTTCGAGACATATCCTGCTATTACCGACTTGTTACTGAAGAGAAAGTCAAAGAATATGTGCAGTCACACGTGTATAGGTAAGAACTTTGAGTTTTTGCACTTTTTGCCATACTGCAAATTCGATGGAATTGTGACAGAGTACTATACCTGAGAGATAATGAAATTTTACAAATCTGTTAATGCGCACAATGGAAATATATTTTGTTTAAGTGCATTTTACAGCAAAACTCTAGTACAGCATATGCAGTCTTGGACCCATTCTTGAGGGTTTTGATTAATATATCATGGCCAACGTTGAGTAAAACTGAGATTTTTCATTTAAATTAACCTTAGACTATTTTAAAGATCACCGAAGTACTTCCCTCCTGATGTTTGAGAACAGGATAGACCAGGCAATTTGTTTATAATTCTATCCATGCATCAAAGTATGTTACTCATATGTTTTTCTTTTAAATAAAATTCTAAAGTACACTGTGATAGAAATAAAATATCAATTACCAAGACCAAATATTGTGATTTAATATTTGGATAAAAAGGTCCAAATGCCTCCTAAAATGTCATGTGCTGAAAATTAACTTAATTTAAACAGGAAGCATTATAGTTCTTTCAAAATGAATAGTGTGAGAACTAATAGTTCAACCCCAAGTAACACATTCCATCACTTAAATTGCTAGAATTTCCTTTCATATATTATTTTTTTCTACTTGATAGAGGTATGTGAAATAAGGATTGACAGAAATGATTTTTAACAGCATCTATGGTACGGAACGCATCAGTGCATGCAATCGCGTCCCTAATTGTTATGTGAGATTATAATTGTGATAGTTGTGATTCAAATAGTAAACTTGAATTATTTTATTATATATTTTATATATATATACACATTTGAGTTTTATTTGTCTTGTTTTATAAATAGGCTTCCTTTTGACTGATTATCCATTTTTCATTCTGTTATTCTTATCATTGCTTTAATTTTATATCGATTTGCTGTATACAGAGATGTCCTGTTTATTTTGTTGTACTGATGTACAGAACATGTTCAATTGTGTGAATGAATATAAGTTAAATGAGAAGCAACTTTCAGGCTGCCGAAGCATGATAGTATGGTTTTCAGGTATGGTTTTCAGATATAAATGAATTTGACAAAGAAACTCATGCCTCGCACTTACGTCAAACAGGAAACATTGTACTGGCTATATAAGCCGATGATACTATTGATACAATATGGCTTGCGGTTATTTTCCTTCCTCCGTTTCTGAATATTGTATGGTCTACATGCATATTTCAGCAAACAATTACAATGGATTTTATCCAGCAACCTTTTCTATCATCTATGGAGATATGTTCTTGCATTTGACTTCCTTAATAATGCACACACTGTAAAAGCATGCCCTATGGGATGAATCAATTTTTTTTACTCTTGAATAAAATATGCATGAACAAAAATGCATAATTTCTGACTCATTGATGGAAGCATTAATGCTAGCTTTACTTTCAACCACACTCACATACCGTTTAAAATAATAAAACCATGTCTTATGTACAGTTCTGACAACCAAGAAAACTTAATTTAAAGTTGGTCAGAATCAACATATGACAGTAGCTCATATCTATCCATGTCAATCATATGGTAATTTTGTGTCCGAATGCACAATCACATCACTGATCAACTGTTAACAGATAAACTTTTTTATTTTAATGTGAATACGATGACTCCGTCCATAAATGTTTTAAAGGTTAAGCATAAATTGGCTTTAATTTATAAGTAGAGCGACGATAAAGGCTCATAGGTGTTTGCATGTTTTCAATTATCTGTAAGACGCAAATGAAACAGACGAAACAGAGCAATACCACCAGAAACCATAAGGTTTTTAGTGTGTTCAAAGCAATTTAACGCAGCATTACCTGCTAGTAGACAGTCCTCTAGAATAGTAGTTTGCAAACTTTTTCCAAGGATCCATTTTTTTTAAATGACAAAGCATAATCTCAGTTATACACCCGAGTTTATCCAGTGCCTTTCTTGCCGTAAATCATTTAGCAGGCGATGACAAACATCTTCCTCTTCCCAGTGAACAAACTGAACGTACGCTTACTTTACTAAATAGACAAAATAAGCGCTCTTACTTCTCCGGATATGACGTAACACCTGCCTTGGCTCCGCCTCCTGTCTGTCCAGTTAGTTTGGCCTTTTTGACAGCGCTAAATATCATGCTGTCTAAACATTCAGCTCGTCCGACATTATTTTAGAATGGCCCATCAGAAGGCCTCGCCGATGCCTGACGATACCTGTCAACGTCTGCGAACCGTATAACGGTAACTTCACGCTATTGGAAACCGAATCGAATATTTACCGTTAGCCGTAGCGGTTAGCCTCTCTGCGCACCCTGCACCGGTACACACCTCCATTGACAGCAAGAGGAACACCGAACTCACCAAGAACGCTGAGATGGACAAAGACGAAGCCGACCGGCTGATAGAGAAGGCTAAGCTTTATTTACGTTCAGGGCGGAAAGACCGGGCGCTGCAGCTGCTCTATGAATCTATGAATATTTACCCCAGCACCAGAGCCAGAGGTATAATTAGCTGACATTCTGACATTAGCTGACAGTCTTAAAAATGTCT
Organism: Lophius americanus; assembly: GCA_037951165.1. Taxonomy (NCBI): domain Eukaryota; kingdom Metazoa; phylum Chordata; class Actinopteri; order Lophiiformes; family Lophiidae; genus Lophius; species Lophius americanus. The sequence continues at coordinate 3,638,300 of JBBDHG010000061.1, forward strand.
GACCATCTTATGTTGTCCAAGCCATTTTATGTAATCCAATCTGTTTGATAACGTACTGTCAGATATCAGGGATTATTCACACAACGTATAGCCATAAAGTGTGACTGATTAACCTTAGCTAGCTAGTTGGTTATACTATTTCATGTCTGCATACTCAGCAGTAGATTCTTGCCTTCTTTGCTGTAAGAACCACAGTCTGTAAAGCAGTGTACTGTTAAAATGTGGCCGTCTATTCTTACGATACCCTACTTAGGTGCTTTTGCAGCGATACTATCATAATTCCGAAAACCTCACATGAGGCTTTTAAATGTATATAAGGTCCAATTCTGCAGCAGTGTCAGCTAGGATTGCATAAACTTTTGATGAACAAGTACAGTCAAAGTCAACAATATCACCCAACACTATCGAGATAATGTATATCGATTGATGTTAAATAAATCACCTGAATAAATTGTGCAGAAACAAATTCTCTCTCATGTGCTCAAAAGACTTAAAAATAGACCTTTAAAAAATGCATGCAGATTTCTGGAGAAATGTCATCTGCAAAAATACCACGGCTTGGATAACATGACCAGGATTACGCATTGGGGATGCCAGAGGTAGCTCTAGAATTGCCACCAAAGAGCCCGACCAAAAAAAATTTGAAAACCACTAACTATCAAAGCTTTTTAGCACTTTGAGATTTGATCCAAATGTAAAGTGAATTATAAATTAAATGTATTATTATTATTATAAAGATCATTAACAAATAAATTTAGTGTTACGTTGTTAATTATAAATTAAATGTATTATTATTATTTACTTCCACCTGAGTGGTATGGAGCGCAAGGAGTAACTGCCTGGTTTAGAGTATGAGAATGATATGAATCAAACACTACAGCCTTCACCACATCAAGGACATGTGGAGAAATGTGGAACAAAGTTAACTTATGTGACTTAACTCTTTCCTTTGATACTCAGTGTTCATCTATTCATTTGCCTGTTTTCTGTCTGCTTATCCCGTTGAATATTGGGAGGAACTGTTGAAACTTATGTTTCTTTTACTACTCTCCAGTCTGTACTTTAAAGACCTGCCAAATAAATGTTTTGTGATCTGCTCATGTGAACAGTGCTGATCGATGCCATTACAAGGAATGGAGGCACCCGCGGTCCAGAGGCAAACAATGTGCCACCGCCAAATGGCTGGAGAGATGAAGATATTGGTAAATATGAAACAAGTAATGCAACTGCTGATGAAAAGAAAAGCTTCACAGAGGAGCAACGACAAGGTGTTCTCAGGTGAAGAGTAACTCATTTATTTCACAGTGACCTTTCCTTTACTTCAACATCTAACTTTGGCTGTGTATCATGGTCTGCTTAACTTGGCTATTGATCATGCACAGATTGAAATAAATATTATTCAGCCTTGTATAGGGCGCTCTGCATGTTGAATTGAGTACCTCTTTTGGATCTGAGCCAAGATTGTTTTGACACATCTTTTCCTTTTTTTCCAGGATAAAGAATTGCAAAGATTTTTATGAAATCCTTGGCATTTCCAAAAATGCCAGTGATGAAGATTTGAAGAAGGCATACAGGAAGTTGGCCCTCAAATTTCACCCGGATAAGAACTTTGCTCCAGGAGCCACAGACGCTTTCAAAGGTACACATGTCAAAGGACAGTATAAATGAAAAACTGCATTCCCGTTCTTCTCCGGAACGATGGGATTGTATCAACCCCAACCTCAAGTAACACATTCCATCTAATGGACTCATAGGCGTTTGAAAACATGCAAACACGGGCGTTCCTCTCCGGAGAGGAACCGGCGTTTCTATCTAAAGCTTTGTAGGTACCTAAGAGTGGTTTTACTCTGACGTGAGCATGTGATCATAACAACGATGGCAAACATTAAGGTATTAGAGAGACTGTTGAGTCATAATCTCAACAGAAATGATACATTGATAAAAAACATTTTGTTTTTAAAAAAAAGAAACTCATCACGCAATTTATCATTTAAATCCAGATCCAGGGCTGGTCGCACTTTCACGGAGGTCTACCTCTTCTTTAATCACTTAATTTATTGTGAAGTTGGCGGTTGTTATCCACTTTTGCTGTAGGTTTTATCTTTAGACTCTGCAAAGTTTTTAGGGGTTTTTAATTGTTTCAGCGTCCATCTATCACGGCTCCTGACTTTTCTTGGACACGTTTGTGGGATCATTATTCCTTGCTTTCCCACGTATTTTTTGGACCGTTTGTATTAAGAAAAAAATTCTGCTGTGGTTAAGATCTTACTTGGAGAGGGATGTTTATGTCAAGCCCTTTTTTCTAATCAAGCATTTCTTCCGGTTTTATTCGAGTAATGGGGCCATGTAAAGCCATCCACTGTTTATGGTACTATAGAATCCAAGGAATCACAGTTCAAACACCCATTCACCAACCCCCAGAGTCACTGTCTCAGTTTTTGTATGACTTTTTATCCTCCACAATTTGAGACAGAGTGAGTCTCAGTTCGCACTCGAAGATAAGTCCTCCCCCTTGTTTAGATCCCTTCACTGGGTCAGACCTACACAGACTTAGATGGAGGTTCTTTAAACTCCTTTTTTCCTTTGGTTGCCATCAGCAGCCTGGTGCACTAACATCTGATCCTTCGCTTAAGTTGTCCATTGGAATTTTAGTCTCGTAAACACACAAATAGGTTCCACACGTTCCATCGCTGCATCCGTTCGGTACACGTACGAACGAAAGGCCCGTACCGAACATTTTCAGTTCAGATACATGTTCAGTTACACCACTAGGTTTTCTGTCATTTTGGATGGGAAAAATATATCAGCTCTTAAAAATAACAATGGTGACTGAAGAAACTTAATTCACAAGTCATGGTAATAGGCTAAAAAGTTTTTCAAGCACTTGCCCAACACGGGGAGTTACACGGAGAATCCAATAGCTACTTGCATAAGTTCAATGTCGCAAATTTGCCAAAGTAGAAAGAATTATAGGCTCAACATTTTCATTCTTTCATTTTCGGAAAATCAAAACAGTGGGGTTATCGCCGACAATAATGAAAGAAGGCGACTCCCCTTTAAGTGATGCCCTGCCGCAGATAATAAATCAAACATCATGTGTGCCACAAAAAATATTTTCCGTTATCTCCCAACAGCGATAGGCAATGCATATGCAGTGCTTAGCAATCCAGAAAAGAGGCAGCAGTATGATCAATATGGAGATCAACCTGCAGCCACGAATGCACCTCAACACTCCAGCCACGGTCGTTCTGGATACTACCGAAGCTTCAACAGGGACTTTGAAGCCGACATATCCCCGGAGGAGCTCTTCAACATCTTCTTTGGAGGAAGGTTTCCCTCAGGTGAGCCTTTGGTTGGACTAAGTGTTGTGTAAAACATGACTGCTATGAAAGACACTAAAATGAAGGGTTACGCTTAAGCAGACAAGATGCGTATTTAAGATGAAGATTTTAATATATTCATATGCTAATATTGGTGGTTTATTTGGTTTCTATTCTCATCAAGAAATATTCACTTTTCTTTAATCTCCAAATAATCCATTCCCATTATAATTCACATTTATTATACTTCTGATGATATATCCGATCGCTGCAGTCAGCTTTGGCTTAGGAATACTTTCTTACGCAGAAGTTTAGACGCCATAGAGCCGTGTTTCTCTCTCTCCAGGAAATATCCATGTCTATACGAACCAGGGAGCTAACTACTCTCAGTTCTATCAACCTCGTCGGCGACGTGCTTATGAGAGACGCGAGGAGGTGGTGGTGGAGGACAACCAGAGCCAGGTCAGTGACTCAACACAGAGCAGTGTTATAAAACACTGCATTATTCTTCACTAACGGACAAAGAAGCACTGTGCTTGCATGTGTCCAGTGAATGAATACCTTCTACATATATTCCTGTATGCTTGATAATCTGTGCCGATTTCATCTTTCCTCAGAACACCTTCACAGCTTTCCTGCAACTTCTCCCCGTGCTGGTGCTTATACTCATATCAGTGTTTACTCAGATGATGGCCACTAACCCGCCCTACAGCCTGTTTTATAAACCGTGAGTCCGTCCAACCAGTAACATCACCCACAATCAAATTTTAGTTACTGCGTAAATTCTCTCGTAGACATTAAACCATAGCTGAACTGTGCAATACATTTAATGCTGTGTTGGTTTTCAGGGCCATGGGATTGGTGGTGTCTAGGGAAACTCAGCACATGGGTGTACCATACTATGTGGATAAGAGTTTTGAGAAGGAATATCGTGGAGCTGCACTAGACGAGCTAGAGAAAACCATCGAGAGTGACTATATCGAACATCTGCAGAACAGCTGCTGGAAAGAGAAACAGCAAAGTAAGCCAGGGACTCATCAGCCTCAAACTATTTTAGATGAAGCGCAGGGGACACTAACTCCGATAAAGCTATATAACATATATGTGATACTGCCTGTAAAATTTACATTGTATACATTTGGTCATAATTAAAAGGCGTAGTGCAACATTCTAGGAAGAATCTTGAATTTAAACATTAAGGTTCTCATGTCTGCATTTTAATTTCGAGCAGCCGGAGCATTAAGCATCAACTGCTTACATGACAACCGGTCCTAACTAGAGGTGCAACTATTGCACTTTTTTTGCCAATATTGATTACTAATTATTAATTCGGGGCCTTTTTTGAGAGAGGTTTACTGGAAAGCATGTTATACCAACAAAATACACATTAAAATGATAGTGTATAATATCCTACTTGCATGTTTAGCTCTCAAACAAAGGTGTAAAACATTCTTTTTAACAAAAACCTTTAAAAATGCAGCAGATCATAGGACATCTTGACTTCTTGTTTTTTTGAGGTTTTTGGAAAAAGAAAGTTTTGCAGTTAACAAGTACAGGACAAAGATTTGTGTTTTTTCAATTGATCAATTGTTTTTAAGTGATTAAATTGTGCTTTTGTGCAACTAAACTTGTTGTTCAAAGTTAACAAGTCTATTTTCAAGAAAGTCTGAACTATTCCTTTAAGTGTGCACAGTTGTTATAAGGGTAATACATCTTAACTTTTTTGTTGACGTTCACATTGTCCTATTCAGAATCAGACCTGGCAAACCTGGGACAGCTGTACCGAGACGACAGGTTAAAACAGAAAGCCGAGTCAATGAGGCTGGACAACTGTGAGAAATTGCATCGACTGGTCGGGCGCCTGAGAGGCAAATGAGAACTGTTTGAGAGGTGATGACGATTTAATTACAGACTTTATAATAATTTATTGAAATGTGTAATTTATATGATCTGGCCACTTTGTAAAAGAACTTCCTGTTAGATACTGCAAAGTGGGTGGGAGATTATGCCACTGTGCACAACGTGCCTTCTCTCCTCTTTGATGATAGAAAAAAGGAGTTGCTTGATGACTGCAAACTCTGTGGCAGTGTGTACGTCTCAGAGCCTTTAAACTTTCTTATAGAAATGGCATGACATGAGGGGCGTCCCTTTAGGGTTATTCTGTTATTAAACTGTATTTTCTTAGTTTTTAGGGGTATTTATTTAATAGTTAACCTTCTTGATTCATCCCCTTTTCTATAGAAAGTCCTTTAGTAGTTATTTAAATCTTACATCTGTTGTACTGTGCATAAATAGACCTCTTTATTACTAAAAACAAATCAGGCATTACATATGACTTTAACATCTATACCGTGGTGAATGAGACAAGGTGACCTCCAACGGTAGCAACAGAGTGCAATTTTTCAAAAGGTGACCACGTTTATATGATTATGAAACAGTTTTACCTGCCCAAAATAATTAGCTGTATCCTTCCAGAGACCTTTCCTCTCCCTGAAAGTGTGATGAGTGACTGATGTGTTGCAAAAAAAATGTACTCCACCTCAACCAAAAGCCCCATCTCACTCCAGTGCAGCGTTCAGTATAAGCAGGGCAGCAATGCTTAAATGTCTTGCAGTACCTTCTTAACCTTCCTAAACCACAAGCAGAAATAAATTTGATCCAAGAAAATTGTTTGTTTTATATAGTTATTTGTTTTAAATATTTTCTCCTTTCCCAGAACCAAAATCACATTTTTTCTTGCCAGGTCTTGTCACAAAGAGAAATTCTTGTAGAATTGCTAATTTTACACAAAAACCAATACCGACATCAATAGTGCACTAAGACTTCCAGACTGCCTTAGCTGTTCTCATACTTGTGAAACATTCAGGTTCATCTCAAGCACTTTTTAATTTCCTATTTAAACATGCATTTTTACTGACTGTTTGTTGCATGCACTCTAGTAATTAATCACTTACTTATTTTGTGCGAACACATCTTCATAATTACCGACACTAAATTATTATCCATGTCCACCCTGTTACTCACAATTGTGTGTATTACTGTGATACACAAGAGTCCGGTTTTGGTATGAGTCCGGTTTTGGTATGAGTCAGTGTGTTGGAACATTTAAGCCACAGGCTTTCAGCCAAGAATACCTGAAATAAAATATGAATCAAAATATGTTTTAGTCTGTGTGATTTGTTCACTGATGGTTAGTCTCTAAATACTTGATATGAAATACTAATGTCATACAAGGCACAATAATAATAATACTCAAGTACTACACCTATTTGTACTTAACTTGAGTAATTCCATTTATCTGCTACTTTAGTCTCCTACAAAGGCATACGTGTTATGTTCTGCACTACATTCGTCTGGCGTTACTTTAAACATGTTTTTCATACACTTAACTCCGAATAATTCTTCTATGGGTTGACAAAAGTGCCCTGCTTCAAAAAGCAAACAAACTTTAAAAACTCTTGGATCATCTGGAAAATGGAACAAAGCTGAAAACAGGCTGATTGTCTGAAAAGTTGAGCGTAAGAGATAAAAGAAACTTTGCTCTCACAGGCCAGAGGTTCTATAAACAGTGTTGACCCCATAGAATAAGATACTCCACATCATAAACTAGTTCGATTATCTTGTCCTGTAACACCTACGTAGGAGCATAAACTGACACTATAACATAGCAGTAATTTAAATCCAAATATAATGGTAAAATACTTCACAATGAGTATTTACACTTAAAATACTTAATATATTCTTTTGAGAATACATTCTTAGGTTTGGAGCGCATGTCTTTTACATATTTTGAAGTATTTTCTTTTATTTGGTATTATAACTTTCACACTAGTAAAGGATGTGATAATGTTGAAAATTTGTTCCATTTATAATAGCCTTTAAGAAAATTAGGTAGAAGAACTTAAATCTTTTTGGTTTATTTGAATGTCAATCATAGAAATATTTACTCAACGATTCACTACTTCCTTGTCACGGCACCAATACCTCAGGGCCTTATAGGCTACTCGCTTAAGGCTTTCAGGGTCATGGTGCCCATACATATAGTTTAAGCAGTTTTGGCAATCAAGCTTAAGGTAGGAGAAAAACGGGCTTACCGGCTGTTTCTTTACTATGACGCTAACTCGATATTTCTCCTCCAGCTTGCTTCATGGCACCTGGCTCCATTTGGTCAGCATTCCATCAACAGTTTATTAATGTGACATTTAAGCACATAGTCAAATAATTTCAACATAAACTTAGAGGGTCGACTCGTCAAGAAAACGCCGTGAAACGTCATATTCCTTCTGCACTGTTGTCGTTTCCCTCCATCTCTGTGAATCCCACACCTGTTGTCCATCGCCCTCTTGATTAGTCACAGCCGGATCCTGACGAGGTAACCCCGCCCCCATAGCCTGACAGCCACTCAAATTATCCAATAGGAGTTGTTGTACTGTGACAACATACATACAGTAAAAACTTTCTATATAATTGAAGATGGGATCTATTATGAGTCACATTCGTATCTTTAAGATCGCAAAAAAATGTCAAAACACAAATCTGATTCCATAGTCTCTCTACCAGGGCGGCCCTGCCTGATGTTAAGAGTCGGTCTCAGATGTCTGCATTGCTTCCTAGTCTAGGTTTTACAGTTTTTTTGTCAGACATTTGAGTTGTCAAACCAGTATACATAGCTGTGAATGGGGTATTTTACCCCCTCATGTTTTCTTCTATTTTTTGCTTATTTCAAAATATTAATAATGTTCTTCAAACAAAATTTAAAAGCAAGGCCACTTAAGTTTTAAATGATAGCTGCATTCAGCAAATCAAATAGATTATCCAATACTAACTGGTCATGTGAATCAAATTTGAACTGCTGGAAGACAGGGGTCCGGTTGCATCTGATCACAAATCGACCCATTATAGCAGTACTGTAAAGAAGAGTGGACCAGAGTTCCACCACAGTGATGACAAAGACTAATTTCGAGTTATCAGTGGTGTTTGGTCGCAGTTACTGCTGAAAGTGGCACAACTCGGCATTGGGTTGAAGGGGTCAAATACTTTATTATGCTGGTCATTAACATTTGAAATAAAATATTGTGTTATTAGATAAAATTATTTACCTTGCAATTTGTTTTTATTTTGGTTGTTTTTGTTTTATGTATATTTTTTAATGATGATCTATCCGACCCCTTTAGTAGAAGATACATCCGAAACTAAAAAAAAATTAATAAGGATCAAATTATTTTTCACAGCAATGCATCTTTACTTCTGTTCATGCAAATTAAGAGACTACTGAACTGAACTGCTTAACACTTTCACACAACACACAATGTATTTCTACAGATGGAATGGTCATTGACTGGTAAAGTAACAATTATGTTTTATTAGGCTAACTCCACAACATTGAACATATACTAAACAAGCCAAATGCTTAAATAAGTGGAACACTAGAATAGGAGCATTGTTGAAAATGGTTTGTTCCATCCATATGTATAAAATCCTTTGAAGTATGTGGCCACCACTGTTTAAACCTTATCCAGAGCGAACCTGCATATTATTTCCTATTGTAGTAGATTTAACACCAGTGTCATGAATTAGAAAGAATACTATTTTATGGTGTTTAATAGCAATATAAAAAATCTTATTTAAATGCCCGGTGAGAAGGTTGATCACTTTCTCAGATTTTTGCACACAGTGAATGCAGAGTTTTCATTGGATAATTCTTCAAACGACATTACATTTTAGAGATCAGGAAATTACTGTTGGGTTTTGTGCTTATCTTTTATGAAAAAAGTCTTGCAAATTCAAAATGTATCCAGCAGGTTGAGATGAGAGGTCCTTTATTAAGTCCACAGAACAGTACGATTACGATGAAGTTTTCTCAAAAAAATAAATAAAAATACTGAATGTGATTCGGAGTACGTATTTATTCTGTTTCACATAGAGTGTAGCATAGATAAAAATCAACTCATCACAAACAACTTTACCATATTCAAAAGCAACGTGAAAGTGTAACTTAATTGATTTTACTAAAATTTGAATGTGCCACCTGATCAGTCAGAAATTCTAGGTTAGTCAGAGTCTTTGGTTTTACAAATTATCACCAGCAAAGTTTATTTCTCAAAATCAACCAGGCATTTCTATCAATTTGTAAAGATAGGAGTAACTTGTATCTTCTTTTCTTTAACCTGACGAAACTCGGAGCACACTGATCTGCAGCCGAGCCTATGTTGTACCAAGTCTTTCTGAATGCTGCATTGTAATCTGGGATTACACCTCATGTAATAATCCGTGTCAGCAAGGCTGTTTAGGAAGAAATGAGATTTCCCACAACGCAGTCTACCCATTTAATGTAGAGTGCAAGTGAGGAATACACAACACATTATTCAGGGTACGAATCTGTGCAAAATGACAGAACAAGTTCAGTCTTATGGTGTCACACCGTTCTCTTCAACAAGAGGACGCTATCCAATCATTTTCATAGTGTTCATTTCTTCATCCTGAGGTCAGCTTCTATGGCACAACGGCGCCCCCTGGTGCCGCCATCCTGTAGCCAAATGAAGGAAGAAAAAACTTGTATCACAAGCAGCCTGTGATTCACTTGACAAACCAGCTGTGCATCAATACGCTAATGTGACATTTATCATGATTCAGTTAATTCCTGTATGGATGACTATTTTCTCATTATTGATAAAAAAAACATTTTATTTTGTTTCAGGAATAATAACTTGAAAGAAAAGAAAAATACTTACAAAAAGAGAGAGGAGGAAGGCCGGGGAGGACATGGAGACAGCGTCCTGTGAAAGGAGAATAATCCAGATCAGAGCTACTGTAAAGTGCATCTAGTGTCTCAAGAGAAGGTACATAAAAAGACCTGTCACATGCCAAGAATCGGGAATTCAGCTAGGTATTTAAGTAACAAAAAACATTTAAAAAAAAAGCAATATTCTGCAAATATTCCTAGCTAACTGGCAAAAATCGTATAACCTATCAATAGAAAAAAAAAATGTTTTTAAATACCCAACCCTTCTCCTGGGGTTCAATAAAACACTCTCAGCAACTTATTGTGAAATAGCCATATCGCCCAGGGTTGAAGAAAGTGAAAAAGAAAGTCCTTATTCTCCTCCTTTATGTGAGCCATCATAAAACATCTATGGTTTCTTTCTGTCAAATTTCATGCAGATGCATTAAGTATTTTTTGTGCAGTGCCACTAACGTCTGCTGCAAAGACCTCAACTCTTTGGAGGAGTTCAAGATTATCCGCCCTTTGGTTTTCATAGTGGCAAAAATATATTTTATATTTTTTATATATATTATATGATATTTGGTAGTTATCTTTATTTCTCTTTACATCACTGCACTATTTCATTATAGCCCACAAAAGCACAAATAGCCATGTTCGAGCATAGTCATTCTTTTCTTTATAGTCAATCCTTGTTTTGTTTGAGTTATATACTCAAATCACCAAAGTGAATAACAATCACACAATATGTCATGTCCATACAAGTTAACCTTGTAGGAGTTTAAAGAAAATTATCCACCCTAGATTTGAGTCATTTAATAAATAAATGTTGACTAACTACTGTGTTGGAATTCAAAGGTATAAGTTTTGATGTAACAAATATACCTGACTGGGATGGATTACCTAGGTTTATTATTTTAAGTTTCTATAATTAATATTGATAGCATACAAAACTAGTAATTCCGTCAAAAGCTATCATTCTACAAACTAACGTCATGCTTTAAAAAATGGCAGGCAAGTCCACTGTAGCATCTTTTCAGACTGTCGTCTCACTCTGATCTCTTCTGTTGTACTCATTTCTTTTGTTCAAATTTAGTAAAGCACCTTGTCAGAAGAGTCTTGTTTTTGTGTGTTTTCACGGCCCCTCAGGCTCTTGGCGCCAATACCAGACTCTGATGTCTCCATGATGAGCTGGGTGGCGAGAAACTGCTGGATCTGCTCCAGGACGTCACGCTGCATCTCCACACCCATGTGGTACACGTCATGATCCAGGCTGTTATACATGACCGCATTCTGAAACATCAGCATGATGTCTCTCTGGAATTCAGCGGTGGTCCGAATCAAGCCAGTCTCAATGTTCTTTTTTATGGAGGCCAGGTCCATGGGCCTAAAGGAGTGAGAGCAATCAGGAATTCTTGAGTAACGAAAAAACTGTTTGGGCTACAGAGCCATTAAGGGTCCTGTAAAAAATATGATGTCTTCCAGCAAAATAAATGTTGTTTTCTGAAGATTTTCACCCTGCAGTAGTATGTAATCTATTTGAATGACAGTATGACTGTAAAAACTATTAGTAACATTAAAATATCTCCAGCAAACATCTTAGGCTTACCTGTGTACAATACTGTGGTACCCAGGTGCAATGTCATCTGTTACTGGCTGCAGAAATACATTTGCATACCTAAAGCAGACTCACATTAATTATTTGTTTCTGTAATGCCATAGGAAAACAATTTAAAGTATTATTACCCTTCGGTCATATACGCACCTGTGATTGGCTGCTGCGCGCCACACCAGCATTATGGCTTTTTTCCAGATCTTATGAGCCTGTAGAGCTTCCAGGTCCTCACTGCATACTGAACTGCACAGTAACAGTATATAAGGTGGAGCATAATACAAACAGATAAGACCATAAGGGGATTTTATGAAGCAGAACATGAAACTATGAGAAACTCGTATTGCCTGTAGACATAAATGAAAACCAACTGCTCAGAGAATATCGGCATTACTCTCTATTGCATAATTTCCCAAGCATCTTTTGCAATTAAAACTTTCTGTCCCTGTTGCATCTGTCTGAAAGTATTCAACTCACAACTGCGATGAGGCGGGGCTGCTTGGGATAGAGTCTGTGGTCGGGTGAAGCTGGAGAGATGAAGAAGCTGTTTGGGGGCTATACCCATCCTCCCCATCTGGCTCTGACAAATATCCCTCTGCATCGTCACCCTCTTCTTCTCCACACACCCCTGGCCCATTGACCTCAATGTGCACTTGAGTCCCTGAGGTATTCTGTGCTCGACCAACACTTATTCCATTCAGCACCTTACTGTCCTACAAAGAAGGGGAAAGATGCAGGGAGATTCAAACAAAAGGCACAGGAGCACTGTCGAGCTGAGTACTTTGCATTTGCAAGCATCATATTCGTTCTTTCTTTGTTGGGTTCAATACCTTGGGGTGCCTCTCTTTCAGTGGACTATCTTCTAATACTGAGTCTGTTAAGATAAGTGAGATTGATAATGAGATAGAAGTGGTTAATCAAGCAAAATATATAGTTGCATTCAACCTCCCTGTTATGAAGCAAGGCAATACTAATATTTATGCTGGGTGTGCATACCTCTATGCATTGTATCAGGTCTTTGCTGTGCCCATTTCCTCCTCTCATATTTTATAGTAACATTGGTCTTGTGCACCATCTTTACAGCCTCCAGTTTTGTTTCTTTGGGCAGTAGAGTTTCTCCAGTATGGATGTGCTCCATACTCTTTGAGCCGAAGGAAAATGAGGAGGTGGGAGGAATGCCCCTCAGTCCCATGGAGAATGCTGAAAGACAGTTATCTTGACTGCTGCACAAAGATGAGAGTGAAGCTGACGTCCCGCCCCGGTGTTCCAACACTTTTGTCTTCCCTTCCAGGTTACTGTGAAGAGACGAGGGCTGTAAGGACTGAGAGACCCCTTTGGGCACCGAGGGGTGGGATTCATGGGGCTGGAAAAGCCCACTCCCCCAGGCACTGGCGAAAGCATGGCCATTCTCCTCGCACAGCGACAGAGCAGCCTCTACTGCAGCTGCATCCAGAGCCTCTGCAGTCTCATCTGCCTGTAGAAGAAGATATAAGAGATTTAAGAAAAAGATTAGGGTAATTGTTTTTATTCACAATACTCAGTAGTGATTATTTTGAGCAATGTCTCATTATAAATCAGATAAAGATCTCAGGCATTGCAAAAATATTTACTACTTTTAATCTGCTTCGCACCTTGTCCTCAATGATGGCAATAATGTCCCCCATCGTCTTCAGGTCCAGCTCATCTCCCATGTAGGACACACTAACGTCCTCCTCACTGAGATATAAGACCTTATCCTCAGCAGACTCATCTGCTTGCATCACTGCAAACAGACAACTGATTTTCATTGTTCTTCAAGTAACAAATTTAAACAAGAGATTGTATCAAAGTAGGTAAGTGTTTTTTTTCTATTTTTATCTGTATCTAATAATACTAATATTTAACTGCAATAAACCTGAACTCTTCTGTTACTTTAACCTCTATCAGATGCAGCTGAAATATTGCACCTATAAAGTGGCCAACAAACAGAGGGCTCGATATGTTCTCGCCATAAGAAGGTAACATGAAGGATGTGAGGAGGTTTAGCCCGTGGACTATGTGCTGTGTGGTTTCAACATGGGTCAAAATGGACAGACCTGAACTGGCTGAGGCAGAGGAGTCAACAGAAACAGCAGTGGTAGCAGACAGAGGAGCGTTGGCGGCTGATTCTGCACGGACCATGAAATCTAACGAAGGAGAAAACGGAGTGGGACCCGGCTCCAGGAGACGGGACAACATAGGGGAACCTGCCATTCAAGCATTCATGTACATTAACATACAAAATTGCAACAAAAATAAATAAACTGAACAACCTACAAATAAAGATCAAATATGTATTAACTGTCTAACCATATGTAATTAATTCTCTCAGATAAACACATGGCTACCTCTGTGATGCTGCGGCTCTCTAAAGGCTTGGGCCAAGATAAACCAAAGTCATCTCCAGGGGAAATCCAAGGCCCGGTGCAACCAATTCACCCTGTGCCACCGCATTGATGTGGCAGTTGAGGTTGTGTGAGATAGTTTCAACATTACAGGACTCAAGAGCAAACAATTATCTCTGCAAAAGGCTCTTTTGAGTGAACTGCCACCTCTGTAGTGCCAACTCTGTTGTGCCCAAAACACAAGCCCATCCTCACACACTGTAGATCAGCTCTGACCAAGGGCCATTGCAGACGTTGCTGTGATCGGGTCCTGTGAAAAACTGGCAGAGGTTTTGGAGAAATGCAGAATTTAAGTGAATTAGACCATCCCACCAACATGTCAGCTGCAAATTCAATCCATCCTGGCTGTGGGTCTAGAGCAAAAAAGTGAAGTAGATAAAAAGACACGATCCAAAGGTATTTGCATGGAGTGGTATTGACCAGTAGGAAGATGCCCCTACTGTTGCTCTACCATTGGGAGAAGTTCAGAGTTCCTAATTGCACGTAGGAGTGACTGTGAGCGTGAGTGGTTGTCTGTCTCTATATGTCAGCTCTGTGATGAGCTGGTGACTCATCCTGGGTGTACACCGCTTCTCCCTTAATGTCAGCTGGGAAAAGCTCCAGCCCCAGCGAACAGGATAAGTGGTTATGGATAATGGTATAGTGAATATATATATAATTAAAAATTTTTCTCTCTCTTTCTCTAATGATACAACATGTCTATGTGAACATTTATTGTAAAGTTTTGTTGTTGCTTGGTCTTGGATCTATTTTCTTTCAGACTGGGATTTGATGACAGTGGTGTTGCAGGGCAAGCATCATGAGTACTTTCACATTTAAACATTTTTGTAAATTGGTGTTAAACAAAATCAAATGTATGAATATAAAACCACCAGCGAGCCTGAACAGGGTAAGCAGTTACTGATAATGAATGAATGAACATACAGTAAAAACTTCCACATTGTAAGCAAACGAAAATGGAACACCAAAATGGAATGAAACATTTGATCAGTCAGGAGCACAGTATCTGTACCTGCTGCCTGGGAGAGAGGTTGGCCAGGTATAGCCAGCTGCAAATCATGTGCTCCTGTCACAATAGCAGTGGACAGGTCACCTTCCCCAATCTGAGACACAAACCCATATATATATATATATATATGTCAAACAATTATCATTGCTGTGCATGTGCACAATATGTATTATTTATGATATGCATATACTGTACTCAACAATAATTCAGTAATTTGAATTGATCATTTACACAGATTAATCCATCATGTCAATGTTAGATCGTAGTATATAGTACAAATATGAATGAAATTTTGTCTGGAGTCCCTATGTGTAAGTTTATTTATACATTTCAGTTTACATCCTACAGACAGCATTGAGGGTCTAAGCAGAAACATTATGGTAATAAAAAAAAAAAGTCAGAATATATTTATTCTGACATGTTAGTATTTCACTGGAACACAGCAGGCTCCATCTGATGCAAACAGGAAAAAATATATGACAATCTAGACATTTCAATAAGGAAACTATTTTGCAATCACTTGTGGAGGACCTTGGTCAGATATATGCTGAATGGAGTTTTTATCTAAAATACTACAACCATACAATTGATTAAAACATGCAAAATAGATTAAATGATATGTGAACTTAATGACATATTATTGTTTCAAATCAGCTTATTGCAGGAAATCAAGTCAAAATTATTTTCTGAGTGTGCTGTTTCTATGGTACAGCTTCTGAAGGCATTATGGGTACATGGGACACTTCCTGTTTCTAAAAAACAGTAAACTTTTCTAAGTAGAGGGTTAAATAACTTTTGTGCCACAAATAAAGGTCGTTAATTGAACAGGGATATCCATGACTTTGTGAAGTGCAGCTTAAGACATCAAATAAACATCAGTTTTAATTAAATTGAATTGAAATAAACTGAAACTGTGACATATGAACCAAATGTCAATCGGAAAGTTTTTTTCCCCAAAGAGCAAAAATGCAGAAAGAAAATCATAACACTGAGATGTCGTGAAATCAAACTGGGTGAAAAAAAATCTGGCAGTTAAATTAATTACATTAATAAAATTGTAATAATAGAAAATAGCTAAACAGAATGGAATACAAATGTTTTAGTATTTCTTATGCACACATGCAGTGAGATAAAACATGATGCCCTGCAGACATACTTATTACAAGGCTGGACACCTACCAATCTCGATTTTGTGGCCAAGATATTGCCCTTCTTCAGTAACTCAGACAGAAGTGGAGAAGGTGTGGCTTTCTGGACCAGGAAATTCTTTTGGACGTTATCATCTTGAAATGACCCGTCACTTACGCTATCTATAGGTACAGGGGACTCAGAAATTGTCCTTAATCTGACAGATCCTGAAGGCTGGAGACAGAGAGATGAGAATGCAAAATCACTTTGTAATCTCAATCCTGGAATGCTTTCAACGAAAAAACTCATGGTCAACTCCTTCAAGTGTATCTGATCGGTTTCTGTGAACAATCAGGAATATTAGATCTAGCAGTAAATGTTTTTTAAATTTCCCGAAACATGTGTGTGATTAAGGAAAAAAAGGGTTGACCTTGAATACTGATGAACTTCCACTGACTCACACTTTTAGTTGAAGCTTGATCCAGCGCCACACACTCAAGTGGGTCACAGTTTGAGAACTCATGGCTTGGGGAGCAGTTGGAGGGTGAATAAATGGTGTTGCCTGAAATTCGCTTAGGTGTGTTCTTGGTCACCTGTCTGGCTGGAAGAGGAAGTAGAACAGGAAAAGGAAAAGGAAGAAGGCAGTTTAGAGAATTATCTCTGATCAATCATACAAAAGCTGACATACCGCCTTTGCATGATGATGCTCTGTGGAAAATCTATGTACGAAGCATCATTTAAAAATCCTGAAACGTATGATTATATATTATTTTGCCAAAAAAGTGAAGGAGATACCCTGATCAGTAGAAAGTGAGTTTTTCCTTTTTACTTCAGCTTCTTCCACTTCCAGTTTCTTCTTCCTGGAAGACATACATGCATTGGAGAGTTTAATACCTAATTTATACAATCAATGAATACACAAGTTAGTTAAGAATTTGCTGTCTCTTACTGCACAATGTCTTCCCATAACTCTTGTAGTTTGGAATCTAGATGTCCGGCTTGTATCAGTTCTGCCTCCCTCTTTAGCTTTCTATGACCAAAGTAACATATCACCCAACATAATTTCAGGAGTTTATGATGGAACTTTTTCTTTTTTTTTAATTACTTTAGCTAGTAATGCCTCTGTACCTGTGTTTCTCCTGTGTTTCTTTGATCAGCTTTTTTAGTTCATCAATCCTGTCAGCTGTCAGCCTCCGTACTATCATATCTTGTATTGTCTCGACAACTTCACCTTTCTCACCACGCTTCCGCCTAAAAGCAACAAATGTTTATTCGTTAAAGACACTGTTCTCTGGAACATATTGACAATGCAAGTGTCAAACAGTATAGAACTATTTAATATATTTCAGATTGTGAGACAATAAAAGTATGCTGAAAGTAAAAGTTACTAAAGTGCTCACTTTGGGGACTGTGTTGTTTCCAGGAGTTCTGAATACTTAGATGCACAATGCTGTGAAGAGCCAAAAGAGTATGAACGACAGCTTATTGTGGAGAGACCATATGTAATTTGGTAAACCTGCTGCAGATATCCTAACATAGGTTTTTTTAATCTGCTGCAGGTAGTTCGGTTTGCGTCGTACCTTTTGAGAGAACCAGTCCGGTGGCCGCCCAGATTCTGCAAATGGTTTAATGGCTCGACTGACGGAAACCCTGTTAAGATAATGACAATCAAAGACAAAATACACATTGATGAATTTAACCCCCTGGATTCTAAGATAATACTGACATGAACCCAAAGCTAACCCTAATCTAACATGTTTTTGTATCTATATACAGTACATATTGTCCAGAAACTATAGTCAGAAGTACTTTTGCCTCATAGTAAGACCTATCAGGGATAAATTCGACCTGTGGGCCTGGGGCATTTCTGCGTTGAATTTGCACGCCCTCCCCTTGTTTGTGTCGGTTCCCTCCAGGTACTACTGCTTTCCTATAGTTAAATAAATAAATAAACGAAAGCCTTGCACTGTACTTGAATTGGTGACTCTGAATTGCTCATTATGTTGAATGGTTGTCAATGTTCCATTAAAGTGATGAACAGGAGACTTGTCCAGGATCTACTCTGCCTCATGCTCAACTGGGATACACTCCAAACCCACTGAAACATTGTACGGGATAAGAAGAAAATGAATGGATGCACTGGGAAACATAATTAAATATGATGCTAGTAATTTGAGACACAGACCACAACTTTGTACCTGACTACATCCTGATTGTATATGCATATTTCAATATTGTGTGAGGAAATCAGCAACTACAGTGGAAGAACCCCCTCAGGGTAAAAACAACGTAGCTGCCCTTGAGGCCAATATCTTAAAGGCAATTAAAACATTTTTTAATTGATTATTGATCAAATTTGATTAAAACATAATGTTGCCAATAGCAAGAACACTCTGAGGTTTAACACAGACATGTATGCTGAAAACAGAAATGACTGTGCATGTTATCATAAACTCATGAGATAGCAATTATGCACACAATAAAAAAAATCACTGTACCAGTTCTGATCTCCACTTCTCATGACAGATGTGGCCAAACATAGCTTCTCCCTCACCGACCATGGCTCCGTGGGTCCAATGACGAGGAGCTTATGTTCTACAGATGCGGTGAAAAAGTGACAAAAGATATTTTATGCTTTATTACAGCGTAACTAAGCCCATAGTGCATATGTCTAACCACTTGACTGCTGCCAATCTCAGGCCTGCGTCAAATAGAATCTCTTAATCTTTGTTTAATTGCTGCTGCCCACCGTGCGAGCAGTTCACAATGAGCACGTCCTCATCCATTTAGTGGTGAAGCAGAGTAAACACGGCTGTCAGGCACAATAACAGCCATTAATCCGTGCATATTAACCCACAGGAGGCTGTTTGTATGCGGGTAGAAGGTAGGGATAGCATGAACGACAGGGAACCGCTAACGGATAGCATGCCATGACATTCTCTACACACCAGCGTTACTTACTTCCAACGCCGTTTGCCATCTTCCTGTCATCCCGACAGCCCATACATCTCCACAGGAAAAAAACCCAGCAGTTTACAACACTTGCAGAAATCGCATGCACTAAAAGACAGGCCTTGACATCAATTAATGTCCCCTTATAAATGTTCAGGCTTACAACATTTTTGTTAGCTAGCTCGTCGAAATGCCGCTGTCCGTTTAAGTCTCGTGCGTCTCGTAGGGAACTTAAAGAATAACCGCTAACAAGCCAGGATACTGCAATTGTATATCCCTATTTATGTTGGATAAGCACACTGGTTATTTCCCCTTTCAACAGATTCACTGCCACAGATGACAGACGGGCAAGAAAATTCCTCTTTAACTAACAATAGTTATAATTTTAGCTAGCCTCGAAGGACAGGGGCGTACAAAGACGGAGTTCTGCTGGGGCCACGCGCCCATAATGCTAACGCTATTAAATCAACTACTGGTGGATTGTTGCTAATACGTTATCTTTTTTATTATGAATTTACTTAACCATCATGAAAATATTAATTTAATGTAAAATATAAACATTCTCCACATGATTTTATGGTTTAAAAGCCATACACTGAATATTAAAGCCCAATGTAATTTATTAAACCATTACACATTTGTATTCTACAATAATAATTTCAGAGCAAACGGTCATTTCGTTTAAGTTTATAAAGTGGATCCAGCAGCAGGCTTGAAGAGTAACTGAATACATAGAAGAGCCTTACGTTATTAGGATACAAATGAAAAGTATTCTGTTAGACAGATAAAGGTACAAAACATGGATTATTATCAGTTCAGTTGAGTGATGACAGAGAAACATCAGTTCTGTCTCTCAGTCAGAAGAGGTCAACTTGTTATCAATCATGGTCAACTTCTTATCACCATGTCTGATAACAAGTTGACCTTTAACTCCTACAAAGAGATAGAACTGAGTGGAATGGAAGATAATAGAACAAACTTTATTAATCTCCAAAGGGAAAATCAAACCTTACAGCTGCTCAAACATCTATAAGGTGACAGCAGTGATGGTTTGTCAAGCTAAGTGTGACATTGACAAAAACCTTGTGATTTGTTCTTATTAATCTTACATTGAGCCTGTGGTAACCTTGCTCTTCATCTGCTGGTATGGTAACCTCAATCTGAAGGGAAAAACTGACCAAACTAGTGAAGATGAGCAGTCCAATCATTGGAGTCCAGCAGAGGAACCTCACAGACCTTTGAAGCAGACAGGAGGAAAGGAAGGCCAGTTCCATTCTGCCAGTTAAAACCCAGCCCCTGCACTTTGAGTTTCAGATCCTCGCTGCTGGTTCTCACTTTAGTCTCCCCCCTGTTAAAAGCAACAGATACAGGCAATCTTTTATCCCTACACAATTCCCCTCCTTAACTCAGGAACAGCTGGCCGACAGAATCTCAGGGAGGGCATGACTGTAGTTGATGATGCTGAGGGGGTGTATACTTGTTTGCTAAACAATTCCATAATTAATATTCTGTATTTATAAGTTGGGGGAATCGGCTGTACATCTATAAAAGGATTTAGCATAATACATGTGACCTAAAAGAGCATACAAATCAAAGAAATTAAGTAAAATTGATTTTTTTTTTCAATTTGCCAGTAACTATCTTATAATTTCGGAATGTTAAAGGGAGATATTTTATTTATCTTTCTGTCTTTGATAGCATCAGTAATGATTCTAGATATGACCTGACATCACATTGAATACACGTGGTTTTCATGGTAACAATGTCTGATACACAATAAGCAGTTGGAGCCACGGACACGAAAAACTGGTTTGTGACCAGTATTGTGAGACAAACAACCAGCACGTCCAGGGAAGTGCGTACTCGTCAGGAAACTTTCCACTTGATTCGCTTGTAGAATCAGTATCAAGCTCTCCTTTTCAACCTTCGGTCAGTGAAATCCTTCAAGCATATTTTGACAGTACCATAAGAAATTGCAATACATTGTTGTTATTGGATATTGCTGTATATTAAATATAGTTAGATGTCTATTTTTAAGAAAAACCTTTTCTCCAATTATACAGCATTTTTTAGTTACGTTTTAGGTACAAATTGAGTATTTAATCACTTATTAACTTAAATTAAATTTAAATGAAACTACACTCTCAATTCAGCTCAATTATTATTTTAATATTATAATATTTCTAATATTATACATTTAAATAAAATATAAAACAAAATGTCTAAACTACACTTAAAACATAAACAATTTTATGTTTCTCTGTGTACCCACTCAATTTCTGTGATCTGAGACACTTGACAAATGATGAAAAACTATTTGCTGCTTGTGTTTAGTTATTTTTAACAAGAGTGATCCTGTACTTGGTTAAATCTGAATAAAATCTGTTATTTAAACTGCGCTCTAAATCTAAATAGAGGAAATTAACTGTCGCCACAAACAGAGGTCTGTAAATCCAATCCTTTCCTTGCTGTAAATTTCATCAATCTAGTTGTTTAGCAGAATTCTGTCCGTCAAAACTTCAACCTCTTCCAAATAGTCGTTACAGCTAACCTAACCTGCTCTCTATTTCACTTACTAGTCTTGCAGCATATGTAATACCAACCCATTTCCACCTACACATATCTCTCTCCTCACTCACCAGTGCATCCATCGCAATGCATCCCCCTACCTAAAAAAACTACTCACCCCAATGACCTCAACACGATCCCTCCGTTCTACCCACTCATACCGCCTCCTCCTTCCCCGAACTAAGCTCAGCACCATGGGTGATCGGGCATTCTGTTCTGCTGCCCCTCATCTGTGGAATGCCCTCCCTGGCCATCTGAGGGATACACAGAAGACTGAGACATTTTAAAAAAGGACTTAAAACTTTCCTTTTTAGCAGAACCTATAACTTTAATTGACATTGCTGCTTTTTGGTCATATTTTTATAAAATTATTATTATATTTTGTATTGATGCTTTTATCTACTTTTTACCTTGTAGCATTTTGAGAGTTGATCCAAATGTGAAGTGCGTTATAAATTAAATGTATTATTATTATTACACTTTGCTGGTTTGTCTGGTTTGCATCTTCACAGTCCAGTCTCTCAGTAAAATGATTATCTACCTAACCTCTACTATTTAAGGTCATGACTGCCTTGACTGCATTCCTGAAATTTGGATCCATGTCTGTCTTTTGTCACTCAATTTTTAAATGGGGTCAAACATGCTGTTTCTTTGAGCTATAAAGTCATAAGAGTTAGAGCCATTCATTAACAACAGAAAATTAATCACTATCTCCACAAAGAGTATTTTTCATCCACATTTATATGGTTACACAAAAACTATCAAACCATTTTTATTTTTTTTTGGTTGAAGAGTGGATGAAACCATTAAACTCTTTTGAGCGGATCCAGATAAATGGCCTTTGAGAGGCACCATTTTTTGGATTTTACATTTTCCTGACACAAAAACATCAATCCATTTTCTTCCACTTATCAGGTCAGGTCAGGGTAGCAGCAGGCAAAGTGGGGTTTTCCAGACATCTCTCCCCAGCAACACTTTCCAGCTCATCCTGGGGGATCCTGTGGGGGATGATGATCTGATCATATAAGGCCGTCTCCTTGGAATTGTCACTTGTGTCCCCCCTCACCGAGCCCAAACGTTAAATCTACTTCAGGAATTTGAAAAACATCAACCCAGAAACCATGACAGTCGACCTCTAGCATCTTCTTTCTGCAAACTTTGTACCAGCCAATGACTCAGTGGATTCCTACAATAACCCTCTGAGTAGCATTCTGAATCGTCACGCCCCTTTAAAAACTAGAACAGACACCTTCTCCTCAACCCCCTGGTTCACCGGCGAGCTACGGAAAATGAAAGCAGCTAGGTGTCTCCTTGAGCGGCGTTACAAGGCTTCAGGTCTCACTCTCCACAAGCTAGCCT
Source organism: Lophius americanus (assembly GCA_037951165.1). Lineage (NCBI taxonomy): Eukaryota > Metazoa > Chordata > Actinopteri > Lophiiformes > Lophiidae > Lophius > Lophius americanus. Next base: position 3,661,392 of record JBBDHG010000061.1, read on the forward strand.
TTCGGGAACACCAAAAGGTCTACTCAAAGTCCCTTAGAGAGGCTCGGTCACTGTTCTACTCCAACATCATCAAAACCAGTCCTGGAAATTCTAAGCAGCTGTTTTCCACTATCAATCATCTTCTTAAACCATGAACTCCCGCACCCTAACTGAAATAACAGAAGATCACTGTAATAATTTCATGGCTTCTGTTCCGCTCTGTCCTTTCTGGTCCCTCCACTCTACCTATCCAGTCTGCTTACTCACAGTTTGGGATCTCTCAGCCTCTGAAGTGCTTCCCAGAATTCTCACAGCAAGAGGTTGAGTTTATCATCAGGACGATGAAACCCTCCACCTGTGCCCATGACCCCTTTCCTACAGCCCTGGTGAAAACAAACATCTCTTCCATCAGTCCCCTGATCACCGATGTAATAAACCAATCCCTGCAGGCTGGCTTTGTTCCTTCTGCTCTAAAAGCCGCCATAATCAGACCACAGGTCAGGTCAAAAAACCTTGATCCAGAAGTTTTTGCTAATTACAGGCCCATTTCCAAACTCCCATTCCTCTCCAAAGTACTGGAAAAAGTAGTTGCTGCCCACCTCCAGGACCACCTCAAATACAACAACCTCTTTGAAACGTTTCAGTCTGTTTTCCGCTCCGCCCACAGCACAGAAACAGCTCTGCTTAGAGTCACAAATGACCTACGGATGGCAGCAGATGCTGGTTCACCTTCCTTCCTGATTCTCCTTGATTGGTCTGCTGCACATCAAACACATCTGCATGATCTCCTTTAATCATCTCAGAAATATTTCCAAACTCCGTTTTTCACTCACCTTGAGTGATGCTGAAAAGCTAGTCAACACGTTTTTCTCCTCCAGACTGGATTACTGTAACGCACTTCTCATCGGGACCCCTGATAAAAGTCTTCAAAGACTTCCGTATGTTCAAAACAGTGCTGCAAGGATCCTTATGAGAGTTCCTAAACACGAACACGTCACCCCTGTTCTTCATTTCCTTCATTGGCTTCCCATCTCCACCAGGATTGATTATAAGATCTCTCTCCTCACTCACCAGGTCATCCATGGTAACGCACCCCCCTACCTAAAAGAACTACTCACCCCACTGACCTCAACACGATCCCTACGTTCTAACCCCTCATACCAACTCCTCCTTCCCCTGACAGCATGTGTGATCAGCACAATGGGTGATCGGGCCTTCTGTTCTGCCTCCAAAGGGAGATGTCCTGGAGGCATCCTTATCAAACGCCCAAACCACCCCATTGGCTACTTTCTATGCAAAGGAGAAGCGGCTTTACTCAGTGCGACTTAAACTCATTTGCATGAGGTATCAACGCACCATGACCTCATATTTGGATGTGCTCACTCTCATACCAGGTGCTTCACACTTAGCTGCAAACCACTGGAGTGCACACTGGAGACCACAGACCAATGAAGCCAACAAAACCTCATCATCTCCAAACAGTAAAGATGAAATTCTAAGCTCCCCAAACTGGACACTCTCCTCCCCTCAACTAAGCCTTAGATCCCATCGATGAATATCAAGAAGAGGATGGGAAACAAGGGACAACATTGGTGGAGTCCAACATTCACTGGAAATGTGTCAGACTGTCTGCGGAGCATAAAGACACAACTCTCACTTTGGTTGTATAAGGACTGGATGGCTGAAACTGAGTTTTGACAATCGGTCAGAGACTCGTCTCCAGCACCTTTGAGTAAACGTTCCCAGGATGGCCGAGAAGTGTGATCCCCTATAATGCCACTCCACATGTACTGTCCCCGTCTGCCACGTGAAATTGAATACCATGACAACCCAATAATGTCTAAAACGTTTAGAACTTCAAGGCGAACATCATCCACCCCTGGCGCCTTGCCACTGGGTAGCTTCCTAACTACATTAGCAATATCTGCCAGGGAATAGGATGGGCCTTCCCCTGAGTCTTCCGACTCTGCCTCCAATACAGAGGATGTGGTTTCTGGGGTCAGGAGTTCCTCAAAGTGTTCTTTCCGTCGCCCTGGGTCATCACTGGGTCAGCAGTTCTCCGGTCTGGCTGCACATAGTCTGAGCCATCATGCCATGCTTTTCTTTCCGGAGTCGTCAGATGGATTGCCAGAACTTCTTTGGTGAAGATCAGATGTTTTTCTCAATGGCTTCCCCAAACTTCCTCCCTAACCAAAACCTCCCCAAACGGCAGGTTTTTGCTTCCGCATCTGCCAAAGCTGCGGCCCTTCTGATCCGTCCTGTCTGCTGCTTCAGTAGACCCCTATGCTAACCAAGTCTGTATGGCCTCCTTCTTCATCTTAACGACTTCCTTCACCACTGGTGCCCAACGACGGATTCTGAAGTTGCTGCTACAACAGGCACAAATAACCTCCTGGCCATAACTGCTTCCCAGTTAACCCTCACCATTTGTTTGGGTTTACAGGGTCTGTCCTGCAGCCTCATATGCCACCTGATCCACTCATCACCAGGTTGTGATCAATGGACAACTCTGCTCAACTCTTCACCTGACTGTCCAAGAAATACAGCCTCAGATCTGATGATACAACCGAGTCGATCATAGATCTTTGGCCTAAAGTGGCCAGGTATCAAGTATACTTATGAGTGTGGGAGTCACACTCATAATAGCACAGAAATAGTGTGCTTGATCTAAACCTTTAATCCTGGTTTAGATCAGGCACACTATTCCTCCCAATCTTACCCCGCCAGGCTCATCGATCGTTCCCAACATGGGTAGTGTAGTTGCCCAGGAGAACCATAGAGTCCCTGGATTGAGCCCTTTCTAGATATTACCCAGAGATTCCAAGGAGGCCAACAACTCTGAACTCTTGTTCAGGGCGCACACACGGACAACAGTCAGTGACATCCCTCTTGAAGACTTCAGTCGCATTGAGACAACCCTCTCGTTCTCTAGGGAAAACTCCACCACAGAGCGCTCAAATAGGGACTAGTGAGTATTTCCACCCACGCCCGACGCCTCCCACCATTGGCTACTCTGGAAAAGGATAAGGTCCAGTCCACTCCAGGTTTTTGGTTTGGTTCCGGAACCAATGCTGCGGGTAGAGGAGAGCCTGATTAAATGTAGTTGGTACCTTTCCATCTCCCGCACAAACTCTGGTTTCTTCCCCGCCAGAGAGGTGACATTCCATGTATCTAAAACCAGTCATGGGTTTGGCAAACCCTGGTGTTCTCCGTCGCCTACTGTCCATACAGCTTTGCACTCAAACCTAATGCGCATGCCTGCAGGTGATGAGCCCATAGGGTGGTGTCTCCATTGAGCTCTTTCCGCTGAGCCTGGCCGAGCCCCAGGGAGAAAAGCCAGTCCACCAGACATTCGCCAACCAGCTTCCCTCCCTGGTATGGCTCCAGAAAGGTTCCCCGGTCTCCCCATTCCAGGCGAGGTATCACAAACTATTTGGCTCCTATTCATTGGGGTAATTGACACATTTCAAATAATGTGGAGAATTTCCCTATTTCTGTAAAACATTTCCAAAAATAACAATGTGAAGCTTTTCAAACACTAACACAGAAAAACATTTCACAGACTAACACTTTGAAACATTTCAGACAGTAACACTGTGACACATTTTAAAAGCAAACACTAAAAACACCTGGATCCCATGTGAAACACCTGGGTAGAAAAATTGGGGGTGTAGGGTCTTTCTCACGACCCTACAGCATGTGGATTGCAGGTCCTGTAAACGAACCACTGATCTTTCGATTAATTCTGCTCAATTTTTCCATTTCACAGGGGATTCCACTGCTTCTCAAGGATGAGTTAAATGCAAAGAGCAATTTCACAATTTTGTACAGTGTAGAACTGAATGTGATTGTGAAGGATCACATTAGAGTTGTGGCTGTAGCTTAGTGGGTAGAACAGATGTCTCCCAATCAGAAAATGAAATGGTCGGTGGGTCAAGCCCCAGCGGTCTACATTTCAAAGGGTTCTTCAGCAAGACCCTTAACCCAAATCTGCTCCCCAGGCACTGCAGATAACAGCCCACTGCTTCTCAGGCCTGGATGTGTTAAATGCAGAGAACTGATTTTTTTACGTTGTACTACATCAGGGGTGTCCAACCAGTCAGAGACTAAGAGCCAAATTTTTTACTGTGTTGCTGCAAAGAGCCACATCATACACACTGGCACACATGAACATTCCCCCATCCCTTCCTCTTATTCTCTCACACACACACTCAGCTCTGCTCAGCCGGATTTACTGTAAATAGTACTAAGACCACAGGCCAGTCATTTTCAACAATGAAAATTGTGTGCACTATCTCACACACACAAACTCTCAGTTAAACCAAGTCCACAAACAAAAATATATAACAATTTACAATAGCGTTTTTCTCTTACTATGCATGTTGCTTAGTGGGACTTCTGGCATTCCTTGTCTTGAACAATCCTCTTCAAATCTGGCTTGTATTCCGTTGTTGCCACTCGAAGCAATTATTTCACGTGTGTCAGTCAGAACAGATCGATGCTTTAATTTCACGTTTTTCAGGGTAGAAAACACAGACTCGCAGACGTATGTTGACGATGCTCAAGATAAAGCATCTTTACTTGAGCATCTTGACATAGTGGTATTTTTCCATTGGGACACTTTTCCAGAACTCAATGTTCCCTTCCCTTAAAACAGGTTTCAGTTGGTCCTCCTCACAAAGATCGATCATCTCCAACTCAGCCGCAGTCTCATCTGTGTCTAGAGGGGCTTTCAAACAGTCCGTCAACACATTAAATGGGTCGACAAGGAACTCAACCTGTGGCCTTTTCAGTTGTAGATCACGGAACCTGGTCACAAAGCTTTCGTGCAGGTTTTCAACCAGTGTTGCATATCTGGCTGTTTGCTTATTCAGGGCGGCGCTGGTGACTTGCCCGCTGGCTTTTAGCAGAGCGGGAAAATATGCTAAATCTCCCTTTTGAACATGCGTCTTGAACAGCTTCAGTTTGTTCACAAACGCAAACACACTTTGCACCAGGTCAGGCAACATTTTTAAATTACCCTGCAGGGTCAGGTTCAGTCTGCCCAAGTAACAGCATGTCGCCCAAAAAGGCCAGCTCCATAATCCACTTGGGGTCCGAGAGCTCGGGATAGTCCTTGTCCTTCTCTTCCATGGACAGTTTCACGGCATCCAAAAGCTCAAAGAACTGAGAAAGTACCTTGCCTTTTGACAGCCACCTCACAGTGCAGTGCAGCGGCAGGTCAACAGGAAGCACTTGGTCCTGCTCAGCAATGAGATTCTTGAATTGCCTGTGGTTAAGCGCATGTGTGCGGATGTAGTTGACGATTTCCATCACAGCCTTCATGACGTTGTCTAAATTCAGTGATTTAGACACAAGTATCTCCCTGTGGATGATGCAGTGGAAATTCCAGAACTCAGGAATACTTTGGTCAGCCTTGCACAGCCCCACAAGCCCGTTCACAGATCCGATCATAGCTGGCGCTCCATCCGTGGCTATTGCTGTGTTCAACAGTGTGGCGGGACAGTTGGACGTCTGATACTATTTGTTTAGTTTGTCGTTTTCAGGAGACAATATTTCAACAATGTCACTGAGGCACTCCCTTTCATTGAATGGCTTTTTAGCTTGTTCAAAGTTCCAAGCCAGTTTATACCATGCAAGTGTTACGGCCTCTGAGTGCAAATTTGAGTGTAAATTTTTCGAACAACTGTGTCTACTTTTCTGCCTCACTTTTCAAGGTGATTTACTTGTGCTTGCGAAGTTCAGTCCCTTTTGGAAATTCCTGGTCAATGTTAGCATGGAGTTAGCTGAAGTGGCGCCGAAGATTTGAAGCCTTGAAATGTGCTAATGACGCCTGGCATATAAGGCAGAATGGCTTGCCATTAGGTTCATCAAAAAAATATAAACTCTCCCTCTCTGTTAAAAACGTTCTTTGTTCATCTTCATATATTCGTTTTGCTATGCATTTTTTCTCTGCCATTTTCAGAGAGAACCTGACACATATTGTTTACTCGACAATAAGGTTTTCCGTCAAAGCTGAGCGGGCAGTTTTATGTTGCGTCCACACCAAACGCGTTTGCAAAAACGCATACACATACACATAAAAAAAACAAAAAATTCGATATGAGCGTAAGAGCCGCATGAAACCAGGTAAAGAGCCACATGTGGCTCGGGAGCCACGGGTTGGCCAGGCCTGTACTAAATCTATAGTTGTATGTGACAAAATAAAGGCTTCTTCTTCTTCTTTATCGATACCCTTTTTTTTTAGCACTTTGAGATTTGATCCAAATGTAAAGTGCGTTATAAATAAAATGTATTATTATTATTATTATTATTACTACTTTTCAAGTGTAGGCAACTGTCTCAAAGCCTTATAGGACAACTTATTCCCTGTATTAATTATGCAATGCACCATGGGCAAATTATATTTGTGGGCCCGTAGTGACAGAGGTTGGTTAGGTGAAGTAGCAGCTCTTTCTTTTCATATGGTCCCACATCCTCCACAGAGAGACAGGGAAACAAATGTTAATGAGCCCCCTGACATTTAACTCCATAACACTGCCACTTTGCCTCCTGCTGTGGTGAGGAATAACTTGTCAGCTCAATAGGAAAGACTAGCAATGGTGTAGAAAAGAACTATGGACTCATTCAAATAATAATATCTTCGAAGAAAATGCGACCTTTGACAAAAGTTAAATGATTTATTTTGCACGTTTACCTACGAATATATTACATGTTATCTGGTTATCTTGTGTATTTGCTGCAGGAAATAATTTAGCACTTAAAATGTTTTATGCATGATAAGGCTCTCTTGAAACTCATTAACAAATTATATGTGAACCACTGTGCATTCAATCATTTCTTACTGTACTAATATTATACTAAAAGCCTGCGCAAGGCTCCATGCAACCCAGTTACATTTACGGTTAAAAATACAAACAACAACATGTTACCAAAAATGTCAGAACAACAGATGGTTTTATTTCCAGTGACAAACTACTTCTTGCAACAGGTGAGTGTGTCTTTGTAGAGACTGAGCCTAATTTAATATTTATGTTGATGACGTGGTGACTTTTAAATTTAATCCTGGCAGATGATAAACTAGTTATAAATACTCATTATTCATTACAGAATGATACTGATCATTCATTGTTGAGTGATACTCTCACAAAAAACCCAATGTGATTAAAATTTAATGGACTTACAAATATGTAACATAATATTAATAATGCAGTGTATAAAGTAATGGAAGCTTTCTCATTATAGCCTTATGTCTGGTGCTGAGGTTAAAATGTTGTTGCATGTCTATCTATTAAAATCTAAATTCACAAATTTAGGCAATAAAAGCGGTTTTACTGTTCGCTCGGTGCTCCTGTATTGTCACAGGTAGAGGATTGATGGAGAGTCAAGAGATGAAGGTCATACCACATGTTGCCTTCAGCTGCTGCATTGAGCCTATCCTGGGGGCCGAACCACAGCATACTATTTGAAGGAGGGAACCTATTGAAGACTCCCTCCTCATCTTTGCAATCAACTCACTTTGTTACTGTAAGTTGGTGTGAAGGACCCTGAGGAAGAAGAGCAGACTTTCATTCTAGGAGCCTGGTGGTTGCTGCTGGTCTTGAGGTGAGCGATGTTGAAATTATTATGACATAATAAACATCTTGAGAAATTATCCATTTTGTTTAGATTAATAAAAAAATATCTTTACATATCAGTGGCTGTAGGCCGAGTATGAATTATATTGTAATGTATAATTTATCTGTGCTAAAAGGAACTGGCAGATTCCTTCAATCTTCACTCTAAATACATTGTTTTATTGTTGACTAATGATGGTTTTTATTCACCACTCTCTGTAAGACTCGACTAGATTGATCTCTTGCAATTGAGTGCAGCAGAGCAACATAATGACTGCCGTCTAAAAACAGGGAGATACAGTGGGGAGATAAATTAAATTACATCTGTAGTTTTTCACTCTTTGTACAAATATATTTTGTATTCAGAAAGTTAACCAAGTTCATTTTAATTATACGTATATTTACATTCTCAGCTAGTGGTTTCCCTCCCCGGAGAATGCTGCTCTGCCTCCCTTCCCTGCCCTTCTCCTTTGAGACCCTCCCTGAGCCACTTGCAGCTGAGACCCAGGGAGCAGAAATAACGAGCAAATTGAAACAGACTCCAACTATGACACAGATGCCTTCCATAAAATTGTCACACACTGTGCTCGCTGTCAGTACTTTAAAATGTTCAACCATGTTCAGGCTTTTTTCTTCCTCTTCAGTGACGCATACTGTATTCCCCTGTCCAATAAATCAACATTTGATGTTTCACTGCAGACTGGCTGACTTAAGTGGCAAAGGTGCAGGATGTCCAACAACATGGCAAAGATTGCAGATGCTCGAAAGACGGTAGAACAATTAAAACTGGAGGTCAACATAGAAAGGATGATGGTGAGTAAGGCTTTGTGGAACAACAAAGCCAATGATGAAGGGTACAGGATTCACTTTTGATATGTGCTCATGACTTTGACTTTGATAGAATCATGTGTTTTATAAGAAATTAAAAAGGCTCATTTCACTCTTCTGTGTCACTAAAGTGATATTTCATGTATGGTCGCACTTGCATCAAGTATTGTACTTATTAGTGACAAGCACACCATTATTCCCTCACACCACAAATTAAAAAAAAGAAGTATTTCCTTTCCTGTGCTGATTAGATTGCTGCAGGAATGACAGTGTTCTTCAAAAGGAATGGTTATAATAATTAACTGAAAAATACTCCAACACATGCACATAGTAACTCAATCTCCTTCAACAGGTATCCAAAGCAGCAGCAGATCTGATGGCCTACTGTGAAAATAACGCCAAAGAAGACCCGCTAGTGACACCAGTAGCTTCTTCTGAGAACCCGTTCCGAGAGAAGAAATTATTCTGTGTAATATTATAATATCATTACCCCCCCTAAGGTCTGTAATCCCCTCAACACACACATACACACCCAAACACATAAAGACAAAGGTACAAAACAAATATCTAAACATTGACAGTTCTTAATGAAGTAATTCATTGACAAACAAAAGGAAACTTTTATTCTTTTTCACAACATATTTGAAAATCATGTATGTCTTGGTGACAAATGCTCATCATTTGACCATGGATATGATGGTAATAAAGACTTCTTGGAAATGTGTGCAAAGTTTATTCAAGGGTGTCTCTCTTTGTGCACACACACACCTGAGCTTACACATAAACCAAACAGCAGTGGAAGCCATCTCTTACCAAATGCCATTTGTTTTTAAAGGTCTAAAACAATCCTTGCTGAGATTCTGCCATTGTTGTTCTAGTGAACGGATTGCTCTGCTTCATGATTGCACTACAGGTATTAATAATAAATAGGCATTTATACGGACATAAAGATCCGTCCGACTTGTTTTCCTTCCTGCATGTTGCAGCTGTTTCCCTGGAGCATGTCTCTTGGTCCCAGAAACCAAAGCAAAAATAGGGGTGGGGCTCAATGACGATGTCATAACCGGCTAGAAGTGCAGACAACAGGTGTGCCTGCTTTACAGAGACGAGTGTGCTCTCAGTCCGACAGGTGCCCACTTTCAAAGATTCATCCAAAACTCCGCAGCCTTAGATGATCAGCAGCAGCGAATAAGGTAGGTACATTCCGATGGCCGTTTATTACAACTATGACAGGAAAGACTCGGTTACTCTTTTAATAGTTTCTCTTAATATTACTAACGTTTTTTATGTCATTTTTAGGATATTTAAAATTAAAATCATTCTTTTTGGGTTCACTTAAGAGGGGATTCCATGAAAAATGTGTGAGACTGTGTAGGTTTGATGGTAAAGAATCACGTGGCTAGTCAAGAAAAACTTGTTGGACAGAACCTGCATATCTTGAGAACACACATGCCTCATGCTCACAGAGACATTGTTGACTTTAGAAGGAATTTAAAATAGGCAAGGAAAACAAGAAAAAGAGTGGTCATGTTTCCTGAACATGTTTTTGATATTAATTTTGCGCGATGGCATCATTACATTGGAAGCAAATTGTTGCTTTCTTGGCCAGGTGAGTCTGTGAAGAGGATTTATTATTAATGATAATAATATATCTTTTATTGATCACATTCAGTACAACACAGTGAAATCATTGATCTGCATTTGACCAGCAGTGGGCAATGGGCAATCTAAATGAGGATTTTCTTTTACTTGGTAAAATAAAGGATATAATTATAATAACTCATAATTCCCCTTTTCATACTTAATCAGTGACACTTGTGAATGGAATGCCGTAATGGTAAAACTGGAGTACAGAAAGCTTTAATGTGTTTTATCATACAGGTGAACTGCATGGTCATTCAACAAACAGCGCTGTTTGATTTGAATTTAGCTTTTGCAAGACAAATGAGCAAAGAGACTGATGTTTAGATTAGAGGGTTTGTTTTAACAAACCTGCTCTGAGCAGATAAAATACAGGATGTTGTTACCTAGTAATAAACATTTCTTCATTTTCTATGTTTGTCTTTGGATTACAGGATCAGGGAGAGAAGTGATAACGAGAAGTATTAGACTGGACTGGAGGTGGAGCTTTAACCTGAAAGTGGAGGATTGGGGCATTGAGCCATCTAATACTAAACATTTCATTTCTCTCACACCACTGTTTTTTTAGGCATCCCTCTTCTGATTTCAGGCCAAACGATGGCCAACTTCGGAGGTCACGCTATTCCTGGCTCGTTTTTCCTGTTTTATGGCTTTTGGCTTACAATAAAAAATGTTCTCCAACACTACTGGAGGACAAATACGCCTCAGGGAAGACGGAGCAAGCCAAATTTCTTTAAAAAAATGGACTACATTGAGGGAGGAGTTGCAATCTTTGCTTCATTTGGTGGTCAGTTCTCTTTCGAGTGCATTCACCCACCGTTTCAAACCTGGTCTTGTCTCATCGCAGTTGGTCTGTTGTCCTGCCACAGGTATTATGGTTGAACAGTTTGTGGTGGATGGGCCACACGCCCAACTCTACAACAGGGAGAACAGCTCATGGGTCAAGCTGATGAACTGGCAGCACAGCACCATGTACCTGTTCTTTGGCATCTTTGGAATAGCAGTGGTTGTCAGTACAGCATCCAGTCTGGTGCCTGCTCGGGTAGACCGCCTTGCTCTGTCCCTGGCACTTTTTGTTGAAGGTAAGCTCCGTGGAAGGCAGGTTTAAGTTCAGTTTACCGTGATAAATATTGTCCCTTGCATGTATTTGTGACATGTTTTGTGTTTGACTCCCAATCATCATCACCCAGGGTTTCTGTTTTATTACCACTTACATAACCGGCCTCTTCTGGACGCTCACATTCACTCCCTGCTGTTGGTGGCTGTCTTCAGTGGGTCCGCCAGTGCCATGTTGGAGGTGTTCATAAGAGACAATATTATTTTGGAGCTGCTCGGTGGATGCCTGTTCATCCTGCAGGGCTCGTGGTTCTACCAGGTGATGAGCTAAAGTGACAGAACTTTTGAGCTTTTTAGGGTCTGTACAAAATACATGATACTCACCATTATTAAAGTAGTATTCAGAGGAGCATAGCCGTAATTTCTACCCCACTCCACTGCTTTACCCTTAAATCACATGCCAAGGTTTTTTTCATTAGTTATATGAATCTTGGATTATTTGGAGATACTTAAATCTCGCATTTACAGTACTACGAAATCCAAACTTTTGACTGGAACTCTGCCTGCACAGAAATGAAAACTGACCGACAGTTACCACACTGACTTCAGAGATTTTTCTTTTTTAAATTTGGCAATATTTTACAGTTTCTCCTTTCATCACACTATTTGTCCTTTCAGATCGGATTCGTTCTATACCCATTAACTGGACCACAATGGGACTTGGAACAGCATGGCAACGTCATGTTCATCACAATGTGCTTCTGCTGGCATTTTGCTGTGGCCTTGCTTTTAGTTACCTGCACCTACTTTATGGTTTGGTTGTAAGTGACCCATTCTTTAACTATGCATGCTTTAGAATTAATTTCCTTAGTTATTTAATGTAACATAGCAGGTTTTCACGGGACAGGAAAAATATGGACTTAAGTAAAAAATATTTTACTTACGTAACATTTTATCCACTTCATTATGGACTCTTTTTTTAAAAGAAAAAGAAAAAGAAAAACGCAACCACTTGGGGAATATTGTCATTCCCTTTGGAACTGGTTAAAATGTAAGCCGAGTAAATGTAAGCGGTGTACCTAAAAATATTCACACAACAATCACAACATTTTTTGGTCCAATGTTAATCTCACCAGTTCATTTAATTTTTTTTTAGAATTGCATCGTAGTTGGGATTCTTTTTTTTTTTTTCAAGGATGTGAACTTCAACAAATGAAATAAACCTCAAGCAGAATGAAGCTGCATTCCTCTTTTAGTTATTGAGTTTGTAATCCTCTAACGATGCAGAGGTAACTGGCCAAAATAGGAGAATGACCCTTTTCCTTTCTTTTACAAATAGTTTGAACTCTAAAGGTAGCTACCAGCCAGGAGCACAAGTAAAAAATATTTCCATGTGTCAACATTGTTTACTTTACATCTAGAATCTGTCTGAAGCGTTCCAAACATATTGAATGAGTGTTTAAAAGACAATTTTGTGCCTCCTTGTGCCATTCTGGTAGTACAAGAAAAGTGAGTGCGCGCACACACGCCCACACCACGGCAGCCAGTATTATATATATAGTAGTAAGATGGTTTTTGAGGGTTTGTATTTCTTGTGTTGTTCATGTCTTTGTGTTTTTCTTTTTTTGCCAACAGCACAGCCAAGCAATTCTTAGGAAGGAGACGAGACATAGAGATTGGACTGCGAAATACGTTGTCCAAAACAGATTCCCAGAAAGCTTTGCTTGAAGTGTCGGATGAAGAATGAATGCATGGTTATAGTTCTTTGAAAATGTACTTTTTTTTTTTATGTTATGTTTGTTTTTCAGACCAAATCTGTTTTTTGCACATGGTACTTAAAAAACAAAACACAAATCCAGTGAATGTCATCATTTATAACATTATATTAAAGTATTTTTGAACAAGTTGGTGGCTCGTTGTCAAATAAATCAACCGAAAACATAAAATCAAAACATCCAAATAAATGAGACAAAACCTCAGTCCCACTCTTTTGATATTTAACTATATTACATACACAACAGATTTCAGAAGTGACAATGAAAATGTTCCACTAAGTCATTGCATTTTGAATTGGAAGTCTGACACATTTTAATTTGCAGTTACCTTGATAAGAAACAGCGCAGCAGATCTTTTTAAAGTGTGTCGAGCTCTGAAAGAAATGGTAACCCTGGATTTCTTTGCAACCTGCCTGGTTGGAGCTGGAAACAGCCTGGATGAGCCGCATACATTTCTGACAAAGTTAAGCATAAAATTTAGGAGGTGAAATGTGTGAATCTGAGCCCAAGTTCAGAGTTTAAAGACAACAATAATCTTTGACGTTCGTGGGCATCATCCTAATTAAGAAGGCTTTACGTGCTGAATTGCAACAATATATCATGCAAAATAGACAGTGGTGAAGTGACGAATGTCAAATTCTGAGAACAGTGTATACCAACACCAAATACAGATATGCTTATCATGCTTTGGATCTAGAATTCACTGCTTGATGATGGGTCAGGATCACAGTTGAGGCGCAGGAGGGGGATCAGGTGCACACTTGGGGGGAGGTGCTGTTGTGACCACAACTGTGGAAACAGATTTTGGGGTGCCTGCTGCCATGTGCTGGTGGAGCTGCTGGGCTTGCACCGTCTGAATGCGAACCTAGAGACATTTTAGGTATCAAATTGTAAGAGTGTCTTTTTTAAGATCATTACAATGCCCACAATGTCTACAAATGTATAAAATATTGTTGGGTTGCTGAAATACCTGGTGTTGCAGTGTGAAAACAAAATTATTCACAAAATGTGAAATATGGGCTCACCTGTGTGGCTTGTCCTTGCTGCTGAAGCTGCTGGAACTGTTGTGCTGTGACAAAGCTAACTGGTTTGTTTCCTGCAATCAGCTTGGTGCCAGCCGGCATGGTGGTCAGGATAATGTTTCTACCCAGGCTGCTGATACTGTTCCAAAAAGAGAGGAAATTGACAAAATAAAGTCAGTCTACTTGCAGTAGAGAAAAACAAACAACCAAAGAAGTTCTCAACTTGATATTTCTGCCACCTGTGTCACAATATATAAACAGCAAAAAACTATTTGCAAGGTTGCACCATCTGCTGACAACTGAATGTCATAACACCTTAAAATAAAACTGGAAATTTATCGCACAAGATGTTTACACAGCAGCCAGCCTCTCTCAAAAACTTTAAATCATCTTTCTTATAGCAAATTTTTCACCTTATGGCATCTCAAATGGCATCTCCAAACCAGCATGCCAAGCCAGTGTACTCAGATTTCATTGCAAGTCTTTTACTCCTCCAGAAAAAGAAGGAAGACAGCTGAGATCAGAGCCGAGCTAAACCAGCTCTGATCTAAGGCTGTTCTTCTTCAGAGCCTACTTCTAGAAGAAGTCTTTTAACTTTGACAAAATGTTTTCTTAAGAAAAGTAAATAAAATAGAAGAAATAACATTCCTGCACCATCCCATCGAGGTGTTGCACTGGATGAGTGGACAGAACACATGACTCAAACAAAAAGAAAGCAGATGAGCTCCGTGTTTACATCTAGGATACTCAAACTCAGTAAACGTGGTTGATAGAATAAAAGGCTATTCTTCTCTAACTTAGTTAAGCCTGTTTGATTAAAATGATCAAATCATCAGTGCAGATAGTTCCAAGTAAGGGCAGGTGAAGCCGTGGAATATAATCATAATTCATACATCTGCTTCAAATTTGTATTATGGTGACTATAAAAGCAATAAATCATTCCCCAATCAGAATGCCTGAATCACTTTACAGACGAGGGCTCCACGCAGAGCTGAACAACCGGATTTTACATTTTGAGTTAGACCCTTACAATCACATTCTCTATTCCTTTGTAGGTTTATTCTTTTCCCCAAGAAAAATAAAGAGAACTGTGTGCATGATGAGGCTTACTTCGAGTTGAGACTTCCTTTCACAATCGGTGTGGTCATCACACTTTTGCTCTTCAGTGGTTGGTTGAGGACAGAGAGGGGCACTGTTATCCGTGCAGGTAACTTTCCCTATAGTGTTGTAAAAATAAACAGACTTTTCTCAGCACAAAAATAAACAGTGAAGAGGGAATCAATACACACACCAATAACAGTTTACCCCTAGATATGAAGAAACATATTTTCCTCTGCAACGCTATTTATTCATATAGTTTGTTTTGTTGAATTGGGGATATTGTGACAATAGCGGATTTCTCCTGAACATAATATAATTTGATTAGACATTGCTGTTGAGTTTTTCCAGCATATTTTTTGTCACATTGAACACTATAAAAAATGTGTCTCTCCAGACACCTCGGTCTGGTCACTCAAGCCAATCCAAAGGCCTTGTTGTGTGCAGTTTAATGTAACAGCTACAACTATTTTGTTTCTTTATAATTCTGCAAAGCGACGCATGCATCTATGCATGCAGCAGGTTTAGTGCGCTAGCCTCTAATCTTCACGTTCAAGAGGCTAGCTCACTAAACTGACTACACATGCTGGTGTTAGGTCTCAGTCGAGGAGGATTCATCATTATTTGCAGATGCAAATTTCCCTCTGCATGATTATACTGTGTAGTTCAACAGCAAAACACTGATGACTGACAAACAGCCCTGTTTGTCAGTCATCAGTGTTACCATTAAATCAAATGCCAACAGGTTTGTTTTTATATACTGATAGAATATCAGATTCCTAATATCTCATTATGACCCCAGAGAATTAAATATATATAACATTCACTTCCCTTGTTAATATCATTGTTTTGGTTGTACGATGTTCATCAAACTTTCCCTAATAAAAGGAGACGGGCGGTATTTTGTTTTGACACATTTTGTGTATGTGTAATGTTACACCACATCGTCACATATTAAACTGCTGGCTTTGTCAATCTGGTTTTGAAGGAGTACAAGGGACGTATTGTTAAAGAACAAGAAAAAAATTATCATATTTCATTATTAATCAATAGAGTTTGTTTTCAGTTCAGGAGAACGCCAAATGTGTCATAAAGTTTAGTCTACGTATTATTTTTGTTGGGGCGAGTGGATAGTGACTGAAATAAATGTTAGGGTGAACAGTACAATTAAAATAAGTAAGATATTGAACTACTCTTACCGTCTGGGTAGTAACCACTGTGGCAGGGACTTGCCTCACAGTGGCTGCAGCCGTTCCTAGTGTCAGAGGTGATCCTGAACCTCCGGAAGCTACGGCGATTCCTTTAGCACTTGCCACAACACTGGCAGCCATGGTCATGACATTAGCACAAGTAGATGCTGTTAGTGGTTTACTGACAGTTGTAGTCGTCATTGTGATGGTCTGACCCTGTTTTTGGGGAATAACACCAAGACCTGGCATTATCCGAATGGTGGTGCCACTCTTGTCAGGGGAGGTCACGGTGGAGAAGGTCCTTGGTTTCTGGTCAGCCACAGTAACGGCCAATGTGGGCATCAGACGAATGGCTGTATCTCCTGGAGCCTTCAACAAAGTAGAGGCAACAGGGCCCACTTTAGAGGTCTCCCCTCCACAGGATTTGGGGGTGGAGGCGGAGGAAGTAATAGGGTGGGGTGGTGTCACATGAAGAGTGGCGGATATGCTCTTGCTACCCGAGGTGGCAGTGCTCAGGAAGTCAGAGGTGAGTTTCACAGTTGCTACTGGGGATTTGGCCAGAGTTGCCATCATGTCTGGGGTGATCCGCAACACTGTCTGCCCTTTAGCATCGGTGGTGATGGAGGACGGTGGAAGGCGTAGGACATCTTTACCCTGGATGCGCAGGTTTGTAGCCGTTATTGGAATTCCTGGCCCTCCTGGAGACTTCATACCCAACTGGCCAGTGATCGACACCTTTTTAGAAATTGAGTAAAGCAACCGATAAATATCATGACTATTAACATGTCAAACTACAAGACAGTGTTAATTTCATCATTTTGGCTGCACCAAGTAGAAAATTGCCGATTTCCCACTTGAGATAAAACTAACTAGTTCTACGGTAAAATAGATGGGATAGAATAAGTGGTTAGTGTCGTGCTTCAACTATTGAATGAAATCATGCATCATGGATATACAAGGATTGGGCATTTGTTCACCTCCATGTTCTTATCATCTAGTAGTTGGAGTTGGAGGGCATAGGCCCCTCCATGCATTTGAATCTGTGCAAAAAGTTAACCTCCAGTCCGGTGAATAGATTCTTAGATTTCAAGTGTGTTTAGAAAAAGGCCCATTAAATGTTAGAACTAACTAACAAAATATCTCAGTACAAATATTCAGATCTACCTGTTTGATATTCGGGTTGGCAACTCCTTGCAGCAAGGCGGGGGAAGCAGATTTGTTAGCCAGGCTACTTGCTGATACAGGTTGAGGTTTGGCCACAGCTACAGCAGACAAAGACAAAGTGGTGGGTGCCTGGATTGGACTACTGGCAGAATGACTCCTCAGAGGCAAAGAAACCACGGCCTAGGGATAAAAACATTAAACAAAGACAGAATTAATTATAATGTTCATTTGCACTATAAATAACAAACACAACTTTTTACCTGTGAAATGCCCTTGGCTGTCACAGACACAGGCATCCTGATCTGGTGAGGGGTCTGATGTACAAGTGTGGCCTGCTGACTTCCTGCTGAAGAGACCAGACCAGACTGAGTAGAAACCACCCGAACTTGAGGGAGGGAGCCTGCCGCCAGGTGACTCACTATCCGAGCTGCATGTTGCGATGTGACTGGCATTGAAGCTGGTTGACCAGCTTGACTGCTGGGTAAAATGGCTCCCAGCTGTGGCAACGTCGGAGGGGATACAAGAAGAACACTGCGAAGGCAAGACAGGCCATAGAAATCAAGGAAGGAAGAACAAAAAAAACAAAAAAGAACAAATAAATCTCAAGCCACACTTACCCTGGGCCGGATTTGACGATATCTGGGACTCCAGTCTTTGTTGGTGTGGTGACTGTGCAGGGTAAGGGTGACTTAGGGGTTCCAGGTGTGCTTATGGTGTGTGTAGAAGGGATAGGAGATATAGGGTTGGAGCCAATATCCGGTCCTCCTTCCAGACACCCAGGGATTTTACTGACTCCGTCTTTACTGCCAGATTTCTAAAACCCAAAAATGTCATAATAAACAGTTTCATAATAAACAGCTAAAATATTCAGTAGTTCTCAAAGACTGATATACCATAACCTAAAACTTTGGGAAAACATCCATTACACTAGAACAACTGGAAAGATGAAGTTGAGCTCTGAACTTTTACTTTTTTCTATAGTAAAGAAGAAAACCCATATATAAAATTCTGAGGTAAATTAGAAAGGGGGGACTAACAGGCTTAGATGCAGGTTTAGGCTTTTGCTGTAGGGCTTTTCTTGCTTTTGCAGCAGCAGCTTGAGCCTGGTGGATCCTCTCTGGATTGGAGAAAGAAAAAGAAAAGGCATTAAACATTTTTAACGGGATATGTTTGTTTTTGCATATTAAACATTTTATTAATATCAGTGATTTTAAATACAGAGAGGATATACCTCATTTAAGACGTTTTGCCGAACTACATGAAACTGCAATCATTAATTAAGAACATAGAAAGATAATGGAATAAAAATGTACAAAAATCATAATCTTTACACATTGTGGTTTGGAAAAAAATAAGATCCTTAAATTCATGACTCAAAAGGATCTTAACGGGTTAATTTAACCCGTTAATCTTATAAGGATCAGTTTTCAAACATCAATGGAGGATCAGTCGAAACCAATCGATCCTTATTAGCTGACTCAAATAAAAACTACCGGACAATAAATCTCAATACATTTGTAATAACTTAAAATGTGGAATGCTAAATCCTAAAATCAAACTGTGGTTGCATACCAAACTCTTCTTGACTGCGACTACGATGCAGATAAATCCATAGCTTCCGTCCAATGTCATATTTCACACAGGGGTCTTTCTCATAGTGGAGTCTATCCAGAGCCCCACTGACCACAGTGTTCACCTAAATGGCAAAGAGAGCATCTTACAAGTGTGACATTTCAGCAGGAAAACAAGTTCAAAGGCAGCATCTGTCTCTGGAAATTGGCTCTTGTACAATCAAAAAAATGGTCCGCAGACACACACACAAAAAAATTCTGCCACATTATTAATTAAAAACAGAAAGGAAAAAAAAACAAGAATTGAGAAACCTGAGCACTGGTGACATCAGGAGCAAGAAACTGTGAGTCTTTCAACAGTTCACAGATCTCTGCTCGTGTTCCTTCTCCATTGGGTAACCTGGCTGCTGCATCTCGGACTATGGAGGAAAAGATGGTGGAAGACAAAATCAAGTGATTGATTAGCTCTACACGCACTGAACTCTCCTTTGACAATGGAGTCAAAATTAAACTGTGTCTGACCGAGGGAGAGAATGGTCACGTATGGTGGTCGGTCCGAGCGGAGTAGTGTGTGTTCCCTGGCTTTGTTGAGAGACATCTCCTTATCAAACACCCCTTTAACAGGCCCCACCACTGACTCAAAGCCATGCATTCTAAAGGTGAACGCTTTATGTGGCTGGTTGTATCGCTGCTGTTCCTAGTAAACAAAGGAAAAACTTGTAAGACAGAACAAAATTCATTACAAGGCATAATATTAATAAGAAAAAATTATTCCACCAGCACAAACAAACCTGTATTTGGAAAACTTGTTTTTCATCTCCAGTACTGGGACGCACCACGTAATCAGTTGAACTGTTTGGTTAAATCCATTAGATAGTTAAAAACCATGACAGTATGGCAAGAAAGGCCTATTACCTTTTATCACAATATGCAGTTATTTTTGATGATGCATCTACCATTTAAAATACAAAAAAATTAAGTTTAATTCATATTTATTCAAGCGTCAACCCAATTGGTCCAACTGCCCAATTTAAAAGCTTCTTTCTTAGTAATGGCATCATATTTGTAAAAAACTATAAGAAACACTAAATCTTACACTCTTGGTGTGGGAGAAGTGATTTCCAACATATCCTCATTTTCTGTCTGTAGGGGAAAAAAAATCACTTTAAATGTTAACTTAATATACTGGTATAGTGCAGTGCAAACTATTGAGTCAGTGCTGAAACAAATACATCACCTTCACAATTAAGTCTCTGGAGTCCAGCCACAGCTGACAGAGTGCACTGATATCCTTCTCTGCATCCTCAGTGGGACCTAAAATGAGCGATCGACTTTATACTTCCAAGAATAAGATCTCAATATGTAGAACTGCATCGTCAGGAATGTGAATGGAGAAATCCCACTTACCAATCCACCTCCACTGCTGAGTTTCATCAGAAAACTCCACAAATGGAGAAAATCCACTTGGGAGTGCCATCATGCCATCTGGTTAATGACAGAGTGCGGGGAACACTCATAAGTAACAAGTAGTTGAAAATAATAGGGATTCAGAACAAATTTTGATAATTTAGATGTGATTGACATCTGCCACTTACCTTTAGTCTCTCCGGCAAGAAATTGCAATGCTTGAAGAACCAAGTCAGACCAACATGGGACAGCTGAAAACCACACATTGAGGGAACTGGCGGGCGAAGACTGCCATATTTGAACTTTATCCTCCAACTGAGGGGTCAAAATGAAGCTCATATAATATGTGTAGTCAGAACTGTGGTCAATGTTATGATATGTAAGACTCTGGACCATGTGAATACCGTTGAAGTACTAGAAAAGTTTTCGGCCCTTAAGATGTTCTCCAGCAGGCTGAAGTAACTGACTGCAATTTCCTCAACAATAACAGGGCTGCTCTGAGATTCCTCAACAATCCTGTAATAAGCATCAGTCTTAGCATTAAACACACAAACACATAACCATAAAATAATTTGTTTACATCGAACAAAACTCACTCCTCCTTGATGTTAGGAAGTGGTGTAGATGGTGTGTCTGGCAGGGAATTGATGATGTTTGTTGGCGGTGCCGATGAAGTATCTGAGGGTGTAAGAGTTTCACTGGGATCTTCAGACTCCACTTTTATCATCTTCATTCTTTTTTTCCTTCTCTCATCTTTCATTTTCTTCTTAGGCAAGGAAAGATCAAATAGTGCTGGAAGCAAAAAGGAAAGAAACACATTGACTTCATGCCATGAAGTCAAGAAAAACAACACTTAAGACTTGTCATATACTTTTACTCACGCATGGTCCCCTTCCGGCCAATATTTGTTCTCAAAAGTATATCTCCAAAGTGGATATCAGAGGTCATCAGGTCTGGATGGTCCTGGGGAGATCAATCCTTTGTTATTACATAATGTAACATAATAAAGCTTATACCATATCATTGCTTTTTTCCTTATCTTACTGGTTGTCGCTTTCTCTTCTCTCGATGGTTTTGCAGCATGACTTTCAAGTCCTGCTCACCTAGTTCTATTTTTTCTGTCAAGAAAAAATATCTTTGAAAATGATGCAATCAAATATTTGAGAAATCTGACCTCAGTACTGAAGAAATCACTGACCAGTAGTCTTCATGTCTTGGGTGGAGAGGCTGGGAAGAACTCTGAGGGACACGCTCGGTGATGGTGAGGAGGGTGATGGTGGTGCGGGAGTCCATAATAATAAGTCTACAATCATATGCAACAAATTAATGTTCAGATATATGATTTCATTGATCAATATTCTGATTTAAAAATATTTTATGTTTTTGTAATCTTAGCACTGCAAATTCATTTAGAATAGAAATTTAGAAATCTTCGTAGTGTGAAGAACATACTCACCATCATCATCGGAGGAAGCATTGCTGTCTCCACACTCTGTTTTCACCTCCTTTAATATCCGACTCAATCTTCTTCTTACCCTTGGCTCACGCATTTCAGCATGAGTGTTGGATAGTAACTTTCTTTTAGAAAAATTCATCCCATTTTGAACAGCAAACTCCAGCAGCTCCTATATGGATTAGATCTATTAAGGCTAACAGCGAGAGGCCATGTGACTTTTCATCAAAACTTTAACAAAATACCTTTCTGGAGACAAGGACCTGCTTCAGTAGTCTGTGGTAATACTGCTGGAGGGAGTACAACTTTTGTTTTCTCTGGGACTTCTCACAGAGTTGTCTGTACTTGACCACTTCAGGATTGAAGTATCCATCTGTGTTGTGATAACAAGAGCCATGTTGAAAAAGTCCCTCAAAAGTTGCTCTATGTGGAATAATTGAGTTGGTGGTGAATAAATAAACTAGGAAGCACCTCTGAATAGCTTTTGTGCAAGGTAAAGGGGATTTCCAAATTTAAAATTCTTGTTGTTGAAAAGGTCTCTGATGGTGTTGTCCTGCTCTGCACCATTGTTTTCAGGAAACTGTGGCAAAAACTGTCGTAGGTGCTGCTTCTGGGAATCGGTCAGTACTTCACTCCAGGTGTTTTCACTCATCACAGAGAAGAAAATGTCAGGCTGTTGTAAATAAATTAAGAATCAGATGGTGCATCATCTTCAATGTTGTGTAAACCAATAGATAACAAAAAAAGAGGCAGTTCATTATTTGCCAAGTAACTCACGTCCTCAAGTAGGTCCTCTGGGAGGTTAACTTTGCAGCTCCCGAGCATGCATTCCTCTGTCATTTGACAATCGTTTTCTTCCTTAGGTTCAAGAGGGTCTGTAAGCATGTGGGTGAGAGCCTCCATTCTTCTTCTTTGTGACAACCTTCACGTTTCTAACAGAAAAACACATGACCATAAAGTAACATTCGACATCATCTGCAGACTGATACCAATTGATGCGATTAGTTCCGGTTAATCGACTTGCAAACCTTTAAAGTAACCCACGATTTATAGCTTTTGGAGGGGTTTGGCAAGAACAACGACAAACATTGATAAACTCTAAACAATGTCAAAACAATATCCAAGTAATACAATGAAGTAGCCACGCTTAGCCAGCAAAGCTAGCAGCTAAATTAGCAAATAAAGCCGTTTAGGTCGTCTAGGTTACTGTTCCTACTGTTGACGCAGCGAAACTAGTTCTACACAATATTTTAACAAATATTTTTAGTAAGTTTATGTTGAATATATGTGTTTTTTCTAAGTTACTAATGCATCTTACCCCTCTTATTCTTAAATAAAGAGGGGATTATTTGACCGACGCACCATTTTCTTCCTCTTCTACAGAAATTGTGTGATTGATTCATTTGCCGCTTCGTGCACTCTGCTGCCCCAAACAGGAAAGTAAAGGGTACATCATCTCTAATATCATTAACATGCAAAATAGAAATACACGCACACCTTGAAATCTATTTTTTTTTAACATTTTAATTTAATCTTAATGTACTTTGTACTATCATCCATAAGGTAAGATAATGATTATTATTTAGTACGCCAAATGAAACACCATTGTTAACGCTAAGTAGTTGCATGGCTAACTTCGTAACAAAATGAGTGCTTATGTTCTTTAAATGTATCTGCCCGTTTTCTATATTGTTAACTGAACGTACATGTCAGTGCCTGTGTGCGTGAATAAACGCCAGGTTAACATAAGGTTAAAGTTCAGAAAAGCTGTCAACACGTTTGCATTAGTTCAGATCAGAGGCCCCCGCTAGTTTTGCGAATGTCGATTTGTACTTGTGGATTAACAATAAATGATATCATTGGCGAACGTGAAAAAACTTAAAAGCAAAACTGCGAAAATAAGCGGATTAATGAAACCAATTAAAAGATGCAACATTTTAGTGGGCAAAATGATTAAGTGGGAAATTTAATAATTCATTAATTCTATCCACGGAATTTTGAGGAAATGTGTCTTGGTCATACTTCTGAATGTGACCGACCAAACAACTTTAAATTGGCCTTAAGTTCAAATGTGAAATAATCAAATTAACCTATTATGAGTTGCATGTTTTTCATGGCACCTACAAAGCTCGTGGGAAATCTGATTATATGAAGCAGCTTTTGCTTGTTAAGAATTACAGAACTATGTATGGACCCACATGCAGCCCATAATGATTCTGTCGCCACAGGGACCACATTGTCTTTGACAAATGTTGCATATCATTCAGATGTATTCATGGTTGCAGTCTTTTCATCAAAGATTTTTAATCGAGCACTCCCTTAACCCTGCCTATCCATTTTGCATGTAGAGTGTTGGACCCTGCATTGTTAGGAGTTTTTGTGTTGTGACATGACTGGCATTTATGGTATTTTCTCTTGAGGCCAATTAACTAGTCCAGCTGGGTATCTGATGACTGGAGGGACATATATGCTGATGGCTTGGATCTTATTTCTATCGCTGAGTTGGTGTCTCAACACCTGTCTTATACTCCGGAGGTATTTGGCTGTGGTTGACCTCCTTGCTTCCGTCACTTACTAGTGGTGCATTCATCAGACTTTTTGCCTCCACCAAGTCCCAACAGTCCCTCATAATTAATTTATACCGTTACATTAATTCCATCAACCCATTTTTTATATTACAATGTTTGTTCTCAAGGCCTCATCAATGTGTAAGAAAAAATAATCATGGATACACAACTTTATCAGGATTTAATCCCAAATTCAGTGGTTACTTCTCTGGGGCAAATGTGCACCGAGTCTAAAAAAATAAATGTTATTAACTTAATCAATAATCACTAAAAATGAGAAAAAGCCCTATCTTGCTGTTATAGGAAGTGAAAACAATAATGGGCTCTTAAACCCTTTTTCCAGATCCACTCCAAAATGTTATGGTGTCTTCCTTGAAGTGTTCTTCACCCTTCTACCCAGGTTAACCAAAATCCATCTGGTGGTTTATTTGTAACATAATATTGGGAAGAGGGCTTAATGTCACAGTTAAAGTAAACAAGATAACTGGCTCCTTTAGTCCTCCACCTAGTTTCATTAAATTGCGTCAAGTAGTTTGTCTGTAAATTCCTTTAACGGACTAACCAACATATGAATATCCTTGGCGGATTAAAAATAAGATGAATAGAAAATGATACATTTCGTACTTGTAAGATCAAAGTTTTAAAGTAATTGATTTAAAACAAGAATGCTCCTGTTAAGATCTGGCATAATGATTATCGGTTGCCCATTGAATATCATTCCCTACATTCAAAAACTTGGATAAGATCTCATCTCACCTATGAGAAGCATAAATGTGCTATACTGAGAACACTTCATCCCAGTGAATATGAACCCTTAATCCTGGGTCTAAATATTCACTGAAGCAAATCAAGGTTCAAGTGCAGGGTATTTCTGCACATTTAAATGCAGTCATAGGGGAATAGTAAGTCTATCTAACAATGTCCTCTTAATCACCTTTTTTAATTCTCTAGGTATAGTTTAATATTTTCTTGAATTGTTTATAATTTAGTAAATAGCAGGGAACAAACTGTGGTAAACATACCGTAACCTAGAGCCACTTAAATCAACGGTCTAGCTTTTTCAGCTTGCTCCACCTCTTTATGATGTTGTAATGAACAGGAATACCATAGCCAGTGAGGAACTGGACTCACCGTGCCCTTCAGAAGCCTTCACCCACATTTGTCTCCTGTGGTGGGCATTTATTCTAACAGAACTGAGAGACAGACATTTTTCCACTTTTCTCAAAGTTTTGATTTTTAATGCCTTTGGAGGATGGCAGAAGGTGCAGATGGAGAGGAAGAGATTCAGTTCCTACGAACAGTAAGTGATGCTGCCGGTCTCCTTTTGAGTAGTTTACAAACATTGTGAATATATTCAGTTACAACGGACAACAATTAGCCTTTTGCATATTGAATTGTTGCTTCACACTAGATCATAGGCAGAAATTGTGCTGGGATAGTTTCTTTACATAAGCAAATTACAGATTGACAAAGACAGGTGGCATTTTCTGTCAGCATTGTTATCTATTTATATCATCCCAAGTACCGGCCATATCATTGATTTGTCAGAAAGAAGAAAACATCTGATGCTGGTTAATACAACCTGATTAATTAATGGCAAATGCTGGAAGTAATAATAGTGAATACCACAGAGAACTGTTAAACTCACTAGTACCATGCCTAGAGGTTTGATGGAAATGGGGATGTTTGTTTGCTTGTTTACTTGGTTTTTCATGGAGGATTTACAGCGGAATAATGCTAATATGGTTGTAAAGCCTAATCAAACATGACAGAAAACCAAAAGTCCCCGAAAAAACGCCTGATGATGTAGTTTGACCCTTCTCATTTTTAATTTTTCCTTGCTTATGTTTTTGTTTTATTTAACATCTTTTGTTTATGAAGAATGGAAATAGGAATAATCAATGTGCTCTGGCAAGTGCCCCATAATTTGTAATAAGAATCTCTGTTATCTAGCCTTTTATAAACATCCAGCTCAACCTACATTTGGAACAAAAATAATTCAACAGTTTGCAGTGTTCTCAACCTTTTCTTAATTTTTTATTACTCAGGGAACTTCTTATTTGTCTTAACACATCCAACTTAATGTGTGTTTTTTTTTTGTCATTCAATTTGTACACTGCTTTCTGTTTGGGCACGGAAAACCTACACATACACATAAACCTACTGCAGAATCCAGAGCATTTATAATAGATGTTATTTGAAGAGGCTTGTGTTACAATGCCATTCTTAAACTTGTTTTCATTTACTTGCTTTATGTTCTTATGTTTCAGTACTATTGAATATGCATATCAAATAATTTAAATATGAATAATTGATGAATAAATGATAACCTCATCACTATTTTTGATATAATGTTATCGTATGAAATAAGGTTGGTCCCTCATGGTGTCATAATTCTTTGTTGTAAAATGTGTTATAAATGATTTCTGTCACTATTACTCACCACTGAGCTATCAGAGTTCTTGTCAGTAATTTGGTGATGAAGCCTTGCAGAATGGCAGTCTGGACTCGCGAGCAGACTTCCATATGTAACATCTCTATTTGGATAGAAAGCGCTGACGTACTCGACTATCGTAGACGCTTCAATATGAGTAACGCGAGATACTCCTGGTAACTCTAATCTGGATATAAGTGTAATAGGGATGCTGAATATCTGTTGACTCCATAATAAATATAACTAATTATAAGTTGAACATCCTAAAACACGGCTGCTGTCTTTATGTGTAAAGCAACATTGACTTAATATTGTGATTATACTCAAATTCAAATGCTCTCTTTGCATATTTAATTTAACAGTTACTTTAAAATCCCACACACTTGTCCATTCTGTCATGTCTGGAAGTAAAGTATGTCAACAATGTGTCATAAAGCTATTGTCAGTCTGTGGCTGTTCACCCTGAACTCAGCTGAGGTCTATATATACTGTGTGAGGATTAGCGACCGCAGAACTTGGCCCATTTCAGCACCTGCTTACTTCAGTCCATGTGGAAACTTCAGTACTGACGCACTACTAGCAGCGATTATTATCACAAAGCTGATTTCAAAACATTAGATTTCTGTTGTACTTGATTCTACATCGCGTAGCGTCTAGCTTCATTATGTAATGTTGGCTCATATCCTGTTGGCCTGTTGGGGTGTCATGGGAACAGAACACGGCAGAAGATTAATATTTCTCTCTCTGCTATTCTATGAGTCTCAATTTGTATCTTAGTCTCATATATTTAGATCCAGTGTCTTTAAGATGCTAACACTGTCCGATGAGTTTTTTCTCCTTGTTAAAGATTAGCTTTGACTGTGACTGCTGTGTAGGACAGATGTGTCAGCAGTTTTCTGTCAACCTTTCAACACTGCAAATAAAGAAACTTACCCAGCCTCTTTACAAAGCTCATATTTAACTCTATTTTATAGCAACACAAAAACATTGAGTTGTAGAATTGAGGCTCAACTAATTGTGCTGAACTTTACACTCAAACTGAAGAGAAGACTCAAACTGGGTGTTTGAAAATCCCTTTCCCCAGCAAGTGCTCTAATTACATTATCAAGTCAGTGGAATGTGAGACATTTTTTCCCTGGCCATCAAATCCCAAATATCTGTTGCTTTCCAGAATGGGATGTGTGAACAGCAGGTGCAGGGGCTTGAAATAGAGAGCTGGGCCTGGGGGTGGAGTTATGGTGTGTCCTGGAGCCAGAGAGGCAAGGAGACTAGAGCTGGGCCAATGACAGACAGAGAGAAATACATGAACGGGAAACAAACAGGTGAAGGTTAGGAAAAGTTGTGTGAGGAAACAGCTGTTTTGCTGAGCAATCATATCATATCCCACTATTCCTCAACGATGTTAAATGTGTAAAAGAAATTGGTTAGCTTATAATGTAGCTGTTTAATGTTGCCCAACCCCCCCCCCCCCCACACACACACACACACACACACACACATACACACACTCACACTTACACACACACACACACACATCAAAGACTGATTACTGGTCTCTGAGCTTTATGAGGCTCAATAATAAAACTTTCCTTAGACAATCTTTGTTGCACACAAATTCCTCTTCATCTGTTTCCATATTTTCCAGCACAATTTCCAATGAATAGTCAGCCTTCTTCACTTTAGGTTTGCCTTTTTCTTTGCAGGACGATCATGTGGTACTACAGTGCACTGCATCTATTCTTAAGGAACAGATCAAGCTGTGTCTGTCATGTGAGGGATTCGGGAATCGTTTGTGTTTCCTTGAGACCACCTCAAATGCGCAGGTGAAAAGACGTATTGCCTAATTCCGCATACCCAATCTCATAAGATCTGTAATTGCTTATTTGCGTTAGTTTTGACTCTTTGTCCCGTGTTTCAGAATGTCCCTCCAGACCTTGCTATCTGCTGCTTCATTTTGGAGCAGTCTCTGTCTGTGCGGGCATTACAGGAGATGCTGTCCAACACCTCTGTGGACGAGGTAAAACACTCATGGGTTTGGCTAAAAGTGTCTTTTACTATTGTCGCAATAATCAATTACAACTCATTTTGTTCCTTCTCTGACTTGACGCCTCCTGCTCCTTTGATCTTTCAACTGACGACACAGGCTGTTGATCTGGATAAATGGGTATGTTTGCTCATTACCCGTCACAGCCTTTAACTTTCCAGCATTGACTCATGTCACATTTCTTAAACTGCACTTCAAGCTTCTTTTCTGTTTCCATTTTTAACATCTATTGAATAAATAATAAAATTAGACCACCAACATGGAAAAAGAACAAGAACATGACAAATTTTTATCAGTACCGGTCGTATTTGTATTATCTGTAGTTCTACACAGAAATTAATTTTTTTTACTTTGTTTCCATTAAAAGTTCTGGTATGATTTGTTTGAGATAGTTTATTTATCGTCTGTTACGTCTTTCTCAGTTTAACAATCGGGGACATTGCAGTTTTTATTCTTAGTGTTGCACATAGCAGGACCGTAAAGGCTTATCCTAATGTTATACAATAGCCTTTTGTTTAATTCTTTTCACATTTAACTCACCGTACCTCCGTCTTCCAGTCGTCTCAAGGTGGGGGTCACCGAACACTGCTGTACGGACATGCCATCCTGCTGAAACACACTCACTCCAGCATGGTGAGCACGTTGAAGGCTGTTAATTGTCTGAGAAGAATTGACTTCAGATTGTTAGGAGAATTCCTGCTTTGTTGAGAAGATGGGATAGATAGCCCTCTTATTGTTCTGGGTGCATCAGACTTCATGACGTCGACCTGTTCTTCCTCTCTTTATGTGGCAGTACTTAAGCTGTTTAACTACTTCACGCTCACTGACAGACAAGTTGGCTTTTGATGTGGGCTTGCAGGAAGACTCAACAGGTGAATTCTTACTTCCCGGCACATTATGTCCCACCCTAGCCAATGAAGATACTTTCATTATAAATTTACCGGTTTCTCACAGGGGAGGCTTGCTGGTGGACCATTCATCCGGCCTCGAAGCAAAGGTCTGAGGGCGAGAAGGTTAGGGTGGGAGATGACCTCATCCTTGTCAGTGTTTCTTCAGAGCGATACCTGGTAACCATGATTTTATTTACTAGCTGAGAACTTGATGTCAGTTTGTCTTGCCATTGTTACCACCTTCACATTTTTTTTTTTCAAGCATCTGTCCTACGCAAGTGGAGACTTAATGGTGGATGCCTCCTTCATGCAAACGTTGTGGACCATGACTCCGGTGATGTCTGGATGTGAACTAGCTGAAGGTCTGTAATTTTGTCTTTGCTTCAAATCAGACTGGTTTGTCCATACATTTGCTCATTGCCTCTAATATGACTTGGATCCTTTAGGTTTTCTGACTGGAGGGTATGTGCTCAGGCTGTTTCATGGTCACATGGACGAGTGTTTGGCAATACCCGCAGCTGACCAAGGAGATGACCAGCGCAGGTGACCTTTCAAATATTAAAAAGTTATCCCAATAAATTACACTTTATATCAGTCTCTACCATACTTTCATAGCAAACTATATGGTTTTTCAGTACAATCCATACATTACAAAACATATTGTGAATGATTCATGATAATGCAAAAGCTGAATTGAAAGCTTTTACACAACGAACAAAAAGTAAAAAAAAAAATTAGACAGCCCAATCTCCATATTTATACTGAGTTAGACTTTTTGGCAACATTGCTTGTATTTACCAGCAGATACAATAATAGATCATATAATCAATTCAAATTAGAAAAGTTTCGTCTGTAAGTTTATTTTTTTATTGTCTCTTGACATAAACTGAAACTATTTGCTGCTTGGAACCTTAAACATCCTGATCCATGAAGCACATTATTAATTGGGATGTTTCAGAGTGGCTCATTATGAAGGAGGCGCTGTGTGCAGTCATGCTCGTTCCTTGTGGAGGCTTGAGCCACTACGTATCGCGTGAGTGTCATGACTCAATGCATGTGATAAAATGCTTATTAAAACCATTCCCTTTCTGAGACTTTACAATATAGCAATACTCATTCCTTTTTGCTTATCGGTAGTTGGAGTGGAGGTCACATTAAGTGGGTACAGTCGTTTCGGATACGCCACATAACAACAGGCAGATACCTTTGTCTAGACGAAGAGAAGGGGCTGCTGTTGGTGGATGCAGAGAAGGCAAATTCCAAGATGTCGGCCTTCAGCTTCAGAATTTCAAAGGTCATTGTCGTGCAGTGTCAGCTGAAGCTGCTTTCTGCTTGTTTTTTTCCATTATGCAGTTAAGAGATTTTTACCTGCATTTATGAAGAGACAAATTTCTTTTAAAATACAGGAGAAAATTGAAGTGACGCAGAAGCGAGATGTTGAAGGCATGGGAGCGCCTGAGATTAAGTATGGAGAGTCCATGTGCTTCGTACAACATGTGTCATCCGGCCTCTGGCTTACATATGCTGCTGTTGATGCCAAATCTGCCCGTTTAGGTCCCCTAAAGAGAAAGGTAAAGTCAAATCATAGGTCAGGATGGTAAATAAAATGCAAAATCATCAAGAGTACTGGAGGAACAAAAACAACTGAAGCACAATGCAGTAAGCTTGCACTTGTATATGTGAGTGTCGAACATATAGTCCCTGTGTTTGATTCTTAGGCAATTCTCCATAAAGAAGGTCACATGGATGATGCTCTCACAGTGGCTCGGTCTCAGACTGAAGAGTCCCAAGCTGCCAGAATGATTTACAGCACTACAGGCCTCTTCAACCAGTTCATCAAGTACAACCGCTTAAATTATATTTCAGTCAAATTCTTTCTAATGGATCAGACAAATTTGTTTTTATATTCTTTTAATGAACTTGTCACGTCATCAGAGGTTTAGATGCATTGAGTGGGAAAAACAAGTCTGGCAATCCCCCATCTCTGCCCATGGACGCCGTGGTGCTCTCACTGCAGGATCTCATTTTCTACTTCCGACCCCCCGATGAGGAGCTGGAACACGAGGACAAACAGTTCAAGCTCCGTTCCCTCAAAAACAGACAAAACCTCTTCCAGGAAGAGGTTGGTCCCTCTTCTGAGGATTGAATATTCATGACAAGTGTAAAGCAGATGCATGTTTGATTCCAAAGTGTGTTTGGTATATTTTGCTTCTATTTAAACTCAATCGTGCGCTTTTGAATTTTTTGCTAACAGGGAATGATCACTCTTGTTCTGGACTGTGTGGATCGGCTGAATGTCTACAACACAGCAGCTCATTTCTCAGAGTATGCTGGGGAAGAAGCAGCAGAGTCATGGAAGGAGATAGTAAATTTACTGTATGAATTACTAGGTATGCTCTTCTTGTGACATGTTCTCTGCAGTCAAAGTGATTCTATTAGTTATTAATGCTTACCATACACAACCATCAGGCGGAAAAAATATTCTCAGTTTGAACTAATGTCTTAGTCTTTTCGTCCTTTTTTTTCTTTTGTGAAGCTTCTTTGATCAGAGGAAATCGTGCCAACTGTGCCCTGTTCTGCGATAACCTTGATTGGCTGGTCAGTAAATTGGATCGTTTGGAGGCTTCTTCAGGTATTTAATATATGTGCGGGTTCATTTCAATATTCGACTTAGCCTTTGATTCTTGATTGTTTTGATGAATTTGAATAATTACAAACAGCATACACAGATGTCTCTGTCTCGTAATAACTAAGACATCTGTCGATCAATAAGTATTTGAAGCCTGTAATGATTTTTAAAGACTTTTGAAGATTTTTTACATATCGCATTCTGCTTTCCCACCTTGCCCTAAAGGCAATGCACTGCTATAGTAACTGTCATGTATTTATATATTTTCACGTACTTATGACAGGGATCCTTGAGGTATTGTATTGTGTCCTGATTGAGAGTCCGGAGGTCCTGAATATCATCCAGGAGAATCATATCAAATCAATCATCTCTCTTCTGGATAAACATGGACGTAATCATAAGGTCAGGAACATCCAACAAGGTTTGCCCGTTAGAAGCCACTGAACTGATCTTTATAGATTTATAGCTTTTAATTTTTTTTTTATCAGGTCCTGGATGTACTCTGCTCTCTGTGTGTGTGTAATGGGGTGGCTGTAAGGTCAAACCAGAATCTCATCACAGAGAATCTGCTTCCAGGTCGGGACCTCCTACTTCAAACCAACATTATCAATTATGTAACCAGGTGGGTAAGTTTATAATGACACACTGAAGTACTTTGTGCTGTTCATTCTTAACTCATGCCAGCTCTCATAACATCTGCTCAGAGTTTGGGTTTGGTTCTGTAATCCTGCTGCAGCATGAGACCCAACATTTTCCTTGGGACTTGTGAGGGATCCACACAGTATAAGAAGTGGTACTTTGAGGTGATGGTGGACCATGTGGAGCCATTCCTTACAGCTCAGCCATTTCACCTGCGTGTGGGTTGGGCTCTGACGGAGGGCTACAGTCCTTACCCAGGTGGAGGGGAAGGCTGGGGGGGCAATGGGGTCGGGGATGACCTCTACTCTTACAGTTTTGATGGACTTCACCTTTGGTCAGGTAAGGTAAACGTGACTTATAAGTGAAACCTAAAAAGATTCATATTGCAAGAACACATTCGTGTCTCAACTAAAGAGTTCAAGTTTATTGAAAATTGTGAAGTCATTGTCTCAATGTGTCCACAGGGCGTGTCCCACGACATGTCGCCTCACCGAATCCGCACATCTTGGCAGCAGAAGACGTGGTCAGCTGCTGTTTGGATCTGAGTGTGCCCAGTATTTCTTTCCGCATCAATGGCCATCCTGTTCAGGGCATGTTCGAGAACTTCAACTTGGACGGCCTGTTTTTCCCTGTCGTCAGCTTCTCTGCAGGCATTACGTAGGACATTTTAAATCCTAGTTTTATATTTTTAAGTGTGATTTAAAACATTTTAAGTAGCAGTGACATGCGAGACTAATGTCATTTTTCCACTCCAACTACAAGTTTAAGATTTCTTCTCGGAGGGCGTCATGGGGATTTCAAGTTCCTCCCACCCCCAGGCTATGCTCCGTGCTATGAGGCAGTGCTGCCCAGGGACCGCTTGAAGATTGAGCCCATCAAGGAGTATAAGCACGATTTTGATGG
This sequence comes from Lophius americanus, assembly GCA_037951165.1. Lineage (NCBI taxonomy): Eukaryota > Metazoa > Chordata > Actinopteri > Lophiiformes > Lophiidae > Lophius > Lophius americanus. Next base: position 3,695,298 of record JBBDHG010000061.1, read on the forward strand.
CGTTCGCAACCTTTTGGGCCCAACCCAGTCCCTCTCACATACAGCTTTCACTCCTTGCCCAGTGGACACTATACAAGTAACGTCAGATTCTTTATCCTCTTTTCCTTTGACATCTTTTCTGCTGCACTGAAATCTATTATTCTTTCAGATTGTGCTTCCTCCTCATCTGGAGCGCATTCGAGAGAAACTTGCAGAAAATAGCCATGAGCTATGGGCGGTCACTCGCATCGAACAAGGGTGGACCTTCGGACCAGTGAGTGCTTTCAACATTGACCATCTTTCTCATATGTTTTGGTGCTGTGGACAGAAGTAATTTCCTTAAAAAATATTTTCTTTTTAAAGTTTCGTGATGACAACAAGAAGCTGCACCCTTGCCTGGTAGATTTCCAGAGTCTGCCTGAACCAGAGAAGAACTACAATTTAGCAATGTCCGGAGAGACACTCAAGTATGTCAGTGCCTTCACTTGGTTATCAGACCTGTACTTTTCCTCTGTGGCTGAGTTTTCTAATACTTCACGTGATTCTTTTCAAAGGACTTTGCTAGCCCTAGGCTGTCATGTGGGAATGGGAGATGAAAAAGCAGAGGAGAATCTGAAAAGGAACAAGCTCCCCAAAACGTAAGCTGCAAATGTAGTAATTAATTTTTATTCCTTTTATGAAACTTCCATTCTTTTGTTGTGTACAGTATATTGATGTTGACCTTATGAAGGCTCTCCAAGAATATTTCTGCTTACAAAACATTGTTGGTCAGTTACATGCAGAGTAACGGATACAAGCCAGCCCCTCTAGACCTCAGCTATGTTAAGCTGACCCCTAATCAGAACACACTTGTTGAAAGACTGGCAGAAAACGGACACAATGTGTGGGCTAGAGACCGGGTACGCCAGGGCTGGACATACAGTATTGTGCAGGTACTACCATTTTAAGGAGAGGTCCAATAATGATGTTTTCTAGATACTTTCATCAGTTCAAAGCTGTATTTAAGTTTGTTTTTAAAGTTTATCCTTTTTTTCTTGTTTAGGACATAATGAACAAGCGAAATCCACGCCTGGTTCCTTACAATTTACTGGATGAAAAGACTAAGAAGACCAACAGAGATACAGTTTGCTCAGCAGTTCGCACTCTCATCGGATATGGTTATAACATAGAACCACCTGATCAGGAGAGCAGTAAGTTTGCACTGCTATCTCTAAGAAGAATGGGATGAGTATTTACTTATAGTCATATCTATTCTGACAAAATGAATTACTAAGGATTCGGCTGTATGTGGAATCTACAGTACAGGCTCTTATATTAAGAGTTCACTATTGTGCTTGTGTGAATGTAGGTGGAGATGGACCAGGCAGCATCCGTGGAGATAAAATCAGGGTGTTTAGAGCAGAGAAATCTTATGGCGTCATACAGGGGAAGTGGTACTTTGAATTTGAAGCCGTGACGGTTGGGGAGATGAGAGTGGGCTGGGCCAGGCCTAGTGTTCGTGCAGACACTGAACTTGGTGCAGATGATTTGGCCTACGTCTTCAATGGCTTCAAGGTTGGAGTGAGACAAAGTTTATTTGCTTGTGAAGGATTCCAATCAGTAACCTTGGATCTTTTCTTTTTCAGGCACAACGATGGCATGTGGGAAATGAGCCATTTGGTCGTCAGTGGCAGTCTGGTGATGTGGTTGGTTGTATGATTGACCTCACAGAGAATAACATAATGTTTACACTCAATGGAGAAATGTTGATCAGTGACTCAGGCTCAGAGATGGCCTTTAAAGATATTGAAATAGGAGAGGGTAAGTACAGTAATGGTTGATGTTGAGTGAAGTTCTCATGAAGAGACAATGGGTATTTGCACATGTGGATTAATCGATTCACCAAATATCTCTACCCTAGGCTTCTTACCTGTGTGCAGTTTGGGCCTGTCCCAGGTTGGTAGGATCAACTTGGGTCAAAATGTCAGCAGTCTCCGTTATTTTACCATCTGTGGGCTGCAGGAGGGATTTGAGCCCTTTGCTATCAACATGAAAAGGGATATTACCATGTGGTTCAGCAAGAGCCTTCCCCAGTTCATCAGTGTGCCTCCGGATCATGCTCACGTGGAGGTATTGTGCATTGGCTTCCACTTATAAATAAAGGTTCAGTGTTTAGGATTTAGAGACAGAAATATATGTTATAATTAGCAGTAATTTAATATAGTATTCATGATTATTAAATTAATAATGTCCTCCATGTTGCACTGATTTCTTTTCACAGCAGTAGTCCCCAACATAAAAACCAAACACTGACTCTAGAAACGTTGTTTCACATTTCTCACCCATCTATCAGACATTGCAGAAAAGAGTGAGAGGGGATGTTTACTTGGTTACAGTCTGCAACCTCAACTCTAGAAGCCACTTAATCCTGCACATTGGACTTTCATTCATTCATTATCTGTAACCGCTTATCCTGTTCAGGGCTGGAGCCTATCCCACGCAACGGACTTTTAATCTTTTCCATTAATGCTCTAGGTATGTCGGGTTGATGGGACAGTGGAAACTCCCCCTTGTATCAAAGTGACCCACAAGACATTTGGATCGCAGAATACCAACACAGATCTGCTGTTCTGCAGGCTCAGCATGCCGATTGAGTTTCATGACACATTTAAAGTCCCTGCAGGGACCACCCTTCTCACCCGTGCCCTAACCATCCCTGAGGATGAGGTAATGGAAGTGGACCCAGACTCTGACTTTGAAATACTCAAGAAGTCAGCAAGTCGCAAAGAGCAGGATGAAGACAAGAAAGAACCCTCTGTGCCCAAAGAGATACCGGCTGTCAAAAATGGGGAGAACGAGAAAGACGTTTCAACAGAGAAAAGCAAGAAGAAAGGGTGTGTGAAGTGTCATACTGACCGACTTCAACACGGGTTTATGGGTGAAAAGATACATCTCGGAAACTGTTTACGTTTGCAAATATAGCTGGTGATTAATGTTGTCATTTACAGATTCCTTTTCAAGGCTAAGAAGGCTGCATTGATAACTCCACCCCCTGTTGTTCCCACCATGCCCCGCTTAGTAGAAGATGTTGTGCCAGATGACAGGGATGATGTGGACATCATCCTCAACACCACTACAGTATGGCTATGAATTATATTAATATGGTTATAATCAAAACTACACGCAATATGTACTCATTTTTATTGCATATTATATTCATTCACAAGGTGTGGGATAACTTACACTTAAACTGGACTTGTGTCTATATTCCATGCTTTTCTTTTCTTTACCAGTACTATTATTCTGTGCGAGTGTTTGCGGGTCAGGAGCCTGGTGGCGTATGGGTGGGCTGGATCACACCTGACTATCACCAGTATGACCCTCATTTTGACATGAACAAAGTGAAAAATGTTACAGTTACTGTGGGTGATGATAAAGGCAACATTCATGACAGGTATGTTACTCATCCAGACAGGAATAGTTTGTTTTCAATTAAAATGCAAAACATGCATTAAATAAGTTTTTTTTTCTTCTCTGACTCAGTATAAAACGCAGTAACTGCTACATGGTGTGGGGAGGGGAGTTCAGCAGCTCCCAGCAGACCCGGGTCAGTCAAGAAGATTTTGTGATTGGCTGCCTTGTTGATTTGGACACGGGTCTCATGACTTTCACTGCTAATGGAAAAGAGATCAACACATTTTACCAGGTAAGACACGTTTCAATCTTGTATTTTTAAAATCACTCATTATGTCCAGGTTAAATCAGTCATGTCATCTATTCTTTATTCAGGTGGAGCCCAACACAAAACTGTTCCCAGCAGTCTTTGTACTTCCTTCCAGCCAGAATATGATTCAGTTCGAACTGGGAAAGCTTAAGGTCAGTAAAAAATTATCATTCGCATAGTTTTGCATTAATCATTTTGTTAGGCAACTGTCTTCTGCAACTCATCATTTGATTTGTTTTATTTGTTTGTTTAGAACATCATGCCCATCTCAGCTGCCATGTTCCGGAGTGAACGCAAGAACCCTGTCCCCCAGTGCCCTCCTAGATTGGATATCCAGATGCTAACCCCAGTTATCTGGAGCCGAATGCCCAACCACTTCCTTACTCCAGAAACAGGCCGTCTTAGTGAGAGGCTGGGCTGGTCGGTGCAGTGTCAAGAGCCGCTTACCATGATGGCCCTTCACATACCCGAGGAGAATAGGTCAGATCTGCTTCACTCTCCATTTATCTTTTTAATCGTTACAAGTTACTTATAGGATTTTTTTGAACTCATCCATTAGGTGTATAGACATCCTGGAGCTATCTGAACGTATGGACTTGCTGAAGTTCCACCATCACACTTTGAAGCTTTATGGTTCAGTGTGTGCTCTGGGAAACAATCGTGTGGCACATGCTTTGTGCAGCCATGTGGATGAATCCCAGCTGTTTTATGCCATAGAGAACACCTACCTACCTGGACCAATGAGGAGTGGATTCTATGACCTGCTCATCAGCATGCACCTGGAGTCTGCCAAGAGGGGTCGACTGGGAACTAACAAGGAATTTATTATTCCAATGACAGACGAAACTCGCAGTATCACTCTGTACACTGATAAATCTCATGCTTTACCAGGCGTCGGCCTTACCACATGTCTCCGTCCCAAACTCCATTTCTCCTCTGTTGGATTTGTGGGAGCAGATCAGAACATTTACACACTTAGTCCTGTCATCCCTTTACAGGTGAGGTTGAACAGCTTTGATATTTTTAGGTAATTTTCAGTCACTAATAATCATATACTTGCTTGTGCTTGTAGGTGCTAAAGTCCAAGGCTCTGAACATGCTGACTGAGGCTGTGCAAGATGGAGTTCAGGCCATGAGAGATCCTGTTGGAGGCAGCGTTGAATTCCATTTTGTTCCCATCCTGAAGCTCATCAGTACCCTCCTCATTATGGGCGTGTTTGATGATGAAGACGTCACACACATTTTAAAGTTGCTCGAGCCCACAGTTTTCAGTGGCAAGAAAACCGAGGATGCTGCTGACCAGAGTGCTAACTTGAAGGAGGAGAAGGAACAAAAAGCAAGTCTAAAAGCAGGAGCTGTGAATGAAGAAGCGCAGCAAGCTGTTGGAGAAGAAGAAGAAGAAGAATATGAGGATGATGGTTTGGGCGAGGAAGAGGAGGAAGAATCTGAGGAAGAGGAAGAATTAGAGGACACAGAAGCTATCTTAGCGCAGGTAGTAACTGTGGATGAGACCGAAAAAGGTAATGGGGAGAAAGGTTCACAGGAAACGGAGAAAGAGAAACCTGGAGACACAGGTGGAGAGAATATAGAAGAACGCTTAGAGCAAGGTCTTTTCCAGATGAAGCTACCAGAGTCTGTAAAACTGCAGGTATGCACAGGCCTTAAGGAACATTCAAAAAAACATTAGATCCAGTGATACGCTTAATAAAGTTTGAGTAATTCACCCTGTGTTTGCCCTTTAGATGTGTACTTTACTTCAGTACTTCTGTGACTGTGAGCTACGTCACAGAGTGGAGGCTATCATTGCCTTCTCCGACCAGTTTGTCAGCCAGATACAGTCTAACCAGAGGCAGCGGTACAACGAACTTATGCTGGCCTTCACCATGAGTGCAGCTGAGACTGCCCGCAAGACCCGCGAATTTCGCTCCCCACCACAGGAGCAGGTAAACCCATTAAAATAAAATTTCCAAAGCTTTGGCTAGGCATTTTATCTTTTGTAGATTAAAATAAAACAATTATTCTTGCTGTTGTGTAGGTCAACATGCTCATGAACTTCAAGAACTGTACAGAGGATGAGGATTGTCCTGTTCCTGAGGATGTTCGTGAGTCTATGCTGACTTTCCACAATGGTCTGCTAGTCCACTGTGGTAAGTCTTTGACTGCAACATAAAGTCCGCTGACAAAAGCATTTCAATTTATTAACACTGCTGAGGGCAGCTCTTGGCAAAAGTTGCAGTATCTGAATTCACACTTGACTTTCAGGTGTTCATATTGACGAAGAAGAGCAAGAGGAAGAAGTGGATAATTCTGTCCGCGGACGACTGGTCCGACTGCTGGAAAAAGTGAAAAAATTCCGAGAGAAGAAGCTGGAGTTGGATCCTGAGCCACAGGAAGATAAGAAACCAAGTAAGCCTATCATCACTCTTATGTCACCTTGAACTGCAATGAAAATGTCTTTTGCATGTCAAGTTATTTACAGACGGAAATTCTCTTATTTAAGACAAATAATATCAGGATACGTATTCGCTCTAATTTCAATATGAAATCCATAACCCATTAGGACTACCTGCCACAGATTACATAACTCATACATAACATGTTATTTGTTTGGGGGAAAAAAAGTCACAGATGTGGTGGTACTTATTGGTCATTTGTCTGTCACAATCTTTGTCTACAACTTGGACTATTCTAGTGATGTGGTTTCTATTTTTATTAAAATAAAACCTCTGAGCAACAGTCTTGAAAATTTATAATTATTTTAATGCTGTGCATACTATCCTTTGTACCATTCTCCAACTATCTTTACTCTGTTCCCCAGGCACATTGCAGGAACTGATTTCCCATACTATGATCCACTGGGCCCAGGAGTCATTTATCCAGAACCCTGAGCTAGTGCGTATGATGTTCAGTCTACTTCACAGGCAGTATGACGGACTGGGTGAGCTCATGCGTGCCCTTCCTAAAGCCTACACCATCAATGCAGTGTCCATTAACGACACCATGGACCTACTGGAGTGCTTGGGCCAGATCCGCTCACTCCTAATCGTCCAGATGGGTCCAGAAGAGGAGAGGCTTATGATTCAAAGTATTGGGTATATATTAATTCTCATTCGTTCTCTCCTTGAAGTCACTTTGTTTCAGATTTGCCTGTGTCAGAAACTGTATGTCAGCAAAGAACATTTTGTCTTCCTTAGGAACATCATGAGTAACAAAGTTTTCTATCAGCATCCCAACTTGATGCGAGCGCTGGGCATGCATGAAACTGTCATGGAGGTCATGGTCAATGTACTTGGTGGTGGGGACTCAAAGGTAAAATTTTTCACTCAACTCTATTGCAAATTTGCTCCTTTAAAAAATAGCCCTTGTTTCATTTTACCTACAGAAAAATAATAGGCAATGAAGTCAACATTGTATGCTACTTAACCTTTCATTTGATTTATGCTTTCTTCCAACAGGAAATCAGATTCCCTCGCGTGGTGACAAACTGCTGCCGTTTCCTTTGCTATTTCTGTCGGATAAGTCGTCAAAATCAACGTTCTATGTTTGACCACCTCAGCTACCTTCTACAGAACAGTGGCATTGGCCTTGGTGATTGCCTTTATGAAATGCTAGTTTATTTTTGGTGTTTTTTTACTCTGTCTGGGAACCATGTTAAACCAGTATGTTATGTGTTATTCTTTAGGAATGCGGGGCTCCACCCCATTGGACGTGGCTGCAGCTTCTTGTATTGACAACAACGAGTTGGCATTGGCTCTCCAAGAGCAGGATCTCGAAATGGTAAAATACTATCAATATGCACACAACATGTATGGTTCAAAATGATTTGCTGATGAGTCCACTGATGTCTCTCCAGGTGGTGAAGTATTTAGCTGGATGTGGACTTCAGAGCTGTCCAATGCTGCTGTCCAAAGGCTACCCTGACATTGGTTGGAATCCTTGTGGTGGAGAGAAATATCTTGACTTCCTTCGCTTTGCTGTATTTGTCAATGGTAGTATTTTTCATTTGCTGCCAATGCAACATTCAATTCTCCTGTTTTTCCCCCTAATTATTAAACATTAACGTGTTTGGTACTTCTCCTCCATTAGGAGAGAGCGTTGAAGAGAATGCCAACGTTGTGGTACGTCTCCTAATTCGTAGACCTGAGTGCTTTGGTCCAGCCTTGAGAGGGGAGGGCGGCAATGGTCTTCTGGCTGCAATAGAAGAGGCCATCAAAATATCCGAGGACCCTGCGAGAGATGGCCCCAGTGTTAAGAAAGACAGACGCTTTCCCATGTAAGAGCTCTCGGCTTGCTACGAAGTCCTTTGGTGGTATTTAATGAGTGCATTATATCCTCATTCATTGTTGTGGTAGAGAGATGGTAAGTCATTATATTTTCTCTGTTAGGTTCGGAGGAGAGGAGCAGCATGAGGAGAACAGGGTTCACCTGGGAAATGCCATCATGTCCTTCTACTCTGCCCTTATTGACTTGCTGGGACGCTGTGCTCCAGAAATGCATGTAAGCTGCTTTGACACTACCATACTGACCTTATCATACAGATTGAGAAAGAAAGGACAAAAATCAGCCTTTTGCATCTGTCTCTAGTTGATACAGGCTGGTAAGGGAGAGGCTTTGAGGATCAGGGCCATTTTGAGATCTCTTGTGCCTATTGAGGATCTTGTTGGAGTCATCAGCCTACCTGTTCAGATTCCTTCTTTTGGAAAAGGTAAACATTTTGGAAACCATGCAGAAATGTTCTCTTTTAATCAATATTCAGAATATGACATCAGCATCTTGAATAGTGGTGACTCGATGTTTAACTACATGTTATGTTTCAATTAATTGCACACAGCGGAATGCTCAAAGCTTCTTTTGTGCACATTTGTCCAGTTTTATACACTTTTTCTAATTATGTTCTCGATGTTGTGCTAAGACAACAGCATCATAGAACCAAAGATGTCAGCTAGTTTTGTGCCAGACCACAAGGCTCCCATGGTTCTGTTCCTGGACAGAGTGTACGGTATTGACAACCAGGATTTCCTGCTCCATGTTCTGGAGGTGGGCTTTCTGCCTGACATGAGGGCTGCTGCCTCTCTTGACACGGTGAGCCTCATACTGTTTATGATCAAACAGTTATACACTGACCTTTCACTTGATTCACTACTACAAATTTTGACCCAACAGGCTGCATTCTGCACCACAGAGATGGCCCTTGCTTTGAATCGCTACCTGTGTTCTGCTGTGCTGCCACTCATCACCAAGTGTGCACCACTTTTTGCTGGCAGTGACCACCGAGCCATAATGATCGACTCCATGTTGCACACCATCTACCGACTGTCTCGCGGGCGAGCCTTCACTAAGGCCCAAAGAGACATCATTGAGGAGTGCCTCATGGCTTTATGCAAGTAAGTTTAACTTGAACAAATGTTTATGTTGTTCGAAGTTGCCAGGCTTGTTGTTTCTGTCAACTTTGTTCTTTCAGACATTTACGTCCATCCATGCTTCAGCACCTGCTGAGACGGCTGGTGTTTGATGTGCCGATTCTTAATGAGTATGCAAAAATGCCACTGAAGGTAAGATCATCTTGAAAAATGATGATAAAAAATAGAATTTTATTGAGTACAGATGTTGATCCACAATTTATTTAACTGCAATCATTTTTTTTCTTATATTGTTTGCATCCTGCAGCTCTTGACCAATCACTATGAACGATGTTGGAAATATTATTGTCTCCCAAATGGTTGGGCCAACTTTGGAATTGCATCAGAAGAGGAGCTTCATTTGACTCGCAAACTGTTTTGGGGAATCTTTGAATCTTTAGCACATAAGGTGGAGCTGCTGTAACATAAAATTCAATCAAAATTATTTGGATTTGTTAAAGGATCTATGGGCATATTGTAATATGTCTTTATCGTGATTCCAGAAATTTGATGCTGAGATTTTCAAAATTTCAATGCCATGCATCTGTTCAATTGCTGGAGCAATTCCACCTGACTATGTAGACGCCAGCTACTCCTCCAAAACGGAGAAAAAGGCTTCAGTAGATGCAGAGGGAAACTTTGATCCTAAACCAGTGGAGACAACAAAGTGAGAGGACTCTCTGTCGTTATGCCAGAAATGATGTCCCTGTAAAAATATTAAACTAAATTAATTATTGTTCCTCTGACCACAGCACTATCATCCCGGAGAGACTGGATCCCTTTATCAACAAATACGCCGAATACACACATGATAAATGGGCCTTTGAGAAGGTAGTGTCTTATTTTTACTCGCTGTAAGCTCTCACATTAGTCTAATGCTACTCTTGCTGGAGCAACGTGCATTATAAATTGAAATGGATACTGACTTAATACACGAAAGAAGAAATCAACACATTTCTTATAGCAGTTCCAAATACTTATTTTATATGCATGTATATTTCAGATTCAGAACAACTGGTCATATGGTGAGACGCTGGATGAAAATGCAAAAACTCATCCCATGCTCAGGCCATACAAAACCTTCTCAGAGAAGGTAGGTCCACAGTCCTGATGTGCATTAAATCTTTCGTATCTTTTGTATTTTGTATTTTTATCACATCAGTCCTGGCCTCTCATCAATGTGACTTTTCCTCTGGCAGGATAAAGAGATCTATCGTTGGCCAATCAAAGAGTCAATCAAAGCCATGCTCGCATGGGAGTGGAACATTGATAAAGCTAGAGAGGAAGAAGAGTCGGAGAAGAAGAAAGCAGCATCACGAAAAATCTCACAGACTGCTCAGGTATAGAGCCGTTGGATGAATGTAATAATAGGCAGTAATAAATCACACCAGTGTAATTTACCGTGTAGTATATAATAATATCTCTCTCTCTTTAAGGCCACCTATGATCCCAGCCATGGCTATAGCCCACAGCCCATTGATATAACACACATGGCTCTCTCAAGAGACCTGCAGGTATACATCAGTAAAAATGCGGTTGGGTTCTACCGTGCATCTTCTTAATTTGATATTTGGTGCTAATTTGTATAGTGTTGCAAAATTCGTAAATCAAATTTTTGCCATTACACACCTAGTAAATTCAGCAAATTTGTCACTTATTTACAATTTAGAACTGAAATTATTAGAGTTAGTAATATTTCACTATGTTTTATAATCACCTTCACAAAAGTCAAAATAATGCTTATTTTAAATTGAATGAAAAATTCGAGTTAATACAGATTTTTGTGAAATGTTATATAATACAAATTTACTCATGCTTAAACTGACTGGAAATAAATACTGGAATACTGGTCCTGTCGCCACGCCTCATTGAATGTTCCAACCTTCTCTGCTTTAATATTTACGTCTAATCCATATTCGTATGATAACCTGTTTGCAGTCAATGGCAGAGCAACTCGCAGAAAATTACCACAACACCTGGGGACGGAAGAAAAAGATTGAGCTGCAGTCCAAAGGTATATTTTATCAAAAGGTGAAAACATGGATATTGGAAATTCAGGGATTATTTTTCATTGACCATATTTTGATTTTACTACTGTTTTTACAGGAGGTGGAACACATCCTCTGCTAGTTCCGTATGATACTCTTACAGCAAAAGAAAAGGCACGAGATAGAGAGAAGGCTCATGAGCTACTCAAGTTCCTGCAGCTTAACTGTTACGCTGTCACAAGGTAATCATTCTGAAGAATTCATGTACAACTTTTTGATCTGGATTAAATCTTTTTCCCTAGCTTCATCTAAATCCCTTGCGTATTTTCATCTAATGTAATTCATCTTATCTGCACCCTCTGTATGTTATATCCATGTGGCTGAGCCATTCTGTTCAAAGTCAAAACAATGCTTTAAAAAAAATATATATATATATGGTTCTTTAAGAAAAAATAAACGTGGCAAGATAGCTTTTATACCTTATAATAATAATTTGTGTTTATGAACAGTGATTGGTGTCCGTTTTTGTCCGATTGGTGAAAAGTAAATCTTATACATTTAGGTATTAAATACAATGAGTAAACTCCTTATGTCTTTAGGGGCCTGAAAGATATGGAATCTGACATTTCGTCCATCGAGAAAAGATTTGCTTATGGTTTCCTGCAGAAGATTTTGAAATGGATGGAAATTGCCCAAGAGTTCATCGCTCATCTTGGTACGATGGAACAAGAATGAAGAGTAGATTTTTTTGGCTTTGCCGTTGCCAGTGTAACTGAAATAATATCTTGTTTGCAATGTTTTTTATGTGTTTTAAAGAGGCTGTGGTAAGCAGTGGGCGAGTGGAAAAGTCTCCTCATGAACAGGAAATCAAATTCTTTGCAAAGGTGAGACTATTGGGTTAAGTAAGATGAGTTTTCATTTTAAAGACCGTACTTTCTCTCATGGTTGTAATATGCATGAAAACTTTCCCTCTCAGATTTTGATGCCACTCATCAACCAATATTTCAAAAACCACTGCCTCTACTTCCTGTCGACACCTGCAAAAGTTCTGGGTAGTGGTGGGCATTCTTCCAATAAGGAAAAGGAGATGATTGCAAGGTAATCTCCTTATTCAGATTTACTGTAAGATGTTTTAGTTTGTTTTGTATCCCTGTCATATGTCACTTTCCCCTGCTATTAGCATTTCACCTGTCATCTTTTTTCCTTTCCTTCTCTTTCCATTCCCTCTCACTGTAGTATCTTCTGTAAAATGTCCGCTCTGGTGAGACACAGAGTTTCTCTCTTTGGTAAGACGTTGGTTTCTTTCTGAATCTTCTCCGTCTTTCTGCTTTTTCACATATTTGGCTGTACTGTTCAAGAGTAAGAGTGCATCTGTTCTTGTTTTAAATGCTGTGTGCAGTATGTTGTGATGTGCTGTTTATTTATTCCACATGTAAAGAGAAATAACATTTAACGATTCAGTCATTACCAGATCTAAGTTTCTTCTGTTTCAGTCAGAGATGGAATCCAATGGAACATTTGGACTGTCTTTGCTTCATTCCCACCCCAAACCACATGTGTTTCATCAGTTATCCACATAATTACAGCCCTTAGTTGTGCAGACCTATAATACTTTCTTAAATTTGTTAAACATAATGGTCCCTTCTCCTTCTTGACAAATGTCATTGACTCAAACATCCTATATTTTAGTCTAGCTTTCTTATTTTGCCTTAACAAGATTGACATGTTTTTATCTAATATTGTAAATGTGGAACTAAAATTTCACATTATGCGATGACTGGATCAGATACAACAATCTTGGCAGTACACTCATTCTTACTGTATCGATTCTCCCTGCTAAAGTCAGTTTCCCACTGTTTCATCAAATAACGGTGATGCTGCAAGAATAATAACAATACCCCAGGTGTGTAAACCCTCTGTAAGTCCATTCAAAATGAACATTTTCCTTTTATTTTGTTGGACTATATAGCCTGAGAAGATCATAGCTACTGATTTACCTCCAGTGCTAAAATATCCTGATTTTCTCCACGTCCACTGAGACTATTCAACAGGGTCACTATTGAAAATGATGTTTCACCCACACAGGTTACTTATTCATCCACTGAGTGTGATATCTTGTCTTCTGCCAACCCTTCATCCCTGATTCCCTTTATGTCCTTATTCTGTCTTATTGACCCAGCTAATACCTGTGGGGAATGATAACAGCTTCAGACAGTTTGGCGATATTTACCCTAAAAATGTATTTGTTTGTTCAGGAACCGACGCTTCAGGAATTGTTAACTGTCTTCACATTCTGGCACGGTCTTTGGACGCAAGGTTCCATATGTTTTTCATTTTCTCACGTGATGAATTACATTATGAGGATGAAACATTTGTTTGATAGTCTTTTCTTCTAATTTAAATATGTCTTATTTACTTATTTAGAACAGTAATGAAGTCAGGGCCTGAGATTGTCAAAGCAGGGCTGCGCTCCTTCTTTGAGAGTGCTGCTGATGACATTGAGAAGATGGTTGAAAACCTCAAACTGGGTAAAGTGTCGAAAGGCAATCAGGTAAAAGAAGGACTACATTTTTGAAATGTATAAATCCACCCCGTTTGAAAATGACCTGTTAAACTTTAGACATTAGATATCTTGAGTCAGTCATTCGTTACTTCTCTCTTTTATAGCAAGTGAAAGGCGTATCCCAGAACATCAACTACACAACGATTGCCCTGCTTCCAGTTCTGACCTCCCTGTTTGATCATATCGCTCAACACCAGTTTGGAGATGATGTCATGCGTGAGTGTTTGTGCATCACTACTGTATCTAATTTAAGACTTTATTTATAAATGTCTCCTGACACTGCTGTACCTGTCACTGTTGTTGGCACACAGTGGACGACCTACAGATGTCATGCTATCGCATCATGTGTAGCATCTACTCCCTGGGGACAGTCAAGAATCCACACGTTGAGCGGTAATTGTATATCTGCCTTCATTTCAATCTGTGAAGTTTTTTAGAAATTTGGCAATTGGGAGCAATTTCACACTTGTCCTTTACATTAACAGGCAGAGGCCAGCTCTTGGAGAGTGTTTGGCCCACCTCGCAGCAGCTATGCCAGTAGCGTTTTTAGAACCCCACCTAAATGAATTCAACACTTTCTCAGTTTACACCACAAAGACACCCAGGGAGAGAGCCAGTGAGTTGATCATGCTTTCCTTGGATTTGTTTTCTGTTGTATATGAATTCTTCTTTTTGTGACTTTGTTCTCTTGTGAATACTACAGTCTTGGGCCTTCCAAATGAGGTCCATGAATTATGTCCAGACATCCCAGAGCTGGATATTCTGCTGAAGGACATTGGGGAATTGGCAGAATCAGGGGCTCGTTATACTGAGATGCCTCATGTGATTGAAATCACTCTTCCCATGCTGTGTAACTACCTGCCTCGCTGGTGGGAGAGAGGACCCGAGAGCTTTCCCGAGATGGATGGCCAGATTTGCACTGATGTAACGTCAGAACACCTCAATCAGCTATTGGGCAGCATCATGAAAATAGTAGTGAACAATTTGGGTATTGATGAAGCCTCTTGGATGAAGAGGTTGGCTGGTGAGTACTGTTTCAAACTTGACTTGAGTGTCACAGTGTAAACTCGAGTTTGCTCTGATGAGATGACACCATTTGTTCTGTCCCCAAGTGTTTTCACAGCCAATCGTCAGTAGGGCAAAGCCGGAAATGCTGAAGTCCCATTTCATTCCAACAATGGAAAAGCTGAAGAAACGCACCTCGAAGGTGGTGGCTGAAGAGGACCATTTGCGAATGGAGGGGAAATCAGAGGGGGATGAGGAAGACGGTACCATACGTGATGAGTTTGCTGTCCTCTGCCGAGACTTGTACGCCCTCTACCCTTTACTTATTCGCTATGTGGACAACAGCAGGTACAATGAAGTTACATACACCAACATATATTACGTTAAGAACCATCAATCCTACATAACTCTGTTACAAATACAACCTAAGGCTTACTGTCATTATTTTTTTACATATTTTATATTATCCAGAGATTTTATGACTTTGGGAAGGCTTAAAGTTATTTGTTATGCTGCAGGGCAAAGTGGCTGACATGCCCGGACCCAGATGCAGAGGAGCTCTTCCGAATGGTTGGAGAGGTCTTTATTTTCTGGTCCAAATCTCACGTGAGTATGTTCATTCAGCGTTTGAATGCCGCAGTTTGTTAGAGCTCACATGCCTTACTATATGTATCAACGTTTTCTCTCTACTGTAGAACTTCAAGCGAGAGGAACAGAACTTTGTGGTGATGAATGAAATCAATAACATGTCATTCCTCACCGCTGATAGCAAGAGTAAAATGAGTAAGGTGAGTATTAAAAAATGCAGAGTCGGTGCCCCAGGAGGTCAGGTATAGTGTCAAATCTAAAATAGGGCATATCGTGTAATTACTACACAAAATATATTCATTTGTTTGTTTTTTAATACTATTTTTAAGATTTTCTTTTACTCACATTCTTTTCAGCAAGTTGTTGATGATTTATTTCCACCTTTACTATCTGTTGTATAGTCTTAGGATATCCCATGCATTTTATCTATATTATAAAATCCATCAAATCAATCTAAAATAAGACACTAATGCACCTCACAAAGGAAATTTTTGATTGCATAATTTTCTGGTAGTTTATGTTTCTTAAAATTCTTCTTTACTGGGTTTGGTTAAAGCAGTGACAACTGCTAGATCTTTTCGAGGTCTTTCAAGTCGCATATTTGAGAAAGATAGCAGTAGCTGTTTTAACAATATTCTCTCCTTGGCTGTCCCTTGTCTCTTTTGGGTTGCGGCTGGGTTTCCAGGGCGGGGACTCAGAGGTTAGACTTTGTTCGTGCACGACCGCTGTGCTGTCCGCATGGCACCTCACTTTGAGGGAGCTTTTCATCAACCCCTTCAGCACACTGGCACATTTGATCCACATGCATCCATGAACACAGCCACATACGCAGTATGCAGATCACATGTGCGCAGTCACACAAAGAGACGTGCACATTCCGCGCAGAGAGACGCGACCCCAGACAAGTTATTTAGTGACGGTGACAAATGCTTTTTCTGAACATGCAGAATGTGCTTATGCTCGAATACTTTGGAGTTCATCATGAGCGTAACAAAACTCAGTTGAGAATTTGTTGTCGCTATAAATACACAGTCAATTATATTAATAACATGAAAGCCCTAGCCAGAAGTTTCTTCAAAGGCGCGACAGATGGAGTTTGGATCAATTTACACCAGCATTAACTTGGCGATACCCCAGTGTGTGAGCCTTTGCACTTGTCCACTGTCGCACAGCCTACTGATTTATACCTACATACCCAAGACTTTAACTAAGACAACGTCACACATAAGGAAAACTGAAATTAATATACACAAATTCTACAGTATAATTATAAAGGATCATTGGACAAAAGGGCAGGCTTCATCTGGAGGCCTTCCCCTGTCCTGCCAGTGTGTCAGGGGGGGGTCTGGAGGCGCTTGATGAAAGTACTCGGCTGTAGATTTGGGCTCATGGCACTGGGCTTTACACCAAGCCCATGGGAGTAGTGAGAGTGCAGTGCCATCATCCTGTCGCTGAGTTTGCTCTTTTTTTGATGATAGTTGGAGTCTTATTGTATGTCTTTTGTTTCTCTTTGTTGAAGGATGGTTGTCTTGTAGCTCTTGTAATGCAGCTTTTTGCCACTAGGGGATGATATTAGTCTTCTCTGTGCTCTTTCTTCTCTCCTCTCTGGAAATACAGTTTCACAGATCATAGTTCATTTCATTGTTTCGTTTCCTCTACATTCCCCAGAACAACACTAATGCAAGACTTGATGCTTAACTACAATGAAGCAGATTTATGCAATACATTTGTTAGTTTCCATTTAGAATGTGCTCCAAATGACCATGTACCTAACCAATACATTAATTCACTCTTATGATCTAAATTATTTCCCGAAATGCTTTGCTCCCTGTTCCCTCTAAACTAGTCTTCCATAACGCACTTGCATCTGACACTGAACTGAAGAAGAAGCAGTGGCTTAAATACAACTAGCACTGATATTTGTTTGTTACTTAACTTAGATAGAGGGTCATAGGCCCTCTTGGATTAACCTCATTTTACATGTCTGACAACCCAATGAACACCTATAATGAAGAGAATAACTCTTCTGGCCTCTTCACTTTGTTTTTAATACCTGGCAATATGACAGATTAAATTAGAGCCACTGTAAACAACATAATAAATGACTGTTGATCTTTATTAATGGTTAGAAAACTAAATCACATGCTT
The DNA here is from genome assembly GCA_037951165.1 of Lophius americanus. Taxonomy (NCBI): domain Eukaryota; kingdom Metazoa; phylum Chordata; class Actinopteri; order Lophiiformes; family Lophiidae; genus Lophius; species Lophius americanus. Next base: position 3,712,671 of record JBBDHG010000061.1, read on the forward strand.
CTAGCATTTTGTAGGTGTAGTGTGTGTCATAGTAGGATCAATTATACTCATCAACACATTGGCCAATCCTTTAGTTAGATTGACTAACTAAAGGATGACTTTGTTAATTTGTCCAGTAGTGGCACTGTACACTTTTTTGTGAGGTCACTGTGACTGGATTAGCCGCTTATATACACTTCGAAGACTCCAATAGAAAAATTCATCTTGCAAAACTCAAAGCTCAATTGCTTTTGAGCATGTTAGAGGACTCCAGAAACAAATAAATAGTAGAACACAGGACTGAACTCTCACAGAAACAGAACAGGAGTTCAGGAGGCGAGCACAGGGACGTATTCTATAGACAGTTTTTGTGAATTTAACGGACTACTAATCTTTGTAATTCTAATTACAACAGTTATGTTCCTTAACGTGATCTAACATTTTAATCTGCCACCATTGGATGCGTTTGCTACAAAATTGAACACACAATTAAATTAGTCTGTTCAAGGAATGCTGAATGCCTTGTCATGTGAATGGAATCTGTTTTCTGGTGCATGATTGTAAATACAATTTTCACTGATTTACTTTCTTATAAAGACCATTCCTTTCAGCTTCCCTTTGCCAAAGCCAGCTATATCCTCTCTTTGCCCTCACCTTTTCACTACAACCTCTACTCACCAGTCTGAGCTCAGAGAAACGTGATTTTTATATTTTGGGAATAACTGAAAATAGACGTACCAGTTAAAGCTCTTGTCTTGTATTGTATTGACACATTTTGATATTTAAATGTTTGATAAGAAGGTAGTGGGTTATTTCTTGATGGACAGCTTTACTGTTATTGTTGTTAGTCAGTGATTAGTATAGGTTGGATGATGATTATTGATATAAAAATTGTTATCCAAGTTTGCAATGGATTTTTATTAATACTGACTGTCATGTTTATATTGATATGATCAACTTTGATCAGCCATAACTTTAAAAAGACCTGCCCTTAATGTTTAGGCCAGTCTTTTCCTGCCAAAACGACTCAAAACATTCTCAGGTTATGCTACAGTAACTAGTCTGTAGGATTATACAACACAAGCCAAACTTTACTCCCCACGACTATCAGTGAGCTTTTGGTGCCCAGGATCCTGTTGCCAGTTCACCAGTTGTCCTTCACTTGACCACTTTGGTTGGTGCTAACCACTGCACACCAGGAACACCCAACCATACCTGAGGCTTTGGAAACACTCTGACTCAACAATGTAGCCATCACGGTTTGGGCCACTTCAGAATCTCTCAAATCCTGATGCTTGGCCCTTTTTCTTGCTTCAAACACATGATTTTTGAGTACAAAATGTTATGATGCAGGATATATCCCATACCCATCACCAGTCAGTGGTTACAATCTTATGGCAGATCTGTAAACGGTTGTATATTGTCTAGAACCATTTGCATTTTTGCCCATTGGGTGTTAGTCACTTTTGACAGAAATAAATGACAGAAGAGGGCGTGTTTCCGTGAGAGTGACTGACTGTTATTGAATCAAGGCTGCATCATGTTTGATACAAAGCAACGATAACTGTGGTGACATGCGGGCATTTTATGAGATACTGTGAATGCTTCTTGGTTTATTGTCCCTTTTCTCAGGGTGGAGGCTCAGATGCCGAACGTACAAAGAAGAAGAAACGAGGAGATCGCTACTCTGTGCAGACTTCACTTATTGTGGCTGCTTTGAAAAAGATGCTTCCCATAGGCCTCAACATGTGCTCTCCTGCTGATCAAGAGCTTATCAACGTGGCCAAGATCAGATACTCTTTGGTACTTTATGGTTGAACTTTGAACATTTCTGCTTAACGTCTATAGTCTCTTTTGCATCATGTTAAAAACGGGTAGGAAAGGGTAAAACAATTTCAATAAAATAATAAACAATTTGTCATTTAACCAATTTGATTTACAGCGAGACACTGATGAAGAAGTAAGAGAGTTCTTACAGAACAACCTTCATCTCCAGGGCAAGGTACAATTCCTGGACTGTTACTCCAATAGTACTTTATTTGCTTCCCAGTAACTGGATGTGTGTTAATACATAATACGTAATGCAAAATACAAAAAGCTTTGTGCCCCTGTCTCGTGGTAAGGTGGACAACCCATCTATGCGCTGGCAGATGGCTCTGTACAAGGAGATGGCAGGAAAGGTAGAAGATGCTGATGCTCCAGTGAAAGTTGTCAAGAGGGTGCAAGAGGTTTCTGCTGTCCTCTACCACCTTGAAGTGGTGAGTGGCCATTCACAATGACACAAAATGTTGTAGATATGTAATGTGTCACCAGCCTAGTGTTTGCAAATGACTACGGACTCGGCTCAGGAAAACATTGTTGTCCCCGACTAATTACAGTGCTTTCATGTTTTATCAACAAGATGTTTGCATGTGAAAATATTCTGAAGTGTATGTTTTCTTCTTCCTGTCCTTTAAGTTGCTAGTCTGATTAAATAATTGTGACGTATTTTAAAAGCAAGCGCAACTTCAATTGCAAACCCTCGATCTGTTAGAAGGACTTTATACAGCTTAAAATAATGAGCAGCAGAAATCGAGAAATGTCAACTCAGTACATCAAATCAAGCATATCTGATAGGCACTGCAAAGCTTTTGAGTTATAGTGTGTAATGTAGAACTTTTTGCTGTGCAAATAAAGATAGCAGCAACATTTTTGATCACTTGGTGAACATCTGCCCTCTCCGTTGTAGACAGAGCACCCGTTTAAATCCAAGAAAATGGTGTGGCACAAACTGTTGTCCAAGCAGAGACGCAGGGCTGTTGTCGCATGCTTTAGGATGACACCGCTTTACAACATTCCTAGGTGAGCTGTCTATCAGAACTGAAATGTATATATTCGGTCATTTACAAAACAACAAATACAAGGTATTTCTTTGGGTTATTTTGCATTGCAGACACAGAGCTTCAAACATGTACCTTGAGGGATACAAGCGCAACTGGCTTCACTCAGAGGGATACTCATTTGAAGACAGGATGATAGACGACTTATCTGTGAGTTTCATCTCGCTTATTTTATCTGAAAAGGTTACTTATGCCGTTGCTCACTTTTCCTGTTCTTGTGCATGCCAGAAAGCAATGGCGCAAGAAGAAGGAGATGAAGAAGAGGAAAAAGAAACAAAGCCAGATCCCCTCCATCAGCTCATTCTGCATTTCAGCCGTACTGCTCTAACAGAAAAGAGGTTATTTATTACTCGGAAATGCAGAAATGTGGTATAATCACAGGATGAAAAGTTATTCCTTGTTCAACAACTGTCCGTTCCCTCTTCTCAATTTCAGTAAACTTGATACAGATCATCTTTACATGGCGTATGCTGACATTATGGCAAAGGTGCGGCACTGACTATGAGATGCAGTTTGATGATGTTCTTAAAGTGCTTTGAAAAGCTCATTTGTATTTCCTTGCCCTCATTTCCTCAGAGTTGCCATATTGGTGAGGAAGAAGAGTGGGGAGAGGAAATGGTGGAAAATGCTGAGGATGAGATGTCCTTTGAGGTGCGACAGTCAGAACTGGTAATGGGCGGCCAGGGGCTTGGGACGAGGAACACAGCAGAGCGGTAGCTCTCAACGCATTGAGTGACGTCATCATCGGCATATTCCCTCACAACCACACCTCTGTTTCTGTTATAGTGTCGTCTCATTACCTGTCTGTTATGTCTGTTCTCTGTCTCTTCTGTTTGTACGTTGCCCCTCATTCATTTTAAGCTGTTTTATTTAGATTTAGGTCCAATCCAGTTTTTTTTTTTCGCCATATCAATTGGTATATGTAGTCTCATCTTTTTACACTCTTATTATGATTCCAATATTTCAACTATTTCTTTTTTTCCCCTGTTATTTAAATATGACATCTTCAGTTTCAAATTACCTTTATTTTTTGCTTCCGCCTTTAACCTGGATTGGGTCTAATTAAATTAAATGGGCTGAATGTAAGTTTAACATCAATAATATTAATAATTATTAAAACAATAGCCATCACTTATCTTAACTCACTTTTTAAAATCAGTCATCAACTCAGCCTGGTGCTTAATATAAATGATGGATCAAGTCAAGCACTCATGAAGTTTTGCTTTTTGTTGTTCCACTGGCTCCTAAAATTGCAGTGGGCCAGCAGTGCTTTTTATACTTTATTTATTTTGAAAGACATTACCAGCTACCACCTATGTTTTGTGTGTCGGGCTTAACATCCTGTATTTAAGGATACATCCAGTGCTAATTTCACTGCAACTGGCGCGGAACTATTTAATGGACTCCAGAATGTTTTTTTTATTATTTGGCCATAGAAGATCTGTTATTCTGAGTTCCAAAATGCCTTCAAAAGGTATGAAGACTTTTTAAACTGGGAGGATAGATATCCTGGAAGAAAAATAAGCCTGTAGATGGTATATGATGTTTTACTTGATTAAAATTCGCATTTCAACTGATAAACATCTGTAATTTTACTTCAACACAAACTAGCCAGGGATGTCTTTCCCCCAGTTCATATAGCTGTTCTATTTTTGTCTTTGTCTCTTTCGCCATCATTTCATGTATTCCTACTCATTCTCATAACACCCTTTCATTAACTGAATGCGACTGATCAATGTTTCCTACCCCCACTGACATAGCATACTGACAGACTACAGTGAAAGCCAGTATAGGACACGCAACATTAAATATTCCTATGCACAGTCATAGCTGTAAAAGTCAACTCACACACACCATGTATAGAATAGCAATTAGGTTTCATTAGATAGTTAGGGATTGCATTATAAGTTTGAGGTCCGACTGCACGACACATATTGGGTACAGCGTGGCCAGGCATACGCGGGAGGGTGGGAGGGGGGTTGGATGTGGGATGGTGGGGTGGTGGGGGTGTTTTAGGGTCAGAATGTGAGATACTATAAGATGATATGTGATGTGGCTGAGCAGAGGAATGCCAGTTTGTCCACTGGATTCCGAGATATTCATTTGATAGCCATTTTCTCTCTATACATTTAATTTAATGCCCAGTTAACCAAAGTACTGTAAACCAAGAATCTTTTGCATTTTATTAAGTCAAAGATAACTTTCGTCTATTAATTTCTTCTTGAGGTAAAAACACAATATTATGAAATGGCATAGAAATATCTCAGATCCAGAGGGATTACAGCTCTTGTCAAAGTATCTTATTTGCATGGCTGTTGCAGTAGATACACTTTGGGAAGCTGTATGGCTAAAATTCTGAGCCAGTTAGGCTGTTTCCTGTAGTCTAACGCTTGCTCCAGCCAGCAAACGTGAGGAAGTAGTGTAAATAGTGTAACAACTCCATGACTAATGAAGAGGAGTGACAGAATGTGTGCAAGAGTTGAACAAACACTCAAAATTGACTGTAATAACCCATTATGCAAATTATTGTAAAAAAAACAAACAATGGACACATTACTGTTAATAGAAAATAAAATAAGTTTGATGAAAATTTTTATAAAAGTCTGGTATGAGATTAAGTTTATTCACAAAACCTACCTAATCAAAGATAGTTTCTCTCTTGAACCGTTTGCTGTTCATCAGAGGAGGGGGTGACGTCAATTTCATATGCATATATGTATATATTTAAAAAAAAAGTCTTAACCTTCCCCATGTTACAAATCTTTTTTCTTCAAGCCTCCCTTATTGATGGGGGGAAATGCTTGACCGTTCTGGCACCACAAACAACCACGTTTCTTTAATATTCATATGTAATGTAGGTAGTATTTGAGCAACTGCACAGAGCAAACACCAATACAAACAAGCACATTTTTTAAGCAAAATGCAAACAACCTAAGCTGTGTGCCTTCCAGCTGTACTCCCATGCAAAACAGATCATCCTTCCCACCACACAAAACCAACCAAATAGAATCAGACTAAACAGTGACAAACAAAACAGTGTCAACAGTGGCTAGAGCATTCACTTGGTTTGAAAACATAATCCTGTTTTTTTTTTTTTTTGGAGCTGCCAGGTCTAGAGTAGAGAGTAGAGGTGAAGAAGGAGCAGAAGTTTAGGTACCGGCTTTGCAGGAAGGTTGAGTGGGTGGAAGAGTGTTGGGAGTTATTTGTGACAGAAGAGTAGCAGCGATATTGAAGGGAGAGGTTCACTAGATGATGGAGAGGGCAGCTCTGCTGTATGGTTTAGAGAGATTGGCATTGAACAAAAGACAGGACTGTTTTTTGTAGACTGTATATTCAGCAGCAGGTGTTGTAGACCTGCATGTGTCACACTAGTCCCTGTGCTTCATGGAAAGTGGTATGTTGCCTCTGCTTTCTAAAAGCATATGAACTAGATGTTTTGGGCTCATTGCAGGTTTGATTGTAGTCTGAAAGTTGCTGAAAGATGGACAAAAAGCCCTGGTGCAACTTAATTCATGCTACACCATCCCCTCTCATAAATAAAGAACATTTCTATAAGATAAGTGTCTATGAGTATGTATTCGTACATTTATGAACCATTTGAGGAATAAATGATAAGTCACATAGACACAAAGAGGTTATAAAGTTAGGGATGTGACTGAAAGGAGAGTAATGTGAATTGAAAATGAATGTGAATGGATAACCTCTGGAGCCAGTTTCACCAGCTGTTTGTAAGCTTATTTGTTTTTTTTATCCGTGCTTACTTTGTAAAGTCTTGTTGATTTAAGTATGTTGCGCCACAAACACTGGTTCCTTCATAGCTGTGAGGTTTAGTTTTACGACAGAATATTATTGCAGAATATACACCCAGGATGTGCCAAGTTTAAATGGTGTGGAGATGAAAGAAAATATTGATATGCTTGAGTGTCAATATATATAGTATTTGATAGTACTACATAGGAAGTATAGTATATCAAGATTTGTGGCTCTTGCTTTCCATTTGTTTTCAAACCCCTGAAAGTTAGTTATCAGTATTCTGTTTTTCTTCATCAACTCTCTAGCGGAACAAAGTCAGCTGAAGAGGAAATGAGCAAATACCGCTAGTGTAAATATAAACAAGACAGGCCTATTCAAACAATGTATCACTTTGCTCACAGTTGGAATAAATATATCTTATCACAACTATCAATCAATTCCTGCTAATACACAGCTCTAAAATTGTATTTAGTTAGCTGGAAAAGTGTATGCTCATAAGTGCATAAGTGCTCATAAATGACCTATTTTGGCTGAATAGTGAAATTGGATTATGTTTGTCATGTTGGACCTGCAATTTGACAATCGTTTGATTAGGATGTAAATCTTTCAGATTTTAAATGACATTTTACAGAAATAACATACTTTACATTAAAGGTCATTCGAGTAACAGTTGATAGTTTAGGTTAATTATGTACGTGTCTATCTCTCTGAACTATATGAGCACAACTTCCTCAGAAGTATCTGCTCCATATGCTGATACATAAAGTTACCCCCACATTTACTAGAGATGTATCTTCTGTACCTTTAGAAGTGTAATTTCCAAAGCTATGCTATCTAAGGATACCACAGTAACTTATTCTTCAAATTATTATTTGCTCCCGATTGACAGTGGATTTATATACACATTCCTCGTGTATTTATCAACCTTGGTATCTCTTTAAGTTTTATTGTTATGACCTGCTGTAACAAATCTTTATTTCTAGATTAGAAGATCAAATGACATAGGTAGGACGTCATTCAAAATTGGCAATGTATTCATGAATAGCTGTGGTATCTGAATCCTGTTGTTTTGAGGACTGCCCCTGAATACCTGATCATATATCTGTCGTGAAGGAGCCCACTCTATCTATTCAGGTAGTCTGTGATACATATATCAGCAGCAAATGTTCATAATGTTTGTGACTGCTACAGGAAAAAGAAATGGAGAAACAAAGGCTCCTGTACCAGCAGTCCCGGCTTCATAATCGTGGCGCTGCAGAGATGGTCCTACAAATGATTAGTGCCTGCAAAGGTACTCTTGCACCCAACATCTTTTACCAGTTCAGCCTCACCACTTTCGTTGAGTTTGCTTTTTGTTTGTTCACACAGGCGAAACTGGACCAATGGTGACTACGACCCTCAAGCTGGGTATCTCTATCCTTAACGGTGGCAACAGTGAGGTTCAGCGGGTATGCGCTATGAAAACAAAAAAACCCTTCAGATGTTGTCATTTTGAATTTGAATATACCTTTACAGGAGCAAGTTTCAATGTTGTACTCCCTCTTTTTTTCAGAAAATGTTGGAATACTTAAAGGATAAGAAGGATGTTGGCTTCTTTTTGAGTGTCCAGGCATTGATGCAGACATGCTGGTCAGTTTTCAATCAATTGAAGCAATTTTCCAGATTTGAATTGCTAAGAAAATAAGGATTATATAAGCAGAGAGTGGAGCGTGAACCTCTTTAATGGATTTATGTTCTCCACAGTGTCCTGGATCTAAATGCCTTTGAGAGGCAGAATAAGGCAGAGGGGCTTGGTATGGTTTCAGAGGAGGGCACCAGTAAGTCTCCATCCTCTTCCTGCATCCAAATCATTGAACCACAGCCAGTGTTTAATATTATCATGGAAGAAATTACCTGCATTGTGTGAGGTTGAAGATTACATTTTTCAATACACTTACATCACCCATCTCATTACAAACAATAAACACAATCACCAGCAATGGGGCAAAAGTGGAGTGCTAAAAATTGTATCTGAGTTAGAAATCCACGTCCTTGTCTGAAGCCTTGTCTGCTTTGTTGTTCCCTGTAAACTACAACAACAAACTTAGTAGCATTTGGTGGTGTGGGATTGTCCACTGGACACAGCAAAATGATTAATTATTAAAGATGTCTGCTTAAACGGTTGTAAAATAGGACCTACATTTAAAAGAGATCAGGGTGCCCTCACTTGTATTTACAGTTGTATATGTAAGAGAGCACCTAGATAATCACAGATAATCACAGATCAGAGAGCTCTGCTCTATCCAGCATCGTATTTTACATAGTAGTCACAATGGTCGGATTAAAGAAAGGAAAAAAACAAGCTGGTCAACAAATGTAAACCAGGATTCTAACGCATCACCATAATCATAGAAAATGTTGAGACATGGCTCAATAGATAAATATTTCTAGTTCTGAACATCTATTAATTGATAATTGTTACATTATTCAGTTGTATTGGTAGTTAGTAAGTCAGGTACTTTGATCTATTGTTTGGGCTCCAACTACTTTTGACCAACATTTCCCACGTAATTCATGAGTTTCATTTGAATTCTACCTGACTGAATTTTCCATGGACTGTTGTTAATCTCCCCCTCCTCATCTCTTAGTCATCTACTGTTGTCACCACACTGATCCTCTCTCCCTTCCCCACGATCACTGCCACCTCTCCTTTGTCCCTCTTTTCATGGTCCTCAGAGTTGAACCTAGATCGGGGTAAATCATATTTCAGTCCATCTGCCTCTCTGCTCTTTCATTCCTCTTTATCTCCCCTGTCGCTCCATCACTTCTTTTTCTAACGCTGGAATTCCACCAAGAGAGGATTGGTTGTTTTTGTCCAACTTTCATTTTTCATACATCATTTCCCTCTTCATGTTTCTTGTTCCTTTTAAAATGCAGTGAATGGAATCTGGGCGTTTTTGCTCAGTAGAAACCACTACAAGTGTTACACCTTCAGGAAGCATAATGAACCGTAGATTACCACTTCATTAAACGTTTTTAACTTGAAGTGTGGACCTCAGGCAAGACTTTGTTCATAGTAAACAAATGAGCATCAAGCTTAAATCCAATTGACGAAGCCACCAGATTATAATTTAATTAACCTAATTCAATTTGTTTATCTAATTTTCTCAAAATTCATGCCGAGAGACATTCCAGATTAATTGTTGAATAGTTCTAGACTAATATACACCATTTGGAAGTCATTTGTGAGGCATGTGTGGTTTCATTCTCTGATATACTACTGAACATCAGCGGCTGGATTCCCTTTACCATTTTAATGGACAATGCCCCAACCTCTCTGACATTTGACTCAGCTGGTTTGATTTGCATGACTAGTGTGTCTGTGTGTGTGTGTGTGTGTGTTTGTGTGTGTTCATCAGGACCAGTGGTGGACTGGGATTTTGAAAAGGCAACAAATACTCTCATTCTGTATCATTCAACACAGGCAATGTTTACACACGTACATTCCAGTTTCCATTATGAATTCACATTCTAAATTGTCTCAGCAAAATGTTATAAGTTGATTAAATCAACCCATTAATGAAACCAGTTCACCCAGAGTGCTGGAATATTTCAACTTTACTGCTGTTTCATACAAATGCAAATTATTATTTCCGCAATTGTGCGCCTGATATATTTCTGTCGGACTTGTTCTGTTACTGTGAGCATGTCATGCTGATGCCTCATGTACGTCATCTGACACGTTATTTGATGTTAGGCCCTAGTATTTCTTCTATTAATATTTTTTATGAAGTTTAGTGTGACTGATTCTCTAACTGACTGCAAAAAAGCAACACTCTGTCAGAGGTGGTTATTCAGTGTCTGTAACTAAAATCCTTTTGGTGTCGATGGTAAGTAGACCAGTTTCATTTACACTGTAAAACTTTTCGCTGTACATTTTCAGTCACAAACTGGCGGCAGCTTTGCCTGCAAATTATTTGAATGGTTTTATTAGTGCAAATAAGGAATTACAGAGCTTGACATACAGAGTTCATATGCATATTTTATTGAATTTTATTGAACAAAGCACTGGTTACAGTGTTCTCAGCAAATTAACGCATGTATTGTAAGAGTTGCCACTTTGAATGTTTGAAGTGATAACCATTCACACAAACACGACCAACGACACACCTATTTGTGCTCAGATATTGTACAAGGACACAATGATATGTACAATGCAGTAGCTGGTAATCAAATTACTGCTCCTATTACTGCTTATAATAATTAGAATAGAAATTATTTAAAAAAGTTATTTAAAAATTTAAAATAATCAAATAATAAATGATTATGTTATTCAATAGAAGTTGCCTCAACCGTGCATCTCTGCACAAGAAATAGCCGGTTAGCTTAAAGTAGGGCAGCTTAAATTATGGCCATCATTTTTCAGATTTTCGTTCCTATGCTTTTCTGTCACTTTCTCATGCTGATCCACTGCTTTAGCCTACTCTCCTGTAAATAATGGCATTAAATCGGAGTGCTGCAATCACAACTGATTCCTCTCAGGTTGTATTGCATTTTGCGGTATACGGTTTTATGACATTAATGCAGCAGATCTCAACGATAATTTGCATTAAAGTTTTACAGTGCACTATTCTCATACTATATCTAGTCAGGCAAACTGTTTCAATGTATCCCGTCTGATCAACCTGCTTTTAGAATGTGATTTCATATTTTCATCCATTTCACATTTTCCAGATGAGAAAGTAATGGCTGATGATGAATTCACGTGTGACCTCTTCCGTTTCTTGCAACTGTTGTGTGAGGGCCACAATAACGGTGAGACATGCTAATGTTTTAAACATGAGTAAAGATAAAGCAAAAAATCTATCTCATCCAAAAATATGGCCTTGCAAAGTAATGAAAAATTTAAAATAATTTGATATAGATTTTCAGAATTACTTGCGGACACAGATTGGAAGCACAACGACCATCAACGTCATCATCTGTACGGTTGATTACCTCCTCCGACTCCAGGTGCTCCTTTTGACTTATTATAAAGATGGCGCATTTATCATCAGTTAAAGCACGAGTTTGGATGGCCATAGCTGGGATTACATCATCATAATATTGTCTATCTGTGTACTGGTGAATGACTGGCTCGTTGTTTGTTATAAACATTATACTTGGATATTATCTGGATATTATTCATGTTATTTCAAATAGTACTTTAAATTATGAAGGGATTTTTTATATTTACCTCTTTTTTCACTAAAGGAGTCCATCAGTGATTTCTACTGGTATTATTCTGGCAAGGATGTCATTGATGAACCAGGCAAAAAGAATTTCTCTAAAGCTATGGCAGTGGCAAAACAAATTTTCAACAGTCTTACTGAATACATTCAGGTAAAAAGTCAACAAAGATTGAAAAACATATATTTTCACAAAAATTATTTTTTGTTGATAATTTGTGTTACACAAAATGTCTCTGTAGGGCCCGTGTACCGGCAACCAGCAGTCCCTGGCTCACAGCAGGCTGTGGGACGCTATTGTTGGGTTTCTTCATGTCTTTGCCCACATGATGATGAAGCTCGCACAGGTACACACAAAAACACAATTCCAAAGTGAAAGATATTTGTTTAATATATGCACATAAAATAGAGAACCCAATTTTACTGTTCTATATTCTATAATCAGATCTCATGAAATATATTATTTTCAGCGATTCACACAGAAACTGTAAACATTAAAGGCCGTGCTTTTTAGGACCAGTGGTTATCCTGACATGTGCATTGATTGCAATTTTTCTGTGTTTTATTTTGGCTGTTGTAGTAGTTGTCATGCCTGTCCTTGTGCCTTATGCTAGCGATAGCTCATAGAACACCTTATTACTGCCAAGGACTATCTCCCTGTGGAAATTCATTATTCTACTGGCTACAAATCCATCTAACAGTATAAACCACACAGCAACTCTTGCCATGTGCATGAAAAGTACCCTGCTGTCACGAGCCTAATATTAGACATGCTTGCAAACCGCTGTTTAACAGGTGGCCAGTGAACACTGCATATACAGCAGTGTGCCTGACTGAGATCTAGTGAGCAAAATCACTTTGGATTTGAAGGATCTAAACCATTTATAGTGCTCTCAGTGTGAGCTGTGTTTGCATTCATCGGTCATTCATCAAATAAAAGGTCAAAATACTAAGACCTTCGTGACTCTTCAGCTCCAAACAGGGCTTCACTCATCTCCTGTGGATGACTGAGTCTTGATGCACACCTCCATTATTGCCGCAATGCTTTGCATGCATAACCCTTTAAACATACGTTTAAGCTAAGAGCCAAGACATTCTTCATCCATAAGTTCCCAGCTCAGCATATATACGCTTATCACATACGATGCACATAACAAAAGATTACTTTTCCTGTGCGTATCAGCTGTTTTCTTTTGCTGACATCAAATTTAAAGCTTTATAAAGTTACCTGTAATACAAGAACATTTCATTTAACTTTTGTTATATCTGATGTGGGTATCTGTATGAGCCCAAACATTATTTTATAATCAAATGAAAGAAAATATTTCTCAAATACAAGAGCAGCTAAAATGTAATAATGTCTTAAATTGTGTTACAACTGAATAATTCATGATTTAAACTGTCTTCCACATGGTCAATGCAGGGTAAAGTATGTATCCATTTCATTTACCTATTGATGTGATAGTGTGTTTACTACCTATAATTTATTCAACGTTGGTTTCCCTAACAAGGTTGTTTTAATTCACCTGCTTCAAAATAGAAAAGTATATGATTTGAAATGTCTTGATTATATGTTGGTATACTGTGGAAGATCCAAAAACACTTCAGTCATTTAAAACACAAAGCTTAATCATTTATCTTGTTCTAATTTCATGTATTGTGACACGCTAAACGCGTGAGATGAAATGCACTTAACAATTTTCACTTTATGTCGGTATATTGCTTTGAATCATTTGCTTTTAAATCTTCCACAGTAAATAGGACTTAATGAGAGCCACTTATTTTGAAATAATTACCTCAATAAAATTTAAGTGCTTTAGCATCTTGTTGAATGAGTTGTGAAATGGCAATGAAACCCTTGAGCAAGGCAGTGAGGCAGCAAAACTGGTGATCTAGTTACAGAAACATGTTTTAAAGAACCCCAAGAAAAACTGTATCTTTGTTAATACCGAGGATGATGAGTGATTGACGTCAGGAGGCATGAAATATGCAACACTACACACAGACAGAAGGAGGGAGGGGAGACAATAGCATCAGGGGAAACAAGAGATCAAGTGAGGAAACTGGTATCCATTACAAATCCACCTCATGCTGACCAACACAAAGATTTCTCAAGTCATTTGATCAATGCCCACCTCAATCTTTGAGAGATCTCTAAAGGCCACCTCCACCTGCACCTACAAGCAGGGAGTACTGCATGTGTACAGTAATATATACTACTGCATGTATACAGTAATATATACTACTGCATCTTTACAGTAATATATACTACTGCATGTATACAGTAATATATACTACTGCATGTGTACAGTAATATATACTACTGCATGTATACAGTAATATATACTACTGCATGTATACAGTAATATATACTACCGTATGTGTACAGTAATATATACTACAGTGTGTGTTTACAGGAATATATACTACAGTATACTACTGTATGTGTACTGGAATATATACAGTATGTGTACAGGAATATATACTACTGTATTTGTACAAGAATATATACAGTATGTGTACAGAAATATATATTACTGTATGTGTTCAGGAATATATACTAGATAGAAGGAAGAATATTTCAAACTCTATTATTTACCTGTTCAGTGTTTCATTCCCTCAATGCTTGAATAAAGACTTGAAGGAACAACTTTTAGGTTTCCAGAAACTTTCAAAAATATTGGATTCTATGTTTTATTACCCACAATCCTCTAATTGACAACAATTTCTTGAATCAGTTAATTCCTTACAAAGACGCAGGTGACTCCAAAACTTCCTGGGAAAGGACTGACTTTTAACCTCCATTTTTGGAGTTTCCACTTTAATATGAGATTATTTGGTGGTGGAGTTTACATTTCAATGTGACCTCCATTTTTGTGTGACAACATTTAACAGGGGTTACTATTTTTCTTGGCATTCTTATTCACTAATGATTAACCTGAAGGAATTTGCTTCTTGTTTGTGTTGTGTTGCTCACGTGTTTCTTTGGATACAAGACTAAACTTGAATGTATTATTTGAATATTTGCAGCATTCTGAGGCTACGACTGTCCAAACACAATCCATGTAAAGACAACAACAATGGATCTGTGGCATCATAAGATATTCTAGTCTATATTTACAACGGTAGACTAGTGGCTGTATTTCTCTTGCGCTGGATGAAGGAAATGATTTATTGATTTATTAATTTAAAAGAGCTGTAGAGTTTGTTTACACGCATAGGTATCAATGTTGCAGATGGAAGGTTTATTGATGGACTCTCAACTCAATATGTCTCAACTGCTTTTAAACCAACTGTTCTCTGTCATGAAGACATAGTCTAAATCCCAATAGGTAATATTTTTAAATCGTTTGAACTTTTACACATTATAGACAAATAATAATACAGTAATAATAATAAGACAAATAATTGATGCATCGAAACAGGTTTGATTAAAGCGAAGTTGAAAAAGTTTACATTTTGATATTTCATTTTGAAGTTATTTTGAGATTCTCTCAGCATGACGGTTTCAGTTATATCACTTTTTTTTGCAGTATCTTCATGGTTTTCATTGTGACCATATGCCACATGCAGAATATTTTGAATGAATGAAAAAAAACATAACCATAATTTAAATGTTTTACTTATATTTCAAAATAATTGTGTGTGTTAAGTTTTGACACCTTTGACTTGTCTTATCCACCTCACCAGTGAGTATTTCATTTTCATAAATCTACCTCTAATATTTTCTATCATGACATAATATCTCCTGCCTTTACTGTAAGAGGTTGCGTCTTTTTATGGTCACAGGACTCCAGCCAGATCGGTCTGCTGAAAGAACTACTCGACCTACAGAAAGACATGGTTGTTATGTTGCTCTCATTATTAGAGGGTAAGATCAGTTTTATTTGTTGTCTTATCCTTTTTTGAAGTATCTCCCTGTCTTGTCATTTTACATTCTACTATATTTTTTTTACAAAAACTATTTTTCAGGAAACGTTGTAAATGGCACAATCGCCCGACAGATGGTAGACATGTTGGTGGAGTCCTCCAGCAACGTGGAGATGATCCTCAAGTTTTTTGACATGTTTCTCAAACTGAAAGACATCGTGGCTTCAGATGCTTTCCGAGATTACGTCACAGACCCTCGAGGGCTGATCTCCAAGAAGGACTTTCAGAAGGCCATGGACAGTCAGAAACAGTACTCACACTCCGAAATCCAGTTTCTTTTGTCCTGTTCTGAAGCAGATGAGAACGACATGATCCACTATGAGGAGTTTGCCAGTCGCTTTCAGGAACCTGCCAAGGACATTGGGTTTAACATTGCGGTGCTGCTCACCAACCTGTCTGAGCACGTCCCCCACGACACCAGGCTTCAGAACTTCCTTGAACAAGCGGAGAGTGTGCTGAACTACTTCCGACCCTTCCTTGGCCGTATTGAAATAATGGGCGCCAGCAGAAAGATTGAACGCATTTATTTTGAAATCAGTGAAGTGAACCGTAAGCAGTGGGAGATGCCTCAGGTCAGGGAGTCCAAACGACAGTTCATCTTTGACGTCGTCAATGAGGGCGGGGAGTCAGAGAAAATGGAAATGTTCGTCAATTTCTGTGAGGACACCATCTTTGAGATGAATATAGCCTCCCAAATTTCAGAGCAGGAGGAAGAGGAAAAGGGGGAAGAATATGATGAAGTAGATGAAGGTGGAGGGGAAGGAGGACAAGGGGGGGGGCAAACTGGGGGAGGTGATGAGGACAGCAATGGGGAGGAAGGTCAGCCCGAATCAAGCTCGGCCTTTGCAGACTTCATAAACAGTGTGATAGGCTTCTTCGGCATCTTCACCTTCCGTAATCTTCGCAGACAATATCGCAGAGTGAGAAAGATGTCCATCAAGGAGATCGTAGTGGCTTTGTCCACTTTTATCTGGACCATCCTGATGAGTATTCTTCACTTTATCTACAATGTGTGCAAGGGCTTCTTCATGATCATCTGGCAAACGCTGTTTGGAGGTGGTTTAGTGGAGGGAGCTAAAAATATCACTGTGACTGAGATTTTAGCAAGCATGCCAGATCCAACGCAGGATGATGTGCATGGAGACGGACCGGGGGAGCCAAGGACAGGGGAAGAACAAGACACTGGTGGTATAACTGACACCGGGGAGAGTGGGAGCGGAGAGGAGGAAGAGGAGGATACCCAAGAAAAAGAGGGTGGGAGGATACCAGGTATTGATGCTCCAGGTGGACTTGGAGACATGGGCATAGAGTCAACCGTGGAACCGCCAACGCCTGAAGGAACTCCCATCACAAAGAGGAGAATGGTAATTTAAAAAAACAAAAACTTGTATGCAAATATGAGGTAATTTATTAGGTTGTCAGTAAATAAAACTGCACAATTTTGCTTATCTAAACCCTCAAGTCTTTCTTTGTGTTATTTTTGTTTCGTTACAGCCCCCAGCCGAGATTGATGCCTGTCAAAAACCACCAGAACCTGTTCCTGTAGAAGAACCTCCTCCGGAGCCTGAAAAGGCTGAGTAAGAATCTAGAGTTCTTGTTGTCCACATTTTTTTGCTTTTCCTACTTTTGAAACACAACTTTGAACCTTCATGGTTCTGGATGTTTCCATCTAAGTTTATTTATAGTTAGTCCGAATGTTCTACTCAAACAGTTTCAGATGGTTTGAATTTCACAAATTGAATTCATACAGTAACTTGGTGTTCTGTACAGACATTGGCTCATTCCCATGCAACAATATCTTTTGCTAACTGTCAAAACACCGGACCGACAGCATACTTTCTAACAGTTGGAAGCAAATAGTTCAACCCTTTTACAGCCATCAGTTCAATAACACAAAGTTCACGCACAGAACCAAACAAAAACAGTTGGGAGCTCTGGCCAGAACAAACAAATGAGGGAGAAAACCTTGAACTATAGCAAGGCTGTTGGATTCAGGCCTTTCCCCTAATGTAATACAGTAGTTTGAATGACCTGACAGGAACCATAACCAAAGAGAAAAGTACCGGTAATTCCTAATGCCACCACTTCCTTCCAATAAAACATAAGTTGCTGAGGACAACACAGGTCTCACGTTGTTTCTGGTACACCAGAGAGCACGTCTCCGGGCCTCAGGCTTCATATGCAGTAGCAACACCTCATTGGCGTTCAACACTGAATGAGGAAATAAACATGTATGACAATGAGGGCTGAGATGACATAAGAGACCCTCATCTTTCTACTATTACACAATCACTCAAGAATAGTTGAAGTAGCTCACAACAACAGATTTGTTTTTCTACATTCATAATAAATAAATGAATAATAATACATTTCATTTATAACGCACTTTACATTTGGATCAAATCTCAAAGTGCTACAAGGTAAAAGAGGAAAGACCAGCAATGTTAATTACATGTTATAGGTTCTGCTAAAAAGGAACAATTAAGTCCTTTTTGAAATGTCTCAGTCGTCTGTGGAGCCCTCAGATGGTCAGGGAGGGCATTCAATAAAAAGGGCAGCAGAACACAAGGCCCGATCACCCATGGTGCTGAGCTTAGTCCGGGGGAGGAGGAGGCAATTTGAATGGGTAGAATGGAGGGATGGTGTTGAGTACAAAGATTCAACACAAAGATCTAATCTCAGTGTTTAGTGCAGTGTCAGACCACCTGAATTTTGTCACTCATAGTAGAACATATTTACAAATCAGATGTAGAATCCCAAAGTTCTTGCTAGTAATTCCTAAATTTAGATAAGGGGTCCACTGTCAAATTCCAAGATGTAAATCATTGTTGAGCCCGAAGTACAAAAAAGTTTGATCCGAACCATGATGAGCCCCTGACGTTTAGGCTGTTCCATGGAGCATGGAAACCTAACAAAGTTTTGGTGCTTATGGATCAGCAGTTTTTCTGTTGGAGGAGGAATGACACTTATGAAGGAAAAATACCTTATCTACTGTGAAGCATGGTGTTCGCTTTGTGTCATCACTGAGACTGCAGTATTCAGTAAAAGTGATGTTTTGTTATATTTGGGAAATAATATTTTGCCTATAAACAATGTAAAATGGGAGTTTAATGACTGTGCTTCCAACTGTTTACATAAAGAGCAGTGAACCTGTAGTCTTACTACACATTTTAGGATAGAAACGAAATCGGTTGTAAATTCAAAGTTTAATGAAATTCAAAAATACAACAATAACCCTCTGCGTTTTTTTTTTTGCCAGTGTTGAAAACAGAGAGAAAGCAGGGAAGGAATCCCAGAGCAATGAAGAAAATAATCCAGTACAGCCAAAGAAATCTGCAAAGAAAAAAGAAAAGAAGCTGAAAGGGGCGGAAGGTTTCCAAATCTGGAATGAACTGGAAACGCAAAGAATTAAATTCATGGTGACATATTTCAAAGTATTTGTTTCAGATTTGATATAGGATATAAATGGTACAGCAGAAGCTTTGGGGACACTCAGTGAAATATGACCCTTAGGATCATTTAAATATCTCTTTCCAAAACACCATCCTTCTAAGGCAATAATTCTCTCTATATTGCAGAACTACCTCTCCCGAAATTTCTACAACCTGCGTTTTTTGGCTCTGTTCCTGGCATTTGCTCTGAACTTCATTCTGCTGTTCTACAAGGTAAAAATATCATTCCGTGTGTGACTGATTTTCCCTAGTGTTACATTACTGAATCAACATTGACAGCAATAATTGAGAAATATTCTTTTGTACATACTGTTCATGGCTCTATACCTGTCTTGTCCCTATGTGGTCTGCTACTTTTAGGTATCTGACAGCCCGCCTGATGGCGAGGAAATGGAAGGGTCTGGGCTATCGGAGGGAAGCGGACTTTATGAAAGCTCCGGCTTCTTTGAAGGCTCCGGGGAGGATGTCGACGGATCGGGAATGAGTGAAGGAAGAGATGAAGATGAGGAAGAAGTCCCAATTTATTTCTATTTAGAGGAGAGCACTGGTTACATGCAGCCCACGCTGGCGTTCCTCGCCGCCCTGCACACCGTCATCTCATTCATCTGTATCATCGGCTACAACTGTCTGAAGGCATGATGGATTTGACTGTTGTGCTTCATAATATTCATAGACCTAGACAGAAGGTTCTGATTCGGTGTTGTGATTCCAATTACCTTTGTATCTCATTTAAACATCGTTTGAATTGTCATTGGCAGATTCCACTGGTGATCTTCAAAAGGGAGAAAGAACTTGCGAGAAAGCTGGAGTTTGATGGGCTGTACATCACTGAGCAGCCTGAGGATGAGGATATCAAGGGCCAGTGGGACAGACTTGTCCTGAATACACCGTATGTGGATAAAGAAATAATTTGTTTCCTGCCTAATGTGTCTTCATAGCTGCAACGATTAAAAAGTTAAAAGACAATTTCCAACACCAGCAGGATTTCTTTCACAATTTAATCAAAAGAATCGTGTCCCTCTTCGTCACAGGTCCTTCCCAAACAACTACTGGGATAAATTTGTCAAACGAAAGGTGAGTTTGGTTTGACTTTGTTGTTTTATGATGGGCTCTGTGGGGCTAGAATCATGTGTGATGTGTGTCCTCATCCAGGTTCTGGATAAGTATGGAGATATTTATGGCCGTGAAAGAATTGCTGAACTCCTGGGTGTCGATTTAGCTTCTCTGGATGTGAGTCAACAGCATGACAGGAAACAGTGGGAACCAGACAACTCTGCCTTTGCATGGTACAGCAAATCATTCAGATTCTAAGTTTATTTTTTTATTATTTAAGAAAAAGGGATATCAATTAATATTGTGTTTTTGTAGGATTACCTCCATTGACATCAAATACCAGATCTGGAAGTTTGGTGTTGTGTTCACAGATGGTGTAAGTAAACCCGTTTCATGGGATTCACCCACCATGCATTTTTCGTTCCAACATGAGAACATTTTCCTTATTTTAAAAGTGGTTGTGCATCTAACACGTTTAGTCATGTTTTCTGATAGTGTGAGTAAACCTGAGTCTACACAAGACTGCTTTTTAGAGAAATGACATCTGCGAGGAACCCCACCGCCAGTGGCAACATACCTTTGCTGAAGCAGTTAACATGTGGGGGTTGGGGCAGGAGTTGTTTTTGTTCTATCTCTGTTTTTGTTACTGATTGAATTAAGATAATGAAACATAATACAGGTTGTTATTATCATTCAAATAAATAATAAATAGTACAAATAATTACAGTGGGGAGTCTTAAAATCTCTTGATTGAACCATATCACATTAGGCTACTAGTACCCACTATGGATACAGCCTCACCTCCTTGTTATCTCTCCTTCAGACCTTCTTATACCTCTGTTGGTACACGATCATGTCTCTGCTTGGACATTACAACAATTTCTTCTTCGCCTGCCACTTACTGGATATTGCCATGGGTGTTAAGACGCTGCGCACCATCCTGTCCTCAGTCACACACAACGGCAAACAGGCAAGTGTAGAAAAACTCAACAATGATCGTTTAAACTTTGCTTAAAAGGTGCTAATCCTGAATCATTGTTGCATCTGCCAGCTCATGATGACAGTGGGTCTGCTGGCCGTGGTGGTCTACCTTTACACCGTAGTCGCCTTCAATTTCTTCCGGAAGTTTTACAACAAGAGTGAAGATGAAGATGAACCCGACATGAAATGTGATGACATGATGACTGTAAGTCACTGGTGATCTAGGAACGGGTCATGCAATGCCCTGTTATCAGCACCACCCCCCAAATAATGTATGTTTTGTTCCCTTCACCGCAGTGCTACCTGTTCCACATGTACGTGGGTGTGCGTGCTGGTGGAGGCATTGGGGATGAGATTGAGGATCCTGCTGGAGATGAATACGAACTCTACCGAGTGGTCTTCGATATAACATTCTTCTTTTTCGTCATTGTCATTCTATTGGCCATTATTCAGGGTAAAGTCAACGCTAGCCCGGAGAGCATTTGTCAAATTAATTTTTAGGAGACTTATTTTATAGTGGAAGACATATTTGATAGATATTATTACCACCTCTAATCATAATGCTACTACAGGTCTGATCATTGATGCCTTTGGAGAGCTGAGAGACCAACAAGAGCAGGTCAAAGAAGACATGGAGGTACAGTATTACTGCTAACCATTGTTGTGTGTGTAGGATGTTGATCTTTTCCTCATCTGTGGTTTCTTTGCAGACAAAATGCTTCATATGCGGCATAGGAAGTGACTACTTTGACACAACTCCACACGGCTTCGAGACCCACACTTTAGATGAACACAACCTGGCCAATTATATGTGAGTGCCCCTTTCTGCATTTTGCAATGTTTTTGCACCGTGAAAATAGTAAAACTGAAAAATTTAACTCAACTCAACAATATTGAGTTGAGTTCATTTAAAAATAACAGAGTTGAACAAAGTGCTGTACAGTCAATAAAAAGCTTAATCGTATGATTACTACACAGAGCTTTACTAAAAAAAGAAGGCAAAAAGATCTCAAGGAACAAATGTACTATTCCCATTCTGGTTGAAATGCCAATGATTGAATGTTTTTAGATGGGATATCTGTGGGCTGCCCTAACATGGGACGGGCAACTCTTTCCACAGTTCGGTGGCCGTAACAGAAAAACTTCAGCCGCCATTGGACTTCAGCTCTTCCTCAGGGATGACAAGAGACAATTGGTCAGCTGACCTTAGTGACCTTGATGACATAAAAGTTTGTAAGATGAAGTTAAAAGATTTAAAAACAACAACATCTTTAAGTGAATCCACAAGGTGTCCACAAGGTGCCAGAATCCACAAGGTGCCAGAAATCCTGGATCCTGGATGTTCCTTGTATATAAAATTTTTATTGTCTTGTTTTTTTATCTTTGGAATGTTGAGGCTGCCAGCTGCACATCAAATTATTCTTCAAAGTACAAATTAAGAGACCTTGAACCTTGAAACGTGCTCTCGTTTACGTTTACCTGCTAAAAGCCATGCAGGAGCATTTTTGGACCAGCTGCCTGCGTGAGATGAAGGTCTGGTTCACACCAATATAAAGTGCATTCAAGACAGGTTTCTTCTAGGACAGGAGTCCCAGAGTCAAAATTCAATGTGGAAATGCTGCGTCTAGTTTATGCCCCGCATATCTGGTTAACACTCCCTGGTCCAGGTCGCCAAAACTCTCAGTTCTTTTGAGGCGGAAGACGGTTTTGTTTGCCACGGTCTTTACATGTTTTATTTTCTGTTAATATGTTTTTAATCTAAATTCTTATTATGCGGTTTTACTGCCTTTCATTAGACGTTTTGTAAAGCACTTTAAATTTAATTGTTGTTGAAACATGCTAAACAAATCTAATTGCCTTTCCTTCTCAGGTTCTTTCTAATGTACCTCATCAACAAAGATGATACAGAACATACCGGGCAGGTCAGTCTAAAATGTGTTATTACTGTGTAATGACAGTTCCCAGAGTCTTCTCCGTATAGTTTCTAGTCTCATGCTGTGTTGAATCTCATTGTATAGGAGTCGTACGTGTGGAAGATGTACCAGGAGCGTTGCTGGGACTTCTTCCCAGCTGGAGACTGTTTCAGAAAGCAGTATGAGGATCAACTCTCCTAGCCAGCAACTACACACAATGCACAACAGTGAAAATGACAACTATCTATGTTTATTATTCCTGTTCAAACTCACCATACCTTTATTGTGTCATAAAAAATAATTGAATTAAATAATTGAATTGATTGATGAACAGCATGAACGGCCATTTCCAACAAAGAAAACATTTTATTGAGAAGCTGTCATGAAATTTCTGTGTCCTTAATGCTGCTGGCAAGAAACTGGCAGGAAAGAAAATTGCAAAAACTGAGTTTTAAGTTATGATCTCTTTTAATTTGTTTTCTGTTGAGGAAGGGAGGATAAAAGCAATGTGTGAATGTGATTAAGTGCCTCAGCAGTACATTTAGCTCATCAATTAGTTCAGAAGTAATAGAATTTTTCATCCAGGAAGTTTCCTCTTTGCCTTCCTGTCTTCAGAAAAAGTGATAACAGTTTCAGTCAAATTCATTTCACACATTTTATTTACCATTATTGTGTCACTTTGCCTGCATTACAGTTATGTATGATTTTTTTTTTTTTTTTCGCTTTACTGGAGCTTACGTTTGATACTTTAGCTTCTACTTTTTAATTTAAATTATTTTATTTATTGTTTTTCTGGAGAACCTCATGTCTGTGATGATGAATAAATTCTGTGAAGTACAAACTCCATTGCATTGATACATTGAATTTATCTTGCACACCTAATACTTTATATACGAGATTATTCCGTTATTCTAAAGTGCATTATAAATTAAATGTATTGTTATTATTATTAACATCTTCATAATCACACACACTTGCCACAACATTAAAGCTGTCAACCTCTTATTCTGAAGGTCACTTTTTTCCCACCAAGACAGCTCTTCAATGCCCTGTGTTCTTGCACCTATGCATCTATCAGAACCAGCATTAACTTTTTCAGCAATTTGTGCTAAAATAGCTAATTATGTACAGTTAATATATTTACAATTCTTATATGTTTGTATTATACACAAATTCACTTTAAGTTAATGTCATCATCAGGGTAGAAGTACAATCCTCAAAAAAATAAAGGGTACACATAATCATCACAGTGTAACTCAAAGTCGATCACACCTCTGGGATATCAACCTGCTCTGTCAGGAAGCAATGATGATAGTGCAGCTCCTCCAGGATGGCACATCCATACGAGCCATGGCCAGAAGATTTGCTGTCTCTCCCAAGAGCGTGGAGGAGATACCAGGAGACAAGCCAGTACACCAGGAGAGGTGGAGGGGGCAATAGGAGGGCAACAACCCAGCAGGAGGACCGTTATCTGCTACTTTGTGCAAGGAGAAACAAGAGGAGCACTGCCAGAACCCTACAAAATGACCTCCAGAAGGCAACTCGTCTGCATGTTTCTGTCTGAATTGTCAGAAAAAGACTCCATGAGGGCCTGATATCCACAAGTGGGGCCTTTGCTCACAGCCTGCCACCGTACAGCCCCATTGGCATTTGCCAGAGAAAACCAGAACTAGCAGATTCGCCTGTTAGGCGCCGGGATGAGATCCTCAGACCCATTGTAGACCGTATGCTGGTGCAGTGGGCCCTGGGTTCTTTCTGGTGCATGACAATACCCGGCCTCATGTGACTGGAGTGTGTCAGCGATTCCTAGATGATGAAAGCATTGATGCTATTGACTGGCTTGCCCGTTCCCCAGAACCTGAGCACCTCTGGGACATGATGTATCGTTGCATCCACCGCCGCCACGTCGCACCACAACCTGCCCAGGGGGTGACTGATTCCCTGATCCAGGTCTGGGGGGAGATTCCCCATGAGACCATCCATCGTCTCATCTGGACCTTGTCCGGACGTTGTAGGGAGTGCATACAGGCAGGTGGAGGCCATACACACTACTGAGCCACATTATGAGTTGTCTGATCTAATTCATAAAAGTTGGATTAGCATGGGATCTAATTTTTCCACATTGATTTTGAGTAAGATTCTGTATCCAGTCCTTAATGGGTTAAGATTATGGTTTCCATTGATCGTTCTTACGTTATTTTGTTCTCAACAAATTAAACTATGTAATCAATAAAGATTTTCAACTGGAATATTTCATTCGGCCAGATCTGGAATGTGGATTAAAATGTTCCTTTAATTTTTAGTAGTCTACACTAATACATGTTCATTCTTATAGTGCTCAAGACTGTCAGCAGGATAATACCGAAATAAAAGTGTTTATTTACCTAACAGCTCATACCAACCCATTTTCCTAGCCAGCTGTTCAGCTGATCTGTGGGCCTGTGGAACAACCCATCAGAATGCAGATTATAGCAGAGCATTAAAACTCACATTGAGACTCATGGGCTTTTCTAACCTAACCTTTTCTAACTTTTCTAAGTTTGTATTCCATGATAAATAGTCCATTGTAATTAGATTTGCTCAACCTTTTGGTAAAGCCTGTTTTCAGAAAGCACTTTGACACTTATTGGAATTGTTGTGGTTGCATCACGTTACCTTATTGTGTGTGAGTATACATTCTGCCCCAAGGTCATATTATACACCGGTTCAGTCACATTTTTGGAAAATAAATACTGACTGAAAATGTGCTCAACCACACAGATGAGCAGGAAGTAACAGTCAATAACTCTCTTGGGTCGAAGCAGGATTTCGAGAAATGATTTATTCCTCTACATTATTAACACAATTTTTTTTATATCAAGTTTACTCAAAAATAATTGAAGCTCAGTAGCCAGAGTTGCGTGACAAACCCTAAGAAGCTGAATGCATCAGTCAAAAATCTCCATTGTTCAATATATTTCATCTTGACATAATAATGTAATTAATAAAGTGTAATGGTTTTGAACTACTTTTATACGGTTTTGGACCACCTCCTGATTATTCCTGATTTCGTTTTTTTCTCATACTTAATTATGTGGATCATCAAACAGAACTTAACATAAAATAGAGCCGACCTGAGTAATCACAAAATCTAAGTTTAAAATGATTGTTTTAGTTAATAAGATGAAAGGTTGTCTTATACTTTAATCATCAGCACAAAGAGATACTTTAGCAGCCAGTTGCAACCAAACACCTCTGACAGCTGGAGATCAGCCTCTGATTTCACTCTGGTGGAATTTTGGCCCACTCTTCAATGCAGAACTTCTTTAGTTGGAGGACATCAGGCTCGGACCCAGTATCATAATGGGGTTTACCAGTTATGGATTTTGACAAGGCCACTTCAAAACTTTAGTTTTTATTCAGGAGGTATTCCAAACAGCTCAACTTTTTACTGGTTTGACCATAAAATATTAACCCTAAAGCTCTTTCTTTCTTTCTTTTTTATACGCTGGGAGACGAAGGTCAGCCACATCTGAGGTCCGGGAAGGTTCACTGTTTCCAAGTCTTCTTTATCTGCAAATGATGTGTTTCCCTGTGGACCTGTGGAGTCTCACACGGGTCCCAGACGGATGCATTTCTCTCACATTCTTCTCAGTCTTATGGAATTTCTTTGGGTTTTAGCATAATTTTACTAATACTACTGGTGAGAACTTTGATTCAACCTCATGCTTCTGTTTATTTAAGTGATGATTTGCTTAAACAGATCTGATGGAAATCAGACCAACCTGATATTAGATAACCCTTTTGGTTCCATAAATACAATTATCATTTAAAATAAGCATTAATATTTACTCGGCTGTATTGTCCCATGATTTATGATGTATTTTGTCTGAAGGTAATGTTTGAAACACACACAAATACATGAAACCAGGTGGACATGATAGACTTAGTCTCACCAATGCGTGTAAAATGAGTAGATTCAGAAGACTCCAGTGGTAAACATCCCCTGATTGGTGGAGGCCCACGTCCACAGCCTCTTGATCCTCCAGCCATATGAGAGCCTCTAATCTGTGCGGATGATATAATAGCAGTCTGATAATTGGGCTATAAACTGCACCAACCATCACGATCCCTGTGACCATGCTTAATACCATACCAGTCACCAGTGTCATTTTCTCCCCTCTCTTATCCAGGTGGTTTTATTTTCAAACAGTGGAAGAAGAGGTTTCTACTCCTCACATCTGAGGGCAGCCTCCTGGTGTGCCATGACGCTTCATCTCCCCCTGGCCAGCTGGTGATGCTGCAGGGGAGCTGTGAGGCCATTGTGGAAGGAAAGGAGATCCTAGACCTCCCCAAGTTGCCTTCCGCTGGATGCAGGGACTGCTGTTTTGCTCTCATCCTCCCCCAGAATAAATACTTGCTGCTGCTGGCTGAGAGTCCAGCAGGCTGCAGGTCACTGTGCTCTACTTTATCAATAGAATGATTTATTGTCTCGGCTCCAACCAGACTAAAAGTGAGAAAGCACAAATTTCACCAACTACTTGAAAAATAGTTTGAGTACTTTTGGCAAAACCTGTTTAGAAAAATAACTGGCATGTTCTCTCATGTCTCATGTCTAGTCCAGCCTCCTCCCGCCAAACACGTGAGGTGACGTACATTGCCTTGTCAAAGCATTTATTGTCATATGCACAGTTAAAACAAGTTTCCCTGCAAGTATATATATATATGTGTATATGTATATATATAAATATATGTATGCATATGTATATGAACTGTTAGCAAGCAGCATAATGGGGGTAATTATGGATGGAAACAGATTATCTGCTTTGGCGACCCCGAGAGGGAACAGCTGAAAGAATAGGAAAAATAAGATTATGCAAGGTATATATTGAACAGTCCGATGGCCTGAGGATAGATGCTGTCCCTTAGGAAGTGTTAGATTTGTTGCCCCTGTCAGGACCTGGTGACTGGGTACGTACACACTGCCTCTCCCCCAATGTCACCCCACTGGTTAACCTGTACAGACGTGTGCAAACATCTAAGCCTGAGAGCTTTAGTGGTGAGTTTTTTTAGCCTTTCCCGAAGCAGTTGAGATCCTATACATAAGTATTTCAAAATACAGACATCCTACCACTGATCATTGGTGATTTTGACCTACTGTACTTGATCAAACACACCTGAATCTCATCCCATCTCTTCTACAATAATCCTTATACTTATCATTATTGTTTTCTAAACAATAATACCTAATAATTTTAATTTTAAGGTTCTGGTCATTATGATTCAGCCTCAGTTTTCATGAACTAACTGATGCTCTTCTTGAAAGCAGGTGTATTCAAATCTGTGATCACTCTGTAACTGACATCAAACTATTTGGTTTACGTCTGAACTTAACGTTCTGTAGTCACGTGAATTGAAGGTTTCTAAAATGAAAAGTGTTGTGGACTTCTACAAACCCCCTCCAAATGCCTAAGGCTGACCAGGATTCTCGTTTTTACCTGCCCACATATTTTCCATTCCAGCCAACCTTTTATCTTGTGTGAGACACAGTAGACCCCAGTATTGGATAGCAGTTGTTATGTCCTGCTTACAACTCACATGGGTGACATTCGCAGGAACCAAGATGTAACTGAGTATTGATGTATACAATTTTTTTAAAGGTAACAGAGTAATAATGGTTTTTTCCCTCTCATTTAGTCAATGGCTGAATGTGCTGAGAAAAGTGAAGAAGGTGAGTTAACAATGGAGATTTAGTGAAGTAACTCCATTGTTAACTGCAGAGCCTCCTTTGACAACAGCATTGGAGTCAAAGGCTAACAATGGCGTTACAACTTGCTTACATGGACAATGCCAAAAACTGATGTTCACCAAGGTTGAGTGTATACAAAGACAGCTAAGACTAATCAAATGTTTGGAAACTGTGAAAGCAGTGATGGAACAGAATTGTTCTCTCATCACCCATCAGTCCATGTAAGCCACATCTGTACCACCACCCCACATTCATCTCAATGATCTAGTGCCCGAGCAAATCCTGGACAAAGAACCAACAACTCCACCAGTTAGTGACACCAAAGTTTCTTCCCCAGGGCCAATGACCTGGGCTTCCCCAAGGGAGAAAGGTGAGGTTAAAGAGGTGTACTTTTTGGTTGCACTTTTGTTTGATGTGAGCGGAACTCGCTCATCAGGTTCTTTTTTTATTTGACTTGTGCTAATAACATGCAATTTTTTTTCTTACGGAACGATACAACAGGCAGGAATTCTCCCCGCACAAAGTATTCCAAAGGAGGGTTCCACTCAGTCAGGTGTCTGCATCATGGAACCATCAGTAATACTCAGGCAGTGGGGGCGGTTTATCTGCTGATGGGAGGGGCTGCTGCTTCATCTGCTACGGGTTACGTATGCGCATGCTCACTCGCTAATCTGGAGGCCAAAGCACCTGACCTTCCTGTCAACTCCGATTTCTCTGCCATGGCACCAGCAGGAGTGTACCAAGCCTGCTGCCCTGGTCTCGAATCCCCCCACTATAACAGCTTTGACATTGAGGTGTCACATTCTGATTGTGATACTTTTGATTGTGGTGGATTTAATTTCTGATGATATGTGCCATGTGGGCTATGAGTTAGAGTCCATCATGATGTATGAAAATGGCAGAACCATATTTGAGTCTCAAGTTCAAAGATGAGACTTTTTAGTGGGGAATCAAATGACCACAGAGTCAGTGAACATATCTCTTAGATTTTTTCACCCTTTAAATTAATTAACCAATACTAATACAAACACTACCACTATCAGTGGAGGGCTATTAATGTTAAACCAAAGCCTTCAGTGTGATCCTCCTGCAATCAAACCACCTTAGAATACCATCTCTAATGAAACATGTATTCACACAATCACCAAGCAACTTAAAATGTATTCATTACGTTGGATGGGAGAGGAAACAATCAACAGAAAAATGCAGCTATGTGACAGCCAGCGTCATCCCCATATATTTCATAATCTAATATATAATCTGACTGGATATAAACTTGGATTTATATTGGCAGCACTGGAAACAGTGCAGTTGAGGAGTTTACCAATGCTATGAACTCATAAAACCCATATTGTATTCACCTCACAACCCTTACCAGGATTGGCTTTATGGAAAGTGAGTGAATGAATACTATTAAAATATTTATTGTAAATTTTCATGTGAAATGGGATTGTTTTTAACTCTGACATGTGAAGAAAAGTAAGAAGTTGTAATCAGTTATTGTGATATAATTATTGTAGACCTTTTGTATTGTTACATGCCGAAGTGATAAGTATTATTGAAAATGTATAGAATACTCTATGTACTGTATGTATTTTAATGAAGTAATCATTTGTCTGAGTAACAATGACCAATGCTCTAATATGAGATTTGTAATATTTATTGTCTCAAGTGTTTTTTTTGTCCCTCTTTACACCTGGCATCAGATTTCATCTTCTTTAGTCTGTGACACAAAAACCAACAAGTTGTTTTAGCAAAAGCAAATATTTAGGCTCTTGTACCTACAAAAAAAAAAATCAAATCTAAATCAATCTTACAGAAGTGTCAGAACACAGTCTATCACAGAGCTCATTAGTTAAAAAAAAGGGGGGACATTGGCTGGCCATTTTATAGACATGCATTTATGAAAAGAAAAACCTAAGGGTGTCCTTGGGTTACATGGACACCCTAAGGGTTAGGACGTGGCCTCAGGGTTGCACTGGCTGGAACGCTGGATGAGCCACCAGTTCATAACAGGGCTGACGCAGAGAAATACAGCCATTCGTGCTCACATTCACTCCTACCGGCCATTTAAAGTCGCCAATTCACCTCTCTTGTACTGTATAGTGCATAGAACTTAGAGAGAACCCGCACAGACTCGGGGAGAACATGCTTCCTCCACCGAGCAAGGCCGGCAGAGGTGGATTTGTATCGTATACCTTCTTACGGAGGCAGTTTGAATTCTATTTCTTATAGGAAAGCAAAAACAGAACAAAGAAACCCCCAAAACCTGTTTTGCCCCGAAATGCTTTGTTTATTGTGACAAAAATGAGGTCTAGGAGGACAGAACAGCATTTGGTGAAATTCTATTGTATAAATAAATGTAACTCAGTGCCACAGAGTCGATCACGAGTGAACATGCTGCCAACTTTAGAAATGAACATCACATTCCCCGCTTTGACGTGCACCAAATACAGCCTTAGAGACATAATACATATCGAAAGAAACCAAAGGTGCTAATAAAATATGACATGTAAACCGCACGAGCACAATGGTGGCATTATAGTGGTGGAATAGTTTCCCTTTTAAAAACATGTGGAACCTTGAGCCTCACTGGACACGAACACGGTGGGAGAAATCACATTTTAGGACAAAAAACAAAAAACAAAAAAAAAAAGAAGCTTAAAAGCATCTCCGACCCAGCTTTGTCACACTGTTTTGAGTTTGTAACTCCAAGTTAAGAAA
Organism: Lophius americanus; assembly: GCA_037951165.1. Lineage (NCBI taxonomy): Eukaryota > Metazoa > Chordata > Actinopteri > Lophiiformes > Lophiidae > Lophius > Lophius americanus. Next base: position 3,744,270 of record JBBDHG010000061.1, read on the forward strand.
AAACCCAAACAAGAGAATGCAAACCTGTTGTAAGAGAGAATTAGACCATGAATATCATTGTATCAAATCACTGTTAAACGTGTGACAGTTCTGTCAGAGTACATGCTAACAGACATTCCCGATCAAAGAACCCAACCCAAATACAACTGGAAAGTTTTAGCAAACATTAAAGCTTAACTAAAAACAGAGACAGGGAAGGGAGGGGAGAGTAGGATTAATAGAGGGGATAATGTAACTGTCATCGAGTCGCTCAAGTTGTGTTCAGACTGAACACAAATTGTTGATCACACAAACTTTAGCGCTGGAGTGTTTTCATGTTGATGCTTGTTCATGAGAACAAGCTCCAGCGCAGCCCAGTAAGAACAGGCACAGATGGCCTGCAGTGTGTGTTTGTGGAATTATGAGCATCTCGCTTCAAATCGCACCAATGTGGCAAATATTTATGGAATAATTCTCCACATCCACTCACTTTTTAAACACGCTTTCATAATTTTTTTGTTTTCTTTCTTGCTAATCTTGTGCTGCCTCTACTTCTGTCACATTCAGTCTGAACACAGGTCGCAAGGCGACAGCAACAACAGGACGACCATTAACATTTCAGACGCTGGGGATCCAGGGAGAACTGGCAGTCTTTACTTCTTCCATACAGTGTAGAAAACCCATCTGAAGGAGGACAGTTAAGGATTGGACACATTTATGACCGTATCGTTGTCGCTGTCCATTTTGCTGGAATTTATGTAAAAGTTGACAACAACTTTTTATTTTTGAACAACCATAATCGTTTTTTTTCTCCTCCTGTCACAACTTGTTTGCTACAGATACAAGTGAAGTATATATTATTATATATATATATATATATACACACACTAGAGATAAAAGTAGAGTAGATTTTATATATATGCTACAGAAACAAGTGGAGTATATATTACATATATTCTACAGATAGGAGTGAGTATACATTATTATATATATGCTACAGATACGAGTGAGTATACATTATTATATATATGCTACAGATACGAGTGAGTATATATTATATATATGCTACAGATACGAGTGAGTATACATTATTATATATATGCTACAGATACGAGTGAGTATACATTATTATATATATGCTACAGATACGAGTGAGTATATATTATATATATGCTACAGATACGAGTGAGTATACATTATTATATATATGCTACAGATACGAGTGAGTATACATTATTATATATATGCTACAGATACGAGTGAGTATATATTATATATATGCTACAGATACGAGTGAGTATATATTATATATATGCTACAGATACGAGTGAGTATACATTATTATATATATGCTACAGATACGAGTGAGTATATATTATATATATGCTACAGATAGGAGTGAGTATACATTATTATATATATGCTACAGATACGAGTGAGTATACATTATTATATATATGCTACAGATACGAGTGAGTATACATTATTATATATATGCTACAGATACGAGTGAGTATATATTATATATATGCTACAGATACGAGTGAGTATACATTATTATATATATGCTACAGATACGAGTGAGTATACATTATTATATATATGCTACAGATACGAGTGAGTATACATTATTATATATATGCTACAGATACGAGTGAGTATATATTATATATATGCTACAGATACGAGTGAGTATACATTATTATATATATGCTACAGATACGAGTGAGTATACATTATTATATATATGCTACAGATACGAGTGAGTATATATTATATATATGCTACAGATACGAGTGAGTATACATTATTATATATATGCTACAGATACGAGTGAGTATACATTATTATATATATGCTACAGATACGAGTGAGTATACATTATTATATATATGCTACAGATACGAGTGAGTATACATTATTATATATATGCTACAGATACGAGTGAGTATATATTATATATATGCTACTGATATAAATGGAGTATTTACATACTTTATATATTTATATACTATATTTCCCAGCCCACCATATATCTTCAGACTCATTGCTGACCTGCATTGTATTAAATACACATAATATAAAATTTTAATAAAAATTTCAGGCTCAATATCTTTTATTATTACTGCTGCTGCTTCTACTATTATAACTAGTTTAATTATAAGACATTTTACTACAATTATTATCGATCAGCTGTAAGCAAGTGGGGCGCTTTACAATGCAAAGGTAACACGGAGAGAAAATTGCTTTTTTTTGTCTATGTGTTTGTGTTTGTGTATGTGTGTGTGGACGACGACTGTGGGCCGTTATGTATAGGACACTGGGAGAGATATGATACACAACAAAGTTTCCATTCCATCTGTGGTCGCTGCTCTACGAAGACTCTGCTTCTGTACAGGTGGCATCTGCGGAACCTGCTCTACTACACTTCTTTTTTTTTCTGTGTAGTTGTAAAGAGTAAATGGAATATCCTCTCTTCCGCTTTGGGTTTGATTTCATAGAATCTCTGATAAAAAGGATACAGTTCCAAGTAGGAGGGCACACACACCACCTCTTTGGAGAAGTTCACGGGACTCGAGAGCTTTCCCAGCTGCTCTTCATACAGACTCAGTGCCTCGGTTAGATTTGCGCTGTTGCCCTGATGACCAGCAGCAGAAAAAAAACAAAAACAAAACAAAGCACAACCATACAGAAATTAATAAAATCCCTTTTTCCCCTCTTGGTATCAGTCAATATAGATTCAGGAAAAAGTAGCACATCAGATACCATTGAGATCTGTATATGGCTTCCATTAAAAAAAAGAGCGAGATATATTGATATAGAGCTAAATTGGAGTTGTGCTTGATTTTTCTTCAAGGAATTGAATATTTCTGTTATATAATATAATAGTAAACTATGAATCATACAGAGGTAAGATCCCAAGAATGAAATGAACCCGTGTCATTATATTGCCAGTATATGCTTGACTGAAATTGTCATAAAAACATAGAGCAAAAGTCTCTTCAGATGCGCTTTCACAGGGTTTTAAGGTCTTGGCTGTGGTATGGCTCAGGGACCTACCTGTGTGAAATACTTTCCAGAGGGATGCAGGACTTTTATGGACAGATCTAAGATGAGACGCAGGAACTCCCATGTTGAATCTAAAATAAGGGGTGAGAGAAGTTCAGGCATATGTTGCATTTATTTGAAATGTTTTTATATACTGTATAATATCATGACGTAGAAACCTTCTTCTGGCTCTGTGGATATTGGGACTGCAGTCAGGTCATTAATAACATAATCAAACATCCTTTCTTCCTGGACGTACTTCTTCAGCAGAGGGACACAGTCCTCCACTAGTATCTGCAACGCAGGAGACAAGAACAATCCACTCAACTTTACTCTGAAGCTTTCTGAAACTTGGGAAAAAAAACTAAATAAACATATTATAGATAATAGATTTATAAAGAATGGTGCACATTTAGCTAACTGTTGTTCAAATTAAGATAACACAAAACCTCAGTATATAGATTATCAAAATTAGGTTGGTTCATACTTTGACCTTAATTTAACTTATTCAGAAGACACCGAATCAAAACCTGCTGAACAGAAGAGGTTCTTGAGTTCAATTGTAAATGATCTTAAAAATAAAGATATTTTCTATATGTTGCTGTAAGAACTGCCCTGCTCTCGGTTTACAATCCAGCATCACTACAGAGAATACATGATTCCCAACAACGCTGATACTTTTTAACCAAATTGTTGCAACTCAAGATAACAAGAGGAAAATTTACTGATAACTGGAAAAAAAAAGAAAAGGAAAAGCTTCAGTTGTCTTATATGGGAAAAAGGAGCCATACAGTTGTGTAAGCGGTTATTAGGCTCCGTAAAGAGAGAAGATTTTATGAATATTTCCACACTCACTTGGTAACAGTCTCCCTGTAGGCTGTCGAGGACATTGCCGCAAGTCTCTCTCATGTGCAATCTGCACCCGTCCAGCACTTTCTGGTCAATGTGCACGCTCTGTTAAGGAATGATCAATCTGGTGCACGTGCAAAATTACAGCCAGTAATAAAACAAAGCATTACTGCCTTGTGGTGGTATGCCTCCCTCAAATTACAGTCGACAGACTCAACTGCTATATGTAGTGAAGACTTTGAAGGTATCTTATTGAAAGTATTTGGTGCAGTTGTTTGTGAAATTTAAAGATTTATTTATATTGCCTAATTAATTCTGGGGAATTATATACATCTGTCTTCATTTATAGATTATTTTCTTTAGAGGAAAACATGGGACTGATGGATGAGCTGTTCCATCAGGCTTAAAAATACTGTTCTAAGTCTATTAAAGCAACAGTCAATTGGTAAAAAAAACAAAAACAAATAAGAAAATATGTTTGTGTGTCTGGCAATGTTTAGCAATGACACAGCGGGTTGCTTCTCAGTTTTTACCCAACAACAGAGAACAGTTACACCAATCAGTCATAACCTCAGGTAAACTCAGTTATTTATCTTGTTACAATGGCGTCTGTCTGTGCAAGGCATATATTAGGTAGAAGGTGATCTTCGTGGAGTTTATGTGTTGGAACCAGGAAAAATGGGCAAATGTAGAGACCTGAGAGTGTTTGACTAGAGTTTGGGGCAGAGCATCTTCAAAACCCCCTCTTTGTTGAGTGTTTCTGTCCTGGACTGAAGACTAGCCTGCATTGTCTGATCCCACAGTAGTGCTCCTGTAGCAAAAATTGATCAGGTTAATGCCTGTTTTCAGAGAAAGGTGGAACATGCAGTGCATCGCAGAACTGGAGGCAAAAAGGAGACCTACACAATGTCAGGCAGGTAGTTTCAATGTTATGACTGATTGTGTTCAACAGATTCAGTGTCTGAGTTGATGCAAAAATTAAATCTCAAAAAGGATTTGAATTGCTTCACTCCTCAGAACAAGTGGATGTTTGTGCCGAACTAGAGGAAATTCCCGTATTGCATTCCTGAGACATTACATTCATGAGACTGAGATGGACATACGGGGATATCACCCGCTCAGGGGACAGAGACGTTCAGCAGAGCACAACCATAAAGGATATCTCCAACATGGTGACCATCTTTGGCTTTTGTTTGACCACCTCAGCAAGGATGCCTCCATCACCTCCTCCCAAAATCAATACTTGTTTTCCTGCGTAATTCTCCTTTCCGCTACCCATGATGGCTTGGGTGTAGGGCAAATCACTCTCTGCCATGTCTTCAATGTAAAAAAAAATTTTTTTTTACACCAATATAGTGAATAAATACTCATAAATAAGACAATCCTAATGCAATCCAAAATACTTGTATACACTTACTAACGTCTCCATTAAGTACTAGGATATTTCCGAACTGCTGTGAGTGCAAGATTTTTATGTTTTGGTACGCCGAGTCTTCATCGTACATCACCCGGTCAATGTCATACTCCATCAGCCTGCCATCGATGGTGGGCCAGTACCGGTCGACTTTTGCTCCTCGTACAATGGCTGGGAGCCTTGAAGTGAACGGTGAACCGCACAATCAGAATTTATTCAAAATGTATAAAATAAAGCAACCACCGTTTTCCAAGATAACCCGGAATATACTGACCTTTTAACCCTTGATATATTGCCATTTAAGAGAACCTTTATCTTTTTTTCCAGTGCATTAAAAAGCTGTGGAGAAACAATGAAGCTGTAAATCTAATTCTAGAATTGACAGTAAATAATTGTTACATTCTCTGAGAAGCTGAAAGGTAAGGACACTACGTGACATGAAGCACTGTGTGATTGGCTATGCCTAGGTAGAGAGTGCAGTGTAAATATATAAAAACACTTACATTGTCTAGCTGTGCAATATCGTCGTCTTCGTAACATTGTAGGTCAATGGTGACCAACCCTCGGGAGTGCACCCGCAGAATAGCTAACCTGAGATATAAAGTGTTAGAGAATGGGATTCAAACAAAGTGAGTAGAACATTTTATTCAATATCAAACTACATTCTGCTTTCATAATCAACATTTGTAGATGTACAGTGATCTTCTGCATAATGGCATCGTTTCAAAAAGACTATGTCCATGATCTTCAATTCAAATTGTTCTCAAAAAAACTCACCTTTAGCTGCAAGTAAAATAATTTAAAAAAACATTACAGTCCTAATTCTTGATTTCGAAGTGTGCAGTTCAAATCATTGTCTTGCTGAAAGGTCAAACCAGAACAGCCTCGCAAGCATCAGAGATCCACCACCAGACTTCACAGTGGGTATGAGGAGGGCTTTTTTTCCTACACTGTACTCATTTTAGATGACTGATGCCAAGAATCTTTATTTTGGTCGCATTGCAGTCTTTTTCCAGTCAAACAGTGTTTTGGGTTAGCTTGCAGAAATGTCTTCGTCTAGGCTGATGCAAAACATCTTCAGTCTCTTTAAGCTTCTAAATTATTGATCTGTTGAAATTGAAATTTTAAACTGTTTAAAGAGTTTCTTCTATTTGTGCAGCCCTCCAACTTTTCCTAACCTCATATTTAAACTCCAGTACAACAGGAAGTGGTTGTACAACAATTCAGAGTTCCTTAATAGGGGAACCTAAAAATATAGGACTGTATATCTGTTTGAGATACCTTTTACTCACAGGATTTCCAAGGGGTATCAATCAATGGTGCAGACATGTTCTAGAGACATATTTGTTTCATGTCACAAATGTAATGTTTGCTGAAACAAGCATGACAAAAGATACCAATGTCATGAGGAAAGCTGTAATGTTACTTATACCACGACCCTAAAAGATGACACCTGTGCTTGTTTGTGAGAAGGAATAGAGAACAGCCCCTGTGTAAGTTGTGATGATAACAAAAAAGAGAATTAAAATGACAGAACAACAGGTATTTCTCTTGAGTGTGTATACTTGCGTGACAGAGAGAGTAAGGTTGTGTGTGTGTGTGTGTGTGTTTGAGTGAACATTCAAATTCGTTTTTAGAGAATTTGTGTGCATATTCTATGAGAAAGGTTGGGTTCCAGTGGGGGTAGGGAGCCAGAGGGTCATACTGCGAGAACAATAATTATTCCCAGGGTGGAAGGAAGGGGTGTCAAATATGAAACTTGATTGAGCCAACTTTGATCCACAGAGCAACCCACAACTTTTAAGTGAACCAATCTTCTGTTCCGGGTCATATTTGACTCATAACACCACCCATTAACTTTTTTTAATAGCTTAAATAAGAAAACCAAGAGAAGAATGATCAAAATAAGATTTATTTTATTTAGTAGACCAATATAGAGGATCTATATCTTCTATGTTTATGTATTAATCATTAAAAATTTAAGGTATGATTAACACATCTAAACTCGAAAATGGGTCTAAATTTACCCCAAGAAAAACCCTAGGAGAAAAAAATACAAAAAATCAACATAATAAGAAGGAAGAACGTTGGAGGTGCTAAATTTGTGCTATACCAAAACTAGAATCACTTAGTTTGAAACTAACTCCCATATCAGAGCAAGCTGAGAAAAAAAACACAGTTCATCACCAACTTCCTGTCAAACCACATGTGACCAGACGACGTGGTGGAAAACAATGGCTTTTGTTATCTGCTCAAAATCCTGGAACCAATGTCTACTATGTGACGCGTTGCAACGTTCATAAAAGTTTGAATACAGCGGAGAGGATTACCTTGCAACGCACAGACCTCATCGACGGTGAGTTCATGTGTATGCGACAGCAGCTCATTACCTGATATAGTTAATATATTGGACTGGCGATAGTTGTCTAATGTTTACAAACTAGATTATTGTAATCTTTTCAAAGTTTGTGAAGGGACTGCAGCATTTAAAAAAAAAAATCCACTTTCAATGATCTACATATCTACGATAGTTCAGTACTCCACAGATGTTCAGTTGGACTAGATTGTAACAAACAGTTCAGTTGGTCGGGGGAGTAACATATAAGTAATGTCAGGTTTATATAACATGTTGGTCAGTCAGTCTGCTCAATTATACAATTAAGCCATAGCAAAGTTGACTGAATTCTAGCAAAGACAAAGATCTTTATTGTATTGGATAAAAAAAATATGTTGATTGGGTATTCCTGTGGGACATCATTTGCAAGAGTTAAAATAAAGGTCAGAAATGCAACGTATATGCAAGGCAATAGTATCGTAACATGTCTCAAGTATCATGAAAACGTTGTGTGGTTGCCCCCTGGCAATATCCAACCCCAAAGTGTCCTTGTGATGCACTGTGTGTGTCGTGCTGGACATGAGAAAGGAACAATTGTGCGCTAAATATGTGTAACCAGCCATACCGAAACAGCCTTAGCAGAACAACCCTTCTGACTCTAACAAATTGGCCAGCCGATCAATCATTGCACCTCCACATAGAAGATCAAGTACGGCCTGGCCAAAAAACAATACAATAATACAATACAATACTCAACATTCTATCATCCTAGGACCACGCAGTCACATGACTTTACTGTCACATGACTTTACCGTCAGTGCTGCTGTTAACTAGGCCCACGCTGTCGTCTCTAACAGCAAGTGTATTTCCACAAGAAAGTCCCCAATCCAATGTGTTGCACAAGCAAGGCCCATTTTTGAACTCCTCAAATCGGCGGCTCAGTTATATGAAGGTCGGTGGTTCAATCCCCGGCCATTTGTCAAAGTGTCGTTGAGCAAGATGCTGAACCCAAAGTTGCTCCCAATAGCTGTTCCATTGGTGTGAGACTGATGACGTGAATGGTTACGGTTCTTGATGACCATGTGGTGCCATGCATGGCAGCCTCTAACATCTCTGTATGAATGTTTGTGTGAATGACTGAATGCTGACTCGTGCTGTAAAAGCACCTTGAGTGTTCAAGCAGACTAGAAAAGCGCTCCATTTACTATATAATAGACCATATAATGCTTCTGTTTGACAAAGAGAGAAAAGAGAAAAAAAGTTAAAAAAATATTATTCTTACCGCCCATTCTTGCCTATAAGAGTAGCAACGTATCCATGATCTTTTGTGTCGTGGACAGTCTCTTTCATTTCCTGCTCATGAAATATGGACAGTACATCAGGAACTACTGAAGCAGGATCAACTGAGAGAAGACATAAAATGGAAAAATGACAAAATTACAATAACTGCCTACTTCTGAGGTGCAAAAAAATACTGTTTTGTAGCACGATAATACAAAAATACTTGATGACAGGTTATTGTTCATTCTGAGTGCTGGTGCTCTGTTCAGGATCTTTAAGACCATTCAACAATCACCACGGCTGGAATTAGTGGTGGTTGCAGCAACAACATAGCTGATCGTTTATCAAAATGTGTTTATTTCAACTAGAATTATCAGTTATTATCACTGTTATCAATATAAATTGAAATGTTTAGAAAATAAATGCATATATGTATTTTTGGAAAGTTTTATATAATAATAATAATCATAAAATCATTAATTCATTTATCAATAGAATTAAAAAAAAAGCTGTCCATAAGGCCTTTCCCGATCCTTTATTAAGAAATAATTATGACTTAATTTTGAATTAAAAATAAAATATTAAATTGTAAAATGTGACAATGTTACAGAGCATCTGTTGGCCAAAAAAACCCTAAAGTGTTGCATGCGCAGCACTTAAATCTCTTATCCTAACAGAAAACAGTAGATATAATATGGAATTGTGAAAACAATATCATATAAAATAATTTGTAGATAATTCATACTCTATACGTAGTCTTTCTACTGAGGACTTTGTGCCCTGAAGACACAACTTCACTTGGTCAAAGCTCATTAATCATCTCATCAAATTTTATCATGTCGCTGTCTTACTCCTAAATCCTTTAAATATTTTTTTAATAATAACAAAGAATTGTATAATCTTTATTGCTATTTCCATTAAAAACAATTATTGAGACCCTGTACTCAGTACTTCACTGAAACACCTTTTCTAGTCTTCTTGGGAATTATCTGACATACTTTGCAAACCTAGATTCGGCTTAGCCCTGAGCTAAGTTTCAAGTGTCAAACCAAAAGGTCTGAATACTTTTCAGTTGTACTCAATGTTTCATTCTTTTTTGATAAATTTTGCAAAAAAATATCTAAAACTCGGTTTTTGCCTTGTTGTTATGGTGTATAAAGTTTGGATTGAAGAAGAAAAAAAGGAATTTATACAACTTTAGCATAAGGCCCCAACACTTTAGAATCCACTGTAACTACTTCTCCACCTGCTGATTTCAAAATAGGTTTGCCATATCCCTTTCTTAAGGCTTGCAGAAGCACGACTTATTCCATAGTGATCTCTCTCTGTTCATTGTTTGGTAGCCAGCTGAGCAACTACTTTGAGAGTGGTTAGTACCTGTTGCTTGAAGCGAATAGAAAGGATCTATTTGGAGCCTATAAACTGATTTTTCCGTAGAGTAGTTTTTTACTTTGGGACAGTCTTTTTACAATAAGGCATCAAGTATTGAATCTGTATCGTTAAAACTATTATGTCAGTATAGTGGACATTCATTCCTGACCATGTCCAATAAGCTCCTAACATAACAACGTGCAATAAGTCACATATCAATTCTGCTAAAATTCTGGTTATAAGGGTTATCTCTACAAAAAATGTGAATTGTGAATTATATAATTAACCTGTGCAATACTTCATTTACCAGTGCATTTTGGTGAATGACTTCGTATTTTAACCTGAAATTGCTGTTGGATGGAGTCCAGAACAAATTTCCCTACAGCGAGTAGGAAAAGGCTTTAAAAGTACCTCCTATCTTATCCATTACTATCACAAAGTGCCAGTCTGTGATCTCCACTGTACTCTCATGTTGTCTAGAGACAGTTTGATTTACAAATCATGCTCTTAATTTCTTTGCAATTTAAAAAAAAAGAAAATGTACAGCTTTCTTTATTATGCGTCGTAAAATTTAATCATAATTTAAGAAATAAAATATTTAAGCTAGTTGCAGCAGCTACATCTTACATCTACAAACATCCATAATACTACCGTCTGTAATATTGGTATCGGTAATGGTGAAAAATATATATGAAAACGGTTCAATTGTTAAGTCGTAAATATTTAAAATAACCATATTCTTTCTGCATGCTGAGGCAGCTGGACAGTATAAGTTAAAATAAAAATGTATTAAAAGAAATGACCACATTTGCAACTAATATTAATGCTTTCCTCTTGAAGAAAATAAAAAATTAAAATATCTTCAATTAATATAAAGAGATACTTAGCAAGACCATTTGGTTGCAAGAAAGTTTAAAGTTTTTTTAAAAATTATATATTCTTTGTTCAGTCAGATCTTTACTTTCGTTGTGTTTTTTTATTACTGTATAAAATTCTGCAACAAGGGTCAAACTCAAAATATTATTACCTAAAAAGCATTTTGAGTAGAGCTATAGAGCCACAGGATTACAATGTTCCCTTAATTTAATAGAGGCGTAGACATAATATTCTCCAAAGAATATACACTGGTCAGCCATAACACTGACAGGCAAAGGGAAAATAACATTGATTATCTTGTAACAATGGCACATGTCAGTTGGTGGGAAAGTGAACATTTTATCCTTGAAGTTAATGTGTTGAAACTGGGAAAAATGGCACAAGCGCAAGGATCCGGGTGACTTTGAAGGACCAAATTGTGATGACTAGACAATAGACAACTTCAGAGGATTTCCGACAATTCCACCGATCTTGTTGGGTGTTCCCAATCTGAAGTGGTTAGTACATATCAAAAGGGTCTGAGGAGGGGAAGCCACAACGTCATGGGCACTATAGGTTCATTAGTATATGGGGAATGAAGTGATCTGTGTTGTCTGATTACTGTCACACATATTCCAGAAAAATTGAATACTGGCTCTGATATAAAGATTTCAGGGCATTAAGAGCATCTTAAAGCTGTTTTAGTTGCAAAAGTAAACATCAAATATACAATACAGGTGGTAAACTAGTAGAGAGACGTGTTATGACGTGAACTGGGAGTTGATTACAGTTAAAATATCGAACACTCAGGTGCTGACATTTGATTAGTCCTGATATAAGTGCATTATAAATACTCCTACGTATGATACTGTAAATATTAAATAAAAAGTTATGACGTATAATAAACTTAAATTCTTGGGAATAAAATATTTAAATTTTAATTAGGTATTTATGCTGTTTATTATTTCTATACTTACAAGAGCAACGTGCAAGACTAATACTCCCTCCATTACGATTTGGATCGTAATAAATCCAGCGTGAAACTACAAAAATGGCCAGAAATGTGCCACTTCCGGGGAGCCCGCGCTGGATTGAACATACTTTCTCACATTGTTAGCCGTGATGGCATTGAGCAGCTAACCACAGCAATGGGACCGAATGAACAAGTTAATAAAAGTGAAAGTCTACCTAACCGCGACGATACAAATTACATTCAAATAATAATTTACCTATAACAACTTTATGCTCTAAATTCAAACTTGACAAAAAGAAATTCACGTATGGCATTATCAGAAGCGCTTCATCCTAATCAATAAATAACTGTTCTGAAGGGCAGTGACAGACTAGCAGGTTGGTATTAGCAGTGTAGCCCGCTAGCTAGTATCCAGCACTGATGCAATGCCTGTAACATTAATGCAAACACTTTCCTCAGCCGCTCAACGCACTCCTCTTACCTGCCGTAGAGAGGCTGAAGTCGAGAGTATAATGTCGTAGTGCCATATCTCTGGGCAACTGTCATCCATGCCTGGAACAGGCAGGCTACGAGTATTTATTTGCAGAGACAGAGGGAGGGCCCTGCTACCACTGCGGCTACCACAGCTCACGGAACAAGGCGTGGCTACTACACTGATGCACTCACAGAGCAAAGCGTAAAACACGAGCCAAGAGAGAAATCTCCCTGCGCACTGGAATCAAGTCTATTTTTCATCTGTATCTTTCTCTATTTGTCGGCACTGTTATGAACTGGCGACTCAACCAGAGTGTACCCTTCCTGTTGCTAAATGTCATTTGGGATAGGCTCCAGCTCCATTATCCGTAACGGGATAATGAATTAATGGATTTACATCCAGAGTAAATGATGATACAAGAGAGACATTTTCCTTTGCATTTGATTAGAATGGTTAAACATGACAATGTTTGGTATATTTTTTCATCACAACACCACCTCTATGACCATTTTTTTTTTTTTTTTCCCTTTCGCATACTCCACTTTATAAACACCCTAAACTAAAAAGCCTACAGAGCCCCTGAATTCAACCGAAAATTCCGCACAAGATAATAACTCTTGCACGCAACAGAACATATTATCATGTGCGCACAAGATCATAATCTTGTGCTTAAACCAATTGTATGACATTTCGAAATGAAAATAAAACGATGTAAGCCCTGGTCATCCCATTATATGTTGTATCGTGTCCATTAACAGACGCTTATAGATTGACAGTAAATTATCCTGTGCGTATATGATAGTAAGTTGTGCGCAGAAGTAATTATCTTGGGCTTCGTAAAAAACACTTTATTTTTTAATAAAAACATTTCAAGAGTGAAAATTTAAATGTAAATGCAGAAAATACATTAATCACTCATTTGTAAAATTGAAATATAATAATTTTATATATAAATATATTATGTTTCTGCATCATTGTGAATAAAGACACTAAACGATGGATATTTTAATGGGATGATACCAGTTTCACTTTTCTATCATCTTGTTTTATATATATGTTTAAATTTTAGTCATGAGAGTTTCTTTATCAGCTGGTCTTACAATCAAACATCTAATACACACGATATGAATCACATAGCTGAATTTTGCATTACGGCTGTGCATTAAGCGTTAACGGTAACCAAATACTGCAAACAAAATATATGAAAGATAAACTAGAGTAAAGAAAAAATCTAAGTATATACAATCAATATACAACCATTTACTACAAAAGTAAGAAGTTGTAGTATGCTGCTGCTTTTTATTTTTTACTTCAAAATAATTGTATTTCTACAAATGAAAACATAATTAAGTTAAAAAAAGGGGGATATAAGTCAAGCAAATGAAATAAATATTCAGAAGCTGTTTATTGTACACCTTATTTTACATAACATATGAAGGATCATTTGAAGGCTTCATCACCACTGCCATCACTATCTGACTGGATGATGTGTTTAGAAATGATCAAAAAGACACCTATGCACATATTTCATGATTATTATTTTGGAAATTATTTTGAAAATCAGTAGCCACTTTTCCTTTTTGTTTGCGCTGATCTTTAAGGTACTTGAAGATTTGTTTATAAAAAAATGTTGATATATATTTGATGGCATTGAGTCTTTAAACTTTCTGACTGAGGTCAGAAGTTCTGTTGGTCTTACTTGCTAAACATACAGAATAAATCATAAGTCATACAACAGTTAATTTAAGCTATCAGCTTTTCATGCTGAGTTACAAACCTTTATAGGAGATATTTGCTTTCCTATAGGGCCGTCGTCTATCCAGGACTGGAATAAGTAGAAGTTACTTGACTTTAAGTGTTACCTGTATTGTATTGCTGCTGAACTAGTTGCTGTTTTCTTTTCACTCCCCAAGACATTCTCCAATAATTAGCCCCTTCCTCAGCGCATGAAAAACTGGATTTTCCAGATCTTTCGGTTTCCCCCCGGGTGTTTTTTTTGTATTTGCATATTAGAGTCCAGTGGTGATAGATAGATAGATAGATAGATAGATAGATAGATAGATAGATAGATAGATAGATAGATAGATAGATAGATAGATAGATAGATAGATAGATAGATAGATAGATAGATAGATAGATAGATAGATAGATAGATAGATAGATAGATAGATAGATAGATAGATAGATAGATAGATAGATAGATAGATAGATAGATAGATAGATAGATAGATAGATAGATAGATAGATAGATAGATAGATAGATAGATAGATAGATAGATAGATAGATAGATAGATAGATAGATAGATAGATAGATAGATAGATAGATAGATAGATAGATAGATAGATAGATAGATAGATAGATAGATAGATAGATAGATAGATAGATAGATAGATAGATAGATAGATAGATAGATAGATAGATAGATAGATAGATAGATAGATAGATAGATAGATAGATAGATAGATAGATAGATAGATAGATAGATAGATAGATAGATAGATAGATAGATAGATAGATAGATAGATAGATAGATAGATAGATAGATAGATAGATAGATAGATAGATAGATAGATAGATAGATAGATAGATAGATAGATAGATAGATAGATAGATAGATAGATAGATAGATAGATAGATAGATAGATAGATAGATAGATAGATAGATAGATAGATAGATAGATAGATAGATAGATAGATAGATAGATAGATAGATAGATAGATAGATAGATAGATAGATAGATAGATAGATAGATAGATAGATAGATAGATAGATAGATAGATAGATAGATAGATAGATAGATAGATAGATAGATAGATAGATAGATAGATAGATAGATAGATAGATAGATAGATAGATAGATAGATAGATAGATAGATAGATAGATAGATAGATAGATAGATAGATAGATAGATAGATAGATAGATAGATAGATAGATAGATAGATAGATAGATAGATAGATAGATAGATAGATAGATAGATAGATAGATAGATAGATAGATAGATAGATAGATAGATAGATAGATAGATAGATAGATAGATAGATAGATAGATAGATAGATAGATAGATAGATAGATAGATAGATAGATAGATAGATAGATAGATAGATAGATAGATAGATAGATAGATAGATAGATAGATAGATAGATAGATAGATAGATAGATAGATAGATAGATAGATAGATAGATAGATAGATAGATAGATAGATAGATAGATAGATAGATAGATAGATAGATAGATAGATAGATAGATAGATAGATAGATAGATAGATAGATAGATAGATAGATAGATAGATAGATAGATAGATAGATAGATAGATAGATAGATAGATAGATAGATAGATAGATAGATAGATAGATAGATAGATAGATAGATAGATAGATAGATAGATAGATAGATAGATAGATAGATAGATAGATAGATAGATAGATAGATAGATAGATAGATAGATAGATAGATAGATAGATAGATAGATAGATAGATAGATAGATAGATAGATAGATAGATAGATAGATAGATAGATAGATAGATAGATAGATAGATAGATAGATAGATAGATAGATAGATAGATAGATAGATAGATAGATAGATAGATAGATAGATAGATAGATAGATAGATAGATAGATAGATAGATAGATAGATAGATAGATAGATAGATAGATAGATAGATAGATAGATAGATAGATAGATAGATAGATAGATAGATAGATAGATAGATAGATAGATAGATAGATAGATAGATAGATAGATAGATAGATAGATAGATAGATAGATAGATAGATAGATAGATAGATAGATAGATAGATAGATAGATAGATAGATAGATAGATAGATAGATAGATAGATAGATAGATAGATAGATAGATAGATAGATAGATAGATAGATAGATAGATAGATAGATAGATAGATAGATAGATAGATAGATAGATAGATAGATAGATAGATAGATAGATAGATAGATAGATAGATAGATAGATAGATAGATAGATAGATAGATAGATAGATAGATAGATAGATAGATAGATAGATAGATAGATAGATAGATAGATAGATAGATAGATAGATAGATAGATAGATAGATAGATAGATAGATAGATAGATAGATAGATAGATAGATAGATAGATAGATAGATAGATAGATAGATAGATAGATAGATAGATAGATAGATAGATAGATAGATAGATAGATAGATAGATAGATAGATAGATAGATAGATAGATAGATTTGGATTCATTGTCCCAGAGGGATATTTGACTGAAGTCAGTATCAACATCAGTACACATAGCAACACATAGAAAGGTATAGATACACACATAGTCACATTCTGCTAATAACACACACACAGCCACACATACACGCACACACCTCACTTGTCGAAACATGTCCACATTTCAACTGCACATTTAATTTAATTTAATTTAATTGTACACAATGTTATTCTGTAATATGCTCTTGCTCCTGTAACCCTGCAATTTACCCATTGTGGGACTAATAAAGGTTTATCTTATCTTATCTTATCTTATACAAATACAGTCAGTACACAAATCTCAATGAATGCATTCATTATCCCAGCTCACAACAGTGTCAGCGAGGCAGTTTGTTCAGGACTGCTATTACAAAGGGGAGAAAACCGCTGGTGATCTTCTCCATTTGAGAGTCCTGTATCTAAGACCAGAGGGAAGTAATGTGAAGTGGTGATTGAGGGGAGGATCATTGTCATATGTCATTGTAAATGCTAGGCGTGTGACAACTATGGGGTTCATATCGGAGAGATGGAGAGTGGGCAGGCAGATGATTTTGGAGGCAGGTCGTGTGATACTGGTAAGTCTGTTTTTGTTGGAGATGGTTAACATGGTGAAGAAGCAGGGGGAACAGCAAAGTAGGATCGGTTGGATTATGCTTTCGTAAAGCAACAGCAGGAGGAGGTGGGCAACAGACTATGCACTGATTTTGCGTATGACATGGAGTCTTTGCTGGGATCGTTTATGGGTGTCAGTGAAGTGCTGGTCATACTGAGTTTAGTGTCTATGATGAGTCCCAGATATTCGAAGCTGCTCACCTGTTCTACTTTCTTGCTATGGATGGTGGGGTTCAGTCCAGTGTGGGTTGTGTTTGTTGTGCTAATGACCATTTTTTTTTTTATCCATGTTCAGCCGCAGGTAGTTGTCAGTGCACCATTGTGAAATGGAGTTTTGATAGGCTGTAACAGAGTTGTTATCATTGAGTAGTCCAAGTATTGCAGTGTCATCACAGTATTTGAAGCATGTAGTGATGGGTGCAGGGCTGGTACAGTCATTGGTGTAGAGGGTGAGGAGGAAGGGACTTAGGACACAGCCCTGAGGGGCTCCGGTGTTGGTCATGATGGTTGATGATGTGACTGGGCCTATTTTAACAGCCTGTGGTCTGTTTTGCTGAGGAAATCATGAACCCAGTGGATGAGGAGTGGAGGGATGTTGAGACATTGAAGTTTCTTGATCATCTGGTGGCAATGGATTGTGTTGAAGGCGGAGCTGAAGTCAACAAAAAGAATGGAAGCGAAGTTGCCTGGTGATTCCAGATGTTGGAGGAGGGAGTGGAGGAGACATCCACAGCATCCTCTGTCCCTCGATCAAAGGAGTTGAGACAGCATTGCTAAAGGTCTATATGAGTTAGTGTCATCTATACTTTGTCACGCATGCACTAATTGTCTGTATCATGGGTCAGTATATCATCACAGATATTCATAGTACCAATAGTTACTTTAAGACACCATCATACTCTTGCATATACTGTATATCCTAACACACTCTTAAGCAGCACATAGCAGATAGAATTATACTAGCTGCATTAATGCAAGCGAATGCAGCAGTGTACGTGAGGGGGTAGTCTTGTATGAGAGTTAAGTTGAGTTGAGAGTTTTGTGGTTTACTAAAATGGGAGGGTATAACAGTCTATGTGTTAGTATATCACAGTATACTAGTTCATAAGAGAGCATATCAGTCTATGCCAGAGGATAGCCATGTATTTTAGAGTATTTCAGTATATGCAAGACTTTAGTAGTTTATGGGAGACTATAGTAGTGAATATGAGAATAAAGTTTATGTCAGATTATGCGTATGTATGTGACAGTATAGTAGTAAGTTTGAGAGTATTCTATTCTATGTCGTGACTACTGTACATGAAAATATACTGTGTTATATTGTACATTACAGAAAGGCAGTCTATGTTGTAATATTGTAGTATATATCAGAGTACATTAGTGTATAAATGAGAATTTTTGTGAGAGTCAGCAGTCTATGTCTTGTTATGTGTAACACCCAAGTGAGAACATCAGAGCAGCATGTGAAGTGCTTACATAGTAACTAGGTAGAGAGGCAAGATTCAGACAAGTTTCAAAATGACAAACTACCTTACTTCAGCCGAAGTAAAGAAAAGAAAGTAACTATTACATCTGACAGAAAAGCATGAGGAACACACAAAGAGGTATATTTACACCTAAAGCTATGCTGACAGCTAGTTTTGGGGTTTCTGTGGCTCAGTGGGTGGAACATTCTTCCCAAGATCAGCCGTTCTATCCCAGTCTTCATAATCTATGTTGCAAAGTCCTCGATCAAAAACTGAAATTTGATCTACAGAGGAATTTCACAATGTTGTACTGTGTATAACTGTATGTGATTAATACAGATTACCATTATTAGACCTTTAGATTGCTTTTTACAATTAATATGAAAGTAATCAGAAATAACTAATATGGTCACTTCTCATTAAGTGTCTATTAAATATACTGATGTATAAAGAATGTACAGCAAAAAGGGTTAGAGCAAACAAGGGCGTGGTCGGATTGGAAGCAAGGGAGGAGAGAGTTAGTGGTGGCTATATTGAAGGAGGTGCAAATATTCTCTTACCAAATCTATTTCCTCCAGTGATAACTGTCAGAACAGAGTTGGGTGATAGCTTCTTAATGATAGATAGAAACAAATGACTTAGGATCAAAACAATGCTTTAAAAATAAGGATAATTATGGACATGGCCATGTTGAATGACAGCTATCTGCAGGCTTTGGCACAACAATTGGAGTCACTGAACTTGACCTCTCAGACATGTTTGTGCTGTTGGGGCCTTATGGAGAATCTTTCATGCCAAAACTGGACAAATTGTATGACTTTCTGTTTGGATAATTGTGCTATGGAATTTGGACTTTTGATGTACTGGATTGATAAATAACCTTGTTTATTATTTTTATTATTATTATTATTTGGCAGATATGAACTTATGATGGTTTGGCAGCTAGCTGTGTATGAGTCACCAGGCTTCACACATCATCTCTGTTAATCCCACGTTTTATTATTAATTATATTCTCTGTTGTAAAAATCAAGGGTCAGGTTTTCCATTGCTGGAAAACAAGTCACATCATACATGTAACATGCAGTGTATGGTTTACAAATGACTCTATTCATTTACATTATATACTATACATTATATACACTATATTTGAAATTAAGAGCAATCAGCCAGTCTGTTCAGTCCAGATCAGTGAGTTTGTTGGTTTATTTGCTGGTTGTTGATCTCATTGAGAATCACATCCATATTGGGGTCTTCATCCGCCGTGATCGTTCTGTCTTCAAATGGGCTTCCTGTAACACAGCACCACTGCATAAGGTCACCAATTGATCACATCAGTGGCAAACTTTCTTTAAAAATAATCTTATTACTAACAAAATCTTATAATCAGTACTCTAATTTTAAAATTATATATATATATATATATACATATATGTATATATAAAGAGAGAGACTCTTTACTTACCGATGCCATTAATCTGCTCTGAGGAGTCACTGACCAAGAAGGAGGAGGTGTTGGATAAGTTGTTGGAATTGGAATTGGAGGAATTTGAGGACTGAAGGGATGTTACTCTGGTCACTGAGGACTTCTTGCCAGTTTTCTGTGTTGCGGTACGACTCCATTCTGTAGAGATAAAAGATGACAAGATTAAGAGTCAGCCTGAGAATTTGTGTTTAATTAACTGCCGTCATCTCATATCTAGTGCATTTTAATCTTTTAGTACTGAAACGCAGACTTCTACCTGTTAGAGTTTAATTTATGTATGCTTTATTGAATGTACAATTTTCTGGGAATGTATTTCATCACATCTTTACTTAGCTTGTTCTGCTGCAAATAGAGTTTACAAAGTTTTTTTTCAAATGTGCAAAGCAATGGCTCCTTTCTTTTCTATTTAATATTTGACTATTTTTGATTATTTACAGACTGTTACTGAATATGACTAGGCTGACACTCTCCATCTTTTGAATACGAAACATATATTTTAAAATTATTTTGTATATATATATGCATCTCAATATCTTTATGTAATAAGGACTCAGAAGTGTCTTGCCACCAAAACAATTTGATATTAATCAGTATGGATATTTACCGTTCTCTGGTGCATAAACTGTAGATTTGTTAATTACTCTTAATCTAATGTTTTAAATACTTGATTAAATGTGCAGTCTTTGCATTCAACATGTAGGATTTTTCAGTGTTTTATTCAATCTCTTCTACTCTTGGATATGTTTTTAAAAAAATATGTATATATAGATAGATAGATAGATAGATAGCCTTTATTAGTCCCACAATGGGGAAATTGCAATGTTACAGCAGCAGAGCATGTTACAGAGTAAGAATAACACAGAGTAAGAATAACATTGTGTTATGTGCAATTAAAATAAATTAAAATAAATTAAATTAAAATTAAACGTTATGTGCAATTAAAATAACTTAAAAGGTAGATGTGTGTGTAAGTGTGTGTGTAGTTGTGTAGGTGTGTGTGTTGCTAACAGTGCTGGTTGTGGAGTCTGACTGCTGCAGGAAGGAACGATCGGCGATATCGCTCCTTCACACACTTGGGGTGAAGGAGCCTGTCGCTGAAGGAGCTCTCCAGTGCAGAGATGGTTTCCTGCATGGGGTGGGAGACGTTGTCCCGGAGAGATGACAGCTTGGCCATCATTCTCCGGTCTCCCACCTCCTGCACCGAGTCAAGAGGACATCCCAGGACCGAACTGGCCTTCCTGATCAGTTTGTCCAGTATATATAAAAAACTTTTTTTTTAATATATTTAATTAACATGTTTTGAATTGATGGGTGTGAAATAAAATAAAATCAATACTCTGAAATAATAAATGTTCATATATAAACTGCATAAAGGAATCAGAAGCCAAATTGAAAGGTTAATTGAATGAATTGTCAAGTGAACGTGTCAAACCTGAGTTCTCTGCTAGCCTCATCCTGCCACAGCACAGGTAAGTCCTCCACTGCCTCCTAACATTTTCTTTCACCGCACAGTGGAACACAAATATAAAGAAACCTATAAAAGAAGGGGACAGAAACAGCATTTTAATGACGGACCAAAAATGCTCACACAAGTTTGTTAAGTTTGGACATTGAGATACGGGACATAGACACACAAATGAAAAAAACTCTTTAACTTGAAATACATATACAGTACAGAGGTGGACAAAGTATTCAGATCTTTTACTACTGTAAAAATACTAATATCACAATGTGGTAATTCTCCTCTTCAAGTAAAAGTTTAACATTCAAAAACTAAATATATACTATTAACAAAAAGTAATAAAAAAAATAACAACAACATTGCTGCAGTGGTGAGTCAAATGTTCCCCTGGACAGCTCTCAAAATGAATTACAAAGTCGTGTTTTTGTACTCCTAATAAAAATATCAATATTATGACCCATCAAGTACCATTCTATAACTATCCAGGATTTTTTGTTAGCTGGAAAAGATACATGCATTTATTATTCATAAATGCACATATCTTTTATGTTATTTTTCGTTATCAGCAATCAGATGACAAACAGACATGAAACTTTTACATAACAAGCTAGAGTAGCCAAGATCGTAGGCAAACACTGGGCCAAAGCTCTTCTTCTTCTTTGGTGGTTTCCTATCCATGGGTTCTGGTTGAAGGTACTCATATAAACTGAAGTGGCCCCCTTATTTCTGTGTGGCCTGTGTAATTAAAATATATTTCAATGGATTATATGAAAAGAGTCATCTCACCTTGCAAGGAGTTAAAGATGGCGAACAAGTACATGAACGGCAGGTTAACGGGCCCCCAAGCAAAAAAGGCAAATCCCCATGTGACGCCTAAAAGGATGGTTATGCCTGCAACACTGCGTACATCCTGCAGTGTGGTGCGTTGAAGGGAATTGTGAGGGTTCTGTCTCTTGATCCGACACAGTTGCACAAGCACCACGATGAACATGACGAGGTTGAAGGCAAAAATAACACAGAAGTAGGCCACCACTGCCACGTAGAAGGCGATGTCATTTTTCAGCCAGCAGCTGTGGGACAGAAAAAGGATGGGAGGTAATTAAATTGTTTTTAAACTCTTACTAACTCCTTTTCTGTAATTTACACATGACAGTAGACTCACAAGTCATCACTGGTGCCGTTAGCAAATCGTCCATAGGAGACAAGACCGTAGTTATCCTTATCAACTGCAATGACGACGATGACCACAATCATCGGGACACCCCAGCCAGCCAATGAGAACTTCAGCATGTAGTGGGATACGTAGCTGTTGAAGACTTTGACAAGGGCCAGGTACATGTGGACAGCCTCTAGTCCCATCCAGGTGAAAGTGACCAGCAGGAAGTAGTGAAGGAACCAGGCAGTGGAGATGCAGAGGCCCACAGCTTCCGGGTAGAGCGCTAGCCATGCATCCACCAGGAAAACCAGGTTCAACAGCAGCAGAGCCATGCACAGCTGAATCAGGATTTTGGATGGAATGTCCTTACGCAGCTTCCTGCAGTGGTTACAAGGTTTAGATATTTTGAAACATCCCAGTGGCCCGTAAAAACTGCTGTGAAATATCAATTTCTTTTAACTTTTTCATACTCATTAATAGTCTCAGATTTATTTGTGAACTCTACATAACAGGGAACTGCAGTCTAGTTATTTTTGCTTTTTACACTGAGCTGGAAAGAAAACACAGTCTTTTAATGTTGGTGACCCTTAGTGGTACAATCCCAACAGAATCAGTGGCAGACAACAATACACGGTACTTCAATGGCAGTTGTGGCTCCTGCACAGAAGTGAGTCAGGACCAGGCGGTGGCTCTGATTTAGATGTTCCTAACATTCAATTTGGATATTGTTAAAATCAGACTTTATTCAAGAAAGTCTCAAGATGCAGTTTAGACAATTCGGTGCAAATTGTGGAAAAAGAGGTTTAGTGATGGAGGTTCCTCTGCTAACTCAAATTTTCTGGGTATTTCCGCACATTAAACCAACATGTTGTGAAGGTTGTGGTGAATGTAGCCCACTGGATGCATGTGCCATCAGGATGATTAGCCCATAAAGAAGACAAAGAAAAGAAGAGCACTTATAAAATGCACAATAAATGTGAGTATATTACTTTACCCAAAGGCCAAGTATGTGAGAAGAGTGACAGACAGGAAGATGGCAGATATTCCACAGCCGATATATGTGATAAAGGTGAGGATGGTGGCCTGCAGACGACTGGTCAAAGGCTCTCTGGACAGGTCCTGTGGGAAAATAAGGCAAAACAGAGGAGTTAAATTATAGTGGCACTGTGTTGGCCCGAGCTGTTTTCACCAAACATAAGAAAAACATTTGAAAAATTATTGTTTTCTCACCAGTAAGATAGCAAAACTGGTTAAATGGTTGCAGCTACAAACTATTTCCTTGTCTGTGCTGTTTCTGACAGAGCAGCCTCTCGAGTTCCAACCGCCTGATCTGTCTGCAGAAGAAACACATTTTATTTCTTTTTCATTTACATTCAGCTAATCCTGACCGACATTATTATACTGATAAACCAACCATTTAAGGTGAAGTCCCAGAAAACACATGTAGACACGTAATTAACCTGTTGTTTGGGAGAATAACATTTTAGAATCTCTGGGAATGACGACTATAACCATCTTTGAGGCGTTTCTCTGTTTTGTATTTTGAAAGCTGACATACTGGAACGGGCTCTGTGTTCCTCAGGCGGATAACAACATCGTCCTGCAGTCTGGTGATTGTCAGGTTGGCCACACTTGAGCCCAGAATTCCACTGTTAAGTTTGCGTTCTCCCAAAGATTTGTCCTACATTGTTATTCAGAGACGAAACAACACAATCAAGACAGTCCTGTTTGTTCGTGGCTAGAAATAAAGATTATCCTGTTGATATATGGGTTGTTTGTTTAGTGTACAGACCTGGAACACTGTGCTCTTCTGGTAAAAATTGAACTGGACTCTGGAGACCAGCTGCTGCTCCTCTGAGGTGAGGTCTTGCGTCAGAGACGGGGGCAGCCTGATGGAGCCTTGAGGGATGGAGTCATTTCTCACATTTCTTCTGGTCCTGGGATCCCCGCGGACCTGCAACACACATGGGAGGTGAACACAGACACCCCCAATTTTTTTTTTTTTATATCATTAACCTTTGATACAGGTTCTTTTTGTTGTTTTTTTTTAAATTTGAGCCGATTGGTATCAATCCTTCAATGACTGCTGATTACAATAGCAGCACTGCACCAATTCAACTTAGTTCTTCAAAATGTTGCTACGTGTACAAAAAAAAGTGCAATCATAGGATAAAACCATAGAAATAAAAAGAAAAGTAAAGTCACCGTATTGAAAAGAATTAGGTTGGAAGACTTTCTGATGTAATAGAAGGACAAAGTCCCCTGCCGGTGATAGATAATACCACTGATATATTGTAACTATTCATCGATTTCTATTTGAAAGAATGACAAAAATAAATTTCTTGGGTCATTGAATGATAAAAATTCTGGATTTTCTACATTTTGGTCTTCTCTCGAATCTTACAATAGTTATTCCAACAGCAACTTCTACTTCTTCCTTTGGTTTCTCCCAATCGGGGGTCCCCTACGCGGCATCTTCTCCACTAACTTCACTGGCACAGTTTCACACCCGATGCAATTACTGACGCAATACTGCCCATTTATCCAGGCTTGGGACGGTACCGTGAGTGCACTGGTTAGTGTATCTTGTGTGTAGGATTTGATGATTTGAAGTCGGATGAAGAAGACAAGCGCTCTCACCCCTAGCTCCTATAATTATTTAAATGATAAAGTTTGTTGGGAAATTTTATGGGACAAATTCAACTCTCTTTTTTGCTTAACAAAAATGCCACCCGATGCATATTTAACATTATATTATAAGTTATAAGCTTTTCATTTTAAGCTTTTCATCACAAAGTCGACAACTTTGAAATACTGAGTTGTACTATTGCACCGGATAACCTGCTTTGTGTTAGCCTATGAGTGCTACCAACAACCAACAAGACAGAACTAAAGTGAGTGTATTAATTCCTTTAGTTTATAGTGGTCACATGACTTTTTTACTGAGAGATTTTGTGCCCAGTTGCAGACATAAATAACTTGGTGAATGTAAGGTTTAGAAGCAGCCAACAAACACCAGCAACACAGTCTGTCCTCAACCGCGATATTATGGAACCAACATATACGTCATAAGGATACCTTAAAACAATAAACTTGGCGGTTGAAACAATGAGTGAATTTAAAACTATATGTCTCCCACAAATGTAGCATACATTTTGCATGAATTTTAAATACTCAAATGTGGTTGATTGAAAATACAGCACTATGTCGCATTTGATCTCAATATGAAACTTAATTTTATTTGACACTAAGTTTCCTTGTACACATGATAGCTGCTTGGAAAAAGTTAAAATAACTAGTATACCATTGCAACATTGAAGATGTTGTGATTTAGAGCGATACAGATGTAATGAGATGGACTGTTTATGTTCATATACCTGTACATTAGTGGGGTCTGAAATGGAAAAAACTGTTTCCTGAAAGTTAGTGCCGTCTGCTGCTTTCACAGAAATGCCTACAGCTGGGGCCAAGAGAGATTCCGTTGGATTTGTAAGGACCAATTTGTATGCCACTGTATCGACAATTCCGATGATCCTGTGGTGAAAAAAAATGAAGAGGTATCATTCAAAACAAGAATACTCCTACTGTTTGTGAAACCAATTGTTATATCCCTGAAAAGTCGGGGATATTATGGAATCGCAATCAATGCCACAGATCCGTCATGTTTAGACGATAACTCAAAAAATGATTTCATGGATAATTTTCAGATTTGATACCCACACACACCCTTACCACTACTGATTTGATTTGCGGAAAAGGTTGGTTGTATATTTCCGACACAATGGAGAGTTTTATATCCAAAAGTTTTTAGGCCATCATTTCTCAACTATTGGTTTGATTTTATCTATATTTGGTGCATATGAAAAGACTCAAGGTGTTCTATCATATTTTACTCTTAAACTACATAAGCTACTCCCTAATGGGAGCATTTGACAAAAAAAATACTGTTAAGTGATGACCAATAAAGTTTATTAGTATATCATCGTCCAGCTCCTCCAGGATGGATTATCCCTGTGTGCAGTTGCGAGACAGTTTGCTGTGTCTCCCAGGACAGTCTCAAGAGCATTGAGGAGATGCCAGAGACGGGCCGTTACACGAAGAGAGCTGGACAGATCTGTAAAAGGACAGTGGGCTACTGGTGGGATGTTTCTGACAAAACTGTCAGCAGCAGACTGCATGAGGGTGGCATTAGGTCCTATACTGGGACCTGTGCTCACAGCCCAGCAATGTGGAGCTCAATTGGTGTTCACCAGAGAACAGCAGAATTTGCAGGTTCTCCATTGGTGCCCTGTTCTCTTCCCAGACGAGAGCGAGTTAAAATTGAGGTTGTGTGGCAGGTGTGACAGAGTCTGGGGATGCTGTGCAGAATGTAATGCTGCTGCATCATCATCCAGCAGGACCAGTTTGTTGGTGGGTAAGTGATGGCCTGGGCAGACAGATCTATAGATGGTTTCACAGACCTCCACGGGCTGGCCAACGGTACCCTGACTGATGTTAGGTACCAGGATGAAACCCAGACCCACTATCAGACTTTACACTGGTCTTGTGGACCCTGGGTTCCTCCTGGTCCAGGAAATTGCAACGCATCATTTGGTCAGAGTTCCTGGAGGATGAAGGTATTGATGCCATCTTCCCCCGAACCTGATTCCACCTGAGAACCTCAGAGACATTATGTATCGCTGCATCAGAAATCACCACCACTGACCACAGACTGTCCAGGAGACCTGAACCAGGTCTGGGAGGTGATCCCCCCAGAACACCATCCTCCATCTCATCAGGAGGATGCCCAGACGTTTTCAGGAGGTCCTTTTGGCATGTAGGGCTCAAACACACTCCTGGGTCAAATTATGAGTTGTTGTGATGAAATTCACTCGGGTTTGATTAGTCTGTGATTTCAGTTTTTCAGTTTGATATTTGGTGTCAATTTGAATCCAGCCCTTAATGGTTAATGATTTTTATTTCCATTGACCGATCTTCCATAATTCTGTATATAAATATATATATATATATATATCAAACTCTAGTTTACTCTAATAGATCATATTTTACTCATTAGAGGGAGCTCCTTTTTTTTTTTTTAGAACAAAAATCACTGTTATTCAGATTGAACTTAATTTTAAATTCAATCAGGTGGATTGCTTGAAAAACGCAGGGGATTGGGGACTTTTTTCGGGGATAAGCCCTGGCTGCAGGGCCGGCGGCATAGGCCTAGTTTATTCCAGTGGTTCTCAATCCCCACACACCATACCTGGCTTATTTTAATCGGTTACCTATCTTCATATTAATCAGTTTGAACCGTATTCTTTATCAAAACCTGTTAACATTTAAAAGTATATAAAATGTGAGAAGTCCCATGGGAGATTCCTCTAATGGTAGATCCCTTATCTAACTTTCTGATTCAGTTTGTGTATTAATGGGTTGTGGATGAGAATATACTCTAGTAATGCGCTATTATTTTGCATAAATATTGTCAACATATAAGGAGATTGAAGTGAAACAAAACTCTCTCTCTCTTTAAAATCCCTGATTTATAACACTTGATTTCTTTAGCAGTACACAATATGTCAGAGAATGTTAGATAAATCAAATCAAAACCTATTGGAGGAATCCGACAGTATCTCAGGAGAAGCGCTTAGCAGGTTGCTGACGATGTGAATGGATTTGTTCCCCAGCTCCAAGCTGACATTAGGACCTGACAGTAGATCCTCCAGTTGAGACACCAGCTGCTCTACCTGACTGGAGTTCAGACTGGACACGTCTCTGGTCAGCTCAAGCAGGTCGTTGGCTTGGCCTTCAGGTGTAGATATCAACATTTATTATCATATTATTATGATAGTGGGATAATGAACATGTCACATTCAAGCGTTGAGGGCAACAAACCTGTTCTGTTGGTTGTTGGGCTCTCTGATGGGGTGACAGCCTCAGGACCCTCTGTGGGGTGTGTGATTGTGTTGAGTGTCGGTGCCATTGTGATATTAGCAGGGGAGGTGGTGGCATTTGGGGCTTCAGCTGTTTTGTTTGGTTTTATGGTGTTCAGGATTACTGGTGAGGTGGTGGTGTTTGGTTTTATGGTGTTCAGGATTACTGGTGAGGTGGTGGTGTTTGGTTTTATGGTGTTCAGGATTACTGGTGAGGTGGTGGTGTTTGGCTGTATGGTGGTCATGTTTACTGGTGAGGTGGTGGTGTTTGGTTTTATGGTGTTCAGGATTACTGGTGAGGTGGTGGTGTTTGGCTGTATGGTGGTCATGTTTACTGGTGAGGTGGTGGTGTTTGGCTGTATGGTGGTCATGTTTACTGGTGAGGTGGTGGTGTTAGGCTGTATGGTGGTCAGGTTTACTGGTGAGGTGGTGGTGTTAGGCTGTATGGTGGTCAGGTTTACTGGTGAGTTGGTGGTGTTAGGCTGTATGGTGGTCAGGTTTACTGGTGAGTTGGTGGTGTTAGGCTGTATGGTGGTCAGGTTAAATGGTGAGGTGGTGGTGTTAGGCTGTACGGTGGTCAGGTTTAATGGTGAGGTGGTGGTGTTAGGCTGTATGGTAGTCAGGTTTAATGGTGAGGTGGTGGTGTTAGGCTGTATGGTGGTCAGGTTAAATGGTGAGGTGGTGGTGTTTGGCTGTATGGTGGTCAGGTTTACTGGTGAGGTGGTGGTGTTTGGCTGTATGGTGGTCAGGTTTACTGGTGAGGTGGTGGTGTTTGGCTGTATGGTGGTCAGGTTTAATGGTGAGGTGGTGGTGTTAGGCTGTATGGTGGTCAGGTTTACTGGTGAGGTGGTGGTGTTAGGCTGTATGGTGGTCAGGTTAAATGGTGAGGTGGTGGTGTTAGGCTGTATGGTGGTCAGGTTAAATGGTGAAGTGGTGGTGTTTGGCTGTATGGTGGTCAGGTTTACTGGTGAGGTGGTGGTGTTAGGCTGTATGGTGGTCAGGTTAAATGGTGAAGTGGTGGTGTTTGGCTGTATGGTGGTCAGGTTTAATGGTGAGGTGGTGGTGTTTGGCTGTATGGTGGTCAGGTTTAATGGTGAGGTGGTGGTGGTGTTTGGCTGTATGGTGGCCACATTTGGGCTTGTTGTGGCGTGTGGCTCCTGAACACATCGCTCTCCCAGCAGTACAACTACCGCTTTTCCATTTTGGCTGAAGAAGGACACATTCAGATCTTTTGTCAGAGCATTTAAAAGCTTTTAACTTTTTTCCAATGTATCTACCGGTTTAATACACTTTATCAATCATTAATAAACAACCATGAACAATTTATAAAACAGTTTTCAACATTCAATGCAGCTTTACTATTTGGCAAGATCAAGCTATTGCTGCACATTTATCTATCTGATATGTTAAACCTCAGAGCTCTCTCTCCGGTCCCTTCATCAGTAAACATGTTAAACTGCCAGCTTTATCCGATATTTATTAACATGCTACAACGAGTTCCTCAGGCGAATTTAATTTATAGATGAGGTATTAGTATTTGTAACTAACAATAGGGAGCCTTACTGCAAAGTTTGGGCAGTGGTTAATATCACTAAGGCTAACAAATGAATGGTTATGGTAACATCCTACATTCAGAGAAATACAATTCAACAGCCCATGAAGTGAAGACTGATTTAGGAATGTTAGAGTAAATGAACATAAACAATAGAACTACACAGCTATAGTGAAGGCTAATTCAATTTGTATTCTATTGTTTTGTATTGTTAAAATGAAGTTGATTTCCTTAATGCTGTAGTCTTAATATGCCTTTTGGGTATGTGTCATTAGCAAAGTGTAAATATTCGTAATAATTCAAGCAGACATAGTAAAGAAAAAGTCTACACTTTAGAACAAGGCCCCTTCTCGGCATTGATGCTATTCATGAATAAATTGTGGTGTGTAACGCTATTGTCAGTTATAGATGAGATTAAATGATCAATGGTCAATTATCAAGGGCTCATAAAAACAAGGTACCCAGGAATATCAAGAGGAATGGGGGACGAATCAACCACATAGACAACCGATACTGAGGCTGAAGGAGATGACAAAGTATGCTGAGTAACCAATGAGAGGCTTCGCAGTATAGAGACATGTGGGCACACTATTTGGCCACCAGCAGGTCACTCTCTCACTGTTTTTATTTACAGTGTTAATATAGTTCATTAATGCATTATGACGGGTTTTTTAACCTTATAAATAACTTGATAAGAAACCCTTTACAAATCTTTTATGAAGGTACTCTTATTGAGGTAGAGATAATGGGGTTGTAAGAAGACCATACTAACCAGTTAATGACTTTAGACTCGTGTATTCCTCTACAAAAGTCAGCTGGCTTGAGGTCAACTTCAAGTATTGTGAACTGGGTCTTCAGTGGATTATCAATGTCTGTTACATTGCCACAAATTCCTTTTAGACATATAAGCAGAAACACAAATTTGTTCTCAGGAGGACACGACTGCCTTTATTTTCTTAACCGTTTGACAGGATGTTGAATTTGCATAGTCCTGTCATTAACATACACACCGGCTCGCGTCACTGGTCTGTTGAGGCTGAACCTGTTCTCCGACTGGAGCACATATACCAAAGCATCCGATAGGTAACATATGGGAACCTCACTGGTGAAGCCTAAAATCACTGTGCAGTTTTTTGAACTAGAATGGGAAAGTCAGCAGAGCATAATGTCAGTCAATGTTCAAATATACAGTTTAAGATTATCTCCGAGCTACTAGTATGAACACACTCACCTTGTTGTGTTTCGTCCACAGGTAACATGAGCAACCTGGGCAGAGATTTTTGTTTTAGTCAAAATATATAAGTGTGACAGTTAAATAAGAGTGTGTCGGGATCAAATATTCACAATTAACTCAATTTAAAAGAATGGAAATATTACATTCATCAAAATGAATAGAAGATTTTCACTTAATATATTTTCTTCAGACAAATTTTTCTAGGTAAACGGCTTTAATAGAAAATATCCAATGGAGATTTCTACGGCGTAAAAAGCACTACATGCAAAACAACACATTGCATTGTAATGACTACCATGGTTAAACACTTATGCCTCTATAGCAAAGTTGTAATTACATTAAAATATGTTAAATTAACAGCATAAGTACAGATGTCAGTCGACTCTCGCTTTTAATAAGCCTTGCTCAAATGAAAATGTTAAGATTTGTCAAATTAGTCAGTTACACACTACAGTGACACACAAACTTCAATTTCCATCAAACCTGATCAACAGTCACTCAAGTCCTGTTTACTTTTAGATAATCTGGCTAAAGGTTTACATTTTGATGACTTGAGCTCTAGCAGTGTGATAATTAGTCAATATAGTTACCTTATATTTTGATGCAATCACTGACAATGAACATGGAGCTCTGTAAAGCAGAGAATTTATTTTGAATTTAATGGAAGGTTAAGTGAAGACTTAATGACTACTGGACCGAGTATGATTGAATATTCTCAAAACTTACTCTCCGCCCGGAGGGCAGCTTTCTGTTTGATTGATGTATTTAAAAATCTGGGAACATTCAAGAGAATACAGTTTTTGCTCCAATAATTCATAGAAACGGCAAGCGGTAAATAAAGACAAATACTTCGACTTCGACTTACGAATGTGTGCATGTGTTATGTGTGCACGTAAACTTACCAAGGATATGACATGTGATAAATTCACATTGGGATCTTTTACTGAAACTTTAATAGCGTAGTAGGCATCTAAAAACCAAGGAAAATATATGATTCAGACTATATCTATTTAGATAATAATCTTGACATTTTGAGGCGGTTGAATACTCACCAGTTCCATTGCAGTAAGCGGAACAGCTGCAGCTGTTGTTGTCCTTCACTGAAACCAGAGTTAAGTCCAAGTGTATTGGCTTACTGCATTCAAATGTCAGTGTCAGCAAAAACACACGAAAAAATCTCTTCAAAGTTCATACAGTTCCCACTTTTTCACATTTAGAGGACGTGTTGCATGTTTGATCGTTCCACCAACTTACACATCTGACCTGACACATGCTAATTAAAGTGACACATAGAGCTTCGTCTGTCTCCATGATTATTTTCTCTGTTTGACCAGATGTTATCAATCTAAATAATGTTTTCAGAAGAGTGCGCCCGAGAATGGAGTTTTCCTAGATTATTTCTAATAATATTCAATAAGGGGACGGCACTTCATACTCAACAGAGAAACACAGTTATTTTACATTCGTACATTTTCTGCAAACACTTTGTCTGTTTAGGGTTTTCGAATTATGGAACCAAATAGTTAGAATTATTCTTATATTATAAAATTGAATTAAAAAGATTTACATTCAAAGTGATTAAGAAAATGTTACATTTCAGTATGAACATAATTCCTTATGCTGTCATCCCCAACAGCAAGTGTACATCCCCGAAAAACCCCCAATCCTTTGTGTTGTACAAGCAATCCTCCTCTTTAAACTCCTCAAATTAAACGTGACTTTAATTTGATTTTTTTTTCACATTAAATTTATTTATTTTTTAATAAAAAAAGCTCCCCTCTAATGAGTAATATATATATATATATATATATATATATATATATATATATATATATATATGTATATATATATATATATATATATATATATATATATTATATATAGTAGTATATATACTAAGATAGATCTCCTAAAGTCAAGTCATATGCACCGAATTTGAACTAAATTAGAATAAAGCTTGCGAATTTATGCCCGGAAAAAAGTTTGTTGGATAAACCTCCCCTTAATGTCGGAAATTTAAAAATTACCGTTACCAAAAAAAAAAAGACAAAAAAAAGTACATTCCTTTTTTTAATTTGTTAAATAAATCTTTTTTGTCATTAATGGAATTATACTTGCATTTACAGATAGTTTAGTTCTATGGAGAATGACTGAATGACTGAAAAAAGATATAAGACACAATTTCTTTCTTTCACGATGCCTTTGATTCAAAGCAATGAGGATGTGTCTTAATGCTCTTGACCTGTTTCTGTCCACTGTATTATTGTAAGCGATAAGCAACGTGTCATTTGACATTGAGAACTAATTTATCTACATTGTATATTAACATGAGGCAAAGAGATTTTAGAGATTAGAATGCATTTTCAACATTATGTGATGTAAGGATGTCTAAGGAAATGCTGAACTCACCTGAATTACATTGAGTTGAGTTGATTTCTGGAACCACATACGCAGGTCCAGACTCCTCACTGTTAAAGTTTAGCAACATTTGTAAGAAAATTTAAGACAAATTCATGGTAGTGTATTGAAATGCATAAACATGTGTATAGTGAATTTTTTTTTGAGAAATTATTAATGTTAACAGAAAACAAAAGTAGAAATTAGTGGAATAAGTGCAAAGACACAGCTCACCAGGATGCACCTGCTCCAGAATAAATGCAGCTGCTCTCATCCTCTGGACGGCTATTACACCCATTCTGGAGCTGACCTGTGGAGAGAGGGTTGATTGCATTTAATAATTTATGAGGTAGGTAGTTATGTGTTGAAGAATATGCAACATTTACTTGTTCTATCTGCTTTCCTTCCCAGCATCTGGATCTGAGGGGTGTTTTTACTGGCTTCACAGAGCACACTGAGGATGCAGCACGGTCGTACGCGCTGCCTCAGCTTCAGCTGCACAGCACAGTTGGATAGTCTGAAATAAAGAAGTATGAGGTCAGTTTGAACAACAAATACATTCTTTTACATTTTAGACAATCATTTAACAGTTTGGTGTTGTGTTTACATCACTTACTGTTTGGTAGTTTCCGCACAGTTCACTTCAATTCCCTGTTAGAACACAAATAAATGTTTACGTACCTGGTGATACAGCTGACATACTCAAACCACGTGGTACATTTAAAAGTTGACTTACTTGAATCAGGCTATTTGTTTTCTCACTTCTGAGGGCACCGAAAATAGAGAGAGATAACATCATTAAGAAACAAGATTGATTTAAAGCTGTCTTACTATTAAAAGTATTGTATCTAATAAAGTACAATGTTTTTCTTTGTTAAGCCTTCTGTGGCTACTTCTGTGTGAAAGGCAGGGTAGTCCCAAACGGGTCTACTTTTCATATACCTTGAGCGAGACCCTGCAACCCTAGCTCCCCGGGCGCTTCAAAGGGGCCGCCCACTGCTCCCTCAGTGATGGGTCAAACGCAAACAAATACTTTCACTCTGCTGTACTGTGTACGGCTGTATGTGATAAATAAAGGATTTCTTCTTCTTCTATGTGGGTAGACAATTTGAAAATGATCCATGAAATAGTTTTTGAGTTCTGCCCAGGAAACTGTGGTTCTCGTTAAGAAAAGCTCCCCCCAGTGAGTAAAATATGAACTACTAGACTAAAGTAAGATATTTACGAGATAGAAGTTGTGTATGAAAAACTGTGTTTTTTGTTAAAAGCTCCCCCTAGTAAGTAAAAGATGAACTATTACGTAAAACACGAGGTATACATGATAGATCTTCTCGGGTCAATTCCTATGCACCGAATTTGGCTAGAAAGGAACAATGTTGATTATGTCTTGAAAAGTTTTGGAAACAAAGCTCTCACTAGTGTTGGAAAAATACAACTGACCTTTCCCAAAATCAATACAGTTCTTCCTCGCACAAAGGTCTACGTGGTTATAAATTAGAAAAATTATCCAAAAAAATCATTTTTGAGTAATCGCACTAATACCAAGGATCGGCTAGGACTATTCCATATTATCCCCCATTTTTCCGGGATATAAATACAGCAATCACATAAAAAGTACAATTTCCCTACAGCAGTGTGGATTTGTTTGAAAACTGTCATCCACAAATGCACCATTTGAGTTTACTGTGATAAGGAGTTCATAATGACAATGACATTATGATGATGAAGAAAAACAGCATACAGGTAAAGGGACAGAAATCTCTAGCATCTAGTCAATCATGTGAAAATGTTCTATCTCCCTATTCCATACATTTTATGAGAATGAATTGCAGTACCTGCTTTGTGTCACACCGTCATCTGTGTCTTCTCGCTCATGACTTGAAATGGAAATCGGGCTACTGGACGGTACATTTGCTCCACTTTTGGATGTCGGAGTTGTGCTAGTTTTGCCGAGTGAGGGGAATGTTGGACTGCTGCTCTGCTTTAGCGCTTCAGTGGAAAATGGTTTTGTTGTGGTGGGAGTCGTGCTCATGCTTCTAAACGCTGTTTGTGTTGAAGATGTACTCGTGTTATCGTGCTGTAATGTTGTTGCTGTCGGCCCAAGCGTCATCTCCGTGGTGCTTGAGGATATGTTTTGTTGAGCGGTAGCTGCAGTAGTTGTTTCCTCATGGTTTCCAGAGATGCAGCTCTCCAGGTTGTTTTGGAAAACCTGGATAAGCTGAGGAAAAGAGCAGAATAATAATTATGATATAATAATGAAAATGATACAATACTGTGAAAAAGTATCGGACACCTCTTAGGCTTTTTTATCCATCTCTTGCTAATCAGTGTTGGATCTTGAAACAGAAATTTGCATGAAACAAAGGCAACCTGAATAAACACAAAATCCAGGTTTAAAGATTGATTTTATATAACGGTCTTTGACATTGCTGTGGTAGAAATGTGGTCCACTCTTATTTGCAGAACAGCTTTAGTGCAGCCACATAGGAGGGTTGTCAGTGTACACTGAATCCCCCCAAGCATCTCAATAGTGTACAGGTCTAGATTGTGACTAGGCCACTTTAAAACTTGAATTTTATACATTTCAAACAACTCAGAGATGGAAGTTCACTTTTACTAGTGGTCATTGTTTTTTCTACTAGACCCATTTTCACTTCAGTTTCAACTCACAGACCGATGACTTGAAATTCTGCCTAAGAATTTTCTGGTGGAGAGCAGAATTCAGGTTTCCCTTCAGTATGGCACGTTTTCTTGACCCAGAAGCAAGAATGCATTCCACATCCCACTGCTACCTACATGCTATCATGTTCTTTCTCTAGGTCGGATGCTATTTTTGCCATGTTTTTCAAATAGCAAAGCCATGAACATTGACCGTCATTGAAGAGGATCTTTAGTGACCTTTATCTTCAGTGACTTCCTAAATGGACCTTCTCTGTTTCTCCTGGGGGAATTACTTCCTCCCCATCTTCTCTTTTTTGATTTTGGCATAATGTCGTACACCAACTTACTTCATGCTTCTGAAAATGGTCTATTTAGGTGATGATTTGACGGAACACACTTGTCAAACTTGTATGTAGCGTTATTCAGGTAAACTTTCTTTAATGTTAAATTTAGTTTGAAAATCCAACAGAGTTTAGTATTATAGACACACAGAAACACATAAAAATGGGACTACAAACTGTAAAACAGATATTTATATTATGCAGATACCACATAATCCAACACTTTTATTACGTACCAAGTCTTTGATTTCTGATGCATTTTTCTTCTTTCCTATGACATCCACAGTGACGTCAACAAAGTAGTATACTGTTGTACCATGAAAGGACAGGAGTTGAAAATTGTCAATACAATCAAAACAAGGACCAAAACCAAACTATCCTGAATCTGAATAATGTGAGAACAACAGGCCATTATTCCAGCCAATACAACCACTTTAGACTCTCTGTACCTGATAAAGAACAGGCTATGGAAGCCCGGATCAGTCAGAGTGGCAACCGCTGATTTATTGCCGTTATCTTGAGATAACGTGTGAATTATCCCTCTATCATGAGAAAGGAGATACCCTTATCTCAAGATAGCGAGTTATCTCTGTCGTTACTGTGAGAAAACAGAAGACAGGTGTCTCAAGATTATGAGAGAATTAAGTCCACGAGAAAAAGAAAAAGATCATTTACATGTTTATTTTATGTCCATCAGAGATCAGGAGTCTCATAGCTGCATTTTCACAATGTTTTGCTAACGACTTATGGATCCAGGAGGTTTGAATTAGTGAATATGTCTCGACATATACTGAAACATATTCTAAACTGTATCCATACTTGCCTTTTCTGTAAATAAGGAGGACTGATCTGAATGATACTTCTGACAAAAACACACACTAAACGTTGTGCTAGATCTCGACTGAAGTGGAATCTGATGTGCCTATCAATAGCGGATACTCGTTGATCTGACATTTTCATCTTAAATCCGTTGCACAGTTGAAAAATGTGACCAATGGATGCCACCATGAACTCTTGATCCCTTATGAAGATGAAGATAAACAATGAAAATACACAACTTTTGTTTTCTGGAGCTAACTGCAGTAAATACATAACTGCCACCATGACTGTCCTCGTCTTCCATTTCGGAGAAACTCTGTGCGTGCCGTAATGAATGAAGTTTTTGTGGCATTTTTTAATAAGCTGACTTGTATTCTTATAATTAGTGAACTCAAACCTCAGCTGTCTTCTCAAACGACAGTTTTACTCCTAACTTTAGGTCCATCAAAAATACCTCACTCTGTGTATAAGTCACAGAGAGAGGTCTTCATCTCTTGCTTTAGATTGCCTTAAAATAGGTTCTCCTTCCAGTTTGCATGAAGATGACAGACACACAGGCGGACAGACACACAGTTTTTGCAGGTTTACCTGAAGTCTCTACATTTTTGGTGGTGGAAAGTAATCGAGGGGCAGCTGCAAACTGATTACAGGAAGCCTGACCTGATGGGAAAAAAAGGAAATAATCATTAATAAATTAAGATTAGCACAATTTCTGCCCAATAAACAACAATAGCTCATGAAGAATATTCACTGAGACAAATCATCGACGACATCAAAAATCTTTGATACAGTTAATCAAGCAGATATATCTATAGTTTTAATAACACAGTATGTCTTTCGTGTATCCTTATGATAAGGAGTAGCACAGTTTAAAAGTAATTACATTTAAACTTGAATAAACTCTAAGTAACATTTCAATATTTCTAAGTTTACTTTAAATAGTAAAAAAAATAACCATGTTTGGATCCAGTATACAAATTAGACTTTTTTCATGTTACACTTCAATCATTAACAACTCTAAAAGTGATCAGTCATTGCATAAATACCAGTCACTGATTGTAATGTTGTGGCTGATCAGTGAAATTCAACAGTTTTTCTAGAAATCACTTATATTATCACTTATACTTAAATATATATATTTTCAGTTCAAGACATTAAAAAAAACAAAAAAAAACAGAATATTAGTGTGCAATATATAAAATACATAATATACGCTGATCAGCCACAACATTAGAACCAGCAACAGATTGTAATGTTGTGGATGAGTGAAAATCAACAGTTTCTAAACGTCACTGATGTTTTCAGTTTAAAACATTACAAAAAAGAAACCCCACAATATTAGTCTGCCATATATGAAAGACACGTATGCGCTGATCAGCCACAGCAATAGAACCAGTCACTGATATGGGTGTTGTGACTGATCGGTATTAACATGAGGTTGGCATTGTTCTGCAAAGGAAAATAAACATAACACACACAAACACATGCACAAATGTATTGATTCATTTAGAAATAAAATGAGTATAAAATATAATTTCATTTGATTTGATGTTTTGGATCTCCCTTAACAGTATCATTTTTTATTTGTGATAAATTTCCCTCCCTAAACGTGTGTGAGAACTTCAGGCATATGAGTCGTTGTGTCATACTCTTCTCATGTTCTTTGTTTGTACGTCGTTAATATTTTCCTGCCCTCTAACACAATGAAGGTACAGCCCTGTCACGTTTCCTTTGACAAGAAACAAGACGTTTTTGTGACAGACGCTGAATCACTGGCATGTCTTTGATGTCAGATATGTAGCAGATTGCAGTTTAAAAATACATGTAGAGTTGCAGATCCAGTTAAGGAGGCAGAAGCCACGGCTCCATTGTCTGCAAACTATTTATTAACTCTAGACTGTCATACCTGCCAGCAGGACCAAGATCTGCATCTGCAACCAGCAAAGCTGTTTGAAATGTGGCTTTGACTTCTTTGCTCTGTAACATAAGGAATACAGTCAGTTAAAGCTTATTGAAAATATGAAATAGTATTAATACAATAATTTGGCATTGAATATGTTCTGTTGATCAACAGCTCAAAAGGGTGAAAGAGTCAGTCTTACACAAACTCTCCAGGCATTATCCTGAACAGAGCTTCCCATCGCACTGAATGAATGCTTTCTTTAGCCTTTAGCCTTTATCTTTTCATCAATTGCCATATCGTTCAATGTCCGAAAACATTTATTATGTCAAATCAAACGCTTGAGTGCATTCCTGTTCTGACACACCTTTGAGTACGATTAGAGAATAACACAAGAGCGACAAACACATTAGCTTTATCGCCGCTTTGGGAAAATACAAACAGTAATAAATCTACTGAGCGATGGATAGGGAGAATTCTTGCTTGAAGAGTGTTTTAGAGGGGATTTCATCTGTAATGGTGATTACACACTGATGTCATAGCAGTTTTGTAGCATGTAGAAGCCAAGACAAGATGACCAGATGTAGAAGTAAGGTGGGCTACATCAGTTATTTGATTTTTAGGAATGAACTGCATGTTCTGCAATTAAAAGACCCTCCAGATAGTGGCAGTTGAGTGGATGAAAGTATTCCATCCGGAGGGGATGTGATGGTGGAGACGGAGAGAAAGGAAGAATAAATTGGTGAGGAGAACACATGATCAAACCACAGCTGAGGTCCTGAATGGATTGATGAATGAATGTCTGTGTCTTATTTACGTATAGAAAAATCTGATTTTACAAGAATGGCACAAATATGTACTGCCACTCTTTGAAATAATGATTCAGTCCCTTATTATTATTGTATTGGGCAACAGACATTCACTTAACGGCCGCACCATCTGCACAAAAGCGGCGACAATGGCAGACAGATGGACCAGAGGAAAGCAGAATCGAATAAAAATTATAATAGCAAATATTTGATGGATCTCTGAATCAAGGGTTAGCCTTAATTTGGCGACAGAGAGCGATAGTTTGAAATAAATGCAAAATAAGGAGACCATGTGGAAGAATATTTAAATTTTAGACATTTTATGAGCTTATTTTGTTTACTTAATAGAAAAAAACTAGTACAAACAAGGAGAGTCGTTAATGAGTTAGCTTTTTCCTGATAATTGTGTGGGTAGAAGGTAACCCTACATCATGTACGTCAGTTGGAAAATCTAATTCACCTTCCATATAATTTACACCACTTATACTTATTTGACATAAACAGTGTTTTCAAAACAACAGCCTATAAGTCACAGGAATTTTACACATTATTAGGTAGGTGGTTTTAATGTTATGGATGGTCAGTGTATATTTTATGAAAATCCAAAGAGAAACAAACAAAACATTTAAAAAGTGATTAGGGTAGTATTTCTATTTAAAAAAAAAAATAATGATACTAGTATAGAGGATCTTATTTAATAGAATAACCTGATAAACAATCCTAAATTATGATCCTGTGATTTGTGAGAGCGTTCTTATTTCCAATTAATACAGAGGAGACAACGTTACCTGATAGAGGGAGAAAACATGTGCAAGAATGGGTTTCCATCAGAAAAACTGCCTCTCATGACTTTGTCACCATTTTTCTGGAACATTTCTTCTTGTGGTCTTAATCCAGATTTGAAAGTAAGTCCAGCTCGCATACATTAGGCTAGTCCATTTTCTTCTGTTAACCAGCGCTCTTGTTTTTTTTGTTGGCCGGCAGCTGTGTTAGCTCACTGACTTTGTTATCCTCACTTAGGATCAATTGTTGACAAGTCTGGCACGCCCCTGATGCGTCAACCTGACCAGGTGAACACGACATGCATTCAGTTTACCTCAGACGTGCCCAAAGCCTCAGTCTGAAGAGGAAATGGTGTGACGTTAAACCAGGCCAGAAAATACCTTCTGTGTTATACCCTCCTCCAAAAGAATCACTTCACACCACTCATACCCCCGTGAAGGAAGATATTTACTCCTTTTTTCTCTTTGTTATGAAGTTCATGTGCACCTCAGGGTGTATCCTAAACATGAGACCGCTCTTCATCACCGACGTGTTTGTGATCAAGTGTCTCCAGGGTAACATTCCAGGGCTCAAAGACAACTGGCATTTAACAATGAGACGATAGGTGTTGCAACAGAAGAAGTCACGCACCTGCTCTTCAGGACTGAGAGTGGGATGGACATGTCTGTCTGGCCCCGCCCCCATTGGACTAAGTCATTATTCTAGCTCAACCCCCCCCCTAACATTTGGTGGAAGTAGACCGACAGACAAGATATTTCAGATTATATGTTTTAGATATATAAAAAAGATTTAAACACTTCTTGGGTTGGAATTCCACTTCAGGGTTGGGTTGAATTTTCTGTTAGAAATGTTCTGTTACATTTTGCTCATGGGCAAATGCGAGCCTGGTTTGGACTGCACAGTTTGTGTTGATATGATATACTGTGGCTGTAGATCAGGTAGAGTGATCGTCCCTCTATCGAGAAGTCAGCAGCTCAATCACCAGACAGACACAACCCTCAGCACGGGATCCATCAGCCTTTGGATTGTGACTGGTGCCCCATGAAGATGTAAAGGATGCCCTCTGCACTCACCCGGTCCTCCACAGTCCAGACTTCGACAAACCTTTCAAGATGCAGACGGACGCTTCTGGAGTGGGCCTTTGAGCGGTGCTGCTGAAGGAATCGGAAGGAGGACGGAGGCCATTGTGGTTCATTAGTCGCAAATTGCTTGACAGAGAGACAAGATACTGTACTGTATAAAAAAAGAAGTGTTTGGCGATGAACTGGGCATTGGATTCCCTCAGGTACTATCTGCTTTGATGGCACTGAGCATCTTGGAACCGGACCATCGGGATCTACAGTGGCTTCAACGCGTGAAGGATGCCAACATGGGCATCGTATGTGTCGCTGCAGCCATGCAACTTCACTGTTCACTACAGGTCAGGGAAGTCCAATGTTGCGGCGGACTATCTGTCCAGAAAATGTCTGAAGTTTGAGGTCCTGCTCTCCCTTTGGAGAGGGGGGGGAAAATGTAAGGATTAGCCCTTCGATACTTATAACTCAATGTGAATAGTATAAATTGTGTACGATATATAAAAGTGGCGAGCTTAATTCGTTCTGAGACCTTGCTCGCAAACCAAAAAACGCGTAAACCGAAACGAATTTCCCCATTCAAATGAATGGAAATCCAATTATTTCATTCCATATCCCAGAAATATTCATATGAAAATAATTTTCCATGTTATTTTATACAAAGTACAAGTAATTTTACTAACAAATAGCAATGATAAATGATATAAAAGCCGGCAGATTCTGGCTCTCCTAACTTTGTCTGACTCGATTCCTTCCAAAAGTAAGTGGACTCGAGCGCGCGGATACTATTCTGTGAGTTTATGATGCTAATTGAGAGCAAGCGTGAGGGAAGCTAACCTGACATCCTTTTGTTTTCGCTCTAGTCTTGGGGCACAGAAAGGAAACCCACACTCGCATCTTCCACTTGTTCAAACAGGATACTTGTGAACCAAAGCAGAGTACTCGTATCCTAAACAAGTTCCTACGAGATACAGGTACTCGCTCGTATCCTGAAAAATCCGTGAACCGAGCAAAAAAAAAAACCGCCTGTAAATTAAAGCAAGGCACATTTTTAAAAGAATCTATGCTCGTAAATCAAAATATTCTTAAAGCAAGGCATTCGTAAATGGAGGTACCACTGTATTTATATTTGCACTTTTAAACAACTATCAAATGAACTTTAATGATGGCACTTAGCACTTTAATTATAATTCTGTACTTGAGGGAGTTTGCTAATGAGACGCTCCATCGAACACCAACTACTGAATTTTCCGCGTTCAGGTACCACTTTTCAGGTACACACTAGTGGGCACACATCAAGCTCATGAGTGTTTTATTACTTAACATATTTGGAGATGGAACTAAATTTTAATATGTAAATAGTTATTTATTAACAGTTATTTATTTTGAGATATGGAATAGAGTAAGTTTGTGCTTCAGATATTTTTTTAGAATGTTAATTTATTTTGATATGCAAAATATCAAAATAAATAAATAAATTTATTTTTATTTACTTATGTCAAAATAAGATGTTTAGAATGATTAGTCATTCACAAATGGTCATTTATTATAATTTGTAAATAGTTATTTATGTTAACCTAAGATAGATGATGGTTATGAATTTGAAGTACATGGAGTAAGTGATTAACTTTTGTTTGTTTAGTTATTTAGTGAATCTATCCGTCACATGCTTTACTGCTCCACCCAATATTGTTTACACTGCGATATTCATATTATTTTATAAGTGTAATAGTGATACTGCTCTTATGCAATAATCTGAAGGACTACACAAATTCAGAGTATTTCTCGGAAGTATTCCCTCTCTGCTATGCCATTGTTTTGTTTTCTTGCTTAATTGTATTTTGTGTTTTGTATGCCTTTGTATTTGCTCATACATGCTGCTAATCCAAGAGCTACCAAACTGCCTTTCATTGTTTTGCAACAGTGATTTTCTTAGAATAGAATAGAATAGAATAGAAATGAAAATGTCTATTCTATTGTAGTCTATTCTATTCTTTATTGGAGCACTAGCAGTTTTTAAGGTTTAGAAACACAAACTGTTATATAATACAGGGTATTCAAGCTCTTAATCCCAAGAGTGAAAGCTTTTTGATTGAGGAGAGAGTTTTACATTAGGGCAGTTTGTATGAATATTATCTTGATGATCTCAAACATGAACTATATCCGGCACAGAAAGGTTGTTCAGAGGGAAGCTCGGTGTGGGAATAACCTGTCCAGTGTTTTGGAGTTTCCCTCTTTCATTGAACCAAACAAGGACGATTTTTTTCAGTTTTTTTCGCTGGTGTTGCATAGCTGTATGTCTTGTTACTAAGTGCTAGTTGTGAACGCAGCTTGTCAATGCTAAAACTTATAAAAAACAATTTTTGAACAACTATGAATGATGATAGGCTTAGTAATATTGGAGTAACC
The DNA here is from genome assembly GCA_037951165.1 of Lophius americanus. Lineage (NCBI taxonomy): Eukaryota > Metazoa > Chordata > Actinopteri > Lophiiformes > Lophiidae > Lophius > Lophius americanus. The sequence continues at coordinate 3,789,179 of JBBDHG010000061.1, forward strand.
AGTATTGAGGGGAGGAGGAGAGAAACCTCATTAAATCTTGATGACTTTGTTTTACTCTGTTGTCACTGTAACAGGCATAACCAGTTATTCTAACTTTGTTAGTATGAGTTGTGTACATCTCATCTGATCTTAAACAAGATCTACTGCTCAAAATTGATTTTTATGTCACTGGCATGGAATTGCAATGCAAAACTATATGGTGGAGAAAATTCTTGCTTCTTGTATATTATGTACCATAGGGTACATGCAAAAAATCACAAGTTACTGAGTTTGTTCCCCAACCTGGCCATCCCATCAAAAAAATTCCTAGACCCGCCCCTGATTATGGGCCGATAACTTGGACGCAAAGCTCCCCTTAGTGTTAGAAATATAAAGCTTTTACAACCTTTCACAAAATCAATCAAGTTCTTCCTTGCACTAAGCTCTATGTGCGTATACAAATGGTTAATTACCCATGACATCGTTTTTGAGTTAAATCTGGAAAACATTGCTTCTCTTAAGAAAGCTCCCTCTACTGGGTGAAATAGGGCCTATTAAGAGTAAAATATTGTTTTTAAAAGATAGATCTCATTGAGTCGATGATATGCACCAGGTTCAGAAAAAATAGAACCAACGGTTAGGAGGTTATGCCCGAAAAACAGTGTTTTGTTTGCTCCCCGTAGTGAGTAGATTATGAAAAAACACGATTTATACGAGGTAGACTTCCTTGACTCGGTTCAAATGCAATAAATTTGGACTAAATGGGACAGGGATTGAGAAATTATGGCCTAGTAGTTCATATTTTAGTCACTACGGGGAGCTTTTTATGAAAACCAGTGTTTTTAATGTTTTGTAGACATAACTTCCTGACAGTTGGTCTAGAGAATATTTTCTTTACATGATTGTTAAATATTTATTACCATAATGCATCTTGCACTATTAGACATTATAAAATCACTGTTCTCCAAATGAGACATTTCTAGAATGAGTTTTTCCAAACTGTGAGTAATGGCACATGCCTGTACTCACCACAAAGTCCATTCAGTCGACATTGCTGCAATGGAAGATTTGATAATGGCATGATCATGATCATTTGAACCAAAGGATTTCAAGATTTAATTTCTATTTTTTTCCAAAGCTAATAAAAAACTTGAAATCATCAGCTTTAAAACAACATAGATGGAAATTCAGAAAAGGCCGCTTTAATAATATTTTCATATAATAATCTTAATGATAATCCTCTATTTAGTCTATATCCATTCATGACTTACAGACACATACTGCAGCCGTTTTTGGGCTATAAAAAAACCCAATGACTCATTGTGTACAACCTCCCCAAAAACAAACTCAAACAAACACCGGAACAGTATTTGGAAAGAGAGTGACTCCTTAAGCAGCCAAGGAGCCTGATCTTTCCCTCAGCCGTTGTGAAGGTCAAAACCTTAGTTTAGCATAGAGGAAATATTTGAGACACATACCGGGTTTGTCTGCTGGTGGAACAACCCTCACCATGTAAGCCTGTCAATAACACTGTTGCACAGAACAAATTAATTTTAAAATGGGTCAAAGTGAAAACGACGAGTTCAGGACAAATCCCCCCAAAATTGCTGAAGTTTATGTGATTTGGACCTTGTGATGAGATCGTTTCCTCAACTCCTGTTTTACGAGTCAATAAAAACCTCCGGTTTAATTTCCTTTTCTGTTTTTTGTTTGTTTGACTTGTTTGTTTTAATTTGTGACATCTGCCACGCCCAGTACTCTTTGTACTCTCTTGTGCATATGTGCATACTCTTTCGTACTCTGGCTATGAGGCCGGAGAGGCTCTGGCAACCTCAGCTTAGAGAGGGCAGAATTCTCTTCAATCATCTACACCATAAACCTGCTGAATAATCACATGGATTTTAATTCATGTATGCAGCCAGTGACAAATAAAAATAAGACTGTGGAAAAGGTTTTTCTAGTAAACATATCTTGAAGAGCAAACATTTATTTTTCAAGAAGTTGTGTTATAATTTCGCAATGTGTCAGATGAACCAATAAAACAAAATCCTATGAATGTAGATACATTCATCGGATTAAAATCTTATTTCCAATTAATCAGGTTTGAATGCCTGATTTAATGCCGTTCAATGCAATGGCATTGAATGGCAGATGTTGCCATTCAATGCAACATCTGCACTCAGAAATCCGAGCAGTCTATTGTTGAAATGGTGAAAAATGATGGCTGTTTATTTCGCTGCTGGTTCAGGGCCTATGCGTACAAACTCCAGTATATTATGTTGAAGAGCAGGTAGGCCAGAGGAAATATGGCTCTAGAATAGGAGTCGATCATGTAGCTGTTGCTCATTATGAAGCTGAGGTTTTGTTTTAAAGGATGCTTGCAGCGCAGCCTGGTGCCTTCGACGGGTGCTGAGACAGTAGAGTTTCGAGATTGGGTTTTCCTTTCTGTGTTTGCAGTGCTGGAAACCTCTGGAATAGCGGCCAGGTCCGGTTCATTGTCATGGAAGCAGCCGTCAAACGCCATCGCCTGGGAGGCATTGTAGGCATTGGGGATCTGCAGGGCGGAGGTGTGGAGAGCTGTGAGATCAGGCAGCTCCAGACAGGAAATTATTTCTTTTTCCAGGTCAAACTTGTCACAAGGGATTTAGCGAGACTTTAAAAGCCATAAAAATATGAACATGAATGACCTTTGCCTTTTTCAGTTTCTTCATTTCCTCCACAGTGGTGAAGTAGTTGACAGCAGCGTACTCAATGACAGAGAGGAAGACGAAAAGGAAGCTTGCCCACAAGTAGATGTCTACGGCTTTGACGTAAGACACCTGTGGCATGGAGGCTGAGACACCGGTGATGATCGTAGACATTGTCAGGACTGTTGTTATGCCTGAAAACAGAGAACGATTCATCGTGAGTGTTTTCAGGACCCATGGATTGCACTGTTCTGGCGAAGAGTGAACTGGTAAACAGCAGACTAGACTGCATGAATGTTTCATAGAAACAACAGATTCAAAAGCAGTATTTTGAGACTCCCTTTTTATACAGATGAAATATTCTAGATATAACAAATTCCTTAGTTTTTCTTATCCCCCTGTTTTCAGTCTATATTTCAAGCTAGGCTACCCGACTGCCTCCTCCTCATCAACATCATTTGATGTTTGAACCTGAATACGCCTATTTGGGAAGTAAGAGTATTCCCACAAACACAATGCTTTAAATGAAACAATGATACTTTTGTACCAATTCGAACAAAAATATCAGCCCATTGTATTAAAGAGTATATGCCTTAAGGCCAATTCCAACATCTTCAGAGAACATGTGACCAGGAAAAGGAGGTAGAGGCCAAAACTTGGCCTGAACTTAGAAACAGCCATGCAGAAGGCATACAGTAGAGCTAAACAACTGGAAAAGCAGACTTCACTACAAGGTCATGTTCCCTGTCACCACATACAGAGCAGAAGCACAGCACTGATTATGAACAGGAATTGTGCTATTATTCAGTGATGATATATTCAGTCAGATTTTCCGGAACCACCATTAATCAGTTTTAGGAAGCTGTCCTTTCTGTGAGATAAACTAGTGCACAGCCATCTTCTACCGGACAACAGATTAACATGTTACACGTGTAACCCTCATAACCACCGGACAAATGTAACATAGGGTACCAAATCACAGACCATCATTTCATTAATTATAAAATCGTTTGTGACCCAAGGGCATCTCATTGATCTTCACCATCTGTTCTCAGACTGGCTCTGATGATGCTAAATCCACGGTGCTTAGTCTGCAGACAAATTTGAAATTCAGAGAAATCATTAATTTCGTACAAATCCATGAGAACAGATTCCAAATCTGTCATAGAGTTTAAAACGTGTCAAGCACTTTTGCGTTTTACAGGTCTAAATGACCATGTCGGGACAATAAGGGCACCGCGGTTGTTTAAAGGAGAGTGCTGTGGAGTTTTCTTGTGATTATTAGCTCATAGAATTGTTGTTTTGTTTGTATGACAGGATGTTTTCACAGGACATTGTGTGTTAATCTTGATGTGTGGTGTGAGTACCAAGAGAGACACGGGCAGGTACAGCCCTCCTGTCTATCCAAAAAGACACCCAGGACAGCATCACCATCAGCATGGTGGGGAAGTAAGTCTGTAGCATGAAGAAGAAGATATGCCTCCTGAGAATGAAGTTGATGTAGAGTCGATTGTACCAACCTAAGAGAAGAGATGAATGGACAGAAGGTTGAGGTGAGGTAGATGAGTGATTTTGGGTCACAGAATATAACTGTGAATGACGACAGAAAACATAACATTCCCATTCAGGATAAAGAAGCTGCCAAGGAATTTAAGAACAGGATATACAGAAAACAGAAAGAACCTAGAGCTCGGATGAGAAAGTAATTATTTTCAGCCCCAGAATCTGTTTAGAGCTTAAGTTTTGTAAGAACCTCTCAGAGAGGAAAGGTTTCAACTAGATTATCACACATTGAGAAGAAAATCTCCCTCTTGCCATTTTTTAAATCTTACTTTTGCTTTAAGTTTAATGTACTATACTCAGACATGGTTTGAGAAGGTGGGCTCCAGAATTACCTCCAAATAGTCAAAATAATAAAGTAATAACACGTTTTATAATATTGTAAAAACCACATGATCTCTCCTTAATTTTTTAATTTAAATGTGATTCTGCATGGCGAATGAGATTCACAGAATAAAAGTTAACATTCTCTCTAATCAAATAATGAAATAAACCTAAAATATTTTACAGATGGCCCTGCTTAGAGACCCTCAACGGCCTGAAATTCTATCTATATCCAGCTGTTATGTGAAGTTAACCTATTGTCATGGTTTTGTATATTGTGTGGAATTTATTGTTATGGTTCTGTTCTTCGGTTCTTTTTGTAGGGTTGATTGTGCTTCCTGTTTTATTTTGAAGGTTCAATTCGATGTATTTCTTCCTGTTTTCCACCCATTTCCTCATTAGTCAGTGTATTTAAGTCTTTGTCTTCATCAGACTGTTTGTTAAACTTGCCTGGTTGACTTGCCTGAGTGCCGTCTCATGTTTGTTCCTGTGCTCCTTAGTTCTTCCTCTTCTTCTTCTTCTTCTTTTCTTCTTCTTCTTTTCTTCCATGTACTCCCTGAATTCAGTGTAAGTTTTGTTTTTTCCTCATCGATTATATATTTGGTACTATGATATTTCTTATAATTGTTTGCTATTTTTTTATTTTCCATCATCATCACTTTATTTTTCAACTGTTGTGCCTAAGTTTTGGAAGTTCAATATTTTCCCTGTCATTTATAGCTTTTGAAATCAGACTTTTTATTCAAAATTATTTCACTTTACCTTTTGAGTAGTGTTTGAGTTTAGGGTCCTAATTTTGAACTCCATATAACACCCATACAAAACCATTTAAATGCCATAAAAAGTTCCTAATACGTCTCTGCCCAACCATTTAACCTCACAAAGTCTAAAATTACAGCTTGTTTTCTGTTACTAAAATCTAAATTTCAACACACTTGAACAGTCTGATGCCTTAATAACTTGTCATGAATTACATGGAACCACTTCTGATAACAAATTTTCCATCAATTTTATATAAAACAACCCGTGGGATTACATAAAAAAAACCCTCTATAATTGTCGTTAAAAGCAACCAACTAACAAGGGGCTGCATTTAAAGTATAATCTCTAAATTGTGTTAAAGTTGGTGTATTTTAACCTTTTTTTTTTAGAATTTTGCTTCTAAAGAACAAACTACTCGGTCTTCTTATGGATAACTTTAGCTGCTGGCTAACAGTTCAGAATGAGAAATATGTGTGGCAATAATAATCTTCTCAGCATGAAAGCAAACTAATGTCTTTTCTAAAATTGTGAACTACATTAATTCATATAGTCCTATATTTTCTCCGAGCTTTGCAAATAAGTAATCGTATTTATTCCTACACCAGTGAACCTAATACAACCATAAACTAGTTATTACGCTGCTATTACTGTTTTCTGCACTTCCAACAGGTTTGAATGTGCAGAAAACACAAGAGATGTCTTAAACTGCTCTAAAAACAGAAGAGATTCTCTAATAGCGTCAGGGGCTCTCTGGTTGTTCCCAAACCGGGTACAGCTCGGAGGGCTCCCGCCTCACATACCAGTACTGCTGTAGAAGGCAAGCCCAAAGGAAGGCTGGAAGTCTTCAATAAAAAACTGAGAGAGCACGATCTCGTCAGTCCTTAATGAATCGTTCCCATTCTTCCAGTAGAGCATTAGGTCGTTCTCATTGTAAGCATCTTCAAGACAGGGGAGAAAGAAGGAAGGTGACATCTTTACATGTTGCCTCTCTCAGTGAAGTCATGGATGTATTTCCCAGAGGAGAGGAGGGAGCGCGCAGAAATGGGGCTCCCAGCTCTTCTCTAGAATCTGGATCAATCCCTTAATCTGAATCTCTACGTTCAGGAGAGAGGCTGAGGGTTATGATTGATCCCACTCTGGCTGAGACTGTGTATTAATGACGACAGTGTGTTGTCCAATCAGTGCAATTCCACAAGATATCCAATAATGTTTGTGACAAGCAAAATCATTACTGACTGTTTCAGTCAGGGAGCAGAGCATCATGCTCCAGTACCTTCTTATTAAATAAATGATAAAATCAGCTTAGTTTCTCTTATCAACAGCAGTTCAAAATCAGCCATACTGGAAGGAACTTAAATATTAAATTATCTTGTATTGACCAAAGAAAATCTGCCACTTACCCAAAAATGCATAAACCCTAAAGAGGTTTATTTTCTGATGCAAAAAATTATTTTACTTGTAGACAAATATAAGATTAATTAAGAAAAAGGGGTTTTATTTTACCGTTGTGACATTCCTTTGCCTGCAATGCCAACAGGAATACAGTTTGATACTCACAACTCTCTAGCTCCAGAGAACAGTTCTGTGTGTCCAGAGGGAAACTACTGAAGTCCATTGAGCAGAGAGCGGTCACAGTGATCCTGAAACACAAGTTACAGTTAAAGAAACACTTACATCCGTCCAACAATCATTCAATATCACCAAATGACTCAACAGGAAATGCTAATTTTGAGTTAGTTTGAGCTTAAGATCATGTTTCTGTAGAATATCATCAGAAAAGGAGATAATAAAAATATAGAGGCTATGAATTAAAATCCACTGAACTGATTTTCCATTTAAGATGTAGGTGTGCTGATATGAACTCATCTGTTCACACAACAAATGCTGAGCCTGCCAGTCTGTGTGGCTGGATCATGTTGTCAGAGATGAAGCCATATTGCTGACATCTGTGCGTGAAATGGATCTGATGAATGTGGTCTGAACGCTTGCTGACTCGTATTCCTCTCAGGCTTTGCTTATTAAACATTTCAGAAGTCTTCAAAAAGCATTGGTTAATGTACTGGTCCATGTCCATTTAATAAAGAAAATTTTATTTTACTCACTAATCCCCAAAGACACATTGAATAATGGTTACACGTACGAGCTAAATGGTTTTATTAACATTAACATAAGAGCAGCTATGGCTATGTAAAGATCTGGAAGCATTAGTGTCCTGAAATCGCTTTTCTTTTAAATTCTGTAATCCATGCCTAATCTGAGTTTTTGTGATTTTTGTCTTATTTTCCATTATTTTTGTATTTTTCTTTATTTGATCACTTGTAATGTTTTATTTTAGTTGCCCTTGTCCTATTGCCTTGTGACTTTATAAAAAATATTTTAGTTTCCCTGTCTGCCAAGGAACTTTTTAAGCACTAATTTATGTTCATTTTTATCATTATCATTTCTGCTTTTTATGTTGTGGATCTCTTATAATAATAATAATATGAATGAATAAGAAAATCACCGGACACTGTAGAGGATGTTGCCATCTGGATAAACCCTTAGCATGATGTTCTCCATGGTTGTGTCATGGATAAATGAACGCTTGGAGTGAACAAAGAAAACGTCAGGAACCCAAATCTTCTTCACAAGACGTGCATCAAAGGTACGACTCTTATTACTGCTGGAGGGGAAGGCAAGGCGGTCGTCCTGCCAGTAATGCCTCAAGTACAAAGTCATGGTAAAGTCCTGGAAAACAGACCAAAAAACCCACTGGTGCTCAAGGCCAACAGAGTAAAGCCGACTTGTCTAGTGATGAAGATACAGACATTCTCGCAACACCTACCATGTTCACTTCAGATATGCTGTCAATGCTCTCCACCTGCACGTCAATACCAACAGGAATAGCAGAACCTGCAAGAGGTCAAACATTGTAATGCATCAGCTTTGAGATTTGGATCAAGTTTTTCATGATTCATCTGTCTCACCATCCATCAATGATTATATATGTGCAAATCCCACTGCAGAGCCATAAGAAATAAACTACATCAGAGAGAATAGGTTGAATGAAGGTCATGACCCTGGCATCAGTGTTCTTAGAGTTGTGTTTAAGTCAGCTTCTGATGAATAACATATAGCTACTACAGCATGTCATCCCCTCGTCTGATACATGGTTCAGGCACAACCTGACAGAAGCCGTAATCCTCAAAGCTCCGCTGCTCTCAGGAATATGAGCCACCAAATACAGTCATGTAGAGGATCTGCTTAATATTTGTGAAAAATCATGTTGTGGTCACTCGGTCTACAGGGATGAGGTCTACAGACCGTCCCGCTCCCTTAAAAATCAGACGAGACCTAGTGAAGAGTATCTACCGCAGAATTGCTAGGGGCACACATCTCCCAGGACCTCACAAGGGCTTGAAACCACCACACCACTCGGTCTGGTGGAAAAAGAGCACAGAAGCAGCTGTGGTTGGTCAGCTGAACTCCAGCAGACAGGAAGGCTCTTCACAGTCAGGAACTTCTCACAGAAAAAATCCACGACACATCCCCACAAATGTAATTCCTCAGGCTGCTAACATTTCGCGACTCATCCCACCACTTTCAATACCTTTCTGCCCTGATAAATATCTTGAAGGCTCTATAGGTCCCCTACAAAGTTACACTACCAGATTCCTGAGAGGTTTTTTTTTTACAAAAGTGTCTCTAAGATTTAAACTGTCAAACCACTACGCTATAATTAAGATAAACAACAGTAAACCAAATATATGACATTGTTTTATTCTATCATACCCCATGTTTTCATAATAGTTTGACTGAACTGAATTGAACTCTGACATCCAGAGTTCAATTCAGTTTGAAAAAGCTAAAGAGCTGGTCCACAGGATAAATACAGACTACAAGCATATTATAGATGCCACTATCAACCCTCAGCATGAACACATACTTTTGTGAAGACAGTGAGATGTTACAATGCAATTTTTAACGTCCCCTTATCTAACAATTACATGAATATTCAGTGTCTGTAGCAAGTGGGTTGGTCCTTATATCACCGCCCACTGTCAGAATATTAATGCATATGATGTGTACCGTAAACGTTTTCTCTCTTTGTCATTATATAATGAAGGTAAGCACTCACACTGTCTACCATAACAATAGAGTAGTTAATGGGAGGGATTATATCAGGCAGCAGGGATTCTGGAGGTCCTATTTTTTTCCCTTTTTTTCTTTTTTCACAGCGTTAGCTCACTGAGGCTCACTCAGCTGCGTTAACAGAGGGTTCACTGCAAAAATGACCTTTTGGTCAAATTATTGAAAGATAGTTATTGTGAGAAGCACCTTAATTTCTGGATGCACACATGGAACTATAACTTGTGTTTGTTAAGATGCAAAAGCAAATAATATACATTCTTGTGAGACAACACTCATGTAGAGATATGTGCTGGAAGCTGTTTGGCAAGGCGAGAGAGAAAGTCCTAACCGAACAAAACAGGTTGTAAATGTCAACGTTAACATTGAGAGAGAGAAAGTCCTAACCAAACAAAACAGGTTGTAATGTCAATGTTAACATTGTGTTGGGGGGGGGGGGGGGGGGGGGGGGGGGGAAAGGCACATCAACATTTTTTTAATTCATAATGTCTCCAGTTGATAATTTGCTGCTAGCATTTGTTACTATTTGCATTTAACAAAACCAAGGCTTTAATAACATCATTATCCAGGTTTTCAACTTGTACTGGATTCTTTAATATGTAAAGAATGTTATCGTATGAATAAATAAATTCAAATAAATTAAATAAATATATATTAAATATACACGATGGAAATATTGAACCGTGTTTGATAAAACCGTGTCAACAAAGTTAGAATGTTGATATATGTTGTGAATTTGTAAATAAAATAAGGAAATCTGAGTTCCTAAGTGAAGTAAATTGGTGGTTGATGTACAAATAAGGAAATTAATTACCATGTATTAAATATTATTATCAAAGATTTGGCATTTTTAATCATATGAAATGCTCATGTGACGCCCACTAATGTGTTATGACATTTTTGTGAATGTTATTATCCGGTGTGGTCTCTTAATAGAGAATATTAATATTTATTTCCACAAAAATGTGATCATACATTAATGGGCATCACTCACAATGTGCTATTGGATGTGCATTAATTATTTTATATACTCAGAACATGTTGTTTGCAAAGTAAACATGATGACAGACATGCTAGTCACAGTCCATGCTCTTAGGACAATGTGTGCCAACCGACGTCATAACAACAACAATGCATATCTGCTGACCCAAATGGTGCAACAGCTCGTACAGTTACTAAATAACCCATTTTTCCTTAAAAAATCTGCTGCATTCACAGGTTAGGATGTTTTAGGAATGTTTATTACTTCTGAGGTCAAATTTAACACCTGAGAGAAAATCTTAGAAAATTGAGACTGACTGACTGAGATGACTCAACCAGCCTTCCACTTGTATTCAAGGCTGGAGGATTGTAAACTTGATGGACATGCAGTATCTGAAGCAAAAGAAAGGATTCTTTTTGTTGGTCATCGTCAAACATCACTGAATAATTTTTGTAAACTATAAACTATAAAATAACATTTAAAGAGTCCAGATAGGTTGCAGACAGAGTAAAAACATTGTTCCAGTTTCCTTTCCCTCCCTGCACATATTCCCTCCCTGCACAAGTATTATGTTCAGATTATTTTAATACAACTAGTACAACCGGTTGCAGTCGTTGTCTAACCCTGCAGACTATCTAGGTCACTATGTTTTTTTGTTCCTTTGGGGGGGGTTACAGCACAGTAACCCACATTGCCCTCATTGAGGTGACAGTAGAGCAGACAGTTATACAAGATAAGGAAGAAAAGTAAATAGATGAGGTGTTCTTATATGTACCTCCAAAACCCGGCCTCATGGCAAAGTCATGGTCTTCAATCCGAAGTAGCTGCTCAGATTTTATAAGCAAGGACTTGGTGCTGTCCGACTTCTTCATCTTCAGGTCCCCGCGTCTGAGAACCAAAGAGAACAAATGACAGCTTGCACAGAACTTTCCAGTACCAACACAGCAGGCTGACATATGTCGGAGGGAGTTAGTGATGGTTAATTGGATCTGAGCGCTTTTGATTACAACCAAAGGCCTTAGTCTGAAGGAAATGCATTCTATTCAGGATATTGTGATTTATTTAACACGGTTTTAACGAGGTCAGACGTATTTACAGTCTTTTCATTTTCAGCTCATAAGATCACCTTTTACCAGAATTAAAAAGAAGAGAAAAATCTCAAGGTGATTGATGAGAATCAAAATGAACACCTTTTTCTTACAATGTAACTTACCAATAACTAAAAAACATGCATATTATTGCGACCTACTTGAGATTAGTTTGAATCATAAAAGGGAAAATGTGTCTAAGCACCTTTCACCTTTAAACAATCACCCCTTCTCTTTCCTTTATACCCTTGCTACAGAGGTTGCTGGAAATAAGCCCACTGAAATGGCATTGCAAAATCAAACAATATATTTGCAAGGAGTCAAAACCTAACAACAAAATAAGCTCCAACGGTATTTGACATGTGAGAAATCCCACTTTGGCTCACCCTCCATGCTTTTGTTCGCTGTTCTCTCCAGTGTACAGCTCCTTGTGTCTCTTCTTGCTCGGGAAGATGTTGCTGTTGAGTTGGGTGACAGGCCACAGCCAGGCCAAGCACATCAGTCTCAAGGCCAGGAGGGCCATTCTCATGGTGAAGCTTGGGCTGGAGAGAAGAAATGTTCCTCCCACCCTGTTAGTGTCTGTCCCTGGGAATGCTACAGCTGTCCCCGTCCACCGCTGGCATGCTCATATCCCAGCAGGAACACTCATTCTTCCCCACCACACATGCAAACAGCTACCTCTGCACGATGCGGCTCTTCCGTCCTCGGTGTCATGGTGAACAGCAGTCCAAACATCCAGTGTTTAGCTCCAGTGCACTGGCATCCCCCCAGCTGAGTTTGCTTGTCACTGTGTCATTCCTCTGCCTATGTCTCCTGACACAACATTTTGCTCTGGCTTTCCCCGCTGTCCCCTCCCTCTGATTTAAAACCAAATATCAATTTATTCTTATAATGACAAAGGAATACCATTAATTCCTCTCTAATCTTCTTATCTGCGCTTCGTGAAATCTTTCAGTAACCTATAAACTGGAGGCACCAGAGGGTGGGGCCGGGATAATTCAACCAGCAGTGTCATCATCATTCTAACCAGATGAAAAAAAAAGAAAAAAGAAAAAGCCTTTAGCCTATTTTTTTTTATGAATTTCAGGATTTCCCTGTGATGATGGGAGGCTGAAAATGAACCCATGGAGAGGAGACAGATGCAAGCATATGTCTGGGTACCATCTGCAAACATTACCCCTCTGATTCCTGAGCAGTTAGTATTCATGGAAGAGGATAGGATTCCTGATCAAAGGTCTGAAGCATTTCTCTCATTGAATGTTACAAAGAAAAGAAAAGAGTGTTACTGCTGGTACTTATGCAACCATGGAGCTTTAATCCATCATTCACAGCATAGAGTGGGATCATACTCTCAGACATGGAGATGAAGGTTTCAATAATAGATTTGTGTGTTCATCTAGAAAACCCTAGCAAAGGTATTTAAGATCCTTTTGGAAACCGAAGGACCCTTTATTTCAGGTGTGTTTCTACACAAAGGACTCTTCTGGGGCTCAGACCCAAATTACTAAAACCTCTTCTTTTTTTTGTTGAAAGAATGCTCTTTGTATGAAGTATCAAAATATTTACTTGACTTTACAAAATGTGGATCCCCTGGGAGGAGCCGGAAAGTGTTGCTGGGCAGAGGGATGTTTGGAGTAATCTGCTTGGTCTGCTGGCACTGGGACCAGATAAGTCCAATTTGTGTTCTACCAAATAATAATCATAATAATAATAATTATGATTTAAAAGAAAATAATGTTTCATGCAACAAATAATTTCGCAAGTCGAACATTTCAGACATGGTTTTTTTGAAAAATAATAAATAAATATGTAACCTAAAATCATTCTTCAATGCATCCACATCTGTAATAAAGCCTATCTTTAATCAAGCAAAGCTAATTAGCCACTTCATTTGAGCTAGAGTTAGTTAGGGTCAGGTAGGTGTGTGCATGAAGTAGTGCACTGCTACAACGTGTACTAAGCTGTGCATACAGAAAAGCATTACATAACTAGATGTTGAACCCTGGATCGCATGGTGGGTCCTCTGGGCTTACGGTTCAGGTAAATCTACATAACTTTCAAATTGTGGCTAGGAAAATCAGAAGCATCCCGTTCATATCAATTCAAATGAATCCAATGTCAAATATAGTGAAGAGGATTCTTTGATAACCACAAATTCGCATTTACACTCGTATTCTCATTAATTGAAGGAAAAACAAATTACAGACGCGAAGAGAATACAATGATGAGGAAATGAAATATGCATATAGAAACAATCATATTTAGTTTTACTGCATTCAATCAAAGAAGAAATGAAAACCAGAAAACTTTGTTTCAAATCAATGATGAAATCCCAACATGGACAGCATGTCTCCACACTAGTGGCATGGCTGCTTTAATCTGGGATTAAAGTTGACATCGGGCAGCCATGAGCAGTGCCATCTTTAAGAATCAAGCACGTGGATCTTGGTTCGCCTGTCACATGTGACCCCACATCTGCTGGAAAGCTGTGGGGTCACATGTGACATCTCACTGGTGCCCTCTGGGGGTCACAGTTTGTCATAATACAGTATGTTAAGAATTGTGTTGAGCATTTTAGTTCATAAAAAGCCACATTTAACCAGCACACCAGGTATTGACACCTTAATATTAAACCCATTATAAGCTTCATCTCATGCATCCATGCTACAAAACTACATAAGCAATACAGGAAACTTGTTTACTGTCCCTGAAGTCTCTTCAAAATGCTGCAATTAAAAAAATATAGTTTATACAAATGGTTAAAAATATACCTGAATAACGTTACTGGCTTCTATTTTTCAAAGCACTTAAGACAAAAAGGCAGCAAACACTAAATTATGGAAAAATACATTACTTGGTATCTCACTCAAATAAAAAAACAAACACCAAAGCTCTGAATTTACAACCTTATATTTTTACATGAAAAAACAATACAAACATACAACTACTACAATCAATATATCAGCAGCTTTTGTTGTCAACATTATCTCACTCAGACTCAATGTATCATGAAATATCGCTACAATTTGCTGCTGGATCCAAAAATAAATTAAGATAATTAAAACTGCATGACTGGGACATATAAAATCACAACCGGTCGTCAGTGCCTGAGGAGCCAAATTCTAGAGAAATTCATAACCGGATGGCTTTTCATGGTGTTTCTCCATTCATAATTGTGACTGCCATGATTTATTCCCTTTTATTCTCAACCCACAATAAGGAACTCCTAGCATTCAATGACAGCAATGAATGCTAGGAGTCTGGAAATATCTGAAAAAGGATTGACAGGGATCAATCAGATGTGAAAATAATTACACCCCTGAACGGACATAAGGTGGCATGTCAGTGAAAGCCGATGGCCAAATTGAGAGGACCGTTGTATTTCAGGTACATCTATACTAGACAGGCATTTAGGATGATTGTATTCAGTTTTGTATTACATTAAAGGGGCTTTAATTCAATTTTGTACGTTTGAAATCATTCCAAATCAAAGAAGGCAAATTGTTGCATAGCTTACTTAAAGGCACAACCTTTGCAATAAACAGAGACCCCAACTACAACGAAATAAATAATTGATAAATCATTCTTTTACAAAGACAAAAGTTAGACTTATTATAATGCCGCCTGTTATTAGTGATTTTAAAGTTACTGTGAGTACGTTTTAGTCTCTTTGAATAAATGGAATTTTTTAAATTGTTAGCTCGGAGGTGTTGGTTAAAGTTTAACTTGTCTGGTGAATTAGTCAGTGTTTCATTGGTGTTAGGAAGGATTTAAAGTGGAATGGCAGCAACAGTTCAGTGCACACTAGTGTGTTTCACATTCAAAGTAGTGTTAAAGGACCATCAACTCAGAGCAGGCCTTCTGACATGGCAGCAATGCATGGACTCAAGATCACGCTGCTTATTTTCTTGGAGAAATTATTGCTGACAAACTCAAAAGGTATTGTAATACTTGATTTATGTTCCTGCAATTCAGAGATAACGTATGGATTCTGAACAAAGGAAATAAAATAGCATAAGAAAATGCTTAACTACTGTGTAAATTGTTTACTTATGATTTATTTTAGTATTGTTTTACTGTTACTTAATTGTAATTTGATTTTGAACTAATCTATTTGCAGCTGATAGGAGGACGATGATCATAATGGCGTTGTGTTTGTGTGAGCAAATTATTTTTTTCAGAGTTCTGACAAATATTACAGAGCTTTGCATTCATCTATTTTTTTGCCATTTACACAAAAGTGTTTATGGTAAGAGTGTGTTTCTGGAAACACAGATTCATTTCAGTTAACAACTAGAAGACTGGTTGAACGCCGATGATTTCAATTAAGTTTCTATGCCAGAATATGGAAATAATAGATGTATCTACATCTGTATCTCCTTAGTATCTACATCTGTCCATCCGTTTCTCTGTTGACCTTTCTATAAATCTTATAATCCAATATTATAAATCCTATGGTTTTTTGTTTTACTGTTCAATGGATAGATGATATTAAGATGACGGTGGTGGTTGTTCATCTTCTCCGTCATATGTCCAAAACAATATGTACAACTATGGGCTCACCAGAGGAGTGGTGGATTTGTCAGATACTGCTGCATTTGTTGCACAATGTTTTAGGGTGTTGTTGGGGGCATATGTCTCAAACAGATGAGACTGTTGCCTTTCTGAGTTTTATTTCAGTAAAACATGATCATGCACTGAAATTTTCTACATCTATGATAACCATTATTTTAAAGTGAATTTGTTCATTTGATCTAGATCACAGAGAGCTGCTACAGATAAAAAATTAGTTTTTCGGATCCAGTTCTTCTTATAATCGTACTGTGAAGCAGAAGAGATATTACATCACGATATGATACCTGAAAGTCTTAGCTCAATATCAGGTGCATAATGCAATTAAAGAGAAGATAGGCAAAAAGATAAAATAGAATTCAAATCTAATAAAGTAATGTGAAATAAAATAGCTCTATTAATGAGGAGAGTGTGCAAAATAGAAAACAGAGCTATGCACTGCAAATAAGCCATAAAAATTGGAAAATGAGGTCACATATATGAAGAATTATACATTAAATTAAGTATTTCATGGTCATTTTAAATTATTATCTGCAGTATCTGTAAGATTCACACTTTGGGAATCACTCCTGTAGAGAACAAAAGAACTTATTAATATCAAAATGAAAGACGGTCAATACGACTTTTAAATTCTGCGATTAAATATTCACATGATTTAGATTCATATTAATGCTTTTAAACGTATTTTTTGTAGCGTCAGATTTACTATCTCAAAGCTTCATTAGTAGATGCCAACGTAACCTGTATCATCCCCGATGACTGCATCCTGCCCTGTAGCTTCAGACCCACTGGGACCGTGGTCATTCACTGGTACAAGCAGCAGATCCCCGTCCACAGCTATTACTACAACAAAGACCAGTTTGGGCTCCAGAACAAGCACTTCAGTGGAAGAACGTGCTTGTTCAACTCTCAGATCCCTCATGGCAATGCCTCCCTGCTCCTCAGGAGGGTCAAAGTTCAAGACAAGGGCAGATACAAGTGCTACACAAGCACACGGAAAGGCAATCAGGAGATATTTGTCAACCTAGAGGTGAAAGGTCAGTACGATTCAACAGTATGAGAGTTTATATACAAGACATTATTTTATGATGTAACTAACTCTCTAGTTTCCTTTTGACTTTCCTCCTTGGCCTCTCATGGAATTTTTAGCTCTGGGTGGTGAAGCGTCTCCATTCAAATGACCTTCAAGGACGTGACAACATGCTGGAACATTTTTCACTTTTCTCCCTGCTTGTGCTGGGTTTTAAATGGCATAGGAATTGGACACTAGATATATACATTTCCAGTGTATTAGATACACGTAGCAGAACAATTTCCTCATGGAGATTATAATGTTCCTTTTTTGGGAGTAAAAAAAAAATTTGTCTTAGGTTGATTCAAATTTATGAGATTTTTTGGAGCATCAAAAAAAACTTCTGATCTGAAGCCGAGGATTATTCCAGATCTGATGATTTTGAAGGTTTGAATTTAAAGGATTCTTTGAAAATGTGCTACTGTGAGACAACAAATAAAAAGGTTACAGGCTTGAACTAAGATCAAATAGTTTCTTAAACTGTTCGGTGTGATCTCAATGTATCAACTTTCCTTTCTGAGCTTGATCCTGCTATTTATGAAATATCTATTTTCTTAAATAACTATCAAACTACTAATGATATCAATGTGATTCAAATTGCTAGTGTTTTCATGACCAAGGAGTTATATTATTAGGGTCAAACTATGATGGCCAGGTTTCTTTTAGGTGAATGCTTTGGTGGAGTTAAAAGCTCTTCGAGTGCCGTCTGGTTTTGAGTAATGTCGGTAAAATATATCAAAAAAAGCCCTACCTAATAACGGCAACAGAAGTGAAATAATGTTCCAGAATCAACATTGGTACTAGGATCTAACAGAAATATAATCATTCAGTTTAATCAAAATATGATCAATTGGCCCAAAAAACTTCCTTGGCTTCAGATCCAAACTTCTGTAAGTATCAAGGGTGTTCTAAAGGATGAGATATTGGGTCTTGAGCAGCCATCTATGAGATCGGTGTAGAGTACAATCACATAATCCAAAATTGTAGGAATCTAGGATTTTTCCATATCCATCTAATCTATCTAATCTATCTATCTTAACCTTCACATTACATAAATGCAGCATCACTGTATTTATAAGACAGGCACTTCAGGGGCCAATCAAATTCCAGCTAGGAAATTGCCCCGCACATAAGGAGAAGGGATTTTTACATTATTTGTATGTTACAATACGCACATTACAGCACTCTCAAACTTTTTGTAGTCAAAGTAAATATGTGGGTTTCAATGGTTTAGTTGCACATCAGCCAATCTAGTAGATGTTACAGAATCACAGAAAAAATCGTTTTTTGCTCTTACTATTGTCTTGGTTTTTTTTCATAGCTCTCATCCAATCAGTGATCATTGAGATGACTGATGAGATGGTCACATGCTCCTCTCACAGCATCTACCCCGTACCTCAGGTGACCTGGGCCATAGACCCGCCCTCCAGCCAGCAAGCTCTGGCAAATTCAACCATCAAAACCACAGACCACAAGGGTCTGTTCAGTGTGGAGGGCTCTCTGAGGATTCTGGGTAATATCTCCAACATAACCTACATCTGCTCTTTCATATCGTCTGACAAGACCGAAGTATGGACTGCCTCTTGGAAAATCCAAGGTGTGGTTTAGTTGCATAATTTTCCGATTGACAAAGAAAAAACAATTACATATAAAAAAATTTAAATGAATGTATATTTTTCAGATGATGTAACACAGGAGGAGGGCCACACACTGTCTATTCCTTGCTTCGCCCCACGCAATTTTCAGAATTTCTCCCTCACCTGGACCTTCGCTACGTCCAGTGAGCCCGCAGTCATCTTGAGATATGACACAAAAACCAGACACACCTTTAACCTGTGGGATGGTCACGCTGACCTGGACCAGGACCTGCTTCCTCTGGGAGATGGATCTCTTCTGCTCCTCATGCCAGAGACTGAGGAACACACTGGGACCTATACCTGCACTTTCTTAGGCCCTCAGAGTAAACACATTGTCCAGACCAAAATAAACATCACAATTTCTTTAATAAGTGAGTATTTCAGGGAAGATGTGAAAATAACAAAGGAGAAAAGAAACTATTCACAAACAAAGATGTGTCTGCTCCGCAGGTGCGGATGAGAAGAACATTAAGAGGTCATGGTGGGGCACTGTAGCCTCTGTAGCCTTTTTCTTATTCACCATCATCATCGCTCTCCCTCAATGCTTAAGACAAAGAGGTATGTTGGACATTCCAGTTTAAAATGTATGTAGTGGAAAATGGATGTGGACTTCGTTGACAGATGAGTGTTGGATCTATGCTTTTTTGAGCCCTGCTATCTGGTAATGACTGAAATGTTAGGTTTTCCATCAATGACCACACGGTGGCAGTGTCTGCACCAACTCCTACCCATTTTATAAACTGATGGTCACTTTGTTTAGATTATTTGCCAGAGAACAAAATCAATGCTGATGCATTCTGCTAATTAACAACCAATCAGACCATAAAATAGCTTTTTGGTGGAGACTGTGATAATACAAACTTTGCCGTTCTCCATCTGTTTTAATATTGACAAATCAAAAATCACTACGACTCTATATGGCGTGGGTCCTTGGGCAAGACCCTGAACCCCCTCACCGAAGGCTTCACAACTGCTCCCTATGTGTCTAAGAGAATATTTTGTACTTGTATGACTGTGTGATCAATAAAGACAAACGTAGAGCGCATTATAGTCCAATATCGCATGCCAAATTTGAAATGGCTATTTACTGTTGCTGAACTAATTTTGACTTTCTCTTCCTGGTGCAGAACTGGAAACAACAGCAGCCACACACAAATACAACGGAGCAGCTATTGCTGAGGGCGGGCTTCATATAGACTTGCACACTGCCTCATGCTTAATCGGCCAACATGGAGTTGAATGCATTAGACCTCAACTGCAGGATATACTGGCAGGCAGTGCTCAAAACACAGCAGAAGACTGCATTGTGGCTTTACCACAGGGCACAAAAATAGAACCAGAACAAGGTGGCCAGTAGGACCACCTATGGAAGGAAATGAAGGGCTGCAATCCAGCAGTCTGCAGACCGATGGATTTGACAACGGTCGATCCAGGCCTCTGGACATTAACTTCATATAATTTGCAGATTCATTCATTCATTTGAACTACAAGCTACTGGATGAGGCACAGAAACTACCTTCAAAACAAGGTTGAAAAATGGTGAAGTTCTCAAACATCACATGCATATTCATGTCTTCATCATCTGCATTCATTAGCAGGACTGTACAATGCAAAAGAAGGACCGAGCTATCATGCCTTTAAATAGTAAGTATAGTAAATAAATGGATCTTTTTTGAACACTGTATGTCCTGCAGAACACTTGAAAACATGTTGTCTCTATGTGCATAGACATATTCATTTGGGTTCCGCTCTGGTTAAAGTTGCATATAAACACTACAAAAGTAACAAACATGCCTCATTATTTCAGGGTGCAGAGGAAGTTCTACTTTTGTCAATTTCTGCTATCCTTTCATGCAGAATGAAATAAGTGGACAGTGTCAGCTGTACAGTTTCATTTATTACACTGGCATCTGCTTCATTACGTACGAAAACCACAGCTTAGTGCAACAGTTGCGGTAGCGTCCGTAGTGACTGAGTAACCGGTCTTATATCTTATACTTGATGTTATCTGCAAATCTGCTGAACCCGCAGCGTTAAAAGGGAGAAAGAATGGTGGTGGGGAACTTATAATATTGGATTTTCCATAATATTGTGGACCATCCAGGAGGATCTTCGAATTATTTGTTTTGAATATCTGTTCTTGATATTTACTTTGACAGATTGTGTTTTTATTTTTGGTTTTGTTTTGTCTCGGGCCAATTGATCATATTTTGATTAAACTGAATGATTATATTTCTGTTAGATCCTAGTACCAATGTTGATTCTGGAACATTTTTTCACTTCTGTTGCTGTTATTAGGTAGGGCTTTTTTTTGATATATTTTACCAACATTACTCAAAACCAGACGGCACTCAAAGAGCTTTTAACTCCACCAAAGCATTCATCTAAAAGAAACGTGGCCTTCATAGTTTGACCCTAATAATATAACTCCTTGGTCATGAAAACACTAGAAATTGGAATCACATTGATATCATTAGTAGTTTGGTAGTTATTTAAGAAAATAGATATTTTTTTTGATTAGCAGGATCAAGCTCAGAAATTAAAGTTGATACATTGAGATCAAACCGAACAGTTTAAGAAACTATTGGATCTTAGTTCAAGCCTGTTTATTTGTTGTCTCACAGTAGCACAATTTCAAAGAATCTTTTAAATTCAAACCTTCAAAATCATCAGATCTGGAATAATCCTCGGCTTCAGATCCAATTTTTTTATAATGATTTCAAATAAATAAAATAATTCTAATTGTAGGTATTATCTAGTTAAAAAAATATATTGACATTGTACATTGATTATTCCACCATGGTTCCACCTAAAACATCTGGATCCACGTGATGATCCAGATCACCACCAAAATGAGACTGGGCACTGGGCCATTCCCTGCCTCCTCAAACTCACTTAGTAATCGGAGAAATGCTGCTCAGAAAGGCAGGCGGGCAGAAATAAAAATACCCAGTCATGAACAGCTCATGATGTTCCACCACTACACATATTTGGATCCACAGTCCATAGTCCAGATCTGGAAGATTAAAATATAGATTGACAAATGTACTAATTACTGTATATTGGTTTAATGTGTTCCATTCTAGAGGGGTAGAGAAAACATGTCGGTCAGAACTCAAAAAAGTACCATGGACCGTTTGTGTGAAAGGTGAGAAGTTAAACTTCCCAGGGCAATGTAAGTAGTTGCCATTACTTAGTTTGGCAATATGCAGATCCAGATGAGGCCACATCATCTTAGCAGCACAGTACCAGTGTGTGTTCCATGCTCTGGATGCAAACACTGATGATCTCCTCACTGTGAATACTAAAATGAAGTCCTCAGAAGGCTGTTCTCAAAAAATATATAAAATGTTCTTCGACCTTCTGTATGGATCCATGTATGTGTGATTAACACATCACTGTCAATCTATTTTCATATAATAAATATTTTTAACTGTATGCTGGTAGTTTTGTCTTCTTAATGCTGATATACCAACATATATAATATATAACTCATATAAAAAGCGGTTACAGGATTTTGTTTGGATTCTTTCACACTGTTAAGATTTACGGAGTGCGAAAATAAAGTTTGCAGAGATATGTACTCTCTTCTTAAATGGCATTGAGACTGATCATGTTGTCATCAGGGGTCGCAGAAAACTCAGAGTGAGTGTGTATCTGTCAATAGAAACTTCATCGGGTGCGTGACGGTTTCAGAAAGAGATTAAAATTGAATTGCAGGGTTAGGCATGTACGCATGCACACAACCTTGGAGGTGGTAGTATAAGTTAAAAATGAAAACAAGATGTGTGTTCCTAGTTTAACAACAAACATTGCCTAAATGTTTTGGCCTTGTGTGATTGGGCAAGACATTTGAGACTTCTCACACTGTGACTCAGATCTCCCAACAATTGCTAGACTTGATCACACAGCCTTTTTCAAAATCTGAGACCAATTTTTCTTTCATCTCCCTCCCGCACTCTACACAATGATTTCAGTATGAAGTTTTTCAAGATGCAAACACATGCAACGGATTTAGCAATTGTTGTGTATGGTTACTGAAAAACTTTTCCTCGTCCTTTGAACAGGAAGAGGAATAATATTTCATTGTCTTTGACAATTAACTTTTTTATGCTGGCAATAAATTTCAAGTGTTTCACTTTTCAAATAAGACCTTCCTGTGATGTACATGTCGTTTTACTTTCCTGAAATAGTAAAGAAGGAAAATGAGACACAGACCTATGTGTGTGTGTGTGTGTGTGTGTATGTGTGTGTGTGCGAGTGCGCGCCCGTTTATGATAAAGACCCCGGCTCTGTGTCTGGAAGTAATCATCTCTTCTAGCCTGCGCTCCACAGCCCCCTCCCTATGATGTAATTGGAGTGTTTTGTATGATGGTTCAGGATTTTCAGAGGGATTCAGGGGAATTTTCCAAAGTCACTTTTTTATTCATTCAACTCCGTGAACTTGTTTATTTATACTCTATATCTGATTGACTTTTTATGGCCACAAGCCACGAGGTTTGTTTTTTACATAAATCCGTCAGATCAAAGAATGATGAGTGTGTTACATATTGTCATTGATTCCTTGTGGGTAGTGACTCTGATCATGAGGTTTTTTTTTACTCTTTGTCTATGCAGGTTAGGAGGGGGAGTGAGGTTGGCTCGGTTTTCAACACAACGGCGGGGCCTCCTCCCGCCTCCACAAACTGCTGATACAACAAACTTCCAGTCAATTTGTTTCTTCTTTTACAACTTTGTGCACTGATGGCTACTCTTGCTTTTTCTCCATCAGACATTGTGGGAAGACCTCCTTGAGAAAAACAGGGAGGAGTTTTGTTGTGTTTTGTGTTAATAGAATTGCTGGATGGCAGGGAAACTGTTCCCAGGGTAAATGAAATGTTCTGACGGTTCAGTCTAGGATACTGACACTAACATTGTCACACAACTGGTACTGCTCTACAGTTATCCTATCAAACCCTGTGCCTCCATGCTGGGATATTATATAGTGATAACATGATACTGGAGCTTCTTGATTATTACAAAGCCAAAGGTCAGAATCAGTAGAAGATTGGGAAAAAGGTAAAAGTAGTGATTCTTTTCAATATACTTATACTTAATAACTTATATGGTGATGCTGCCTCCTCATTTCCATCCCGCTTGTCTATTTTCTATGGAGCACTATTCTCTGTGCAACCAGTGAGGGGCAGCAGCCCAGCATGATGTTGCAAACTATGCACTCCTCCTCCTCCTCCCCTTACTCTGAGCAGAGAATTGAGGTGGGAGGAGAGGGGAAAGGGTCTCCTGTCTGGTCCTTTGTCATGGGAAGACTTGGGGAGACTCTGCTGTTTGATGCAGAGAGCGAGGGCTTCATCTCCAGGATCAAAACACACGCCAGAAACTATGTGAATGGGACAGAAAACAAAGGTTAGTAGATTTTTTTTCTTCTCAAAAAGTTGGTTGTGTAACTTTTAGTTTCCTGGTGGTTACAACCAGTGATGCTCTGGAAAAATCAAATTGCTGCATTTAGTCCAATTTAGTCAGACTTTACGTATCTCTTCAAAGGAAAGCTTAAATTATTATTAAGTAAATTAGTTACGTCATTATTCATAGTTTTTGCCAAATGTAAAGCTGTTGACATAAAATTACAAATAAGACTTGACTGAGGCAAATTAAAATACATTATGTTGAGGCCACAGTTATCTGGCTTTGTTAAAACGATGGAGGGTGTTGGTTCTCATCGAAGGTTAACTCCCAATAAGTCAATATTCCTGATAAGTGACCATTAAGATAAAGTGGATGAGAGCCAATGGTGTGTAGACTGCATTGCTGTGTGACTGTATATGTGTGAATGCAGATGAGCTCTCAGCATGACGTTCAGTCAGAATATCATAAAATCAGTCAAACGACTTTTGAGCAAGTTCATGCATATCTTACAAAAGACAAATGTAACAAAAAAACTTGGATTTTTTTATTCAAGTGATTTCAGTACAAATTAAATTTTGATACATTTTCAAATATGTTTAGCCTTTTTCTACTTTAAAAAAAATGGTTTTAATCATAACATAAAAGAATGTTCTGAAATTAAAACGATCGATAGTGCCGGTATTAGTTTGTGTATAACCTTTGAGAAAATCTGAAACATGAAGTTTGTCTTGAGAATGAATGGAGAGTTAAGGTAAAATCAGTTTAAATTTTTGAATTGTGAAATCTTCACAGTGTTACCACACATTAGATTTAAAAAAAAACAAAAACAAAAAACAAACATACATACGTCAGTGTCCATTCCTTAAACGGTTTGCCTGTCTGAGGGTTAATGATCTGCTGGCCTGTAGTCTGGCTCATGCAGTAAAAACTCTAGCTCTCCCTTTTTTTCAGGCGGTCTCCAGAATGAACTCATGCTGATTGATTGTGTGACTGTGTAAAAGGATACCCTACTTCCTGTAGGCCCTCTCTCCAGACACCACGACCAGAAAACCTTGGATCGGCCATCTCTGTTTTTTCTGTGCTGTGTGTGAGTGTGAGAGTGAGTGTGAGAGAGAGACACACACACAGGGAGATAGAGAGACAGAGAGACAGAGAGACAGAGAGACAGAGAGACTGTCTGTAAAATCTGTAAAGAATTTGACTTTTCATTTTAAAACACTAGCACTAGAACCTAGAATTTTCATTCTGGTCTTCCTAAGCTGCAGTATGTTGAACCATGCAGTCTGGGGACCTAAGGATGTGTCCGTCTGTGATTTGCTTTGGTTCATCACTTATTGATTTCATCTTTAGCACTTCTCAGAGAAGGCAGTGAGTAGGGCCACGCAGTGATGTTGAGGGCTTAACATTGTCGTTGGAAAAAGTTGGAGTTTGATTTATAGTTAATGATTAAAAAATACATACTGCCCTAAATAAAGGTCAGTTCAAAATACAAAAACACTTGATACATAATGACTTGAGACTGTGACCGGTGCAAATATATAATATAGTATTATATTCACTATTCGGTTGAAATTGTAATTTTTTCCTTTTGAAAAGATCATAGATCAAATATCAATTAAGAGCAGAGTGTCGCTTTTACGGGTTTTTATTGGCAACGCTGTAGGCATTTCTATGCCTGTCTACACTGTAACCAGGCATAGAAATTTTCCTCTTGGTCTGTTTTCCTACTCAGTCTTTTGGAAAGGTTATTTTTTTTCTTACTCATGAAATGTACACATCTGAAATATCTGCTTGAGTAGAGATATTTTGGAGAGAGTTTTTAGAGGATGAGGATAACACAAGGCATTTTTTAATTCCCTATATTGTATTCCGATATTTACAATTAGTAGAATATACAAGATGTGATGTCATTTCTTTGCGGTCTTCCGTGTTTGTGAGATTTATATTGATTTTTGCTTCTTGTGGAAAAAAGCTCACAGGGCACTGCTGAACTCTGCATCCTCAGACTGAATCAAAGAAAAGGGGGTCAGTGATGAAAAGCATGTTTCCGCCTAGGAGTGCCGTCGCCACGCTGGGCTACGGCTCTGGTAAGAAATCATTCAAAATGAGATTTAGATTTTCTTGTAATATCCAAATGACAGTGATCACTTTAATTCAGTCATTCAGCAGCAGATCCCAATATACAGTCATATATTATACACTTTACACCATCATTAGCTGAATGACAATAGGTAATATCAGTTTAACCGGCTAACAATGATAAGTAAATAATAATAAATAAGTAAAAGAAAAGATGTATTAGTTGAATACTCCATGAAGTTTTTTATCTGGGTAACTTTCTTTTATCTGAAACCTCTTAAAGTTCATATAGTAAACAATGCCGTAAGGGGACGTAATAGTCTATGCACTTTATGCCATCCTCTGAACATACAGCCATTGCTATCAACATTTATTTGATATAAATATATAAATCATAAAAAATACTTGGAGAATGTGCATTATCGATGGGACTTGTGCCATGACTTTTGGACTTTAGTGTTTACTGTCCTGTTTAAGCAAAGACCGTGATGCATTCTGGTTTGTTTTGGTCCACCAACATTCTTCCATTTTTAGAAGAGGCTTAACCTCTGATTGAGCCGATGTTTGTTTTGGGCTCAGAACTGTATTAGACCAAATCCTTCACATACACACGCACACACACACACACACACACACACACACAGACACACACACACACACACACACACACACACACACACACACACACGCACGCAAGCACGCACGCAAGCACGCACGCACGCACACACACACACACACACACACACACACTAAACTGATCTCTCTCACCTAGTCTAAAATGGGTAGGCTTTCATGCTCTGATTACTGTTTTTTCCACAGACTGTGTTAAGATTGAGCCTAGCGGTGCTGGCCCAGTGGGTGGGACGTTGCTGAGGGGCTCCCGTTCAAAGGCAGAGCTACAGGACCTGATGGAGACCCTGCAACGGAGGAAGAGTGCTCTGGAGGCGAGTTTGAGGGCAGCTGAGTGCAGCCGTAAGTACCTCAGCCAGCCTTCACCTGTTGGATCCCACTCCACCAGGCCACTTTCCCTTCTCAGCAATACCGACCGCCCTCCATCTGCTTCCAGAACATTCTCCTACATGACCAGCAGCAGTGTGCCTCCATCACCTCGCCAAGGTGAACGCCAGTTGACCCATAATGGCTTGTTCCGCCATCCCCACTCTCGCCACCAATCGCAAGACAACCTCCTCTCTGGTGGAATGGATGGAAGCTCTCCGCTCTCCTCCTATGGGAGACATATGTTGGGGGCATATGTCTCAAACAGATGAGACTGTTGCCTTTCTGAGTTTTATTTCAGTAAAACATGATCATGCACTGAAATTTTCTACATCTATGATAACCATTATTTTAAAGTGAATTTGTTCATTTGATCTAGATCACAGAGAGCTGCTACAGATAAAAAATTAGTTTTTCGGATCCAGTTCTTCTTATAATCGTACTGTGAAGCAGAAGAGATATTACATCACGATATGATACCTGAAAGTCTTAGCTCAATATCAGGTGCATAATGCAATTAAAGAGAAGATAGGCAAAAAGATAAAATAGAATTCAAATCTAATAAAGTAATGTGAAATAAAATAGCTCTATTAATGAGTGTGCAAAATAGAAAACAGAGATATGCACTGCAAATAAGCCATAAAAATTGGAAAATGAGGTCACATATATGAAGAATTATACATTAAATTAAGTATTTCATGGTCATTTTAAATTATTATCTGCAGTATCTGTAAGATTCACACTTTGGGAATCACTCCTGTAGAGAACAAAAGAACTTATTAATATCAAAATGAAAGACGGTCAATACGACTTTTAAATTCTGCGATTAAATATTCACATGATTTAGATTCATATTAATGCTTTTAAACGTATTTTTTGTAGCGTCAGATTTACTATCTCAAAGCTTCATTAGTAGATGCCAACGTAACCTGTATCATCCCCGATGACTGCATCCTGCCCTGTAGCTTCAGACCCACTGGGACCGTGGTCATTCACTGGTACAAGCAGCAGATCCCCGTCCACAGCTATTACTACAACAAAGACCAGTTTGGGCTCCAGAACAAGCACTTCAGCGGAAGAACGTGCTTGTTCAACTCTCAGATCCCTCATGGCAATGCCTCCCTGCTCCTCAGGAGGGTCAAAGTTCAAGACAAGGGCAGATACAAGTGCTACACAAGCACACGGAAAGGCAATCAGGAGATATTTGTCAACCTAGAGGTGAAAGGTCAGTACGATTCAACAGTATGAGAGTTTATATACAAGACATTATTTTATGATGTAACTAACTCTCTAGTTTCCTTTTGACTTTCCTCCTTGGCCTCTCATGGAATTTTTAGCTCTGGGTGGTGAAGCGTCTCCATTCAAATGACCTTCAAGGACGTGACAACATGCTGGAACATTTTTCACTTTTCTCCCTGCTTGTGCTGGGTTTTAAATGGCATAGGAATTGGACACTAGATATATACATTTCCAGTGTATTAGATACACGTAGCAGAACAATTTCCTCATGGAGATTATAATGTTCCTTTTTTGGGAGTAAAAAAAAAATTTGTCTTAGGTTGATTCAAATTTATGAGATTTTTTGGAGCATCAAAAAAATTTCTGATCTGAAGCCAAGGATTATTCCAGATCTGATGATTTTGAAGGTTTGAATTTAAAGGATTCTTTGAAAATGTGCTACTGTGAGACAACAAATAAAAAGGTCACAGGCTTGAACTAAGATCCAATAGTTTCTTAAACTGTTCGGTGTGATCTCAATGTATCAACTTTCCTTTCTGAGCTTGATCCTGCTATTTGTGAAATATCTATTTTCTTAAATAACTATCAAACTACTAATGATATCAATGTAATTCCAATTTCTAGTGTTTTCATGACCAAGGAGTTATATTATTAGGGTCAAACTATGATGGCCAGGTTTCTTTTAGATGAATGCTTTGGTGGAGTTAAAAGCTCTTCGAGTGCCGTCTGGTTTTGAGTAATGTCGGTAAAATATATCAAAAAAAGCCCTACCTAATAACGGCAACAGAAGTGAAATAATGTTCCAGAATCAACATTGGTACTAGGATCTAACAGAAATATAATCATTCAGTTTAATCAAAATATGATCAATTGGCCCAAAAAACTTCCTTGGCTTCAGATCCAAACTTCTGTAAGTATCAAGGGTGTTCTAAAGGATGAGATATTGGGTCTTGAGCAGCCATCTATGAGATCGGTGTAGAGTACAATCACATAATCCAAAATTGTAGGAATCTAGGATTTTTCCATATCCATCTAATCTATCTAATCTATCTATCTTAACCTTCACATTACATAAATGCAGCATCACTGTATTTATAAGACAGGCACTTCAGGGGCCAATCAAATTCCAGCTAGGAAATTGCCCCGCACATAAGGAGAAGGGATTTTTACATTATTTGTATGTTACAATACGCACATTACAGCACTCTCAAACTTTTTGTAGTCAAAGTAAATATGTGGGTTTCAATGGTTTAGTTGCACATCAGCCAATCTAGTAGATGTTACAGAATCACAGAAAAAATCGTTTTTTGCTCTTACTATTGTCTTGGTTTTTTTTCATAGCTCTCATCCAATCAGTGATCATTGAGATGACTGATGAGATGGTCACATGCTCCTCTCACAGCATCTACCCCGTACCTCAGGTGACCTGGGCCATAGACCCGCCCTCCAGCCAGCAAGCTCTGGCAAATTCAACCATCAAAACCACAGACCACA
Organism: Lophius americanus; assembly: GCA_037951165.1. NCBI lineage: Eukaryota > Metazoa > Chordata > Actinopteri > Lophiiformes > Lophiidae > Lophius > Lophius americanus. Next base: position 3,819,181 of record JBBDHG010000061.1, read on the forward strand.
AGGGTCTGTTCAGTGTGGAGGGCTCTCTGAGGATTCTGGGTAATATCTCCAACATAACCTACATCTGCTCTTTCATATCGTCTGACAAGACCGAAGTATGGACTGCCTCTTGGAAAATCCAAGGTGTGGTTTAGTTGCATAATTTTCCGATTGACAAAGAAAAAACAATTACATATAAAAAAATTTAAATGAATGTATATTTTTCAGATGATGTAACACAGGAGGAGGGCCACACACTGTCTATTCCTTGCTTCGCCCCACGCAATTTTCAGAATTTCTCCCTCACCTGGACCTTCGCTACGTCCAGTGAGCCCGCAGTCATCTTGAGATATGACACAAAAACCAGACACACCTTTAACCTGTGGGATGGTCACGCTGACCTGGACCAGGACCTGCTTCCTCTGGGAGATGGATCTCTTCTGCTCCTCATGCCAGAGACTGAGGAACACACTGGGACCTATACCTGCACTTTCTTAGGCCCTCAGAGTAAACACATTGTCCAGACCAAAATAAACATCACAATTTCTTTAATAAGTGAGTATTTCAGGGAAGATGTGAAAATAACAAAGGAGAAAAGAAACTATTCACAAACAAAGATGTGTCTGCTCCGCAGGTGCGGATGAGAAGAACATTAAGAGGTCATGGTGGGGCACTGTAGCCTCTGTAGCCTTTTTCTTATTCACCATCATCATCGCTCTCCCTCAATGCTTAAGACAAAGAGGTATGTTGGACATTCCAGTTTAAAATGTATGTAGTGGAAAATGGATGTGGACTTCGTTGACAGATGAGTGTTGGATCTATGCTTTTTTGAGCCCTGCTATCTGGTAATGACTGAAATGTTAGGTTTTCCATCAATGACCACACGGTGGCAGTGTCTGCACCAACTCCTACCCATTTTATAAACTGATGGTCACTTTGTTTAGATTATTTGCCAGAGAACAAAATCAATGCTGATGCATTCTGCTAATTAACAACCAATCAGACCATAAAATAGCTTTTTGGTGGAGACTGTGATAATACAAACTTTGCCGTTCTCCATCTGTTTTAATATTGACAAATCAAAAATCACTACGACTCTATATGGCGTGGGTCCTTGGGCAAGACCCTGAACCCCCTCACCGAAGGCTTCACAACTGCTCCCTATGTGTCTAAGAGAATATTTTGTACTTGTATGACTGTGTGATCAATAAAGACAAACGTAGAGCGCATTATAGTCCAATATCGCATGCCAAATTTGAAATGGCTATTTACTGTTGCTGAACTAATTTTGACTTTCTCTTCCTGGTGCAGAACTGGAAACAACAGCAGCCACACACAAATACAACGGAGCAGCTATTGCTGAGGGCGGGCTTCATATAGACTTGCACACTGCCTCATGCTTAATCGGCCAACATGGAGTTGAATGCATTAGACCTCAACTGCAGGATATACTGGCAGGCAGTGCTCAAAACACAGCAGAAGACTGCATTGTGGCTTTACCACAGGGCACAAAAATAGAACCAGAACAAGGTGGCCAGTAGGACCACCTATGGAAGGAAATGAAGGGCTGCAATCCAGCAGTCTGGAGACCGATGGATTTGACAACGGTCGATCCAGGCCTCTGGACATTAACTTCATATAATTTGCAGATTCATTCATTCATTTGAACTACAAGCTACTGGATGAGGCACAGAAACTACCTTCAAAACAAGGTTGAAAAATGGTGAAGTTCTCAAACATCACATGCATATTCATGTCTTCATCATCTGCATTCATTAGCAGGACTGTACAATGCAAAAGAAGGACCGAGCTATCATGCCTTTAAATAGTAAGTATAGTAAATAAATGGATCTTTTTTGAACACTGTATGTCCTGCAGAACACTTGAAAACATGTTGTCTCTATGTGCATAGACATATTCATTTGGGTTCCGCTCTGGTTAAAGTTGCATATAAACACTACAAAAGTAACAAACATGCCTCATTATTTCAGGGTGCAGAGGAAGTTCTACTTTTGTCAATTTCTGCTATCCTTTCATGCAGAATGAAATAAGTGGACAGTGTCAGCTGTACAGTTTCATTTATTACACTGGCATCTGCTTCATTACGTACGAAAACCACAGCTTAGTGCAACAGTTGCGGTAGCGTCCGTAGTGACTGAGTAACCGGTCTTATATCTTATACTTGATGTTATCTGCAAATCTGCTGAACCCGCAGCGTTAAAAGGGAGAAAGAATGGTGGTGGGGAACTTATAATATTGGATTTTCCATAATATTGTGGACCATCCAGGAGGATCTTCGAATTATTTGTTTTGAATATCTGTTCTTGATATTTACTTTGACAGATTGTGTTTTTATTTTTGGTTTTGTTTTGTCTCGGGCCAATTGATCATATTTTGATTAAACTGAATGATTATATTTCTGTTAGATCCTAGTACCAATGTTGATTCTGGAACATTTTTTCACTTCTGTTGCTGTTATTAGGTAGGGCTTTTTTTTGATATATTTTACCAACATTACTCAAAACCAGACGGCACTCAAAGAGCTTTTAACTCCACCAAAGCATTCATCTAAAAGAAACGTGGCCTTCATAGTTTGACCCTAATAATATAACTCCTTGGTCATGAAAACACTAGAAATTGGAATCACATTGATATCATTAGTAGTTTGGTAGTTATTTAAGAAAATAGATATTTCCCAATTAGCAGGATCAAGCTCAGAAATTAAAGTTGATACATTGAGATCACACCGAACAGTTTAAGAAACTATTGGATCTTAGTTCAAGCCTGTTTATTTGTTGTCTCACAGTAGCACAATTTCAAAGAATCTTTTAAATTCAAACCTTCAAAATCATCAGATCTGGAATAATCCTCGGCTTCAGATCCAATTTTTTTATAATGATTTCAAATAAATAAAATAATTCTAATTGTAGGTATTATCTAGTTAAAAAAATATATTGACATTGTACATTGATTATTCCACCATGGTTCCACCTAAAACATCTGGATCCACGTGATGATCCAGATCACCACCAAAATGAGACTGGGCACTGGGCCATTCCCTGCCTCCTCAAACTCACTTAGTAATCGGAGAAATGCTGCTCAGAAAGGCAGGCGGGCAGAAATAAAAATACCCAGTCATGAACAGCTCATGATGTTCCACCACTACACATATTTGGATCCACAGTCCATAGTCCAGATCTGGAAGATTAAAATATAGATTGACAAATGTACTAATTACTGTATATTGGTTTAATGTGTTCCATTCTAGAGTGGTAGAGAAAACATGTCGGTCAGAACTCAAAAAAGTACCATGGACCGTTTGTGTGAAAGGTGAGAAGTTAAACTTCCCAGGGCAATGTAATTAGTTGCCATTACTTAGTTTGGCAATATGCAGATCCAGATGAGGCCACATCATCTTAGCAGCACAGTACCAGTGTGTGTTCCATGCTCTGGATGCAAACACTGATGATCTCCTCACTGTGAATACTAAAATGAAGTCCTCAGAAGGCTGTTCTCAAAAAATATATAAAATGTTCTTCGACCTTCTGTATGGATCCATGTATGTGTGATTAACACATCACTGTCAATCTATTTTCATATAATAAATATTTTTAACTGTATGCTGGTAGTTTTGTCTTCTTAATGCTGATATACCAACATATATAATATATAACTCATATAAAAAGTGGTTACAGGATTTTGTTTGGATTCTTTCACACTGTTAAGATTTACGGAGTGCGAAAATAAAGTTTGCCGAGATATGTACTCTCTTCTTAAATGGCATTGAGACTGATCATGTTGTCATCAGGGGTCGCAGGAAACTCTAAGTGAGTGTGTATCTGTCAATAGAAACTTCATCGGGTGCGTGACGGTTTCAGAAAGAGATTAAAATTGAATTGCAGGGTTAGGCATGTACGCATGCACACAACCTTGGAGGTGGTAGTATAAGTTAAAAATGAAAACAAGATGTGTGTTCCTAGTTTAACAACAAACATTGCCTAAATGTTTTGGCCTTGTGTGATTGGGCAAGACATTTGAGACTTCTCACACTGTGACTCAGATCTCCCAACAATTGCTAGACTTGATCACACAGCCTTTTTCAAAATCTGAGACCAATTTTTCTTTCATCTCCCTCCCGCACTCTACACAATGATTTCAGTATGAAGTTTTTCAAGATGCAAACACATGAAACGGATTTAGCAATTGTTGTGTATGGTTACTGAAAAACTTTTCCTCGTCCTTTGAACAGGAAGAGGAATAATATTTCATTGTCTTTGACAATTAACTTTTTTATGCTGGCAATAAATTTCAAGTGTTTCACTTTTCAAATAAGACCTTCCTGTGATGTACATGTCGTTTTACTTTCCTGAAATAGTAAAGAAGGAAAATGAGACACAGACCTATGTGTGTGTGTGTGTGTGTGTGTGTATGTGTGTGTGTGCGAGTGCGCGCCCGTTTATGATAAAGACCCCGGCTCTGTGTCTGGAAGTAATCATCTCTTCTAGCCTGCGCTCCACAGCCCCCTCCCTATGATGTAATTGGAGTGTTTTGTATGATGGTTCAGGATTTTCAGAGGGATTCAGGGGAATTTTCCAAAGTCACTTTTTTATTCATTCAACTCCGTGAACTTGTTTATTTATACTCTATATCTGATTGACTTTTTATGGCCACAAGCCACGAGGTTTGTTTTTTACATAAATCCGTCAGATCAAAGAATGATGAGTGTGTTACATATTGTCATTGATTCCTTGTGGGTAGTGACTCTGACCATGAGGGTTTTTTTTACTCTTTGTCTCTGCAGGTTAGGAGGGGGAGTGAGGTTGGCTCGGTTTTCAACACAACGGCGGGGCCTCCTCCCACCTCCACAAACTGCTGATACAACAAACTTCCAGTCAATTTGTTTCTTCTTTTACAACTTTGTGCACTGATGGCTACTCTTGCTTTTTCTCCATCAGACATTGTGGGAAGACCTCCTTGAGAAAAACAGGGAGGAGTTTTGTTGTGTTTTGTGTTAATAGAATTGCTGGATGGCAGGGAAACTGTTCCCAGGGTAAATGAAATGTTCTGACGGTTCAGTCTAGGATACTGACACCAACATTGTCACACAGCTGGTACTGCTCTACAGTTATCCTATCAAACCCAGTGCCTCCATGCTGGGATATTATATAGTGATACCATGATACTGGAGCTTCTTGATTATTACAAAGCCAAAGGTCAGAATCAGTAGAAGATTGGGAAAAAGATAAAAGTAGGGATTCTTTTCAATATACTTATACTTAATAACTTATATGGTGATGCTACCTCCTCATTTCCATCCCGCTTGTCTATTTTCTATGGAGCACTATTCTCTGTGCAACCAGTGAGGGGCAGCAGCCCAGCATGATGTTGCAAACTATGCACTCCTCCTCCTCCTCCCCTTACTCTGAGCAGAGAATTGAGGTGGGAGGAGAGGGGAAAGGGTCTCCTGTCTGGTCCTTTGTCATGGGAAGACTTGGGGAGACTCTGCTGTTTGATGCAGAGAGCGAGGGCTTCATCTCCAGGATCAAAACACACGCCAGAAACTATGTGAATGGGACAGAAAACAAAGGTTAGTAGATTTTTTTCTTCTCAAAAAGTTGGTTGTGTAACTTTTAGTTTCCTGGTGGTTACAACCAGTGATGCTCTGGAAAAATCAAATTGCTGCATTTAGTCCAATTTAGTCAGACTTTACGTATCTCTTCAAAGGAAAGCTTAAATTATTATTAAGTAAATTAGTTACGTCATTATTCATAGTTTTTGCCAAATGTAAAGCTGTTGACATAAAATTACAAATAAGACTTGACTGAGGCAAATTAAAATACATTATGTTGAGGCCACAGTTATCTGGCTTTGTTAAAACGATGGAGGGTGTTGGTTCTCATCGAAGGTTAACTCCCAATAAGTCAATATTCCTGATAAGTGACCATTAAGATAAAGTGGATGAGAGCCAATGGTGTGTAGACTGCATTGCTGTGTGACTGTAAATGTGTGAATGCAGATGAGCTCTCAGCATGACGTTCAATTAGAATATCATAAATCAGTCAAACGACTTTTGAGCAAGTTCATGCATATCTTACAAAAGACAAATGTAACAAAAAAACTTGGATTTTTTTATTCAAGTGATTTCAGTACAAATTAAATTTTGATACATTTTCAAATATGTTTAGCCTTTTTCTACTTTAAAAAAAATGGTTTTAATCATAACATAAAAGAATGTTCTGAAATTAAAACGATCGATAGTGCCGGTATTAGTTTGTGTATAACCTTTGAGAAAATCTGAAACATGAAGTTTGTCTTGAGAATGAATGGAGAGTTAAGGTAAAATCAGTTTAAATTTTTGAATTGTGAAATCTTCACAGTGTTACCACACATTAGATTTAAAAAAAACAAAAACAAAAAACAAACATACATACGTCAGTGTCCATTCCTTAAACGGTTTGCCTGTCTGAGGGTTAATGATCTGCTGGCCTGTAGTCTGGCTCATGCAGTAAAAACTCTAGCTCTCCCTTTTTTTCAGGCGGTCTCCAGAATGAACTCATGCTGATTGATTGTGTGACTGTGTAAAAGGATACCCTACTTCCTGTAGGCCCTCTCTCCAGACACCACGACCAGAAAACCTTGGATCGGCCATCTCTGTTTTTTCTGTGCTGTGTGTGAGTGTGAGAGCGAGTGTGAGAGAGAGACACACACACAGGGAGATAGAGAGACAGAGAGACAGAGAGACAGAGAGACAGAGAGACAGAGAGACTGTCTGTAAAATCTGTAAAGAATTTGACTTTTCATTTTAAAACACTAGCACTAGAACCTAGAATTTTCATTCTGGTCTTCCTAAGCTGCAGTATGTTGAACCATGCAGTCTGGGGACCTAAGGATGTGTCCGTCTGTGATTTGCTTTGGTTCATCACTTATTGATTTCATCTTTAGCACTTCTCAGAGAAGGCAGTGAGTAGGGCCACGCAGTGATGTTGAGGGCTTAACATTGTCGTTGGAAAAAGTTGGAGTTTGATTTATAGTTAATGATTACAAAATACATACTGCCCTAAATAAAGGTCAGTCCAAAATACAAAAACACTTGATACATAATGACTTGAGACTGTGACCGGTGCAAATATATAATATAGTATTATATTCACTATTCGGTTGAAATTGTAATTTTTTCCTTTTGAAAAGATCATAGATCAAATATCAATTAAGAGCAGAGTGTCGCTTTTACGGGTTTTTATTGGCAACGCTGTAGGCATTTCTATGCCTGTCTACACTGTAACCAGGCATAGAAATTTTCCTCTTGGTCTGTTTTCCTACTCAGTCTTTTGGAAAGGTTCTTTTTTTTCTTACTCATGAAATGTACACATCTGAAATATCTGCTTGAGTAGAGATATTTTGGAGAGAGTTTTTAGAGGATGAGGATAACACAAGGCATTTTTTAATTCCCTATATTGTATTCCGATATATACAATTAGTAGAATATACAAGATGTGATGTCATTTCTTTGCGGTCTTCCGTGTTTGTGAGATTTATATTGATTTTTGCTTCTTGTGGAAAAAAGCTCACAGGGCACTGCTGAACTCTGCATCCTCAGACTGAATCAAAGAAAAGGGGGTCAGTGATGAAAAGCATGTTTCCGCCTAGGAGTGCCGTCGCCACGCTGGGCTACGGCTCTGGTAAGAAATCATTCAAAATGAGATTTAGATTTTCTTGTAATATCCAAATGACAGTGATCACTTTAATTCAGTCATTCAGCAGCAGATCCCAATATACAGTCATATATTATACACTTTACACCATCATTAGCTGAATGACAATAGGTAATATCAGTTTAACCGGCTAACAATGATAAGAAAATAATAATAAATAAGTAAAAGAAAAGATGTATTAGTTGAATACTCCATGAAGTTTTTTATCTGGGTAACTTTCTTTTATCTGAAACCTCTTAAAGTTCATATAGTATACAATGCCTAAGGGGACGTAATAGTCTATGCACTTTATGCCATCCTCTGAACATACAGCCATTGCTATCAACATCTATTTGATATGAATATATAAATCATAAAAAATACTTGGAGAATGTGCATTATCGATGGGACTTGTGCCATGACTTTTGGACTTTAGTGTTTACTGTCCTGTTTAAGCAAAGACCGTGATGCATTCTGGTTTGTTTTGGTCCACCAACATTCTTCCATTTTTAGAAGAGGCTTAACCTCTGATTGAGCCGATGTTTGTTTTGGGCTCAGAACTGTATTAGACCAAATCCTTCTCACACACACACACGCACACACACACACACACACACAGACACACACACACACACACACGCACGCACGCATGCACGCACGCACGCACACACACACACACACACACACACACACACACACACACACACACACACACACACACACACACTAAACTGATCTCTCTTACCTAGTCTAAAATGGGTAGGCTTTCATGCTCTGATTACTCTTTTTTCCACAGACTGTGTTAAGATTGAGCCTAGCGGTGCTGGCCCAGTGGGTGGGACGTTGCTGAGGGGCTCCCGTTCAAAGGCAGAGCTACAGGACCTGATGGAGACCCTGCAACGGAGGAAGAGTGCTCTGGAGGCGAGTTTGAGGGCAGCTGAGTGCAGCCGTAAGTACCTCAGCCAGCCTTCACCTGTTGGATCCCACTCCACCAGGCCACTTTCCCTTCTCAGCAATACCGACCGCCCTCCATCTGCTTCCAGAACATTCTCCTACATGACCAGCAGCAGTGTGCCTCCATCACCTCGCCAAGGTGAACGCCAGTTGACCCATAATGGCTTGTTCCGCCATCCCCACTCTCGCCACCAATCGCAAGACAACCTCCTCTCTGGTGGAATGGATGGAAGCTCTCCGCTCTCCTCCTATGGGCAGCCACTACCTCATTCTCCAAGGGTCAAAGGTGGAGCAGCAAGTGTGCCGTCCAGCCCTCGCATGGGCCGAAGGCTCTACTCACATGGCAAAGGTGGAGGAGAATCCCGGCAGAGGAAATACTCCACAGGATCCCTTAACAGCCTAGGTATGCACAGCCGTTCTCTGCCACGGCTTCACAATGCAGTGGAGCCGCCTCCTCTGTCACTACCATCTCGCCACTCAGTGGGTTCCAACAGAGGAGTGGGGTCAGCGGGGCCACGGCACAGTCTTTCCTCCCTAGAGCAGCCACCAGATGTAACAGTACCAGCCAGCATGCCAAGCACTTCCAGGAGGGCCAGCCTGGCCTCTCTGAGCTCTCTTGGTGTAGAGATGGATGGAACAGGCTTAGATCTCGGCTTTGGAGAAAGACGGTTGTCTTTTGGGAAGGGTGGGCTGAGTCCGGGACAGAGGGTGGGTAGTATTAGCTCTCTGAATGGCAAAGAGGAACTAAGAGACTATCACCAGCACCAGAGAGACGAACGACTCAGAGAACAGAAAGTGCAGAGATTGGTGAGTTTCTTTTGTGTCCTGATCCGCTCACCTTCATGCTTTACATTTGTAAGCATTATAGAATCAACATCAATCTTGTAAAATAATCAAGTATGAATCACCTGTCAACAGGAGTGCCAGCGTCTGGAGACAATCTTGAACCTGTGCACTGAGCTGGGCCATGTGGAGAGAGAGCCGGCGGGCTCCTCTGTGTCAGACCTACAAAAGATCAATAAGGAATTGGAGAAGCTGCAGGTTTCAGATGATGAGTCAGTGTTTTCTGACTCGCCCAACGGCAATGCACCGGAGAACAGCTTTGGGGGCATATCCAGGGATTTTCAACTGGTTGAGGAGCAGCAGGTGAGCAAGCGTCAGCCGACCGTCTACAGAGACGCCAGATCCCACTCACCTGCTGTCAGCCTGAACAGCAGCGCTCCTTCACCCGCTTCCCACCACAGAACCAAAGTGAGTGTAACCAGTTTCATTCTTAGAAAGATCCTCAAAAAAAATGAGTAAAGAGGTGTAAAATGAAAACTCATCAATTATCAGAAATGATGAAATAAATGAAATGTTTAAAACTGGATGGATTTTGTCAAAATTTGGTCCGTGTCATTCGAGAAACAAGTAAAGTTGATCTAAATAGTCTAAAATCAATATAAGGGTTTGCTGAAAGTGCTTTTCAATAAACCAAGAACAGCACCGACATGTCATACTGCATTTATGATTTCACAATTCTTTCATCTTGAGCAGAGAAGTGCTATTTTTTTTTGATATTTGCATGTTTGTTCTAACGTGTAGCAAAATAATACGTCTTGAATGTAACTTTACATGAATAAAGTCTACTTTAGTGTATATTATTTATGTATTTGTGAAGGATTCGTGGTCCGAGCTGAAAAACATAAGCGTTCCCCTGGAGGCTTTTTCACGCCATATTTTTTTAGTGCTGCAATAAATATTTGACTCTTTACCTAATAAATACTTCACCATGATCGTCAGGTTGAATAGAGAAAGCAAATATGTTCCACTAAAACAGTGAGAAGAGGAGCACGTTGATTAACTAGACCAATGCTAGTTTCCCCGACAGCAAGCGTATATCTCCCCAAAAGTCCCCGAGCCCCTTTTCTGAAATAGCATTCCTCCTGATTGGCGCCCTCAAATTAAATATACAATTATTTCCACTGTTTTTGGTTAAAAAAAAAAAGTCCCCACAAAATCGGCAATAAATGAAATATTAGATTAAAACATTGATATAAACAAGAAACATCTGTCTATCAGGATCTATCAGGATTACATGCAACCAATTTGCAGGAAATCGGATCAACGGTTAAGAAATGATGGCCTAAAAACTCAGAAGCATACAATCGATCTTTCCCAAAATGAATCCAGTTCTACATTTCACTAAAGTCTATGTTGGTATGAAATTGAGGGAAATGATCCATGAAATATTTTGGGAGTTATGTGCAGAAAACAGTGTTTTTGATGAAAAAAGTTCCCCCTAGTGAGTAAGATATGAACTGCTAGAGCAAAACAGGATATTTACGAGAAAGATCCATTGAGTTGATTCATAAGGACCAAATTGTAGTCAACTGGACCAACGGTTAGGAAGTTATGTCCTAAAAACAGGTTTTTCTGGTAAAAAGCTTGTCCTGGTGAATAAATGTGAACAATTAGAGAAAGACACGATGTATATAAGATAGATCTCATTGGTTCCTGTCATATGCATTGAATTCTCACTCAAACCGGACCAATGGTTGAGAAATTATGCCCCCCAAATGTTTTGAGATAAAAATCTCCCTACTGTCAGAAGTGAACAACCGCCACCTTTTTGTTCAAAGTATGAGTTCAATAATTCATCACTCAATAGTTATATGTTGGTTATGCTTGTGCCTGAAATATTTTGTGATGATGAAGATTTGCCCCATGTTTCTCCACGTATTATTCTTTTGTTCAGTCTTCCCATCCTTCCTTCACGTCTGCCAGAAAGAAAGAAACAGCTGTAATGAAGGGTAATTAAACACCTGTATTGGAATGCAGTTTATCAAACTGCCTGACAGTACGTTAATCATCGTTGTTTGTTTGACTATTACGTTACCTGGGTAACTGTTTCCGTATCCCTTCATGCTTTTTAGAGAAGTATCAACATTTAGTGTGGATTACAAAGTTTGTTGTAGTTTCAAATTCGAACTACCTATGTGGGAAATATATAAATATATATATTATTATATCTATGTTCTGGATATAGATATTTTTTGCAATTTGTCTATTGGTTCAGCCTTTAAGCCACTGCATTTGAAGAAATAACCATTTAGGCTGAAGCGCTAAAACACAATCATGATACACAAGTCTTGTTTATTTAGTTGAAACTGGGTTTGGTCAAATGGACTTGAAAAGATGCATATGTGGCACATGTGTGATATGACAAAGACACTGAAGTATTTTATTGACAACACATTCATTGGATGAAGGGTGTTTGGAGCATGTAGCACTTTTGTTTTGGGTTCAGGCAGATGCCAAAAAAATCAATGGGCTTCTAAGCAAACTTACTGTTAATATGTGCAGTTGGTACGTTGCACATTTCCTGTTTATGTGGGTTGTTTAGTCACATAAACATTCCCGTTGCACAAGATCTGCTCGCAGCTTTAATGTTACTTGAGTTTGACGTCTTCTCTCCGCTCAACAATCATATTGGATGTCTCAAACAGAGAGGCCTTTCTGTATAAACAGAAATGAATTAATATGTGTAGCTAACAAATGTAAATGTATGATTTCAGGCAGACCACCCCCTCCTCTGTCTCAGTCCTTGTGCCACTAAGGAGCCATCTCTGTTAGAGTGGAGCTGTTTCCACTCAAGAGCAGTAAGGACTTAGCGGTGTGTCTGGTTTTAATGAAGAAGCCCTAGTTTTGTTTCAGGAGTTGGAGGGGGGGGGGCAGGAAATGACTTTATTCCACAGAGAATGTTTCTGTGTGTGTGTGCTTGTGTGCGTCCACAATGTTGGGTGTTGGGTGTGTGTGAGTGGAAGAATACTAGTGTACATGTATGGAAAAGGCATGGATTTTTCCAGATGTGTTATACTAAAGGCTGAATGGATGGAAGATTCTAAAGATTAAAATGTAGATAACTGCAAAAGCCACACAGGTCATTTTACTAATCCGTATAATGCAAAAGATGCACTTTAAAAACAGTTCAGTTGGACGTTTGTACCAGCATGTCTGCAGTGTGGCAGTTTGGACAGAGTTTTACCGACTCTCGTCCATCTCACGCATTCCTCAGGAAAGTGAGTGCAGGAAGAACAAACTATGTCAGCCCATCTGGAAAACTATAAATCCCAGAGTTTCTGGCCTTAAGAGGCTCTGGCACCAAAACAATCCTCCCAAATCCTAAATGAGAGGAGACCGGATAATTCAGCATCTCCTTAACGTATGAAGAATGCTTATAGACTGATGGTAGATGCTGGGGAGAAGTAGGCGTACTTTGGTATGATTGGGAGCGGTGAGTGCCGACAGAAATTTCCATTACACCAAGTGGAAAAGAATTTTGTTGTCAGCGATCCAACCATAGTGGAGTTAAAGCAGCAGCTGTCAACTTATTCAGAAAAAAACAATATTCTACTGACTGGCAGATTTATTTGGACACATGTTAAAAGCATGAATAAGAAAGCTTTCAGACGTTCACAAAGAGCCAATCGTTTTGTTTGCAATCTTTGTGTCCCTGCAGTGTCTCGAGAGAATGCAGCTGAAGCAAGAAGTAACACATCTAGAGGAAGAGAGGATTCAAGTCCTGAACAACATTGAGGAGCTGGAACAGAAGATCAAAGACCTGGACAACCAGATGGAGGAGTCTGTGCGGGAGGTAACACATCACGCCAGCCCATAGCATGTAAACACCACCGAGCTTGAGCAGCTGGTCGGACTCTTCCTAATCCCTTCTTTGATAACCTGATGACCTCTTGATAACTTTGGACCATTTTGTAGTAATTTAGCTCTAATCTATCACAACTGTTTTTCTTACATCTGCAGCTCTACTGTGCTTTGTCTTTGTTTGTCTATTTCTTTAAGTTGAACTTCATTTTATAACTATAATTATAATCATCATCATCCTCATCAAGCCATTGTTATTTATTTATTTATTTATATGACGTCGCAAGATTTAATGTAGCTCAATTAATACTTTTATGCTGTTTTTATTATCAATAGCCATAATCTTGCACTTTTTAATACGACAACTCACAATGACTCTATCATACAAATAAGCAAAACATCAAAATCTGCTCCAGTAATATTTAGAATATGGTCAAATCCAAAACGTTTAACACCTTTAGGATTCACAGAAAATTCACTACTATGAGAAAACAAAAAATAACACCACAGACTTGTGACTAAGCTCATTTGTACATGATACAGTGCTGATCCGATTATATGTCCAATCTGAAATAGATTTTCACAATCAATCAATCAATCTTTATTTATAAAGTGCCAATTTACAACAACAGTTGTCTCAAGGTGCTTTCCAGAAAGAGCAGGTCTAGACCAAACTCCTTATATAATTATCTACAGTATAACAAGCACTTGGCGACAATGGCGAGAAAAAAAAAATGACACTAATATGACTCTAAATTCTATGAATCGGGTTAAATGGTAAAGGTTCTATTGCTCTAGTCACAATGACATAACGGAGCTGTTCTGGTTTTGCTCTTTCAGTGTATTTTTGTTAATATTTTGCATTTTTCTTAAAAATGCATCTCACAAAAAGATAAATAATATAAAACAAGTAAAAGAACTTAAGCATAAATAAATAAAGTAAGATAATAAATAATATACACTCATATATCAAAGGCTTTTTAAAAATGTTTTCCACTAAAAGTTCATCGGTCCAAAGGTGCCTTTTAATTTGAACTTATTATTCTCCCAAAACAATATTTTTCTCATAAAAACAAATTTATGCCTGTAAACTTTTTTTTGCTCAGTATATTTTCTTTTATTTTCCCATTACTATGTTGTGCAAAGAGATGTCATTGACAACATTGAAGGTTTTAGAATCTTTGTTTATATTAATATGGTTTTGTTTGAAGTTGGCGATACATTTCTGTGGGGTTCTGTGGGGTTGTTTCGCAGATGGAGGTGGAATGTGCTCTTCTGGAGGGGGAGCAGGAGTCTGAGATGACCCAGCTGCACCGAGATAAAGAAATTCTGGACCAACTAAAGGAGAAAATTCATAGCAATGAGAAGAAGAGCCAAATTGCGAAGTCACAGGTAAACAAAAAAATTACCAGAGGGCCACTCACAAGACATTTCTATGCTGAGACCCAAGAAATAAACAATAATCCAAATTCCAACCAGATATGTGCCTCATTACAAAACTTACAATGTCAGCCATTAGGGTTCTGTTAAAGTAAGTCATGAAAATCATGACTCCCCATCTTTATATTGATCTACTCTATCCTCTTCCCCTCAATTTAATTGTAAAAGTTGGCAAATGTTCAAACCAGACAAACTAATGAACTAGTTTGTCCTTCACTTCAGCTCACGGGGGACTAAAGTTTATGGGATGAGTCCCGGCATCAGATTAAGAGTGTTGACACAAGTCCTCAGACACTAAAGCCTCAGCTCAAGAGACCCTTAAAGGATAAAATCACTTTAACCACAGTTTCCTCGAAAATGTGTTCCATTTTATTTCCGCAAAACTGAAGATCATGTCTCAGAGAGGAAATGCTTACAATACCAGACAAAGGGTGGTCACATAATGAGATCTGCAGAGAACTTTTAAAAGAGTTCCCTCTAAAACTGTCCAAATGAGAAAAGATGTATCTCCAAACAAAGTACTGACAATATGGCCTTATGGACCTGGATCTTCTAGCTGAATTTCTCTGCACTGATGTGTTTTTTTTTCATATTAAGGACTAGACCATACAAGGCATTATTTTCTCTACTATCCAGCATTAACTCATGTATGAGGTCACAAGAAAACTTCTCGTCTCATTTTTCACCTGTATAGACTTTTTTTCTTCTCTCACAAACGTGTTTCTTTTAACACCTTAATTATCCATCTTGGTCTTGTTTTCTGTAATCTGTACCCCTTCCTTTCCTTCCTGTCCCACACTCAAATTCGTTGGTACCCATTTTAACCAAATTTGGTAAGAGGCCCAAATAGTTACCATTTGTTAAAAAAAAAACTTTGCACATCTGACTCCAATTTGGTGGAAAACTATAAATACTAGAAGGTCATGAAATATAGTCAGTTAAACAGTTACTTTAATGTCAATCAGGGTTGATTACATAAAGCACTAAAACATTTTCAACTGGTTGATTTCCCCCGTATCATGTACAGTTTAACCAAAGTAATATATTCATGCCCTGTTGCAAAAAAACAAATCAAATTCTTAGACACTGTCTTCATACCTATTTTTTACACTCTTACCTTATGATTGCAAGTGTTGTGTGTATTTGTGTGCTATTTCCCAGGAGACAGCGGACGAAACAAAAACTTTGGAAGATTTGGAGTTTCAGAAGCTGGAAAGAGAAATTAATCAGGGCCAGGAAAAAGAGAATCAGAGCCAAGAGGTGCTGCAAGATATTGCTGATTGTCAGCGTCTGACTGTCACACGCAAGGTAGACAGAGTGAGGGTGTGTGTGAGTGTGCACGTAGCATGTAGTGCCTGTTTGACACGGCTCTGCAGTTAGTGCAAGTAGTGGCTTTTCAGCCTACATGTATCATCACTAATGCGGATCATTTTGAAGCATGAAGGCAGAACACACCTCAACAGGGTCAAAAAAGTTATAGAAGTTGACAAATTTATATATATAATACTACAGTTAAAGAAGATCTTATGTATAAGTGTAGATATTTTCATACTAAAATGACGGTCCTGGGAGCGCTCAGGTTTCAGAACTGGGACCACAGACATATTTCTATTTCCATTTTAGAGGCAGAGCAGAGTTTAAGCACTGTTAAAGTCTGGTTTATGTTTCTAACAATATATTCAATTTTCCATTTCTCTCTTGCTTTTTTCAGTTACGACATTCTGGCTTGTTGTCATTAATCTTACTACAGGTTGTGCATGAAAGTAAAGCTGCAAAATTGTGAGATATGCAGCACAAAGCATGAACTAATAACAAGAAACTACAATGCCAGCATTGGTAAGCATGACATACTATTCAGATAGTTATAAATCCATCAATCATATTAAACGATTATTCAATTGTGGCCAAAGCCCATAGGGGAAAGGAAGAGGAAGAGGTTATCGAAGAAGATGTAGCTGTAAGAAGTCTGTAGCTGCTTGAAAATAGAACACATTCATATGACAGCGATTTCCTCTCACCATACGATGTTTCAGGATATTTGATAGTGACTTGTGCCGGTTTGTTTTCTTTTTTTGGCGCAGGAAAGACTGGTGATATTGAAGAAACAGTCCTCACAGATTACTTTACAGGCACAGCAAGAAAGAGAGAATTTCCAGAGAGAGAAAAACAATTTACTCATAATGCTTCAAAAGGTAATGCTGGTCTTTGCATGTTGACATTTCAAACATTTTTATTTTCGTTTATGGAAGACACTCTCCTGATGTCTGCAGGAGAGAGACAGACTGGCGTCTTTGGAAGGAAAATACACAGAGTTGTCTGAGGGGCAGACCTTCACTACCAATCCTGTAGCCATCACAGAGGTGGGTCTCTGTTGAAATACTCACTTTTAGTTATCTCGCTGTATGACCTTAGTCATTTCTCCGATTCCTATCGTGACTGCAGCACTTGCAATCTATGAGGGAAAGGAGAAGAAGCAGCAAAGAAAACTCCTCCAACCTGAGTGACAGTCTACCTCTTAAGAGGAGTCAGCAGCTCCTCACCTGTTATGGCAGATCCCTGGGACGCACACTTCCTCCAAAGGTCTCTATGCTTTTCTTCTTTCTATCAACAAACATCAACATTTGGAAAGAAATTGATTGTTAAATCTGTTTCTAACATGCTGAAATTGTTAAATGTCTCTTACTCAAAACCCCTGGGTTTTGAAATCTTGGGGTATTATATTACAACTTTTCCAACTTGACAAACGTTTGAAAAACATTTTCAATGTCATGGTGCTTATTCTGGTGCTGAGCTGCAGTCTTTGCCCTTAGTATTCTCATCCAGAACTTTTCTTCCCTAGAGGATGATCCACCCAAAAGCGGAATTCTTAGTGTTAGTCATGCTTGCAACATCCATCCAGCTCATTGTGCACCTTTGCCAATGAGAAGAGTTTTGCTGTTGTGTCCTCCTCAGGTCCACCTGCCTCTGTCCCAAAGCTCCAGCTGTGGCAGTTCAATCCCACAAGGCTTCAGTTTCCCATCCACCCGTCGTCCGGCCAACAGTGAGTCAGTGGCCAAGACTTCCGTATATTGTCTGCATCTGAGCAAACTATTTGTGCGACCAGCTATAAACCTCAGTTATTGCAGATATATGAAGAAACAATATAGTAAGAGGAACATATAGGCTGAATCTGATGCAAATTAACGTCTGTCTTAATAAAGTTACCCTACATTATACTGTGAACGTGAATAGATCAATGACTTATTAATAGTGCTTTCTTTGAAATGTTTCTCTCCTAAAAGGCTCGACAGCACTTCTGCTATTGACTTTGCTTAAAATAGCTTATGACTTAATCTTTCTTTCCTAATATTCCAAAGTTTGTAACTGCTGCAGAAAAGATTTTATACCATTGGGTTTTCCACATGGTTACAAAGACACTCACAGATATGCAAAATGTTTAAAATCTGATCTTTTACTTTTGGAGTACAGAAAAACTAGCACATCCCCACCGTGTACACTTTAAGGTGTTACACACTGGGCTTGGTCTAATAAATGATTCATGCAGGTCATGAGCATCCACATACTGCTAAAATGTCCGTTTCACTGTTACCTGGAAACATAAACAATATTCTACGGCGACAACATTTTTAATACTTTTTGATTTAAGCAGGCTGCATGTGGGTACATCACACATCCTGTAAGTAGACTACACAGTACCTTATTTTCCATATATAGTTTATATTCAATTAACCTGACACTCTTATAAATTTCATATATGTCATACTGGATGTCAATTCTACTTACACATTCATTGTACATCTGTTTTGCTGCTTATTCACATCTTTTGACCACTTTCACTCACCTGGAATAAAAAAACATGAGCACATCAGCACCTTGTACTTTAGACACTGATTCAAATATTGGGTAAGGTCTAATTAATGATACCTTCGCGCGACAGCCTCTTCCTCCGAGAACCCCTGAACTGAGCATCAACCATTGTAACCATAAAATAGCCTACTCAATCATTACTGCTGTTGTTGCAAATTAACATATATCAGATTGTAAATGAACCCAATATAAGTTATTATAATAAAAATAATATATCAGGATGGAGAGTTAGACTTGTGTCGATGATTATTTTTGCCTATTTACATGTGGGTCCCCACAATACTAATCACATAATGCCTTGATTATCAAGGCACTGGATTTCATTTCTGCAGCTGCTGCTATGCATTGGACCAACATCAGATGGTCCACATGGGATATTCCCACTTGTTATGTCATATTCTCTTCCTGTAGCAAGCAACAGCCGTGCACACATGGGTGAAGACAGACAGAGGAGAAGTGATATTTGCAGCCGGATGTTCTCTGAGCCCAGCGTGTTCCTAGAATCCTTCTCATATCCGGACAACAGCCAAACCTCAGATACTGTCAGCGTGGACAGCTCCGACAGCCTGGAGACCAGCTTCTCCGCCTGCTCCCCAGACAACATCTCCAGGTGTGAAACGTGACAGTGGAAGAGAGGCCGCTTGGACAAGAGTCGACAGAGCAAATATGTGGGGCGATGAGAAAGTTGTATTTTTAGAAGGGACGCTAGAGAAGAGAGGCTGGCGACTTTGGATGAGGCTACGATGTGTCCGATGAGAGAGAGAAACACATCCACAGTTAATTGTTCTTACAGGTTTAGAATAATGGAACCTCATGTCGTATTAGGGCCACCTTTTCCCCAGCAAAAATTAAAACCTGTACTCTGATTTTGTGTATCCGTCCAATTGACTTGAGTTTGTCTACATGGTATCTTTATTTATTACATTTTTCTATCACCTACTTTTTTTTTAGATTATGATATGCTGATCAGCCATAACAGTATAACCACTGACAGGGGAACTTTGAATAACATTGATTATCTTGTCACACTGAGATATATTTAGCAGCAGCTTAACATTTATTCTCAAACTTGACGTATTGGAAATAGAAAAAGTGGGAAAATATAAGGATCTCATTGAAATTGATACGGTCCAATTTTGTGATGGCTAGTGTCAGATTGGGTCAGAGCATCTCCAAAACTGCACGTCATACCAGATCCCTGTCTGCGGTGGTTAGAACATGGTGAACCAGCAACGGGGTCATGGTCGCCCAAGCAGCAATGATGTGAGAGGGGAGTGAAGGATAGCCCATTGTGTCCAAATCGTACAGAAGAGCCAATGTAGCACAAACGGTTGAAATGTCAGCTCTGATAGAAATAGTGTCCAAACACACACACACACACACAAAGCAGATTTGTTTGAGGGCAAAATGTGAACAATTATTATCCACAATATAAGTTTATGGTTTTAATGTTATGGCACAGGCTCATCTGGTGTGTTACAATCTTTCTTTTCCATTTTTCATCAGTGCCAGTATGTCCAACATGGCAAAGATTGAAGAGATGGAGCGTTTACTCCGTGAGGCCCAGGTTGAGAAGCAGAGGCTCCTAGAGCATCGGGTAACGTTCCAGAACCTTATCTTATCTGAAACTTACTGCATGTCTCCCGATCTCTCAAGCATTCAGGGGTTGAAGGTTCACTGGATGAGGAGAAAGCTTTTGACCGAATAGAGTGGTCATACCTGTTTCATAGCCGCTCCAGATACGGCTTTTGTCTAAGGTGCCTACAGTGGATTAGAGCGCTCTATCATGAGACAGTTTCATCAGTTAGAAGTAATGGCGAAATGTCAACATCTTTCCAACTATGGCGCTCAACGAGACAAGACTGTTGTTTGTCTCTATTGCTGTTTATTTGAGCCCTGGGACCACTAGCCTGTGCCGTTTGACATGATAAGAACATTACAGTGGGTAAGTTGAGATCTTGTGGCACTGCCCTGCTGTAAATTGTTTTTGGACTAAAGTGTTTCGTTGAAACTGATATCTCTGCATGTCCGGTGGTTGGCCTATTAAGGAAGAAGGTTGCAGAGATAAGATCAAAGGAAAACAGGAAAATATTAAACCTGGTTTTTGTGGCTGCAAAAAGAATTATTCTGTTAAACAGGAAAATTAGAAAACCAAAATGTTTTTCAATAGAATCATGGTTCAAAGAATTTCTTGACCTCCTCAGTATGGAAAATGTTGCCTATTGAAAATGAAAATAAATTCAGTTTTGAAAGAGATTTTGACCAGATTTGGAAATTTTTTGTCCAACCAATTGACAAATAAGAGACTGAATAGATCATCTCTGTCTCCCCTTATATATGCGGACCACCGGACCGCATTTATAAGCAGATGTTTATATATGGATGTTGAAAGTAATGTCTGAGGATCTGTACTGAATTTCCCACAATGTTTTTTTTTGTTTCAGTTTTTTGTAACTCAAAAAAACTTTACTGTTTTTATTTCCTTTGTATTGTAAGTCTAATTTATACGAAAATAAAACCAAAAAACGTTTTAAAAATGAAAAACATATCCAAAACTGGCCGTATGTTTGATGAAGCATGTTTGTCATGACGTGTGGCCTGTGTAGGAGCGTGAAATGGAGATGCGCAGACAGGCTCTGGAGGAGGAACGACGAAGGAGAGAAGACCTGGAGAAACGACTGCAGGAGGAGACGAGCAGGAGACAGAGGCTTGTGGAAAGAGAGGTGAAGCTGAGGGAGAAACAAAGATCACAGGTTTGCACAATAACAGACAAAGTTGAATATGATTTGTTTTTGCTGTTATCCTCATGTAAGCACTTCCTGAACAAAGTATCACACAATACTCACATATGGGATGTCCTTCTTTTGCTAGTCCCGGCTGTTGACTCGCTACCTCCCTGTGAGGAAGGATGACTTCGATCTTCACGGTCACATTGAGGCAGCTGGCCACAACCCAGACGCCTGCTTCCAACTGGCCATCACTGATAAAACCTGTCGAGGCTTCCTGGTCAAAATGGGTGGCAAAATTAAGACTTGGAAGAAACGCTGGTTCGTATTCGACCATAACCGTAGGACGCTCACTTACTATGCAGGTGAGTAGTGGAGTACTGATTCTGACTACTGTGTTAGGAGTCAATGAACTGTTCTGATTATGTTATCTGCTGTAGACAAACATGAGACCAAGACGAAAGGAGTCATTTACTTCCAAGCCATAGAGGAGGTGTACTACGACCATTTAAAGAATGCTCACAAAGTAGGTGCATAGTTTTTTAGCACTTCACCATCTTCACAGGCCTTTTTCTCTTCCAATCATTTTGACATAATTTACCCTCTTTTTCCCTTTCTCTCTCAACCCTTCCCCTCCATTATCTGTTATTTCCTCAAAATGTAATTCACTTCCACAACCAAGAGCCCCAACCCCTCACTGACCTTCAGTGTGAAGACCCACGATCGGGTGTACTACATGGTGGCTCCGTCACCTGAAGCCATGCGTATCTGGATGGATGTTATGGTTACGGGCGCTGAAGGACAGATGCATTTCATGGTGTAGCTGATGCCGTGTAAATGTGTACGGGTCTCAGCTCTACCAGTGTAACAGTAAGCACGTTTGGTGTACATCTCGGAGGGTTCTTCTTCATGTCAACAAAAGACTTCACTTCTGTTTACACATGCCGTACCTGTAGTCTAAAACTCAGGCTGAAAAATAAGCATTCCTTGAAATGTAACTATATGTTAACCGATTAAGAAGAATAGAGGGAATGTACCTGGGGTATTTAACGGAGAAGCAGCGATATCGTTCAGCATGAACGTGGCAAAAAGACAAAAACACATCTCAGAAAGGAAAAAGCTGTTGTATTATTGGCTGTGCAGATAAGAAGATTTCACAGCTGTCGTATCACAGAATGATGAAAGCTAACGTAAAGAGAAGCAAAGCGATCTGCCATTAAACCTTCATCTGTGCTTGAGAATCTGTGAGCAACAAATCTATCATTACCCAGTAAGGACTGACTGTGGATCAAACCAGATTCTTTAAGCTGGTTTTGTAATGAGGTGCACGATGTGTCATTGAGTATCCTCAATGCTGATGCACGTAAACATGTCTACCCACGTTGTAGTGAGATTATGTTTGTACCTGGCCACACACAACCACAGTATCCAGTTATGCTGTCATTCCTTTAAGTACAACCGAGCGTCAAGGCTTTGTACTTTGTTTTCTGTTTTCCCAGGCATTGAAATCAGATCCTTACAAACATCTGGAAACCTGACTGCCGGCAAAATATCAATGCCCAGAGTCTTCTGGCACATTGTACGAATCACGTGATCTTATGAAAAAGCTTTTTTATTCTTTTTTTCTATTTGCTGTTTATCATTAGTAGCTGAATCATCATTGAGTCTTATGAAAAAAAAAAGCTGTTATCCTTCTTTATATGATATATCTGATGGTCTCATACTCGGTTCTAGGATGTTTGGTTTGTCAGTCTTTGGTTGGATGCGTCGGAATGAATGGAAATCAAAACAGGTTAAACGTTTAAATCCTTCTACATCTATCCTGCGGGTCCATCCTGCCCTATATCTGTGTGTGCCTGATGTGTAGTATGACATTTTCATTGGATCCCAACAGACTCAAAGAACCTTGTCATCCATCATGAATCACCAAGAGTTCAGCATATTTTATTCACTGGATTAGATAACCACAACCCACAGGCAGAAGTGATGATATACAGTTGTAAATCAGAAATTAAAAATCAAATTCCAAGACATGGTCTTTGGACGGGTAGTGGAGAAGGGTTACCCAATAGTTTGAAGTAGTGCCATCACGATCCTACTACCATTCTCCATGGCAGAAGGGTAGTAGTGTGTATCCTCCCAAACTCAGCTTTCCCACTGATAGTTCATCACAAAACTCTCGTGACAGACGGATACAAGGTATACTTTTCTTTTAAAAGCACAATAGAACGAGTGATTTGATAGTCTGTATTCTATGAAATGCTGCTGGGAGAAGAAATGCTGATTTAATCTGCGTCCCACACTGACGATCTCTCTCTGTTACAGACAAATATCTGACCAACAGCTTTGTATAAACTGTACCGCTTTTTAATCTTTGTATCCAGAACTTCAAACCACATTTTAAATAGTAGGTACACCTCTATTTATGTGCCTTTTCCTCTCTCCCTCCTCTCAGGTCAGACTCAACTTTTTCGGTGTGAGTGTATCTTAATCAGCTTTGAGTTAATCTGCTCTCTGCCACCAGTTAAAGAAAAAAAACCTTTGCCCACATGAGACCATCCCTGTTGTATCTATCAGTTGTAAGAATTCACATTTTTATGTCTGTATCGTCATTCATTTCTGAACGGAAGGAATGTGTCTTTTATTGTGCATTTTTATCCCAATCATTTTAATTATTGTTCCCAAGCTACCAGTATAAGCTGCTCTTGTCTTGCTTGTGTAAAGCAGGGCTGAATAACCATTATCAGTATTTCTTTAAAAATGTATTCCTTTCATACAAATGAGCCTACATTAGGGCTTTTATTTTTGCATGAACATTTAATTAATGATAATCATATAGTAACAAGCACTTTTATAGAATTGAGTGTTACACATGATATTTAGTTTGGAGTAATATGATTCTTTTTAATAATAAAAACTGTCAAAAATAAATTCCTTATATTTTCATACCCATCACTGTGGAGAGGCTAGATATGTGATCAGGCTTTGTTGTTCTGCTTCGATGTTACTACAGTATGCATAAATAAGTCACCTCATTGCCCCTCAGTGTGTCACTATGGTCTTTCACCAGCAGAGGTCCCTAGTGCAGAGTTATTGCATTCAGATGAAGTAATGCTCCAGCCTGATGGCCATTATCCCCTTGAATAATGGAGCAATAACTGATAGAGTGCAGCATTGGTGTTTCCTAATAGTGAAATACTGTATATCCATAAGAATTGGGATTATTATATAGCTTCAAATTCCTTTTTAAATGATTATTATGATCTTTAACATGCCAATACTGTCAACAATTTCGCTTAAATGTTTTTGAAAATCTATATATTTGATCTGTATTTTAATTGATTAACTGCATCTATCTGATTGTAATTGACATCTGTTACCAAAAGTGACTTGTCGTTGGTTTGCTGACTGCTCATCAGTCCGCAGGGCTGATAATCCAGAAAATGAGTTTTTGTTTTGTTTTGTTGTTTGGTTCTCAGTGAGCAAATCTGTCTGCCATGGCAACACGCACTCACTTTCCCTGAAGCATAACCAAATGGCCATATGTATGTATATATTCAATTTTAGTATAAATTTGTGTATTAAAAGTGGCAATATTTTAGTGCTATGCTACAGGTTTTGATAGCTGACCCTTTTCAAAAAAAAGAAGAATAAACAATTTTGAATATGAATCAGATTTTTGAGACTTTTGTTTTACTGAGCTTGACAAATATCTGCCACAGACTGTAAAAACTTAATTATTTTATTAGGATTATTAATCATTATTAGTTGGATCAATGGTCTCTTCCCTTTCCTGGTTTTGTATAGTTGAGAGCTCACAATGAAGCTTCACAAATGACACATGGCAAGATAATGTGTTCGTCCGTGGATAGTCAGCACCATAGCATTACTTCAACACAGTTACATAATTTATGACCATGGAATACAGTTATTTTATTATACAAGGTTTCACAATGCCCCTGTGTTGCAGTGTATCAAAATAATATCCTCAAATCTCTCAAGGGAGTGTGACTTTTTATTTCCTCAGGCAGGACAGTTATGTGTTCACCCATGTCCACCGATTGGTTGGTTTGTTTGTTGGTCTGCCAAAACTACTTGATGGATTTCCATGAAACGCGGTAAACGAATGGGCCATTGGCTTGGCAAAAATTACATTCAGTTTGTTTTTTGACAGTAAAATGTCGTAATGATTTCCACAAACCTTTGGATTCACCACTCTCAGAAAGTTATTCTTGTTTAATATATGATAGCTTTGATAAGAGTAGATGCCACCATTTCAGTAGTATTTTGTGGTAATTCAACACTTCCACCATATATCTCAAAATATAAATAGATCAGCCATAACATTATAACCATTGACAAGTAAAGTCAGAATAAGTCTGATTTCTCCAGGATCTCACCAGGTGGGTGTCCACATTCGTCACTACTGCTGGACTTAATCGCAGTTTGACATAGTTCATAAATGGCCAAGCTTTTGTCCATTTCCCTTCCTTTTTATAAAAATCCAAATGCCAACCAAACTTTTGATGGTAGAGTTAGCAGTGGGCTGTTGCAGTGTCGGAACTGCAGGACTTTATTGACGAGAAATAATGCGCAAACATGTTTCAATCTTTGCAACTCTGACAATATTTCCATTTTAGCAACTTTGGCATTACTCGCCATACAGTATCCTATTGTTGAGAGTTGAGGCTCAAGAGTTAGCAAAGGAGCCTCAGTGAACAAATTTATGACGTTAGACCGGGGCCATTGGCCAGATCATGACGCATTTTGACGGATTGAATGTGACGCACGTTAAAAATTATTTGTATCGGTGAATCTTTCGCACTTGTAGTAAATCGCCACACCAGTTTTCCACCCCTTCTGTAGATATTTCACAGCAAATTCATGTCTGATTTGCTGTCTTTTATCCAGCATGACTTTAGATGTGTACGATCTTCTAATTAAATACATGATACGTCCAGTAACAGCAAAGTATGAAGATATTGAGGGTCAACGGAGTTGCAAACTGTTCCGTATCAAAAACACATTGTGCATGGATTTAAAACAGCAGGGAAACATAATAACAGCCTAATGAAGTGTGAAAACTCAGCAATGCATTTAAAATTGTATTGCATTGTAGTGTGTATACTGTGAGTGTTCTCATTAAAGACCTCCAGATATTAACTCCTCCTCTAGACACTCATTCACTCATTGGCTGACCTAGTGGGGTTGGCATGGAAACACAGAATGAAGCATGCTAAATTATGGTCTAAAAAGGTACACAGTCTCTCCAGAGGCTGACACAGACACAAACACATACAGGATGTAGAGTGCCGGGGTGGCCACAATGCATTATGGGTGTTATCATTTGTATAACATACATGGTGGGTGAGGGGATGAACTAAAGAGTGGTACTCTTAGCTTATTGTGGATCAAAAGAGTAAGTTCTGTGGCTTATCTTCACTCAATGGTGAAAGACAAATACAGTATGAAAGCATGAAGTCCTCATGGTTGAAGAAAATCATGTGAAATGATATTGACAAAAAGGCAGAATTCATTTAATGTGCTTATTTCCTTTTTCCTCTGTAAAAGCGCATGGATCATATCAGCAGTTTCCAGTGATCCAGAGCATAATGTAATAAATCACGCGATTGCACATTGTGAGCCCTCATTACCACCGTGACTGTGTTCTAGCGGCTGTGGTGAAATTCTGCATTCGGTTTAAACCCTTTTTAAAATGTTTTCATCATATGTCACAGGTGCCACAAAGAGGCCAACCTGTGCTGTGTCTGAGCCTCAGGGGGAAACTGTTCTTTCACCAGGGAGATGGTTTTACCCTCAGTAGACTGAATCAGCACCTGATGTACTGAAATCCTCGTGTTTTTCTCGGGCAAATGTTTGCCCTCACAGCCCCCAGCCTCTGAAAATGAACAGATGTCTTTTTGTGACTCTTCCATAATGCTCATCTTGAAAAAGAATAGGAGGAAAGAAAATTAAAAGTGTCTTTTACTTTTCTTACCTAACACCAGACTCCTTAACCCCATGGTACAATTTAGCTTCTGAGCCCTCCCCCATTCATTTATTACATTTGTTTCAGTATTTATTTTAATTTTTTTTACTGAATTAACAGCCTTTCCTTGCTTTAATAATTGTCCACATGTTGTCCTTGCCCAAATTAAAAGAGCCAGTCAGTCTAAGACACATTACTGATGTAATGGGTGCATTTCACACTAAGAATAGCAATGACACACATTCCCAAAGCCTTTTTCTTGATAATAAGGAATGCATGTTAAGCCTCCTTTCCCTCTCAGCTGATTGGCTGGACTGTGCTGACATTCACATGCTTGCTATTCAGGTCAGTGAGCTTGGATGTGGGAATAATGTTTCTACGAGGACACTCTGAGCGCTGTAGTAAGATGATGAATCATTGTTGGGAGTTGTCGGTGAAATTATAAAATGTTTTCACTTCTCCCTCGACTAAGATCTTCAAACGCTCTCTAGATGATGGTGTTATATAATTACTTTCATATAATACTAATACAAGATGTGATATATTCCTAACTGTCCACAATATGAAAAACCAGGATATAATCCACAACTTGAACCAATCTTGCTAAGTATTCATTATTTTATTGATTAAATAGGAACAGAACAACATAGATGAGAATGTACACAGAGATATTGTTCAGTTCTGAGTATAAGTGGGTTAAGGATAAGTATGTGCCAGTGTACAAGCTTGAAATCTCCTCGCAGCATCTTTACAGTCATAACCATTCATAATGGCTGCTGTCCAGTGTCCACTTCATTTGAAGGAGTCATTTCCTTTACTCCCTCGAAACCAGTCTCTCCAGGAGTTCACGATGAGAACAGATCGCGGTACATATGAGCCGGTGGACACAGCTACGCTGTACAGTTCAACATCTTGTACAAAATTGAATGGCACATTTACTGCTACATACATCCAGGGATAGGTGCGGAATGTAAATTTGGTTTTTTTGCATTTATTTATAGTGCTCCTGCAACTCTTCCCCAATAAATAGCAACGTAAAGGGGCTGATTTGTATCAAAGAGACTTTCTGGAAATGAAGACAAAAAGATTGAAGAATTTTCCTATAAAACAGCGAGAGTAACAAAAGTTAAAAGTACTCCAGAAAAAGGCTGAAGAAAGTGTCAGTCTTTAGGAAAAGCACCCTTAAAAAGACACTCGCCCATGTTGTGTATGTGACTGTGTTCTCAGAAGACCTTTATTCCAGCTCATCCTCAGTGACCGATGTTGCTGTGTGTTCAGGTGTGACCCCGAACCTTTCCTGAGTGTATGTCTAGTTGGCCCAGCAACAAAGAGCCAGTCTTGTTGCTTTGGTTCCCTGACCAGATGTTTTGTGCTTGAGTACTGCCTCATTGATTCTGTTTCTGTTGCTTAAAATATGGTGAAGCCAACAGTTCACAGAGAGACAAGACAAAAATTACTGTACATAAATACGAAAAGGGGGATGTTTCTTTATACTGGGGGAAAAAGTTGCAGTCAAAGCCCAAATGATCAGTATTTTTAATTTATTACATGTTTTATTTTCTTATCTGGTTGCTGCCACCTGCTGCAGGTTTAATACCAACCCTACGGACAGGAACCTTAGACACGGGTATCTTGGTGCGAGAAGGTTCTTTAGCTTGAGGGATTTGGGAGGAACCCTGTGCACCATGCTTAACAGGGATCTTTGAGTCACGCGGGGAACTGGTGAGGCCTTTTGGCTGGGGAGGCTGCTGACTTCGCTCTGGAGTAGGTTTTGAGGTGGGCAAAATAGCCCCAACCTCCCTGATTTTATCTTTTCTCAAGCCATCATGTGAGTAAAGATGGGGTCTTTCTTCTTCTAGCACAGGAGTAGGTGGGTCCCTCCATGCCTCATCCTCAAAATGTTGACTTTCCCGGGCAGGTAACTTGGCTACTCTGCCACCTCCAACTACTGGGATTTTGCTAAGCCCGGATGCCTTTACATGTGGTGCCCTCCTTTCTCTGGAGGGACCCTGGACACTTGTATGTGACTCGATAAACAGTTTGTCTGTTTTTGATAGTACTGTCTGGACACCCTGGGCATCTGTGCTACTTGGAATGGCCGGCTGCCCGTCCACTGATATTTGTCCACTGTCTGTCATCTTAGCAGTGGCTGGGGTCTCACCCACCCTAGGTGCAGGGTTAGAAGGGGGAGAAAGGACAGGGGCAAATGTTGGTGAAAGAGGGGCTTTAAATTGAGAAGCTGAGACCTGGACAGGAACAGGGGAGTCTTTAGATACATAAGCTGGCATCCGAGCGGGGTCGATAATGTCAGCACATGAAGAAAGTGTGGTATGAAAAGGAGCAGTAGGGGCTTTAGAAACGGACATTGGGATCTGAGAAGGGGGCTCTTTAGACATAGAAACTGGTATCCGAGCAGGAAGATCTTTTGACACAGAAATTTCTAACTGAACAGGGGGATCTTTAGTTACAGAAACTGGGATCTGAGCTTGGGAAACTGGGATCTGAGCTTGGGAAACTGGGATCTGAGCAGGGGGATCTTTAGAAACAGAACCTGAGATCCGAGCAGGGGGATCTTTAGATACAGAACCTGGGATCTGACCTAGGGAAACTGGGATCTGAGCTTGGGAAACTGGGATCTGAGGAGGGGGATCTTTAGATACAGAACCTGGGATCTGAGCTTGGGAAACTGGGATCTGAGCTTGGGAAACTGGGATCTGAGCAGGGGGATCTTTAGAAACAGAACCTGAGATCCGAGCAGGGGGATCTTTAGATACAGAACCTGGGATCTGACCTTGGGAAACTGGGATCTGAGCTTGGGAAACTGGGATCTGAGGAAGGGGATCTTTAGATACAGAACCTGGGATCCGAGCAGGGGGATCTTTAGATACAGAACCTGGGATCTGAGCTTGGGAAACTGGTATCTGAGCTTGGGAAACTGGGATCTGAGCAGGGGGATCTTTAGATACAGAACCTGGGATCTGAGCTTGGGAAACTGGGATCTGAGGAGGGGGATCTTTAGAAACAGAACCTGAGATCCGAGCAGGGGGATCTTTAGATACAGAACCTGGGATCTGACCTTGGGAAACTGGGATCTGAGGAGGGGGATCTTTAGAAACAGAACCTGAGATCCGAGCAGGGGGATCTATAGATACAGAACCTGGGATCTGAGCTTTGGAAACTGGGATCTGAGGAGGGGGATCTTTAGAAACAGACCCTGAGATCTGAGCAGGGGGATCTTTAGATACAGACACTGGGATCTGAGGAGGGGGATCTTTAGATACAGAAACTGGGATCTGAGCAGGGGGCTCTTTAGATACAGAAACTGGGAACCGAGCAGGGGGATCCTTAGACACTGAAGCGGGGATCTGAGCAGGGGGATCTTTAGATACAGAAACTGGAATCTGAGCCGAGGGATCTTTAGATACAGAAGCTGGGAACTGAGCTGTGGCAAGAGGGGCTTTAGATTGAGAAACTTGCATTTGAGTAGGAGCGGGTGAATCTTTAGATACAGCAGCTTTGATTTTAGCTGAAGCAGGATATGTTTGAGTCTGAGATACTGGGATCTGACCCAGAGCAGGAGTTGTTGGGGTTACAACAGAAACAACAGCGTGTGATGCAAAGGCTGGAGTCAATATAGGAGCAGGGGATATCTTATCCAAAGATACCCTTACAGGAATTGGTTTAGTTGTTGTTGGAATCATATATGAAGATGCTGCAGTTGTAGTTGGGACAGAAACTGGGCTTAGCTCGGTTTTAGTTGCAGTAGTTAGGTTAGAGGAAGGCTGTGGAACAGTTACAGGGGAGGGAGGGATCTGATTGAAGTCCACTCGGCTAGAGGTGAGTAAAGGCTTGGAAAAAGCCACCGATACTGAGCCTGAGGTTGTAGTTGTTGATGGAACAGATGTTATTTTAAGGAGGGTAACAGTACCGGCTTGTGAAATAGTCCGAGGGGCTTTAGATTCTCCTGCAGCTGATTGTGAAGAAGATATTTGCAACTTACAATTGCTAGCTGAATCCAATTTATCAGGTGCTGATGGAGAACTGGGAGTCTCATGGGTTACTGGTTTTCCCGCAGTGAGTGTAATAGTGCTAGTACACGGCTTGGAGGCTGAAGAAGAGTCTGAGCTCAGTTTGACTGAGCGTGTAGTCAAAGTGGAAGATTTGGTTAATGTTGTGATGACGGAACTCGGCTTAGCAGTAGGAGATGAGTTTGAAACTGTCTTTCTCAGAGGGCTAAAAGATGTGGTCGAGGCTGCTGTGGGGACAGCAGCTACAGGAGAGGATTTTGCAGTGCTGACAGATGTAGACATCAGTGGAGTGTAGAAAGAGGTTGATGATGGTGCGACCTGATTCCCTACAGCACCGATGGCACTGCTGGCTTTTCCCCACTCTGCCTCCACATCAGCCATTATGTCTCCACCCCCTGATATTGAGTCAAAGGTCAAGAGAGAGGAGATGTCTGCCAGCAAGGAGCTCAGGCTGTTATCACCGGGTACCAATGGTGGGTCAGAAGTGGGTGAAGACGGAGCATGCTTATTAGAGGTACTCACATTCCCTGCTGTCCCCTGGGGAGGTATAGTCTCTGATGGGGTCATGCCTGCACTGTCCGGTAAACTCTTGACGGGCTCACAGTTCTCAGACTTGGGGCTGCCCAGAGACCGAGGCTGGGATTGAGGAGTGAGTGTTAGGTCCTCTTTGATGATTTCCACACTGTTTGTGCGGGATGACATTAGAAGTGGGCTCGGAGGAGCCTCCTCCTTGTCGACTTTATCCATTGATCGGAACTTAACACTATTGAAAAGCCCTTTCAGCCCACGATGTTTCCGACCCACTGGCTGAGACACGGTTTGGACACGTCGGTCACCTCCTCCTCTCCGACTGCCCTTAAATAATGACAGGAAGCTGAGGGACCTGGCCGAACATGCAGAAGAAATGGAGGCACGAGCATGGGCGGCAGCCAGAGCGCCATCTTCGGCAAGTGTTTCCTCCTCTCCATGCTCAATCTCTCCTTGACTCACCTCCTGTCCATTTTCCTTATCTGGCTCCTGCTCCGAATGCTCAGAGGTTTCGGGTAATCCATCCGGGTTTTCGGTCTTGGTCACTGGTGACTTGTTGTTTCCATCCCCTTTGCTTCGAATAGAAAATATGTTTCCTGGCTTGCGTTTGCCAAACAGCTTGAATCCTTTTCTCATTTTTCCTCCAGATTGGGATTCACCAGACTGGGGGTCCATATTCTGCGTTTGTACATCCATCTTTCCCTGGCTCCCTCCTTTCTCCTTCACCTCCTGTCACTTGATGCTGGTTTTCGTCACCAATCAGTGATGTAAGCATTTATATCCCGACCTTGTCTGTATCTCCCTCTGCAGCTTCGTTTTACCTCTGCTGCTCTCTTTCCCTTTCAGCTTACTTCCACATCGTATGTCTGCATCCCTCCCTCTTTCTAGCTTTCCCATCCAACCCTTTCTCTTCTGTTTCTCTCTCCAAAGCCCCTCCCCTTTGCCTCCTTTTTTGTCTGGCTGCGATCCCCGGTTGCCATAGCAACAGAGGAGCTAAGGCGCTTTCGTCAGCATTGCAGAGCCAGGGGCTGTCATGCAGTTTTCTCTTCCTCTGTGTCTGATGACTCTGTTTACATAAACAGCAAAGACAAATACTCCATTAATAAGAACAGATTTAGAATTCAGAATGATCTGGCGTTATCTGATCCAGATAGGATTATACCACTGTATGCAGACCACTAAAATTTTAATGGAGCAGATTTTGCTTTATTCTAAATAAAGTGGGCTTTATTCACAAAATACAGGTGTCCCAATAACCCCAAATAACTTAGTGCAGTCTGTTTAAGTATTATGAAAGTGATGATTTAATGATAAGAAAAAGAAACGGAATGCTTCCTGTGAAGTCTAAAATGTAATAAGGTTCATAACAGTATCATAAAATCAAATAAAAGCAATCAATGGCACAATCTTTTAAATGTCATTCAGCAGCAGTACTTAACATAGTTGAGCTTTCAGAAATTATAACATAATCATGAACAAATGGATTCAGGCTTAGTTTCAAGAACATAATGTGAGTATGGTTTGTTACTGCAAACTCATATTTTCTGCTTTTGTCTACATTTGATGTAATTTGAGTGATTTTCGGGTTCTGGCATTGAAGAATACATTAAAAAAATCAACACAGTGCCTAAGTCATTATGATTTGGACATCTTTTTCAGGGAATTTGTGTGATAAAAAATCACTAGGAGTCTTGTTTATAGGCCAAAGGGAATGAATATCGAATATACATTACGGAGGAATTAGTATGAATTAAGTAAAAATCCTGGGAGGTAATCTTGTTTTTAAGCATCATTCAGCAAGTAACAAGTTAATGGATATTATGTCGGCGATAGATTTTTAACCAAAAAGCTAACTTACATAATTTGTCTGGGTTCAAATGCAGTTTGTTTTTAAATTAATGAATCATAAGAGGCGATCAGATGTTCTTTATTACCAGGTTAACGGATAAGATCTTGGGTTGGAACAAATCAGACCTCTTGTGGTCATTGAAGAAAAGAACATGTGGCACAGCTTGTCTGCAGTTATCTCATTCACGTGTATGCCTATCACCAGAACAAGTCGGAATAAGTGGGTCAGCAATCTTTAAACAAATCTTGCTGCTTCTCCGAACTGCTTTAAGACACTGCAGGAAGATTAAAGTTACAGACCCACCGGTGTGGAGACAACTTATTAAAACAAAGGTTTGCTTGTAAAGGGAGCATCGAGACTTGCAGAAGAGTTTGATTAGAAACTAAATTTAAAATTTGCAGCGTAACCACCATGCTTCTCGGTGAATTTTGTTTGCTTTGCTGATTTAGAGCTCAGTATAGTTTAATACATAAATCATAGGCTTTGTAATGAACACATGAAACTGAATGCTTATTTAGAAAATACATCAAGATGTCATTGTAGACCTCACAACATCTCTATACATTTGGCCCAAGTCAGCATTAAAAAAGACCATACACTCCCATACGCACACACACACACGCATGCATGTACACACATTCACAAACAAATAGGTTTGAATAAACTTTATAACCAAATGTAAAAACTTTTTTTATATTTATAAGCTAAGACACTCATAAACAATGTTTCTCAGATGGAATTTGCATACTCTGGATCAATGTTTCTCAAACTTGTACATCCCCTACACTGTATTGAACATTGAGTGTAGGAACCAAGGATTCATAGAGGAGAACATAAAAGTTCAGGATCCACCCCCGTAAGGGGGCTTTCAATTGCAGAAGGCAAGAATTTTTATTCCAATGTAAGTTTGATAAATATCAGTCAAGTAGCGTCCCTGAAATATTTTGACTATAATAAGTTAAAAACATTTTTAAGGCATAAAATACCCAAAACAATCAAATAAAGCACATTTTTTTGTTGGTATTTAAATGCAACTGTTAACTCCTAGCCATCCCAATCTGGCCTCTCTTATCAAGTGATGGATCAGACACTGACGGCAGAGCGCTGCATTCTATGTTTTTGTGTAGCTTTTTTCTTATCAAAACTGTTTTGAGCTGCTCGAAGGATACTTGATTGGTACTTGATTCAAAATTAGTGAAATATGTTTGAGAAACACTGTCCAACTCCCTTTTCCTCCAACATGTGCTTACAGATGAGATATTAACAAATATCTGAGTTGAAAGTATAAGATATAAGACCAAAAGCTGTTTAAAGGCTGACTTTCTGACATGATAAAGTGATGAGTCATTACAGAGCAATGTTCACTTCCACTGTTTGACCATCCCTTTTTTTTTAGACATCATGCTCCACAAGAGCAGCCTGCAGGTCAACTTTGGCGTTCTGGTCATTGTCATGTTCCTCAGAGGGAATTGTGTCATATAGGCGACGGTACAAAGAGCGATTGACCAGGGTGATGATGAACATCTCCATGATCATCATCTTCTGACTCAGCACTGCAAAACAAGGAGAAATTATCAAATGCAAACATCAGGGTTTTGGATGGATTATTTCAAAATACTCTCTCACAACAAATGCAGGAAGACATTCAGAGATGTTTCTTACAGGAACCACGAGCTTGAGACGAGAAGGGAGGGGCACAGGCGATGGTTCCATCCAGGGACAAGATGTTGATGATGGATGTCTGCAGCTGACTCAGTACAAGTATTAGCTGGAGGCATCAGTTACATACAGTTAAAGTTGTATTCTGTAGCATTTTTTAAAAAAATCAATATGATAGGATTTTGTTATAAACATACAGCCACAGCTAAGATGATGGTGTTCAAACGAATGGGACAGGCTTAGGTTTCTCTCAATTGAGACTACATCTCCCACAATCCCTCTGGTTCTTTCAGTTTAACCCCTTTTTTACTCTTGATCATCCTTTAATCTGTTGTAAGAAAGATCCAGTCTATAGGATGTAGTGACATCTAGCGGTGTGACCACAGATGACACTAGCCAATCCTCCAGAGCCAATGCTTGGTTTCTCTTTCTTCTTTTTCTTGCGGAAACATAAATGGAAAATGACCACAGAGATCCTCTGTAGATTATTTACTCAAAGTAACAAAAGCACAACCATAATTTTAAAAAAATGGACGCACTTTGTTCGCGGTACCCTTGGATAGAGATACATGCAGACACAGAAATCACAAGAAAGATGTCTCGTGATTTGCAGTTTTCAGTATTTTCGGTTGATTTTCAGTTGATCATGCAAAATCTACAGTTTGGATTTCCATAAACCTGGAGAATGGATAGATATCACTTATATTACTAGGTAAAATCTTCATTGAGATAAAAAAAAATCTCTTTTCCAAGAGCCACCTGGCCAAAAGAGCAGCACAGAAAATGTGATAGCAGTGAAATAGTGGGATAGGACAGGGCATTGGCCAGTGAAGGACAAAACAAAACAATTCTCTTTAACAACTCTCTTTGGATCCAAGTTTTTCTTTATATATAATTTTCCTTATTAATTGGAGGATGTTTTCTCTAATATTTAAGGAAGCAATAAATCATGTTGTAAAAAAAATCTCACATATTTATGGTATTGATATGTAAGAGTACGTACGGTAAAGTTGCAAGTTCCAATAATAATTTGGATGTGTGGAATTGAAATACATATTTCCGTGGTTGCTGAAAAATGGAATAATCTTTTATTCCCTTCTTTATCTGTGCTCCCCTTAAAATGGACCTCATAAAAGAGGTTTTTTATTAAAGTTTTTAAAATTATTAACTTTGTGCTGCACCAAAAGAAGCACTCTCATCATTTTGAGCCATAAAACACTTGACATGGAAGATGTTCTTTTCAACTGATCTCAACAGTGTGACTCATTTATTTTTAAGCTCCTATAGTTTTAATTTGTTTTTTTTTGTTGTTTTTTTACATATTGTATACATTGTGCTGACTTACTTGGTACAGGGCATACTTGGGTACAATGTTGAGGCTGCGTAGGAATCTGTTAGTGTTCATGAAGATGATGGCAACAGGCCAAAGGGAGAGGATTGTGAGAACGCCAATAAAAGGGTTAATCCAAATGGCGGTACCAGTTATCTCTAGCTGGAAGAAAAGCAAAGAAACATTTGATGGCATATTCATTTCATTTTACAATCACATGATTAGACAGGCACTTCAGATACTTACATCTGAGAGGTCAAAGTTTCCGTTTGTCCACAGCACTATGCAGAGGATTGAGAGTACCGTCTTTAGGATTGCATACTGAAGAGAACCCAACTTCAGCCAGAAGAGCAGTCGCCTTAACGATCCAACACAAAGAAATAAAGTCATTATACAATCTGCAGTCAAATATATAGATAAATCAGAGCACATTAAAATGACCATAAAATATTAGGTGTTTAACAAGTACACAACACAGGATTCAACATTTAGAATATGGCTATGATAATGGTAGTCTAATTGTACCGTGACATGGGTACGTAGGGTAAACAGGGACAGCAGCAGCAGCAGGGGCCTGTGCTGATCCGAAACTTCTTTCCAGAAAACTGCTGGAGAAAATCTTTAACACCCCCGAACTCCTCGATGATCAGAACCAAGACCTTATAAACCACGACTGAAAAATAACTTCATAGAGAAAGAGAGAGAGAGAGAGAGAGAGAGAGAGAGAGAGAGAGAGAGAGAGAGAGAGAGAGAGAGAGAGGCACGTTAGTCGAGATTTCATAGAGCACTATAAATCTCAACAATCTCTGAAGAAATGAAAGAAATGACTTTATCATCACAGGAGGGAGCAAATGTTTTTATAATGTTAAGAATTTTGAAATAATTCATTTTTATTTACTATAAAAAAAACAATAGAGCCCTTGACAAATCAAAGAAAATCATGTAATACGCATAGAAATCACTTCAATGTTGTCACTCATGGTGGCAAAACCTACAGTTAGTAATGATGATGGTGCGCGCAATGATTTATCAAATGTTTTAACTTTACAGATATTTTTAACTAGCTGGTACAAACTTTTCTAGGGGAAGTCATTTAGTTGATGTTCTGTCCTGAGGAACAGGTATGCAAAGTTAACAAGATGCAAAATTAAATTTGGGATTATAAAGCATTCATTCATTCAAACATTCATTTATCAAAATGAATGTTTATTAAGGACCTTTTCCAGGCTGATAATTTGAATAGTAATTATGAAAATCTATGTCGCTAACTAAAATGAAATAAAGCTATATGTGTCCAAATATAATTATCCAACAAGCGTTAATATGTCACATTCAATAATATTCAATATGCCAGTGTTTGATATCTCTTTTCATCACAACATTATCTGAAATCTGACAATTATTTATTATTTACAAAAGTGCGGACAAGAGAATACAGATGCTTGAAATAAATTAATTTGCTTGAAACTGAACAAAACTTCCTTGAGGCTTTGATGTCCTTCCTCTAACCAAAACTCATGGGAGATAATGAGAGAGAAACACTGAAATGATTAAACCCATTCTTTCCCCAGTGTAAGAATGTAGATGTGGTTGAGCGAAAACACACCAGTTAGATGTCATGTCTGTAATTATGACTGCCCTCGGGATCCACATCCCAAAACAAGACATGGTGGCGATGACCTGCAACAGAGAAATACAACCATGTGCAGATATTCCATTGATAACATTCATTTTTATTAGTATCATATAATAGTAAAAACAAACCAGGCCTGAACGCTTACTGGTGCTGCACCATTTATCCAGATGATAGTGGTTTTCTTTGGGTATGGTAGTTTTCTATAGATGAAGATACACTGCTCCAGGTAGAGCAGCAGGGAGATGACGGACATGAAGGTGAGCATGGAGTACTGGCAAATTTCAAATACATCCAGCTCTGATTTAGGAGAGATAAAAGATGTTGGATTATTAAACAGTACAGTATACACACATTTGACTATTTTTGAGAAAAATTACACACAAATCGCACTGGATTGATGTTGCTTGTGTTGAAAATGTATATTAAATGGGTTTAGTAGTGCAGTATTTCTGCTAAATAAGGTCAGAAGAAGATCATTTTTGTATATTGCTGTCTGTTTTCTCCTAACCTGATTATTTTTAATGTCGTATAGGACACTGTTTGGAACAATGACAAATCAGTCAACACACACATAGAAACGAAGACATTAACTCTTCATTAGCGCCAACATGTTGAAAAGGAAACACTATCAGTGATTAGGATAAGAGGGTAGAATAATGTGAGCCACTTACGATTGATCACGTCGATAGCCAGCGGGGGTCCTTGTAAACAAGCAGGATCGATGGTAGTGTTGAGGGCCTCCTCCATGGTGTGCAAATCTTCCTCTTGAGGCATTCACCAATTGACCAAGAATGGCAAAGACAATTTATATTGATCTCAGCTTTCTCTCCTAGAAGAAATTAATTTAGAGCTTGAATTTCAGGTTGAGATTAAAGAATGAATCTGATCCCCTTTAGGTCAGAATGTCAGCCAGTGGATTCAACAGCAACTGCAGCACATCCTCTCCATGAGGTGAAAGTGGCCTGAATGCTTCAGGGCGGTAACTTTTATAAGAGCGCCTCCAAAAGTGTTGCTCATTCATTCACAGACGTAAGACACTATAATGAAATTAACACCAAGGTCAGAGTATAAGTGAGAGGGTTGAGACCCAATGAATGTGTCTGGAGGGTTGAACTTTGTTAGGGTGTGTTCCTTCCTACCTGTAAATATGAAAGGGTATAAAAAGATAAAGGAATTTCCCTGAAGATCATATAAATCTCTTGCAGTTCGTTCACATACGTCTACAGTACTTCTGAAGCAGATTACATTACACTTACATTTCCTTCACCATAGTTTTTGTAGAAAATTCTTTCATGTAGGATGAGTTATCATGACGGCGAGTGTGTTGTTAGCATCTGCTTTCAGTATTTTATAGAAGTGGGATGCTTAAATTGTACATTGAAAACAATGGAAAACTGCTTGTGCAGGATCTCCAGGGTTCAGTTTGTTTACCTTATGTGTGGGAGGCCCAGAGCTGACTTTATATGTTGAGTTGTAATGGGCAGGTTAACAGCCCCAAGGTCATTCACCTTTCCCCAGCTCACCTGCCAATCTTGTAACCTGCTCTTATTGTTCCTGTGGCAGTAGTTCTTGTCTGACCATTCTGACACTGTCAAACTTCAAGGATTTTTTTTTTTTCTAAGTGAAGAGTGTAGTGTCGTGTCTCGGCTATCTCTGTGACATGCATGTGTGTCCCCAACTCAGTGATGGTACTTTATAACCATCTCATGTCTGCTCCTTTAAATAATTTGAAATGAAACTATGGCCAGTTGAGATGTATTTACAAACTGACATATCAGCCAGAGGGGGATATTTATCTTAATGGTCACATAGTGTTGAGCTCCGGCAGCAGCCTCACATTTATGACGCTAGCTGCTGGGCTCAGGCATGACGGTGCTACAGGACATGCTGACATTCTCATGAAGAACAAGCATACCCATTCAACAATTCCTAATTTTACAAAAATCGGTCCAATAGTTATTAAGAAATTACACTGAAAGCCAAAAATGTCAGCCAGCGGGTGGTGCAAGAAGATTGACATATTGTGCAAGTCATATACTTTGCAAAGCTGATTACTTTTTTAACGCTTTATGTCCTGCGCATCTGTTTGGTTTAGCACATTTTAAGTCCCTATATATTGAAAAATGTGACTGAACCGGTTTTTAATGTGACCCAGTGGCAGAAAGTACAGTAAGGGACCATGGATGGAGCCCTGGGGGACACCAGGGATCAAAGGGGGCACTGAAGAGGAGACGTAGACCATGGCTATTGAGTCTTACTTGATAAGTACTGTTTTTGAACTTGATTGAACCAAAAACACTGTAATAAGGGCCAAATTGTATTTATATATAAAACATGCTTTAATTATTAAAACCTTTTTTAAGTCTAATCTTTTTTTACAGTTTAAAAACATTCCTGACCAAACAATTCATTATTTTCTGGTCAATTTTGAATGTCTAGAATAATAAAATAATCAATACCCTAAAGAAATAAAAAAATTTCCAAAGCATTTTTTCCTTGCTGAGGTTCTCATCCAGTCATATTATACATTTTAGTGTGAGGAATATTGAAGAAAACAAGTAAAAGTATGACGAATCATATCAGTAAACATTTAAATAGAATGTTATTATGGTAAGGATTAATATTTGGAAAGAGATGGCCACAACTGATATGTCCTTAGCAGATGAACAAGAACGCTTTCTATCGAAGTTGTTTGAAATCACAGCACGCCAGTTGAAGATTGAGAATCATATTTATTGTTACAGAAAAATGGCAATCAACCCGTATGAACATTGCTTTTCTAAAAAAGTCCAGAAGGGACCAGTATTATCATCTCAAGATGCTTTGTTCATTTAATTACATTTATATTCTATTAATATAGTTTTTATTCAAGTTTCTAAACTACTGTGATCACATTCAAAGTTCTGCCACACAGTCATTATTGTCAATTATCTGCCAACCACTGAGCATCAGACATACTTAAAGGAGGTTGATATGATTAAACCGCTGCTCTGAGCCAAGAGGAGGACGCTTTTAGTCTACGCTCTCTGTAGAATACATCTCATCTAGACTGGGTCAGACTCAAGGACACACTGTCCCTCGGTTTGATTATTTATTATTTCATTATGGGCTCCTACTTAACGTTATGGATGAATACAGCTATTTAAAGACAAAAACACACTGTAGTAAAAAATTGATCACGTCAGGGAAAACCTGTGGCTCCCACTGAGGAGTTCAAATATCATTCATTCCAATAAAATCAACACCGAACAATGACAAACATATAATTCAGAAAAAAACATTGCACATTGCATCTCAATTGTGAAGTGAAATCCTTTTAACTTCAGTTAAACTAGATTTGGTACTCCAACTTTAAGTTCATACCACCCATATAAAAAATGAACGTAAAACATAAATATTAAAAATGTAAACATAAAGTTCTTTTCATATTTCATGTAAATTCAAACTAAATGAGACCATTTGACTTCTGGTCTTAATATATGCTCTATGCTTATATATATTGAACACAATGGTGTTTAAACAAGCAGTTACAGATAATAAACTAATGCATGAATGAATGAAGGAAAAATAATATTTTAGTGGCTCACACTGAACCAAATCAATGAATCATAGTTAGTTATTAATTATTTATTAATACTGACAGAGGATCTGGTGTTTATGCCATTGAGACGAGCACGGGCAATACAGATAGATTGGCTGAAAGGTCAAAAGAAAGTCCCAGATTTTTTTTTACAGATACATTAATAACAAAGTATTTGAATGTTTTGGCTAAAAACAAAGATAGACCCTGTGAATAAACTCTGGTCAGACTAGAGTGGCCTGAGAGGTTGCTCTACAATCTCTGTCATGACATCATCTCAGCATTGCCATAGCCCTAGTTTGGAGCACGCTTTAGGAAAGATGAAGGTGCAGGACGGTTCCGGTAGATGCTGGTGCTCCTGGTTTAAGGCATCGGGGTTGTTAAGCTCTTCACTCATGTGCCAGCAATCTGAAATAACAATCACACCAAATACAAATAAACACAGGAGGTGGATAAACCAGCAGAACTCCACAGTATTCATGTACAAACACCTGCTATGGCTCACTACCCATGGTCACCGAAACCTGGTCTCCAGCTGAAAGAAAACAGAAACAACACACAAGAAGTCTCAACAGAGTCCTGACAAAACACCTTACATATGTGAAAAATGAACAAAGGCATCACCAGGATACCAGTTTTCTCGTTGCTGCCATCCACTTTATGTACGCTGTTACCATGGACACAGGCCCCATTGATCTCCTCAGTAGGGCTGGGATTAAGTCATATCAGAAATTCAGGCACAACACATTGAACTGAAAGCAAAAGATTAAATATTTCTGCAGAAATCAATAATATATGACAAAATTCACCTTTTGCCATTTTGCTG
Source organism: Lophius americanus (assembly GCA_037951165.1). Taxonomy (NCBI): domain Eukaryota; kingdom Metazoa; phylum Chordata; class Actinopteri; order Lophiiformes; family Lophiidae; genus Lophius; species Lophius americanus. Next base: position 3,861,907 of record JBBDHG010000061.1, read on the forward strand.
GAGTACACAGTTTGCTTGCTCGGGATCTATTTGTACCAATCTGGTAACAAAGGAATGTCCATCGCCCAGACTGATGACACAGAGATGGAGACAGTATTAGTCAACTAACTTACTCACTGTCCTTTCTTCTGATTTCCTCTAACTGAAGAACTTTAACCCTGGTGAAATATAGGGCAGTTACATATGGTTTAAACAGTAGTGCTGCCTTTTTGTTGCCTCCCTGAGACTGCAAAAGAGGTGATTGAGAGTTGACTCACCTTGAGAAAGCAGGAAATAACCAGTACTTTGCCTGCTCACCAAGCACCTCGGCTACATTTCGCTTAAAGCCGAGAGAAAAGCCGTTCTTATCTGGGCCACTTCTGAAGACGGGAGCTCGAGAAGCCTCTGAAAAGGAATATGAAATTATTGTGGGTTATCGCTAATACTTGTAGAAGGAATTATTCGGAGTTTTAGGTAAATGTTATATTTTATAGCTACCTAAAGTGGTCCTGTTCTTTGCCACTAGCCACATATGGTAGAGGAGAAGTGACAGGGTGCAAATGAAGAACATGGCCCCCACAAAAAACAGAAATAAGATGTGGAATTTGGCATGCTTGGCAGGCTGCTGTTTAGTAAGAAGATAAAAAAAAGAACATAAATTGCCACAAAGTAAACACTTCATGTGTCCTCTTCGTCGTCCTAAGCAAATTTCTGAAGGGACTAGAAAATTCCTCTTAGCACCATCCATTATTACCTCAACTAATGTAGTTGGTTATGTTATCAACCGCCTGTTTTTCAGTTTGTGTAGAAAATATCTAATCTTTGTTTGGATTTGGATTTTTTTTTTTTGTACTTCAGTGACAATGAGTTGAGGGACGGGCCTAGGGATGAAGAGTCGATCTGTGTGTGGATGTGGATCCAGGATGCCGTTCCATTTCTGAACATTGTGAGATAGGACATTTGTTTCCAACAGTAATTAATGAGAAATAGGTCTTGATAATAACAATATTTGAACCTGTAGAATTTCATATTTGAAAATGCAAGGGCTTTTTCAAATTGAACAGCTCTTTGTTGTGTGAATGCTTTTGAGACTTTTTGCAACTTTTTAACTTCTACCATAGAAATATACTCCTTCACTATTGAACAAAGTGACAGAAAATATATTGTATCAGACAAAGCAGTATGATGAAGACTTACTCCTCATCAGCGATTTTGTAACACCGGAGTACCATAGTTATATTTGTAAACCAACGGGGCGATCTTGCTGATCATCTGCCTCACCACAGCATGACTGCACTTCATTATTCTTTTTCTTTTTTGAGGAAAAGGTTTCATTTTGTCTAAAATAACAATATTAATTGGCTCAGTTGTAAGAAAAGCGTGTGAGTGGCTTTTAACTCAGGACTGCTGATCGATCATATGAGTACAAGCACATTGAAGAAACCACAACCACAGAAAGCATTCACACACAGGTTTAGAGGAGAAAAGGGTGGAAACTTCACTACTTACGGTCCAGAATTTGATGAAATACTGTAAGACCGTAGCACAAATTACTGCACAGTAGAGTGAAGCGTAGGTCACGAATAAGAGAAAGTACTTGTAGTTTGAGAAACCAACACAGTTATTCACCCTGAAAGACAGGCAGTGAAACATGTCATTGATTTCTCAGCGTCTTCTTCAAAAACATATTGAGATCATGATGGAGTAAAATCAGTGCATAGATATATGAGACCAACCAACCAGGGGCAGTGATGGTCCATTTTCAACACACATCTTGAAAAATAAGAGAGATTGTATTACTGACCTCAACTACAATACAAGTAAACACTGTAAACATTTTACCATTCTGTTACCCAGAGGCAAATACCGAACATGAGGAGAACGAGTCTCAGCATAAAAAAATACAGTACTCAATATATAAAAAAATCTAATGTGAGTTTATTTTCTGAAACCAGGAACTGCAATTAATATTTTTCAGAACATAGTTTTGACTGAAAGGTGGGAAAAAATAAGCTTAGATTACTCCGTGTATTCAGCACTCACATATTACAGGTGGAGCAGTGATGGCAGCGGTCAGGTTTGATTATCTGACAGAGGCCACAGTATCGAATAGCTAAAGAGAGAATGAAAGCAGAATTACTGAAGACATATCCTGGTACTTTTTAGACAAAAACCTTACTAAAATGTTCATCGCGTGTTTAATGAATGGATTCTTTTTTATATCTGTCGTAACATTTCCCTATCAAACCAAGAGTGTGGGATTGTTACTGTGTGTGACCTGCAGAGGCAATTAACACTAAGGATACATCTGGTTCAGTTAACACAAAACAGATGTGCATTACCACAAATGGCTTATACTATATTAAATTATATATAGTATTATTCTTATACTATATAGAACACTTTCAGTGCTGTACTCTAAGCCAAGTGGGGAAGACATAATGCATCAACATATTTCATGAAGAAACGTCATTGATTTGATTAGTTGATCTTGTGCATATGAGGCACAAACTGACTGATGAGGTGCATTTCTGAGATCTTCTCCTTTTCTTAGAGTCAAGGGGGACCACAGTATTAACAAGTTAACAAGCAGTTTTTGTTAAAAAACAGGAAGCTGACCACATTTAGTTTTGCTGTTTGCCGAGCACCTCACCTCCTCCTGCCGTGCGTGTGTACACAGGTAAATTACTTGCTACTTTCTTCAGAATCTCTTGTTGCATTACTGCTTGCTCCTCTTGCTCAAACAGTTCCTTCTCTGCTCTGGGCAGACCAAACTGACAGGAAGAAACTAGAGTCAGAAAGTCCAAGTTCTTGTTTTTTTCTTTTTGGTTAAATTGATTTCTCACATTGTTAACTGAATCCTATCCTCAATTAATATAAATAGAAAATATTTGAGGCTAAAAAAGGTTTTGGACTGGGTGACAAACACAAATCCTTGACTTACTTCTTCTGATGGTCTGGCTGGTCTGGACCAGATAGTTTTCCAGTAGGACCATAAAAACATGAAGAGGAACATGTGAAAGATGACCAAATAGCTGACTGTTGGGAGAAATACTTTCATTAGTATCTTTGACATAGTCTTTGATATGAATAATTGGCAGTGGTAGGAATTGCCACTTACTTCGTTGTGCATTATTTGGGATTGTATCTAGGTGTGGAAAAGAAAAGCATAAACACATGTTAGTAAAAATGAAAGGTCTATGAAAGCATGACTACACATAGCTTCAATGCACACACCAACTCTGACTCACACCATGAGGCAGCAGCCTGGCACGGCCAACAGTAACCCATTAATAAAAGAGAGCTTTGTTAAGGCAGCAGAGATGTCCCCATCCTTTCCACAGCCGTTGATTTACAGATATAAGTACCAGTGTGCCAACATAATGGAACTGATTATAACGGTATTGTCAGCTCCAGGCTCAATAAAGACTCCCTTTTTTTTTTAAAAAGGGAGTCGGTACAGCGCATGTTATTGTAAAGCAAACGGATCAAAACTTTTCAACACATTAACACCATTATATTCATATAAGCTAAACTATTTTTTAAGCAGCTTTTACAAGTAGAAAATAATATTTTGCAGGATGAAGAATCTGTTTACTGTTGTACAATTATTTAATAGCAATGACAATAAATTTAAAGTGGATCAGGATGAAATCTAGATTTCATCCTGATCATTTAAAGGCAACATTATTGTACCATGATAGATTATATTAAATAAATCAAATCTTAATAACTAAAACAAGGATGTAATTTTCTTAAAAGTATGGAGATGTCTTTTAAAGGTTTAAACCGAATCGGTCTTACAAGGGGCAATAAAAGTGAGATCAAACATGTGAAGCCTCACATGGATCATTCTTGGTTATGTTTAATGTTAAGATTTTAAAATTGGCTTATAAGGTTTTTTTTAATTTGCAACCCATTTCAGGAATATCATTTACAAAACTAACCAGAAAATCCTTTCAAATAATTGCACTTAAATTGATATGTAATTAAACTGATCATGTGAGCTGTCATAAGATAAGATAAGATAAGATAAACCTTTATTAGTCCCACAACGGGGAAATTGCATTGTTACAGCAGCAAGATGATATTAAAGAATAACATTATATACAATTTAATTTAATTTAATGTGCAGTTGAAATGTGGACATGTATATGAATAGTAGTGTTGAATATTAATGACATATAGAAACGACAACAGGAAATAAACTCAAAACACCTAATTCTAATGATTGATTATAAGATTTAAAACAAGACAATTATTTAATAATCGACTGCACATTTAAATAGAAATGCCTTCTATGACTACAAATGTTGAGTATCTGTGTTGTCTCTCTAATTATGTCGTCATTATAATTGATGATCGTACAAGCAATTAGAAACCGAACTGTGATGTTAACAAAGCTATTGCTGTGGTTAAATACATTTTTGAATATCATAAACAAGCGGGTATCCTGAGATATCGTCCTGATGTGTAAACGTGATGTCCGTCTGCAGACTGTCCGGGGATCATCCTAAATCTCACTAACACTCGCCTGTCAAAGTTTTGCGACAAAGATGTCAACACAAGCAAGTGTCCTCCACGCAGTACATTGGAGAAACAAAATAAAATGTTGTTTACTCACACACGCACAGCTCCACAACGTAAGCATAATATGACCAACCGACGGTCAGGTTAATGAACAGGACAGGTATCCAATTCAGAGCCCGTTGGCAACACCTCAACGCATCAGAGGGCGCCATGTTTAATCCTTGTAATACACTAGCCGGGGGTGACGTCACGCCCAGTAGTTTGTAGGAAGGAGCCCAGCGGAAGCTCCCTCGCAGACATTCTCCGACATGTTTGTAGTCCTTTGCAACGCGGAATTTGCATACAACGGAGTCGTTGATGTATACTATGAAGCGGTTACTGTACTGGATTCATTAAATACATCCGCCAAGGACATTATTCTTTCAGATATTAATCGGAGGGAGATATTTATCTTAATGGTCACATAGTGTTATGCTCCTGCAGCAGCTTCACATTTATGATGCTAGCTGCTGGGCTGCTGGGCTGCTGTCGTTTATTTGTGTCTATGTTTGTGAACAATATTATGGAAAAATTACAGCTTGCATTCAAATTAAATTTTTACCCAGCTCTAAGCTTTGGCATATCCTAGAAATGATTAAAATTTGTTGATGTAACATGTTTCGCAGAATTTAATATACAATAAAAAATAATAAGCCCTTTGCAATAGTGAGGTCCCACTTCCTGTGATGTTTCTTTTGGGAGTGGAGCAGGGGGTTCAATGGGTTGAGCAGACCAGATATATCTATTTATACCTACTCACCAAAGAAATCCTAGAGGATACATGGACGCAATGACTGAAGTTTCAAAGAAGTCTTCAGGAGGATTTCTTCCTTACCAGACGTTATCAAGTGAAATTAACTTTTGAAGAGGATTCGGTGATGAACTGCAAATTTAGAATGTAGAAAGCTGAAAAATCTACTAAAAAGTTATTGGCAATTACTTGATTGGCAGAGTAATAAAAAGCCTGTTATTGTTTAGGGGTAATTTTGGCCGAGTGATAGCACAGGGCAAATAAACAGCTCACATATCTTTCAGAGAAATATGCAAATATCAAATATTTCTGGCCATTTCATCAAAATAAAAGCAATATATGAACTATTTGTATCCCCAAATAGTCAGAGATATTATGGAACTGCCGCAAGTTATATATTTCCGACAGTAGGGGGAGCTTTAGCTCCAAAAGTTTTCGTGCCATAATTTCTCCGCTGCTGGTCCGATTTCCTCCATAATTGGTGCATATGAATCGACTCGAGGCACTCTATCTTGTATACATTAACATATATACATTAATTTCTCTTTTACAAAGAACTGTGGAAAAACTTCACATTTATTATTAGGGTTCAATCAGGGGGGTCGCTTCTACAATGATTTGTTTGTTCATTCCTTTCACCTTATCTTAAACAGGTTTTTTTTTTGTCGGTATGCAAATAAATAAACTCAAACTCCTTTTCAGACTGTTGCTCTTGATTGGAAGCAAAATTTTTGCCTTTGGATTGTTGCCTCTATAACATGGAATGGATGACTTTTCGGAGATACACTCTTGCTGTCAGCGATGACAGCGTAGGTCTACTTAACAACTCTACTTGGTACAGCTACCAAAACAAGTTAGGTCTGCAGTATGGTATATTGAGCTGTTTGGAAACTTTTATCATTCATATGGCTCACGTTTGAGACAGCTGACAAATGCCAAAAGTTCAGTATTTACTCCATTTGCTTGCTTTTGTTTTCTGTTTATCCCTCCTCCACTCCTGAAATGATTATATTTGTCCTTAGTTTAGATGTAATTAAATAAAGTATGTGAAAGGCTGATTTATTGATGATCCTTGGACTTTCAAAATATATTTTCTGGACTTAAATTGGAAAAGAGTTATGGGAGTTTGGTGAATATGAATCAACGCTCTTCACTTCTTTATTTTCTGATAACGGAAAGTTTATGGCTTGGTTAGCGTGTTTGGTGCAATACTGCCCTAAATACACTGTTTTAACCAATGTTTTTTTTCTTTTTTGATGAATTCATCCTACTCCATACTTTAAAAACTGCTAACCTAACTTGCTACTTGACGTTAGTACATTTTAGGGCCCTTTAGTTAAATCTAAATGTAGACAGTGCCATCTGTTTGTTAGTTATATGTAGTCAAACATAAAGATGTGGTTTGAACAAGCAACTGGATGTGGGTTGAATCCACCGCTAATCCAATATTAGATTAGAGGTGAAACGTTTTCAAGCCGAAACAGAAATCCAGTTGCTTTGATCCAACCCACATGAATTACCATCACCTGGATGGATGAGAATCTACAATGTCACATCAAGATGATTATTATTACCGCAGTAGCTGGCCCTGGGGCCATCACTTTACCCATTTGGGCTTCATTCTAAATGCTCTATTTTGTTCACGTTGGTCTCTTTACTCTTTCTCTCATCATGGAATGTGACACTGAGCAGTGCATAGTGATTTGTTTTTAGCTGGAAACAGTTCCTGACCATAGCTTAAATTGGGGCAGAATTCTCATGAAGACACTTTGAGGTCGAGTTTATGTTTATGTGTAACCAAAACAAAGCGACACAACATACAAGCAAAGTTATAAAATTTCCTTTTCAATTACTCACATATTACATACATTCTGAATTATTGTACATTAATGAGCTGATAACCAAAAATTTTGATTAGAATACTGAATTTTCTATTTATATCCTTCTTAAACATATTAAATACCAGACTAATGATCAACTTTAATGAAAATGATCATAGATTGATGAGCTTATTGTTCAAGTTTCCTGTATGCAGTGGATGCTCTACGAGTGGAGCGTTTGCCCTTTTTAGGTGATGAGGGGGAAGAAGAAGGAGGGGAGAGAGAGGAGGGAGACGTGGAGGCAGAGGCAAGAGCGGAGTCTGGAGAGTCTGAGCGTCTTCTGGTGGGACTGCTGCTTGGGGAGCCACGGGGTGAGGTGTACGGAGACAGGGCCTGAAGCATACGGCCACTCTGCTCCTGGATTGTATGCTGGACAGGACAGAGATGGAGGATGGTTTTAAAATGCTATGTTGTTGTGTTTTGTTGCAATGGTTTAATTGACTATTTTGTGATTTTATGTTTTATGTGTGAGTTTCTAATGCTACACTTTATTCAAATTCTTTATGTTCATCTAGCAAAATAATATAAAAATAGCTGTTATGCTGAATTATGTTTTTCCATCAGTTGCTGTTTTTTAATTGGTATAAATGTAAACGTACCCAGGCTCCATCAGGTCCAAAAAGCTCCAGGAAGTTCCCTATTAATTCTCGTGATTTCTCCTCCCACTTGTGAATGAGGTCTTGGCTTTTCTCTTCCACTCTGTATACAAAGTGTTTGGACTTTTCCTCCACCGTACGGACCGTCTCTTTCATCTTGTCCACCTGGTTCTGGAGCCGATATTTCTTCTCCTGTTAGTAAAAGACCGGAAAACCTGCCTAAATTTAATTTCATAACTGCCATTGTTTTCTTCTTATCAATGAAAGCATACAGTACATGTACTGACATTAATGAACCCGACATTCAGCTCTCGGGCTGTGTAGCCTCTTTGCAGGTTGCGTCGAACATAAATGTCATAATCTCGGACGATACGAGTTATCAGATCAGATGTGGAGATTCCCTCCGTCCTCTGTGTGGCCACAAACATACCTTATGGTAAAGAAAAGATGGTTAATTCAGGTGAAATGAGAAATGGCGCAGTTAAAATTCATTACACAGGCTGATGTTCACCTGCTTCCTTGATGTGCTTATAAATATCCTCTGATCCAGCAGAGGTGTAAGGAATGTCATCATGGGCCACAAAGTCAATCTGAGAGCACAACATTACAGGGTTCAGACTGAATGAACACCAGAATATATCTGCTGTTATTCTGTGACATTGTAGTTAAACTGTGTCCAGTGCCTGTGTGACCTTTCACCTTATGCTTCTGAAGGAACTCTGTGGTAAGAGTCCAAGGAGCATCTCGCACCACCTCGTCTATATAACGGCAGTGCGTCAGGGCGTCGTAGCGTTCGTCTTCTGTCATCACCGTGTAGCCCTTATACTTGTGGGTGAGCTCATCACTGCAGACTAGGGACACAGAGACAGAGGAGCGTTTACACGACCATGGGATAAGATCATTTAGAAGGACAAAGTTAAAAGATTTTAGCCCACAAGTAAAGATTTTGATTCCTTCAATGCCATTTTGTTCCCAGAATAAGATTTTGTGTTCATTTCCTTTTTCATCAATGCACTGTCTAACTTTTCCAGCATATTTTCTCCAAGATTGTTTCCATACCTCCAACGATCAGATATGTGTTGGGGAACAAAGTTTTGGCCTGCATCAAAGCTCGAGCGTGGCCCGAATGGAAAAGATCAAAGATCCCATCAGCGTAGACTCGCACCGGACGATGAGCTACGAGATAAGAAATATAAAACTCTTCTTTAATGTGACATTACCAGACTTTATTTATTCCATGATTTATGCTTAGTGAAATTTGAAGCTGATGTCATTCTAATCAACCAAAGACCAGAATACTAAAATAGTCTAATGGTGTGACCCAATCCTGGCGGACTCATGGCCTTTTGTTAGTATACACATGTTGTGAGGTTGTGTAGGAATCCATCAGCAGGCAGGAAAACATTTGTAGTATGCTGACTGAAGAAAATAGTTGTAGAAAACCCTCTCAGGGTGTCAGAGGGGGCCGATGATAAGGTGTCTAGTCCACATTAATCTGAAATCTACAAGGTCTACAATACGTCTTGATATTGGCTGTATCTTTATTGTTCTTTGTTTGCTCTTCAAATCAACAAGGCTTTTGTTGTTATTGCAAATAAAAGTTTATTCTTTTTTTGATTCACAAATATTTGTCTCTGTTCATTGAAACCACCACACCCTATGCTGCAAGCTGGGACTGACATGATATGAAGGACAGCTACAGGAGAATTGCCAGCAAAACACTGTAGAGAAGTCAGACCTGGTGTGCCCCTCCGAGCTTGGGCAATTGTCAGCTTTTCATAGGGAATCTCTAATTCACAACCTGTAGACTTGGCAAAAGCAGCTGGTTCCCGCAGAGCCTGAATCCAGAAACAGACAAAACATAGAGGGGGAAACAACACATGTTACGATTGATCCGTTTTTTGCAGTTCATCATCCTGCTTAGGGCCTCAGCATGTATTAGGTTCCAGTCAATGGGGTTTAACCCTTAGATGCATAAGTGGGTAAAAAATTACGAGGTGAGCTTGTTCTTTTTTTGCAATACCTAATAACAAAACAAAACACAATATGCTAGAGTTGGGGCAGTCCTCCAGACAAGACTATTTAAAAATAGTGTATCAATGTCTGCATTAGCTTACCAGAAGAGCAACAACCGACCACAGCAATCACATGTTAGGATTCCGAATCAAATGTTGTGTTATTTCCTGTGATCCACCGGAATCAGGTTTGTCAGACCACCTCTGCTCTGGTCAACCAGGTGTTATGACCCATAATCATGATCAATACATCCAGCTGTTGTATCTCAATAACGGGTTTCATTGCTACGGCAACACAGACCATTACACCTATGATCAGCCTGTACAGGCCCTGATCACCATCCGTTGGTTCTACACTGATGGGATGCCATCGTTGGTCCTAAACGCACTGAAGACCTTTGGGGTCGGTTCAGTGAGTGCGACAGCATAGACATTCTCCACAGATTCAGCAGCTCTGACTGAAGAATGGGCTGCCAGCCCACAGTTCGGTATCATCTGGAAGTTGTGCCAGTCCATCAAGAAGAGGATTACTGCAGTTAGCAATGCTAAAAGGGGGCAGACTAACTACGGATTATTGTTTATAATTAAATTGAGATAATTATTAAAGAACATAATATAGTTAATTACTTCAACAATACACAGAATACCCAAACAAATACAAACAAACACAGTGGTGTGCTTTCAATCCGGTGTGTGTGCCTTACATTCTCTCCTTGGACAAATTGTTGAGTTTCAAGTTTACCTAAAATGCATCTGTTTGTTTTTTTGGAAGGAAAATAAACAGTACAGACAACAACAACAGCAACGGTGCTATTGCTATAGGTTTAATTTTATTACATTTGTGAATTTCCGGTACTGTAAGTTTGGAACTGTCCAGACATGGTAAAAATGAATAATAAGTTTTACGTTCTTCTCGCTATTTAAGGCACATGGGGATAATCTATGCACAAATAGTAACGGACACTTTATATAACACAGACTTTATTGTGTGTGTCTATGCTGCTTTATCTACTGTGTTGTAATATATACTTTGAACTGGGATTCTGCTCAGATGTTTGGGGATGTGCGGTGACATATTATTTATTTATTTTTATTTTGAGATGATCTTTTTTTGTAAAGGACGTTACGTTGATTTGTAATTGTCTTCGACATATTTTCAGCTTTACGTAATATTTTCCTCATGCTGTTTATAGTTAGCCATGATTTCCACTACACACCTCGGAGTAGGAATACGTCGTACCTGCTGAGCTTCTTTTGTTTCCACAATCAAACACAAATTTTAGATATTAATGGGAACCTTGTGCACTTCAGTTCTATTTTTAAAGTGTCATAATTCTTTCACATACTTACTGCAATGATAGCTGATTAAAACATATTACTCATTGCTCACACAATCTGCCAGCATCATTTTTATCACGCCAATCAAGTGCTTGATGTCACTTGAACGATCACATGATTTGTTTTACTGCACTGTTATGAAGAAATTGCCATGAGTCGTGGCTACAACACCCCACCCAGCTTATCAGTTAATATACAACTCCCAGTGAAACTCTGAATGATACTTCTTGTACCAATGTTCTAACTGCCAGTATCTTCACTCAAAAATGTTACCAAATAAACATTTCAGACAATCAGATTCTTGGTTATGCGATACTGACACGATTGATTAAATATAATTGACGGTTCAGGTCTTACCCTGCGAGTTCCTGCTCTTTGATTCCTAGAAACCTGTTGTTTCTGGATATTGTTGCTCCGGCCTCGTCTCCTTCCAGCCATACTTGCTCTGTTGCCTCCTTGTCCGCTAACAACACAACTGCAACCAACTGCTCCTCGTATCAGCCAGCCTCCAGTGCAAAGGAGGGATTTCCTAGCCAGGGTGTCGTTATATGTTTAAATCCCATCGGCCTGCCTGACCCTGATGACGGAGGAAAGTAGTGATCAAAGTTCAAGTCAGGCAAGTAGACGTACTCAGAGATGAGGATTGCACTCATCATCCTCAATACTGAGCTTGTGAGATATTTCTATTTCTGCATGCAGAGAGATGTTACACATAATAGTAATTTATTTATAGTAAATTATCTAATTTATTCTGTAGCTATCCATCCTGAAAAGTATATGAAGTCTGGTGAGTTTTGACATATTTTGAAAGTGAACAGTGACTCCTTATTTTACACATATGAAGCGAGAGCGGGGCCAGAGCCTTTAGAGTGGCAGCCTTTGGAACCAAACACATAGGGTCAACGTGTTCCAACATTTCACAAAACGTACAAGTCCCCCGCAGGGCTGCACTGCTGGATATTATCTAACAGCAGTTATGCACACAGTTTGAGTAAAAAAAGGAGATAAAAAAAGAAAGTTATCAATCAGATCTACTCATTCAATTTGCAGCATGGGGAAAAGGGGGGCGTTTTCAACACACAGGAGTTCAGGTCCCAACCAAACTGGTGGCAATGTGCTGAAACTCCGTTCAGCTGAACCAAGTCGAAATGACTCCCTCTATAACTTTTGCTTGATAACTATAGGTGGTTGCATCACTGTGCTAAACTCCAATGATGGTGACCCCGGCTGAAATCTCCCATCCATTGTCTTCTGGGTTCGTTTGCCACACCTCACTGTCAGTTAACGCACTTGAAACCAACACTGTTAGTGCATGTATGGTCGTAGACAAACTGCAAACATACAGAAAAAGGAGCAGGCAGAGGCATTGTTACACATAAAACACATGTTCAGTATCTCTTTACTGGATTTAACATGATCCATCCATTAATCCTGCAGGCTGACCGAGTGACAGAACCGTTTGGACTGAGTCAGAACTAATCACATGGACCTTATGGGCAGATGTCTGTGGGTAGGAGTTAGAGAGCAAGCTGGAAGGCATGAGGAGGGCTTTATTTATCAAAAAAAAATAAGACACATTTACAAAAAATGGGCCTGAACTTTCTAGCCAATAAAATATAACAACAACTCAACTCAAGATAACAAACCAACAGAACATAACTCACAAAACCCAAATCAAGAACAAATAACCCGGCCAAGAAAGTTCACGGAGGTCTTTTACGTGAATGATCAGACCACTAATAATCATACTAACAAGATAAGCGGTTTCTTATAATGAATGAATGAAGAAAAGGCCACAACAAATTTAATATCACTCTTAATATATTGAAAACTTTGAACTGGCCATTGTTGTACGTGAGTTGAACAGGAAACTGTGGAGCATGGTCGGATTTCTTGTAGAACATATGAAGAAGTGAGAGACAAAAGGATGTCTGTAGAGTATGCAGATATTGGGTTTAATATTAGCAACACTCAGGGAAGGAAGAAGGGTGTTACTTAAGAGTGACAAGGCTAGTGACAAGACTGTAAAGCACTACAACAAATGAGAAGATTATGACCAAGAACTCTTGTCCAAAAACAAACGAAGGCAGTAATACAACTTAAAGTATCTCAATTAATGTCAAAGACCAAATAAAAAGATAAAGAAGACAAATTAATATAAAAGGGAGCAAAATAAAAACGTAATAACTACAAAAAGAACCATAATACATTTGCTCAGGTGATGAACATAATTCTACAAATCAAATCTAAAATGACATAAATATCAAATGAGGCACGGCTAACAAGAAATAACTTAACCTTAATAAATCAGACATCCTCACTCTGGGTTAATGTCATATTTTTGCAATATAAGTCTTTACATTTTCCTGCGAATCATCAACATCTATATGAACTTGGGCTGGAATTGTCCAAAACAGGATTCTACAGGTTGTCCAGATGATGCAGGATCGGGAAGAGGGGATGTGTGAGTCTGTGCTTCCGTCTGCAAAAGCTAAACTAATGATTTAGTGCCATGAAGTACTCTTCTTGCTCTTTACATATAGGTTACAATGCTGTATGTTGAATAGCCTGACTGGCACTTGCTGTGTATATGTCTGCTGATTCCTGGGTCCCACCTTGTGCCCGGATCTCCTCAGAAGCAAAAGCAGAAGCACGGACCCACAGCTCTCTCGTTGCTTTGCTGTAGATCACACTCTGCATCACAATGTCACCCTGCAGTTTGTTTTACCACATTTGGTAAACAACAGGGAAGAGGGATTTCCCCTTCGCTGATATTTGCGTCTGCCGAAGGAGGTTAGCTGATTTGTTCTCTTTGTTTGATTGTGTTTTAATCTGTTTTCAAGAATACATAAAGAGGACTTCTCATGAAGTTCAATTTTCATAGAACAAGGTGGGAGGTATGGGCATGTGGCCGATGAACAATCCATTCAATTCTGGAGTGGATCAGGATAAAGGGGCAGATCCATGAAAACATTTACATATACTTCAGCACTGCAAGAACTAAAAAAACACCTGTATTTAAATCAAAATCGGTTTGACTAATTTGCGTTAACATCTTTATCAGAAATTAATCACATGGTATGGTTGAAAAATAAATATTGTGGTATTAAGAATATCGCATTGAAAAATAACTTGCTCACAAAGACACTCAGATGGAATGTTCAAAGGAATGGAAAGGCTGTTTCTCCAGAAGCGCTCTAATATTCACCACATTCTACAAAAAAATGGATAAAAATTCTAAATGCCAAAGAATGTATTGAAAAACATGTATACATTTAAGGATGCCCGGCCTTACAGAAATTGCTGCTCCACCACTGGAGCTGCCTTCTGTCTATTAATGGATATTCTGTTAACTGTAATGTGTCCATTTCTCCTGACTCTAAGGAGACAGTACTGTCTGAACTCTTTTGTCTTCAACGTCCTCCACATTAATAACAAGGAGCTTGACAACAGAAAGGTTGGCTTTGCAGGAACAAGTCAAGTCAACTGGAAACGGTCACATAACCAGTTCAGGAACCAGGATAGACATCACAGGAATGTTTCACCTGTGCACACAATGACCTGGAGCAAGAGGCGTGGTTAATCCATGTGAGAACATACAGAGCAAAAGCATTGCTTTGCTGTTCCTCCTCCTCTCACTTCCTGAAGGCAGCCCAAATATGTAGAGGGGCGAAAACAGGATAAGCTGTCATATGTTGTGGGCCTTTGACGTGTCCAACAGGAAATAATATCCTAGAGAAAAGGTAAGTCTCTTTTAACAATGAGGACATAATATACTCTCTAACTGTTGTGGACTTTTGTCTTAAATTAACCCTGGGTAAGACACACTTGGAACATGTGACAAATTGAGGCGAGCAGCAGACAAACCAGATTCCTTCAGACTTCACTAATCAAAATGTGATTGGGTGAGATGCAGTGGGTGGAGCGAGAAACTGATTTTCAGCTTGTAAGCTACTTAAATGACCCCAATCATGTATTTTTATTTTTTTTTGTATTTTATTAATATTCAGTTTCAGTTAATCAGAAGGTTGGCTTTGAGCCAAGCATAGATTTTAATCATCTGAGGGGTAAGAACAGCATTCCTGCTGATTTTGTGTACATGTGATCAACTGTCAATCATGGTATGGATCAAATCATGTCTATCGTGTGCATTTTTTTAAAATTGATTATCCAACTCTTTCTACAGGTTATCTACCCGATGCGGTGTGAAACATGCTCCTGTTGAGATCTCTGGCCCTGCTCCTGCTGGTTACTTCTCACGTATGCAAAGGTTAAGCCAAAACAAAACACTCTGAAATGCATGAACATGAACACACACCCATAGACGGTTCAGTAATGGCATAAAAAAACAGGCAGTCAAGCAAGATTTAAGGAATTAAAAACCAATATTACAAAAGCCTTTCTTAGAACTCTCAGTTGAAACATGCTGGATGTCATTGTAACTGCGCCAGTTGAAGGTATCGTTTATTGTGTAACAGTTCCTGTAAGCAGCTGAGGGCAGTTCTTAAAGACAGAGTGATAAATCTTTCTTTTATCGCAGTATAACTTTATTAGGAAACAAAACTTCTGTCATCAATCAGTGATCATTCACTCAGCAGAATGTAGAAAGAGGGTTTTTTTTTTGTATTGAGTCACTAGTTGAACATTGCTTTCACCGCCACTCCCACTGATGCTGTTTTGGGCAGACGTGCCAGTGATTGCCATGATGTCATACCTTTACATCTTATTTAAATGCCTTAACTGTTGCTCTAAATCTGACAAAGTGTGCCACCAGTTCCACTCTTAAATATCATTGTAGCTGAATTTTCTACTTTATGCAGGGAAGTTGGGACAGAAGGTGCATAAAATTCTCCCAGGCTGAGTTTTCTAATTGATAAACATCAGACAGTTTGAGTGATAATATGTAAAAGGTTGTGCAACCTTTCCTGAGCAATGCTTTATAAGATGCATGTGTTCTTATCTTATTCTACTTTGTCATCCTCCCATTCCTGAACACAGATTTCCCTTTGTCTACTCCTTGTTTTTCCCCCTCAGCTCAACAGTGTGATGAATTTACAGATCTAAATTTCAGTCATGCCTTCATCGGAACCGACACCAGAACTCGGGTGTTGCTGTACACCAGGGATAACATCAATTGTGGTACACTCTTGTCCCACACCAACCTGTCCGCCCAGCCTCAGTTTAACCTGTCCAGACCAACCACCTTTGTCATTCATGGGTTCCGGCCCACAGGATCTCCACCGGTGTGGATCAACAAAATCACCGAGCAGCTTCTGACCAGGGATGACATTAATCTCATAATAGTGGACTGGAACCACGGAGCTACAAATTTGAATTATTTCAAGGTTGTGGAAAACACCTACAAGGTTGCAGACAACCTCACTGCTTTCGTTAAAAAAATGATGGTATGAGACGTAACAAAGGCTCTCTGAGACCTTCACTAAGAAATCCCATACAGCTGTGTGTCAAGAGACAAATCTGTGACTAATGTTTTTATCAGGAGCTTGGGGCCGCCATGAGCTCCGTCCACATGATCGGGGTCAGTCTTGGGGCTCACATATCCGGCTTGGTCGGAGCCAACCTGAACGGGTCAATTGGAAGGATAACAGGTAAGAGAGTGTCTGTTTATTAGTCTATGTTCACCATGCAGGTGACGCAATATTTTTTTCTCATATCTGGCTCAAATGCTTGTTTTTTCTGAGACTAAGTTTAACTTAACTGTCCCAGTGAGTGGGGATATTTTTTTACCATGCCACAGTCACAAGTAGAGTAACATCAATGGATTTTCTTAGTAAGTATCAATGCAGAAATACGATTAGAGAAGGTCCCTTGTAAGGACGTTTGATGTTAAGATTCATTCTTAAAAGAAAGAATCTTAACATCAATTTAGTCCACTGCTCCCAGGGGAGCTGCTACTCAGTGTGTACTGTAGAGCATGGAAGGATTCGGGGATTAGCCTACTGGATCGCTTTGGGGTAGCCTGTTCGTACCTAGTGAGTCAGAATGCATTTAATCTTATAACCTCCCATCCAGTATGCATCAGTCGAACCACTTTCAACTCTCAAGTTACACAGAGAGATTAACAAAACCAAGCTGTGAGGCCACATTTGATAAAGCGCTCTTCAGGAAGGGCGGCCATCAAAAATCATGTAGAATTGGATCTTTTCATCTCTGATTGTGGTAACTTTCCTTAGAGGTCCTATTTCACATTCAAATCTGATTCCTGCTGATGTGACGGCAGTATGACGGTCAACCATGAATTCACAAGGTTTTCCTCCCACTGAGCTTGCTTCAATGTTATTTCATTGTTTGTCATTATTCATCAGTTCTCAGCAACCGAGGGTGGAGTCAAACATTGAGAACGCAGAAACAACGATAGGGAGACATGGGAGGCAAATTTGTGTACGTAAATGTGAAAATGATCCGGTCAAATATCGTGTGAGATCAGGTCACTCTTAACAAAAGGGTGAAATAACATCCGAACAAAAAGGTTTAGTAATTAAATGAAGATCAATCAAATCTCAGTTTCAAGGGTTTGTTTTCTATTGTCACAATGACGAAACTGGAACCTTAAACTATTCTAAAGGTAGTAAAACTACAGCATGGACCTTTGTGAAGAGCTGCATGTTTTGTTTTCACAGAGCTGGATGTTTACACTTTCGCTGGTAAAATAGATAATGTGAGCATTTCCAGCACCGTTTATTTAGACTTCTAGCTTCTCCTGCTTAAGGAGATAAACATTTTTCCTGTTCACCCTTTGATGGTATCAATAAGACAAAAAAAATCTATAAAAACATTTATTTCTTTGGGGCATTTACTTATTTAATATCTTAGACACACATAATTTACCTTTAAAATGACAAATCGTTTGGTCAAGCATGTTTTTAATAAGTAAAAAAATATATAAATATAAAATCATTTTATGATGAAATTTTGCATTTCGTGGAAAATAGTCCACATTAATTAGAATTATCAAAAATCCTAATTTTCAAATAGCACTTTCTCAATAGCCACTGTTAATGCTTACTCCTTGGTTGCACCTTTGACCCGTGGTGTCCATCAGGGCTTCATCCTCGGCCCCTTACTCTTTGGCATATGCATGCTTCCACTGGGTCATATTATGACTAGTTTTGATCATGCGGCACACATTTTTCAATAAGACTTAGAGACTCAGAATGAGCTCAGCCAAACAGTTGGGCAGGACTTGAAGGAAGTCTTGCCTTGGGTTTTTTTTCTACTCAATGTAGCTTTGGAAATAAATGTTGAGCTCTATTTACGGATGTTTGCAGCTCTGGATCCTGCTGGGCCTCAGTATACTGGTACTCCACCAGAGGACAGACTGGACCCCAAGGATGCGCAGTTTGTGGATGTCCTGCACACAGACATAGACGGTCAGTGGGACTAAAATAATCTATAGCAGTCTCTCTTAGGGAGTTTCATATTTGTTTTACAAGTCTGTGAATAAACAAGATATTAGCTAAAATGCTGATAACATCTATCCTATGCTGCTTGTGTTCACAGCTCTGGGCTACAGAGAACCTCTGGGTCACATTGATTTTTATGCTAACGGGGGGACAGACCAACCTGGATGCCCAAAGACCATCTTCTCTGGTAATATAACATTAAAATGATTGAAAAGCAAAGAATATTTTGAATGTTTGAGGGAGAAAATTAGATAAAACTCGAAGATTAGATAAATCATCGAACACCCAGAAACAACGGTAAAATAAATAGTTTCCAGGTTGTGTCAAAACTACATCTTGAAACCTTCATTAATTATTGCATCACTGCATTCAGGACACGTCACACGCTATATGGTCTTGCTGTAATCATATCTTCATGCCAAATGAAGTAATAGCACCCAACTCCTTGACCCTTGGATCCTACTCCGTTATCTCTTCCCATATTGGTAGATCTGGATCTTCTTACCATTCACAGACACATGAAGTCCATTTCAATGATTATTATCCCAGTATATATCGTTTGGCAGCAACTTGTCTCCCCTCTCCATTATTTAAATTAACGTGTGACATTGCTAAATATATGTTTGGATGTCTCGAAATCCAGATTGTGCATAGCAGGTGAACATCCTGAGTTTTCTATTATTTTGTTTGGCCAATAATCCTTTTTTCAGGAAATTGGCAAATATGAGTGAAGAAGATCCATAATCCCGTCTATGCACAGATCAGGGTATCAGGGATACAAACAAAAATAACAAGTGGAAACATAGAAGGCTCGGTAGGTTACAGGGAAATATAAAATACATTAATCGTCAACATTATCATCTTTTGGATCTTCCCAACAGGAGGATCCTACTTTAAATGTGACCACCAGAGGTCAGTGATCCTTTACCTCGACTCTTTGACTGGCACCTGTCCCAGCAAAGCCTTCCCCTGTTCATCCTACAGGGACTTCCTGGATGGTGACTGCTTGAGCTGCGACCAGTTCGGTGCTTCTGGATGTCCCGTCTTTGGTCGGTACTTGTATTATCTTTTTAGTCATAACAAAAAACACACATTCTTCCTCCTCTTCTTCCTCAAAAGCATGTCTCTACTTGTCCAACATGAAAAATCCATTTTTTTATTACCAACACTATCAATGGTAGAACTCATGTGGTTCTGTGATGGTATGGGTTGCGACTTAGACCTGATACAGTGGTTCTACTCAAATACAGGTCCTGACGTGGCGAAGTGGAAAGATGTCTTGTTGAAGCTCGGGCAAACAAAAACATTCTTCTCCACAAACACAATCCCTCCATTCTGCAGTAAGTACCACATAACCAGTAATAACTATATCACATAATATTTGTGTTAGAAAATACACAGAAGGACCCCTAAATAATAATGTTATAATAATAGTAATATTTAAGGTAGACATTTTTAGATGAAATGACGTGTGGATCATGAAACAGGAAATAAAGCTTCTCAACTGGTTAAAGTTACAACTGGTGGAGAAAACCATATCTGGGAAATTATTGGAAAAAAAACTAAATAACACACATAATAAACTCCCTCTCTTGCGCTTGCCCACGCAGTGTTCACTGTGCTGAGTTGGGAAATAACACAATGCAAATTTTAAAAAAGGAGGGGAAAAAAAGGAAATAATTTCAATAAAGAATTTTCAATAAAGACCCATTTTTACTTAAAGTAGGGGGGTGTAAAAATACCAAAAGGAAAACATAAAACACATTTCTGGAATTTTGTTTGAAATCCTACAGTCACAGATCTGGGATGTTACATATACATTATGAGATATTATGCTAATTGGTTTAATTTGCAATTCGACAACATCAATCAAAATTGTTACTACTTATGAGATTTTGAAATAGAAAAAGTAATTTTCAAAAAATTATTTTATAATTTATAATAATATCATAAATTCATATTATACTTCATATTTGCATTTAATTTTATGTATAATTATTTATTATAATAGTATGCTCCAAACTACTTTTCAATAAATTTCTTCACATTTTGATGTAAGAACAGGTTAAATAAAAGTTAAAAGTTATAGCTTCTGCTAAAAAGGAAAGTTTAAAGTCCTTTTGTAAATATGTCACTCGTCTGTGGAGCCCTCAGATAGTCAGGGAGGGCATTCCACAGACGAGGAGCAGCAGAACAGAAGGCCCGATCACCCATGGTGCTGAGTGTCGAATCTTACGCCGAGGTTGGTGACTGATGAAGAGAGGGGAATGTCGTGACCAGAGAAGGTTATACAGTTTATGGAGGAAGACTTGGTCTGATGTGGGGTGCCAATTAAAATAGCTTCGGTTTTGGAGCTGTTCAACTGAAGAAAGTTGTTTTTCATCCAGACATTTATCTCCTCCAGACAAGCGCGGAGAGTTGACAGGGGAGATGAGGATGAAGATGAGGATGGAGATGCTGCGGAGGAACATGTGTCAGTTTTTATGTAGATTTGCGTGTCATCAGTGTAGCAATGGAATAACAGTCTATGTCGACTGATGACATAGCCAAGGGGGAGCATGTATAGTATGAAGAGAATGGGGCCAAGGACTGATCCCTGGGGGACCCCACATGTGAGGGGGTGTGTCCGGGACCTTGAACTTCCAAGGGAAACGTATTCTGTTCTGTCTGTGAAGTAGGACTAAAACCAGTTTAGGGCGGTGGCAGTGAGTCCAGTGGTGTGATGTAGGCGGTGTAGGAGTATTCCATGGTCAACTTTGTCGAAGGCAGCAGACCAATCAAGGAGAATCGGGAGGGAAGGTGAACCAGCATCTGCTGCCATCCGTAGGTCATTTGTGACCCTAAGCAGAGCTGTTTCTGTGCTGTGGGCGGAGCGGAAACCAGACTGAAAGGTTTTAAGAGGTTGTTGTATTTGAGGTGGTCCTGGAGGTGGGCAGCAACTACTTTTTCCAGTAATTTGGAGAGGAATGGGAGTTTGGAAATGGGCCTGTAATTAGCAAAAACTTCTGGATCTAGAGTAGATTTTTTGAGGAGTGGTCTGATTATGGCGGCTTTTAGGGCAGAAGGAACAAAGCGAGGAGGGATTGATTTATTACAGCGGTGATCAGGGGACTGATGGAAGAGATGTTAGTTTTCACCAGGGCTGTAGGAAAGGGGTCATGGGCACAGGTGGAGGATTTCATCTTCCTGATAATAACCTCAACCTCTTGCTGTGAGAATTCTGGGAAGCACTTTTGAGGCTGGAAGATCTCAAACTGTGAGTAAGCAGACTGGATAGGTAGAGAGGAGGAACCAGAAAGGACAGAACGGATTGAGTCAATTTTGGATTTGAAGAAAGCCATGAAATTATTACAGTGCTCTTCTGTCATCTCTGTAAGTGGGGGAGTTTGTGGTTTAAGAAGATGATTGGAAGTGAAAAAGAACTGATTAGAATTTCCAGGACTGGTTTTGATGATGTTGGAGTAGAACAGGGACCGAGTCTCTCTAAGGGACTGTGAGTAGACCTTTTGGTGTTCCTGAAAGGCTAGCTTGTGGACAGTGAGACCTGAAGCCTTGTAACGCCGCTCAAGGACACGCCCAGCTGCCTTCATTTCCCGTAGCTCGCTGGTGAACCAGGGGGCTGAGCGGAAGAAGGTGACTGTTCTAGTTTTTACAGGGGGGTGACGATCCAGAATGCTACTCAGGGAGTTATTGTAGGAATCTACTGAGTCATTTCCTGATACAAAGTTTGTAGAAAGAAGATGATGGAGGTCGACTGTCATGGTTTCTGGGTTGATGTTTTTCAAATTCCTGAAGTAGAGTTTACATTTGGGCTTAGTGAGGGGGGACACAAGTGACAATTCCATGGAGACAGAATTGTGGTCGGACACACCCAGATCGTACACAAGAAGATTGCTGAGAGGAGCAGAGTCAGTGATGACTAGATCCAGAGTGTGCCCCATGGTGTGGGTGGGGACATCGAAAAGCTGCCTGAGATTAAAACAATCCAGTAGTTGGAGAAAATCGGTTGCACATGCAGGGGAGTCGACATGAATGTTCATATCTCCAAGTACTATAATATTAGCAGAGGTTGTGCAAAATGTCGACAAAAGGTTGTACATCTCAGAGATGAAGGCTGGGTTTGGTTAGGGTGGTCGGTAGATAAGAAGTATGGTCATGGAGAAAGGGGGCTAACAATTAAATGCCAGACATGCAAAAGAAGTGATCTCTGGCAACGGCAGTTGAGACAAGTCCAAATCACTGCGGTAGATGACAGACAGACCAAAACCACGACCAGTGCTGCAGGCTTTATGGTGGTAACAGTAGCCGGCGGGACGGGTCTCATTCAGGATCATATGGTTGTCGCCAGGTTTCTGTAAGGCACATAACGTCCAGACACTTCTCCATAATGTGGTCATGTATGAGGCATGATTTGTTTGTGAAACATTGTGATATGTTGTGACACGTGTCACAATGGGTTAAAAAGCCCCAGCTAATTTCTATCTAGATTGAACCAGTTACACGGGAACTTTACAATAAGGTCAATAATCTCAAAGTTACTAAAACAATCATTTTGAGTCAGTTCATACAGTATTAGAAGAATAATAATGCTGCACTGTCATATTTAGGTGGTTTAACTGGATGAACAAAATCCCCTCATTTATGTCCAACTTCTCTTAGTGACAAGTTACATGGTGGAAATAATGATATGGAACACAGATGTGCACTGGGGATACGTTACTGTTAAACTTCACGGTAACGGTGAAGAAGCAGTCGCGACCATAAACCAGTAAGTCCTCACTTTATTCATAATGATATCTGCAGCAGACAGCTCACCATAACTGCTCATTCTTTTATGTGTTCTTTGTATTTATTTCTCTTCCATCAGTGCAACTGCAAATTTCAGTAAGTTCACGGACAAAAAGTTGTTTGCCCAATTTGACAAAGACATACCAGTCGTGAAAAAAGTATCTCTTAGATTCTCTAGTGGGAATGTTTTCAAGCACAAATATAAGCTCCGAGTTCTTCGAATCCGTCTGACGCACCTGGAGCGCAAAGAAAGGTATGTAGCTGCCACAGAATTTTTAAAACTTTTTTTTATTTTTATTAGTTTACTGCTTTTATCTTTGAAGTATTTTGACTTTCCCCTGCTGTAGATTTACACTGATATCAACTGTCTCCCACAGGCCCCTTTGTCGATATGATATCCTTCTTCAGGACAACAGAGAGGTCTCCTTCAGGCCCATTCCCTGTTTGGACTCCAACTTCTGACAGCGGGTCAGAACTCACATGGAAAAAACTTTCTCAGTTCCTCTGGAGGGAAGGAGATTTCGCTGTGTCATCAGTCCCTCCAGGATTGTAGAGTACTGCAGCAGTAAAATCAGACCCGGCAGGGATTGGATCATTCCTGATCTGCAAATCAAATGCTGCTATGTACATATGTGTTTAAGAGAATGTATGTAATTTAAGAAAGTTTTTATCCCAAAAGGGAAATTCCTTTCTATTGTAATGGTAGAGTAAATGTTTCATTCATACATTAATTTCAGAAAGAATGAACTTCAAATGACTCATGATAAAAAGCTGTTTCTCTTGAGGTACTGGCTGCAAAACCAAGACTTAAACATGTGTGATTTAAGTAAGACTGAGAAAGAAAACTAGTGGAACTTCTTCCACAAATACTCCAAAAGCAGAAAACTATTATCATCAATTCTATTGATAGAATCTAAAATAATCAACATTTAAAATATTTACGACAAAGGTGACTTAACAGAAAGCATCATCCATTTTCTGAATTATTAAAACAAACAAAAACAACGAACGTTGGTGTTTTCATATCACATTATTATGAACAAATATTTGTGCATAATCTCTCATTTCCAGTCCTCTCTGCTGAATGTTGTCTGACCGTAAAAATAAATAATGAAAATCAATTCCACAGCAATGATCTCTAAACATGTGCAACATTCGTTACATCTGGGCTGCTAGAGGGAAAAAAAGAAAATTAGGCTCAAGATGCGGCTCTGACAGCAGAAATAAATACAAGAATATAACAGTATAACAAGGTCATGACCGCAACAGACAACCATGTCAGTACCGTCCAGTCGGTTCCCAGCCTGCCTAAGCTTCGAATTTTTAGCAATGATTTGGTAAAAACAGTAGTAAAATGGCCAATTAAGAGACATTAACTTTTCATTAAACATCATGAATCCGGGGACTTAAGCGCGGGGCCTCTGACAATAAAGACCTCCAGTCTCAGGCGATGGTTCCGTTCTCCGCTCATTTAGACATGTACTTTTTCAATCGTTGAATCTCCATCTGAAATAAACCAACACAAAAAAACAACGATCCAACCATGAGTGCAGATGTCAGCTTCCAGCTCGAGTCCATGTATTTTCGGAACCATGCTACACCTGCAGAGTCAAGCGGACCCTCTTCTCCTCGTCGAGCTCGTTCATCAGCAGTTTGATCTCTTTGCTGGAATTTGAATACATTCGTCAAATCGGCGCAGCGGGATGCAGATGTCACACGCGAAGTACTGAATACTTGAATGCAAAGCCGTACTTGTGCTGAGCTTTCATCTGATCGAACTGGACTCTCAGGCCTGTGAGTTCCGTCTGCAGTCGCTCCAGGTTGAGCGGCGCGTGTTTGCTCGGCTCACCGCCGGACCTGTGTTCCGAGCGGAGCACAGCCGAGAAGGCCCTCGGTAGCAGAGAGGAGAAGCACTGTGTCGACCCATTCTGTGGAGATAACCCCACATAACTATACGGAGAAGGCCAGAACAACCTCAGATGTTATTCTGGAGTTGTTTGTGTGCACTTACAGGCGGACCAGAATCATTTGGACTGGTTTCCTGACAGTTCTCTTCAGATGTCGAATAACCTTCACTCGGGTTTTCCTTTGTTACCTCCTCCATCGTGAGCTGTAAATAAAGTCTAGTTTTTAAGACATGTTGTGCAGGATACTTCACCCACAGTAAGTTTGAAAACAATGTCCCCAGCATGACCTTATGGTCAGTAAATACAGGAGGTCTTATTTATGATAGTGTTCCATCTCATTTTCACTCTATTAATCAAAGTGGATCTATTCTCCTGCTGTATGTGGCTGTGTTTATGAAGGATCTCAGACAAGTGAAATTTATCCCAATGACAGATGGACTACACTCTCTTTCAGACTGTGTGAGCCGCGTGAAAGTCTTCTATTCTAGACATCTGTAATTCAAAGTCTATACTTCCCAGAGGATGAAGCGCGAGCTACCTGCTCAGTCAGCTTCTCCGCAATAGACACAATTGAATGAAACTCCTCAGTGTCTTTGAGAGAAACGGAGAGCAAACATTAAAAACCCCAAAGGTACATCAAACCAATCGGTGCAGAGGATGTGAGTCACGTTTACAGCAATAAATCATAATGTTTGTGATTCCAAAGCCCGCATGAAGAGTCAGCCGATGGGACATGCAGCATGCAGGAATGCTCGAGTCTCGCACTGCAGCGGTTAGGCTTACCGGGGACGAGGACCGAGCTATAGCTGCCCATCTTGACTCAGGGGGCATACAAGGGTAGAGAGCGAAAGACAGAAAACCCTGAAGAATCTTTAAGTCTACATCTACAAATGACAGACAGGAGTCAGAGGAGCAGGATTCGATATCGAGCGGCGGTTTGACGCCACGTGACACCCATAGGACCGACACATTGTGGTTTTCTGTTATCTCCGCTCGTCATTGTACACCAACATATTTCTCCTTCACAGTGGGGTTGGAACAGTAGAGAGGTTTCTTATGCCGTAACAGATGAGAAATGTGCAACACATGCTGGAACAGAGGAGGATCACAGCGACTCTATTGTACATCCATTAGTAAACGTAGGAAACAAATTACCACATTATTGTTATGGACACGATCATGGGTCGGCACACACTCACCCTGTTTGGCTGGCGTCACTGATTTGACATTCAGCAGCATCTGCTGTAACACGACACCAGCCATTGTGAGACCCTGTGGTCTGTGGAGTATGCTGTGATGAGGAGTGGTGCAGTCAGGGCTAAGTTTAGATGCGGACGGAGGGGCGTTCCACTCCGCTCATAAATACCAGCAGGGCAGAGAGAAGGGGGTCGCAGCCTTAAGAGTCAAACTGGAGCACAGTTAAATGAAGTAATAAAGTAGAAAAAACATTTTTACATTACGGTGGATTTAACCACGTAGTATGTCATTTCTTCTTGGAATGTAACTTGATGGCTTTGATACAACGTACAAGTAATGGCACAAGTAGTGATCTCTTTGACTGCTTCAATGTAAGCTTTCTCTTTCGCATCTAGTTGCAGCAGAGATATTAGTAACAGAAGTATTGTAGGAACTATAATAGAAGAACAAACACATTTTAAGGTTGGAGAATCGTTGACTATTTACTATTGAGAAATAGTAACTATCTAGTATGACTTTAGATTCAGCTCAAGTTACAACGCAATGTGGAGATTGACACATTTCCAACAAAATATACTACATAACTTGTGTTATGAGAAACTAGGGCCCAGTGTTTCTGGACCTTAATTTAGTTTAATAGAAAGTCTTCAACTGTCGTTTCTGTTCGACCTCTTCCTCATTTCTAATTACAGAATATTAAAGCTTTAACTCTGCAATTGCTTTTAATATATATCTTTACTAAAAACAAAGAAACAAATACTATAAATATACATTCCAACTTTTTGAACCAAATTTTAATTCAAGTCCCAAACAACAAAGTGAACATAAGATTTTTTTACAAGTAGTAGCCAGGTATTGACATATGAGCTCGATAATACCTGGTGATAACTCTTTACAAAGTTGAAATTTAAGTAAACATTTCATGGATTTAACAAATTCAAATGTTGACAATCAACTAGGAAAATGCTAAAACCATTCCCACCAAATGAAGACAGCCCGCAGTCCACAAGCAGTAAATCCCAACTGATCATACAGCAGAAATAACAATACAACTTAGTGTTATGGTTTATGTAACAAATATTCTAAAAAACTAAAGTACCATAGTACTTCGAAGATGCAACTGAAACACTTGAAGCTGAGAGCAAATGAGCCACATGTCAGTACACACAGTACACAGGCATGGTAGGATTGTATTGAGAGCGGTGTTTGTGCAGTCCACCCAGCAGAGTAGAACTCAATATTTTTCCATAACTTCCAGTGTCATGTCTGCAGAATGTGTCTGACCTTAGAGACAAAGAGAAAAAACAAAAATAAGAACTTTTGAACAAAGCATTTCTTTAATATTCCACCAACTATAACGGAATCGTACCAAGCATCAAACAGGTCAGCTAAAGAGATAATTTACCAGGTGATCACCAGCGCTGTTGGTTGGGTCCTCTGTTGTAAGGTGGACGCTGACGCATCACTCTCATGTTACGGTATTTGTACATAATATTCTGACTTTTTCTGAACACCGGCCGCTGATTTGGGAAGGGGCGTGATACTAAGCTCTCCTTAAAAAACAGACAAAAAAATTAAAGATTAGTTATTAAGATTATTAGCAATCCTCTATGTACAGGAACCAAGTGATCTCTGATGAAAGCATGCTTACCATCAGAGGTCTTCGTACATTTCCAGGAAGCTCAAGGTTCATTTTCCTCGGACCGCCAACGAACTTGGGTCTCTTCAGACATAACAGTGAAAGCTGAATACATATAGCGAGCTGCCAAACTTCTATTTAGACTTAAAGGGGTTATCAAAATAATGTTTTCCTCCAATTTAAACCAACTACCAAATATGAGATCTAAAATAAAGCAGATAATAATGCAGAGTATCTTAATCAGTTTGTCCACTTTTCAACGGATCTTGGAGCCAGGAACTATATGCCTGCCCACCGAAAAATAATCTATTCTCCATGAGAGCAGTTAAAATATACACACTGCTCAATGTTCCAAACTATTAATGACGCTATTTTGACTTGGTTTAAAAATGTATTTTGGGTAATCAGATCACAAGTGGACAGCAAGTGGACAGCAAGTCACATCGCTAAATACAAGTGTAACGACGACCAAGAAGCATTCTGATCCAATCACTCAGATGACTTGCCAAAGTTGCAGTTGATCACATATACTTTGTAGAGTGTAATGTCTCCCGATAAGCCTCTGACCATTACGCAACAGGAGAATGTTCCAAAAGTGAAAGGTGTTTCTCGGGGTGCTGTGGCTAGCAATGCACGGGAAAAAATCCACTGCCTTTCTGACGTTGTTGGCAAGTCCAAAATTACTTAATCCCATCAGTCTGAACCGATGGAATAGTCCGTACATGTATATTAGCATTTAAACCATCTTCATGACGTTAGGTAGCCTGTGCTAGCAAGCTAAACAAATCTGGCGCTTGTTCCACAACTACACGTAACGCGATGTAAGCAGTTACGAAATCTGGACACAAATGGTCAGTTGGAGACATTTGGAGAAGCAAGATAGATACGAGGGTAAACGGCCATTTATTTTTGCTGTCTGCTTGTGATCCAATCGACCAAAGCTCATTTAGAAAAAAAAAATTCCGAACACTGCAAAGTTATTTGTATTGAGTAAATGTTTCATTTTTGTTGTTGTTGTTGTTATTGTGCTCTGTAGTGTAAATATTGGTAAAAAGGGTTGATATTGCCATGACCATGGTGAGATTTCATTAATGCACCATATGAAACACCCTCATTGTACAAGACTATATTTCTAGTAGAACATTTCTTTTTTCTAAACTACGCAACAGTAAGATCCAGATATCTGATGATTAAAATCAAATCACTCAGAACTAACAACGAAATGGCTTTAAACACTAAAGAAGTATTCCTGTGAAAGATTTTAGTATCTTGCCCTTCAGCCAACATCAACCTGACACTAGTCACTGTTATGCTCTAACCTGCATGGGTCCAGGTCCTGATTTCCTAAAGGGCCTTCCTGATCTGTGGTTGTCCGGCACATCGAACGGCCTGCTGAATGAATAAAACAAAAGGACATTAGAAACGGGAAACAGTCATTATGCCTAGAAAACCGTGTACATCCAAAGGCATTGGTAAAACATTCTTTAACACGCGTACCTGAACACTCTCCGATCCACAAAGCTCCGCCTTCGGTCTTGTGGCGATGACCTAGAGTCATTTGTCTTTGGCAGACGACTGCTTAATGTGGAATCGCCATCTGGAGATTTTTAAAAACAAGAAGATATTTCTAGCTTCAGCTTGAGAATGTGTTATGTAATGGCAAAACAATAATAAGGTACAATATAATAAAGGAATGTTTAGTAGCAAATAAGAAAAACACAAGAAATAAAGACGTCAGCCTATAGATTGCCCTTATAACACAGGCACAGATTAAGAGCATTGACTGACCAGGTTTTGACTTTGGGCTGCGAACTCTAGGGGGTGAACCATCCTTAGAGGATGAATCCCAGTGGGACAAAACAACAAGGTCACGTTTCTCTATGGGAGAAGATCTGAGGAGAGATCAGTGGAGGCAGAGTTAATGAGCAATATTACATCAGTGTATCGACATCTTGGATTAACATGTGATTTAAATTATCAGTGATCATGGAAAAAGCTGCAAGTAAAATAATAATTAAATCACTTCAGCTTCAGCTCTTAGAAGTAATGCAATTAAAACATGAACACTTTTTTGCAGGCAAACGATCGCATTACATATGGGTACTTACAAAAACCATGGAATGTCCATGCTTCTTTACTCCTATTTTTGTACCCTGAATCAATCTGAGCTCCTTTCCGTTACTCGGGGACCTTTAGACTGAGGAAGTCTCAGAGCGAATGGTAAGACGCGGATTTAGGGCTTATCACCAAATCTTCATTCTTCCCGTTCTTGGAACACAGGAGGACAACGCTTTGTTTTCAGACCCAACTTCTGGTGCTTTTGCAAATCAGGCAATCAAACATGTTCCTTTGCTTTCATCAATCCAGAGTTGAATGAGATGCACTTGAGACATTCGATGATGATCAGGGTATTTGAGACACATTTTGTTCTACAATGTGGAGAGGATTACATCCAAGCTTCACATGCGAGACAAGAATTCCTTAACACTCTTCTTAAAATGTGGACCATTGAGCGGGACTTTGGGAAAGCAGGTTTTTAATCAAGATGATTTGACTGGTTCTGGAAAGAACACAGTTGTCCAGTGTTTCCAGTTCCTCTTTATGTTGTAGTTGTAGGTTACGGTGAAATATAGTTCCATCAAATGATTTGAGACAATCCTTTGTCCATCACAATTATCTTGGCAGGCTGATGTGAGCAGGTTTGGATTAGAGAATTGGTGGCATGGACTTTTGTAGCATTAGTATTTGAAATACTTTTCATTCCAAATGAAGCACTTTTACATATAGGTCACGTGTCAGACTAGGCATAGGATCTGACCACCGGACATGCAGACCTGTAGGTCCAGGCCAAATGCATTCAATCAGATAATATGACACCAAAAAAAAAAGAAACCGGTCATTCTTCTGTTCTCACGCAGAAACAAATTGTAATAGACCAACGATCTTCATCTTTACATCCATTCTGTAAGATCCATCTTAGACCATTTGCATCTCATCCTTTGACATTGGTCCTTTAGGTTTGCAACCACTGCATCCTTCTGCAACCATTTAAAATGTGTCTTTCAGTGGGGCTGTAGGAATCCTGGTTATGACTAAAATAGATGCGTGGACATAGTAGCTTTATGATGACAGGTATTACTCCTTCAAAAGCCGTTGCATTCCAAGTTTTTCTGGGCCATCAAAACACTTTAATTCTTCAGGTTTGGTGTAGCTATTGCACAAACATTTCAACATCTCCTTGAAGTTTATATGACTCGTGAGGAAAACTCCAGAATTAAGTTATGGCAATAGTGGTTTGGCTCATCTTCCTTCCTTTCCCAAGCCTGGTTCAGACTGCTTGTGGGATAAATTCACTTTGCACACCGCACCGCATGACTGGAGGAACTGATTCACAATTTAAATACTGTAACAGTAATTGGGTATTCGGTATTTGCCTAATCAGTGTGGTATTTCAGTAACATTGCAAAAAATGTGTTAGTCAAAACAAATCCACTGTTTCTTTGACTTTTAACCCTTAATGTTGTTATTTTCAGTCCTAGCTCTCTAACATCTAAGAGATGTTAAATTATTGTTAATATGGGGTGCAGACGCCATGGACTCTGCTCATCAAAGAAATTCATCAGTGAAGAGTGCCGATTTACCTCACACTCATTGAACTCAGACAGTGGCTAGTGATGTCCTTAACCAGAAACCTCTTCGTTTCATGGAATTTTTTCATCTGCCATCAGCAATGAATGATCCATCTGGGCATAGTGTCTAAATCTAAATTTTTTAGTCTCATGTTGGAGAAAAGCTTTAGGTTTTTTATTATAATGACAATTTTTCAAGTAACTGGTAGCGTTACCATCTCAGGTTGCATTTAATGCTGTCCAGTCACCATTCAATGCTGAATATTCGTTTGATACATCTCTATTCCTGAAATCAACGTGGGGCTGACATTATTACTGGGAGAGGGGGCCGCGGGGAACATTCACTTTAGATCATGTTACGTGCAGTCCTCTGGTTGCCCTCATTCTCTTTACAATGCATCTTCAACTTTCAGTTTGCTTTTGTACTCCATGAGAGGTAAAGGGATCTTCATGATATGCAGAAAAGCACTTAATTCAGGCTTAAATCCTGACAAGCTGAGGAATCCTTCAACAACACAGATCAACTCATTTCTCCACACTCCTCATCAATGGCATTCAACACATTTCTCAGGTTTAAAACCAGGCTGGCTTCAGCGATGATGTGCATAACTTTGCATTCTCCTTCAGCTCACTTGATTAGATATTTTGTCAGGGAGGCATGAGAGAACTTTTGCAGGTTTTCATCAACTGAATCAGTGTTAAGATCATCACGATATCTCCGTTTTCCACAGACGCCACACTTTTATATAGTGACATTCTTTCTTGACCTCCTAATCATCATCAAGCCCCTGCGAACAGTGCTAGAAGGATAATACCGTACCTGTGTGTGGTCAAGAAGCGACGAGACTCCACCTGTTCTTTGTTGGGATCAGAGTCTCTTGAAGACTTGCGGGCACTGCTTTCTTCTCTTGGGGGTGACTTTGCCCTTCCTGGTTCCAGATTTTTCAGAGGAACCACTTTTGACTGGAATCGTTTCTTCCTCATTGCAAGAACAGAGCTGATATTTCCTTGTGATTCAGGGTCGCCCAGGTAAGGCCTGGGTTTGACATATGGAGGTAGTTTGAGCCTCATGAGAGACTCTGCCCGGATTTGTCTGCTCTTAACCAGGTAACTTTTATCCCTAAGAGACAAAGGTCCGCCACAAAATGGTCTGGGAATACTGAGAAGCTGGGGTCTCTCTCTTCGTGGGTGTTTTGGGTGTCCATGTTCCGATGCTGGGTCTGAGGATGGCATGCTGATGTTTGACATCCTCCTCTTTCGGGTTCCTGCCACTTGCCTCTCCTGAGGAATCCTGTGGAAGGAGGATGAAGGTGATGGGCCTCCTTTCCATGAGGGGGATCTGAAAGGTGGTTGGTGAGGGATATCTTGTGCCCTCTCTCTACTGTGGGATCTGCTGCCCTGCCTCTCCATCGGGCCACGTTGACGCCTGGAGTCTTGCTCCGATGACCACCTGCATATCCATCAAACAATAGAGAAATCATTACAATGATAGATCCATCGGCATGTTAAGTGGGAGGAGGAACTTTAAACTGTATCTTAATGCAGCCCCTTCATAATGCCATGTCAGAATCATACAGCTAAGAGGAGTAAAATTACAGAGGTTAAACTTCTCTCACTGGCAGACGAAACCACACACACCAGACCCCATTTATACCGTCTTAGAACTATGAGCTGGGGCAGAGTAGAGGTAATCATAACAATTATCAACCCGGTGACTGGACTTTAACAACTTCAGGCCTCCTCTTATCAATTTTACCCAGCTGGGATAGTTGCTTCACTCTTGTACCTCTCCGACATTGAGCCTCGCCCATGCATCTCTCTGGGGCTCCTGAGTGACCCAGAGGGCCTGTGTTCTCCATTGTGTGTAAAGGAGAATGCTCCAGCCTCGTTCCAGCGCTTCATGCCATGACCCGAGTGCTCATGGGGTCTTTCTCTGTGACTGTAATCCTCACGAGGGCATCGACTCCGCTGCTCATGATGCACAAAAGCTGGCTGCCTTTTTTGGCCCCTGAAAGTGCCCCGGTAGGGTGATGTAGAGCCTGGCCTCTTGTCAAATGGGTGATTGCGAAACTGTCTTGGGGAGCCTGATCTGTGATCTGAGGGGTGGCCATGGAACGGCGGACCCCTTTGACTCTGGAATCCCTGGGCAGGACTGTGAGAGGATGAATGATGGTGGGCAGGGGGCGGGCGGTTTGGCCTTGGTGGAGAAAACCTCCTCTGGCTATGGTGTGGTTCCATTTTGGGAGTGTAAGATTTAAAGTTATCCTGATTCCGGGAACTCCAATGATTGCCGCGTGGCATTCTTTGCTCTCCCATGAGGGGCGCTCTTCTCACAATTGGGGGGCGGCCTCTACCTCTGGATTCTCTTGAGTTAAAAGCTGTCTTTAATAGGTAGCCCTGGTCATCTCTTCTACTTTTGGAGTCGTGGTTGTAATTCCTGCCATTTGGACTATTGTCATGATCTTCTCCGTAAGGTCTAGTATGACACAGAAAACAGTTTTATAGATTACAAAATAACACCTTGAAGTCCCATGACAAATTATTTCACAGTAATTTCACTCTTAAATCTGTTTGCAATGTGATTTAATCAAAAATAATACCTGTGCTTTAGGCGTGGTGGTCCAAAATGTGGCCGGACCATCTTTGTCAGTAGGTGATAGATCTGTGGATGAAACATAAATAAACCATATTTAGTTTTAGTTTAATACAATTTAAAATAATCCTATAACTGCTCCCTCAAGGCTCAGTCAAATGCAGTGAAATAATTTCACTATTTTTTACTGAATAAAACTGTATGCGATTCATAATGGATAAATTATTATAAAGGCATGTTTTCAGTTCTGTTGCCTTACTTTAGGGTCTACTTTGAAGCAGGGTTACAGTCTAAGGATTTAAAAAAGCATATAATTTAAATGACCATTCTAAAAATATTGAGGATGCACAATATGTTTGGCCAAAATCCTTGACCTGTTAATCGAAAAAGCGTACAGGGGGGCTCTGTATGTACAATTGGCCGCCACCCAATTGGGAGTTTGGCCTGAAAGTGAATTTGTTCCACCATTCTACATGTCA
Organism: Lophius americanus; assembly: GCA_037951165.1. Lineage (NCBI taxonomy): Eukaryota > Metazoa > Chordata > Actinopteri > Lophiiformes > Lophiidae > Lophius > Lophius americanus. Next base: position 3,896,691 of record JBBDHG010000061.1, read on the forward strand.
TAGTATCCTTGAGCAAGATCCTGAACCCCAATAGTCTCCCCACTTCTTCTCAGAGATAGGTCAAATCACAATGTTGTACTGTGTATAACTGTATATACAGTACAACATTCCATTGACTCTTAACACAGGTTCTACACGGACGGATGCAATAAGTAGGGGTATGCACCTTTAAATATGGGTTGTTACCATGGACAAATAAGAAGTAGGACAAAATCATGTGTGGATCATGTTGACAAGACAGGCAAACATATTCCCATTTGTATTTATTTTTATACATTTTCAAAAGGAGGAAAAAAACTCTGTATTTGCCTTACACATGCCAAAAAGGAAACCTATATAAGTCCTAACAATTTTTTTATATAAGGAATAATGGAATGGAAAAAAGATGTATTTGCTCACTACATCTCACATTCACACGTCTTTTCCAAAACGCTGGAAAAACACGAAGAATTGGAAAAATAAAGAGGTTCCAACGATTCAAAAATGGAAAACATTAGTGGAATATTATCTGCATATTGAAAAGACAAAGTCGGTAGACGGTAATAAAGAAAAACTATTTTGAAATTTATGGAACTCAATTTAAGAAGCCCTGTAGAGGAAGAAAATATCAAATCAGCACAGAGTCCAGAGGAACCCTGTTCATTGTTCTTGTGTGTGGATGTGCATATCTAAAGGGTTTTGGGTTGTGTGGGGAAGGATCATTTCTTCCTAGAGGGAAAGATACAAACTTTGTTAAGCGAGGGGAAATGGTAGGTCTAAGAATAGTCGTATTCAAGTACAAACTTTTTTTGTCCCCACATTAATGATCATTAATGTAGGGAAAAAATGTTTATGTGGTAGTCATGGTATGATTTTAAAATCAAATTGAATTTTTCTCAAGATTAGAAAGAGTTGTATGAATTATGAACTTTTGCTTGTCTGTAGACGCAGGTATGTATGTATGTAAATATGTTTTACAGTGTATATGCGCATTTAAAAATCTATCTATATATTTAATTATACATTTCTACCTTCTTTTCTTTTCTTTCTAAACCCATTTGTCTAAAGAGAATACAAAATTCTGACCCTAACCACATAATGAAAATAAAATTATTGAAAAAAAGAAAAGAAAAAAGAATGAGCTTCAGGCTATTAACTGTTTTATATACAAAATTGTGAAACTATTAGCCAACTTATAAATACCAGCGTCAAAAGATACATAAATATCTGCTAGTGGCTAAAATATATCCATAAAGTGCCTCCCTAGAAAATACCAAAGATTTTAAAAGACTTAACTTATATTGTGTGAAATAACTACACAATAAAATACAACTACTTGGATATTAAAAAATTAAAATGGAAGATAAAACAGTTCTTAAAAACTCAAAAGCATCTGTACAAAATGAATATTTCTTTATCAGTTCAGGTTTCATTGGCATTATCAAACTCCCAGTGTTAGGTAAACCATTCATCAGAGAGGAACCTTCAGTCAGACTTAATCTAATCAATACGGTGATAAGGATTGGAGAATTAAATTGGAGAATATACATTGTTATTTTAACGGTTAAATCAAGACTAATAAGAGCTCAATGTCAAGTTTCTACCAAATCCTCCATAAAAGGAGACACTAGCTATCACGACAGCGCATGCTGGTCGACTTATACCAAATACACTCAAGCCATAGAATGCATTTATATAACTAATGTATTTATATAACTAATGTATTTATATAGAGTTTAAAGATAAAATCACGTTCTCTCTCCCCGGGTCAGCGCTGACTCTATTACCCGACTATAGCAGCCCATCGATCCCTACGAGACTCAGGACCTGAAGTGGATAATTATGTTCAGGGGTTTATTTGAATTCGAGTTTCAATTTCAACAAATAACAAAATGGAAATTGTGCGATTAACGATGAAGCGCTTCGCCTAGAGCAGGTTTTAAGTTGGATGTCTGTGGTCCCCGTGGGTTCAGCTCTGTACCTGATCCGACGTCAAGAGCAGATCTGGTTCTCATTTAGGGCAACGGGCTGCTGTCGACGAAAGTTGGGGGGTTGAATCAACTCAATGTTCAATAGGGAAACAAAATGCTAAACCAAAATTCTGTATGTGTCGCTAACACGTTTGTGCGGTCCAACGATACACTGGCTGGGTTTCGATTTAACGGCACAAAACCTGAGCTGCGGCTCGAGCTAACGCTGAGTTAGCTGAGGCCTGCTAGCTGGACTGGGCTCTAGTTAACGTTGGCTTTCAACACCACTGAAAGCACATGAAATGACACTGACGAATCGAATATTCAACAAAATCAAAAAAATAATAAACCACGAATCCGGTATTCTCAGAACTCAAGTACAAACTTACCGAGGTTCTATCGTCGACACAACGTTGTTATGTGAGAAACAGCTGAGGAACTTTGGCCCCGCCCTGCTCTGACGTTTATCAGAGCTCTAGGGCCAGGACCTCCTCCTCCTTCTTTTTCTTCCTCCATAATGACGAAACTGAGTTCTTCTGCAGGTATGAACGTAAAACTACCAAGGATACCGTAATCTAAAAGAAATATATACGGTACAAGAATTGTTGGTCTACAGGTTTTGAGTTTTGGAGCCCTAAGCCGCCCTTTCAAGGTCAAATGTTTTATGAACTCAATGCATGAAAGTCACAATAAATGGAAGGACATATTTTTGGTTCATAAGTTGATTCAATTGCTTGAGCGTGGAGCTTCAACTGCCTTCTAACGGGCAGAAACCTCGAGCAGATCCGAGACTCAGGGTGGACGGCCTACTGCCATGACTGGTTTGTTTTTATTGGGGGGAGGCAACGATATCAGCTATGCTAATCCACTTTCTTCCGCTTCTCTAGGGTCGCGCCGCCACGGCAGGGCAGGGTTCCCAGATTGATAATAATAACAATAGTGATATAACATTCAGCAATAGCTTATGGGCAAATACTATACAATAATAATAATGATAATAATAATACTTGTACTCATTATCATGATCATCTTGTGATCAGTGGACATCGAGCAGGTCCAAAGCAGCAGGTGCAATCACCAACCATATGACCTTGTTGGGTGACAAAGCACAAAGACTCCAGGGAAGAAGTCAAGTTAGTAACATGCATTAAAATAATACAGGAGAGATATGTTCGCTTAACCTGGTTCTGGTCAGCAAACGTGCAGCACCGTTATTGATCAGCTGGAGGGGCTTCAAAGACTTCCTGATCCTATCCTGATCAAAGATAACTCCCACGTTCCTCACATTGGTGCTAGTGGCCAGATCATACCGGCCAGAGTAGATATATTATCAGATAAATTGTTTTTTAAGGTGCGTGGGTCCTGGCACATTATTCATTCATTATCTACCGCTTATCCTGTTCAGGGTCACGGAGGGGCTGGAGCCTATCCAAGCTGACATCGGGCGAGAGGCAGGGTACACCCTGGACAAGTCGCCAGTTCATCGCCGGGCAAACACAAAGAGACATACAATCACACACCTACGTTCACACCTACGGGCAATTTTAGTGTCACCAATCACCTGTATCACATGTTTTTGGACTGTGGGAGGAAGCAGGACTTCCCGGAGAGAACCCACACAGACACAGGGAGAACATGCAAACTCCACACAGAAAGGCCGGCAGACGTGGATTTGAACCCAGTACCTGGTTGCTGTGAGGCAGCGGCGCTAACCACTGCCCAGCACATTCATTTCAGTTTTATCTGAATTTAATAATAAAAGGTGGCAGATCATACGGGTCTTACTGTCTTTGAGACATGCATCTAAATTGCATAAGTGATTCAATCCACCTGGTTGCATTGATGAGTACAATTGTGTATCATCTGCATAACTGAAAGTTTATGTGTAAGAAAGTGTTTTCTTATAATGTTGCCTTAAAAAAAAAATTCTAAAATATTCTTTCAAAAAAAAAAAAAAAAAAAAAAAAAAAAAGGGGGCGGCTGTGGCTCAGTGGGTAGAGCGGCCGACTCCCAATCACAAGATCGGAAGGTAGCCGGTTCAAATCCCACCAGGGTCTACTTGTCGTAGGGTCCTTGAGCAAGACCCTGAATCCTTAGCTCCCCGGGCGCTCCACGAGGGGCTGCCCACTACTCCCTCAGGGATGGGTCAAATGCAGAGAAGTAATTTCACTATGTTGTACTGTGTATGACTCTATGTGACTAATAAAGGATTCTTTCTTTCAAAGGAGCAAATATAATGTGAATAATATTGGCCCAATCACAGATCACGGGGGAACTCCCTGGGTACCTTTGCTATTCATGGAGGATTCACTGTTAACAAATACATACCTGTCACATAAATATGAATTAAACCCATTTAATGCATGTCTTTGATGCCAATTAAGTTTTCAAGTCTGAGAATTTGGTGGTCAATAGTATCAAATGCAGCACTAAGATCTAACAAGACCAGAACAGAGCCCAGTCCCTCATCAGGCCCTTATAAGGTCATTTGTAACTTTGACCAGTGCTGTTTCTGTACTATGGTGAACTCTTGAATTGTTCGGCCATCACTTTCTCTAAGATTTTAGAGAGGAAGGGAAGGTTAGATATCAGCCTATAATTTGCTAAAGCCTCTGGATCAAGTGTCGGCTTTTTAAGCAGCGGGTTGATTATGTTTATATATATATATATTTCAAAGGATTGTGGTACGTAGCCTGAATTTAAAGACAGATTGATTGAGAAGAGTTGCTGACTAAGGGTAAACTTTCTTTAAACAGACTAGTTGGGATGGGGTGACAAGAAGACAGGTTTTTGTTTTGGATGAGGAAATGAGAGAAGTTAATTGTTTTAGATCAATAGGAAATAAGCAGTCTAGATGTGACGCCGTGTCTATCTGTTGTTTCTACGCACACAGTCCTGGGGTGTAAACTTTTAGTGTGACGACATTTTCTTTTTAGTTTATGTGTTGTTTGTTTGAGGTTTCGAGTCAGGTTGTTAGAGAGAGGAGGCAGCTGCTCTCTGTTTCCCACTCTTCTTTTTTAAGGGGGCGATAGATTCGAGAGTGAATCTCACTGATCTTGCAGCCCTATCAACAAAATAATCAATATGCACAGGACTAACGTTAGAGTAAGATTCTTCTGTTAAGTGGAGTTCTAGCGTAGAAAGATGTTGCTAGATATGAGTGATTTAGTATTGCAAATTCAAAAGTTATCAAAGAGTGGTCAGATAGGAATCTTTTGTTGTCCCTTAACTAATTTATAAACACAACTTTTCCCCCACTAGCTGCTATATCTGGAATGACAGAATTATTCAAAATAAAAATAAGTCTCTAAATAATAAAATTTGGATGGTTTAAAAAAAGGTTGTATTGGTAAAACAACTTTTGACAGCTGATGGGCAGTAGCTTGTAATCAATTTGTTTCTAAAATTAGATTTAACAGTTAATGTAAAAAAAACAACGCAGTGGTGTTTGATGCCCTGTCAAGGAGTTTCATTTAATAGTAGTATATTCCTCACATCAGCTGTTTACTTTTCCACCAATAGACAGCTGCCTTCCATAGACATAATTTTGGGTTACTTCTCTTCTCTATTGCAGTCCTGGAAACTATTTCCTGCTGATATATGGCCAAACATTTGTCCTCCGGTGAAAGTACAATCAGAGCCTGGATACCATGTTGCATTTTATATACCAAAATATCGAAACCCTTTTTATTCAAAACATACTAATCATACATAGAAATAAGCAGGTGGATACATTTCTATTTTAGCAGAATAGCGTGTAAATAAGGGTTGTTATTTATGTATGTTGTCATGGTAGAAGTTTCAGATTTGGTTTGTTGATGATTTTTAATATATTTCTCGATCCTCTCTGTCTTCCTGTGTTCTATGTCATCCGATGCTCATCTTGTTTCTTTTGTCCCCTTATTTTTTAAATAATCTAATTTTGTCTCAAATTTTTCTGTGTTTCTCTTTTCTGTTACATGGTTTAATGAATTCACAATCAGCCCATCCAGTGTTTTGGGTATACATATTTAAACCTTGCAGTTCAATACCAAAGGCTTTGCAGGACATCCTGTCATCATGAAGGTAAAATCACCAGTGTCCGATTTAAAATTCGGGGAGTTTGATTTGACTTCGATGCCATTTTTGAGGATATAGACATTTTTATCTGATATCCACTCTATTTATATCAATCAGGGAAGACAGGAAACTGAGAAATCTGTCTATTATTATTGAATCAACAGTAGCAAAAACAGATCATTACTTCAAGCATTCCAACTATATGGCAATGGAGTTGAAACACCAACTTAATGTAAGGATCTGAAGAATTTTATATATTACACCGTCATAAATGTCATCATGCCTCCCCTGTTTAACTGTTTAATTTTTCAGAAACACATTAACACATAATGAAAAATACAGAATTTCAGGTATCACTTTTTATTCTTTCAGATAACACTTTTATGATCATGCTAACCATGTGCAACGTCGATAAATACATAGCTTCAGTTAAGCTTACTATGGTAGATTGTTTATCGCGTATTTAGTGTCGCTATCTGTGGAAAACAGAGATGTTTGAACGTGCAAAATATTCAGCATACTCAAGCTTTCAAATACGGAAAACATACATATGGCCATAACATTTACATAATGTTTGAATAGCCTCTGCAAGGCTATCTATTGTCTGAGAATCACAAATGTCTTTTTGTAAGTGACAAAGCAACGTGTATAAGCTCTTGGCATAATTGTTTGCAGCAAAGAGGAAATGTTTCAAACTGTAGTTCAAGTATTGCAGGTCAGACACAACAAACCCAGTGGCAAAACTGAAAGGATTATCGTTCACATCCAGAGGACAGACACCAACATCCAGTCACTTATCAGTCCCTCATAAGGCATCTCTACCAAAATTGACTTAGCAGGAAATTAAAAAACTTAATTATTATGGATTTATGAAATTCTAATAACAATCAGCGTTATCATAGCTACAGGGTACATTCATAAGATGTGTGTTCATTCATATCCCAGCACAAGAGTTTTACATCAATTTCCAAAAAATCCACTTTTGGATCCGTTATTCTATCCGTTATTGGAATATTTGAGTGTTGCTGGATGTAAAAGCAAAAATGGCTTAATGCACCTATTACTACTGTGCCAATTCATAGCAAGACATGCCAACAGATAAGGGTCATTATTACATGGCTCACTATTTTTTCAACGTGTGTATTATTAATCAGGACCAGGTCCTGGTCAGTTAGCTCTCATGGATGTAAGGATTGTATAATTGCACAAGTCCAGGCAGCTCAATCTGCAAAAAACACGTAGAAGTCTAATATGCTATATGAACATCTGAGCTAATGCTTTGCTGTTAAATTTGCAACGGTATTCAGTTTGACGGTTGTGAAATCATCATCAAACCCTGAAGAGGATCCCAGTTCAAGTTAAGAAAAGAATAAAGAGAACGCTGTAATTACCACCTGAACAAGCCCATGATCAGACTTTGCTAATAGTGAGGGACTGCAGCGCTACTGATAGGCCTGCTGGAAAACATGCATAATTAACTGCAAAGACGATTTGTTACAATTTAGGATGTCATGAGAGTTAAAGAAAAACATGCATCCCCCAGCAACGACCAAATTAAATTCAAATGCTTGAGAGGGCATGTGGAACAGCAGAGGGTCAAGTACCGTATTGAATGCTCTGAGCAGACGCTGCTATTCCAGCACGGGCCATTGAGAAATTAGTCGCAGGGGGAAATTATAGACTATTCCATAATGCCAGCAGCACTGTTTTCTAAATTTCTCGATCTATATTCAAAGCTATGATATTTAACTATAATATAATTATTTCACATATGTAGAAACACCATCTCTCCCTGTTCTTCTGTCTTGTGTTATCTCAGAATAGTACATGATATAAAGTAATTCATTCATCAGTCCTGTGGTTGAATACAATATGCACACTGATGTTGGGTTTATGTTGCATGTTGTGTTTGACAATTAAACTTTATGGCTCTATTCCCCATAAATCTAGTTTATATGAGAGTTAGTGTGAAAAAGCGGGTGAGAGAGTGAGAGAGAGAGAGAGAGAGAGAGAAAGAGAGAGAGAGAGAGAGAGAGGAAGAAGGAGAATATATGACTACTTTATGCTAAGTTTATTTGAGGATTGAGGCAACATCCCAATAAGTTTTGAGTCAGACATTGGACTAACGACGCCCTCAATGAGGTTCTTGTTGCAATCGCCAACATTGTCGTCAGTTTGAAGTTTGGAGCAGGTGATGCTGCCTGTCAAGTCCATCAGATCCTCAAGTGCTCGGTTGTTACTCATGCTGCCATTCTGGATCTCATTGACCGGTGAGAACTCAGGGATAGAAATCAGTTCTTCCTTTGAGGCTGGGCTGGAATATAATCATCAGAAATGGCAATAATTTAAGGGCTAACATGGAAGACAATTTTGACACTGTTTTAGTAATGACATCATCACTTGATGACTCACCTGACCTCCATCGGCTGCGCCTGATCACAAGACTCCATATCTTTCACATTGAGTGACTCCAGCATTATGATTGGCAGGGATGGGTGTCCCATCAGTAGGGGTTTCAAAGATGGTCTAATGACCTCCACCTGAGATCCTATTGGAGTTTTCCTGTCAGCTGTTGACCTCTGCAGCATTTTTTGCTTGCTTACTTCAGCACCTACACGGCCGGTCATAATGTCCTTTCCTTCACGCTTCATTTCTCCATCCGTCACACCTGCCTCCCTTTGCTTGAGTTTGGCATCTGCTGCTGGATTTCCCCCCTCTTTGTTTATTTGGTTCACATCATTAAAGTTTGCTGTCTGCTGCTTGTCTAAATTTATTTCCACCTCTCTTCCCTGATGCTTGAGGAGACTGGCTTCGGCCTCTGTGTTATGTCGGCTGAGGAGCTCCTCACTGGCCTGTTGGGTGTCTGTTCTCCAGTCAGAAACACTGTGAACTGGTGTCTCTTGATGAATGTGGGTTTTAACAGGCAAACCGTGATTATTCACCTGTGCTGCTGCTGCTTCGTTCTTCACTAGTGCACATCCCTTTTTGTTGGCCAGAACTGGAACCTGCTCTGGAACCTGGAACTCAACCTTTTTTATTGCTTGAGTGTTCCCCTGAGTATTAGTTTGAAAAGTATTTTCTTCACCTGTGGAGGATAAAAAAATACGACTGTGGGCTTTACTTTATAGGGCGCTGAGTGGAGAGTTGACCACCCATCACTTATGAGGCTTGTTAAAGACACAACTCTCTTAATTATCTGTTGACTGGTTAGCATAATGTGATTCAAGTTGTGAATCCTGGTGAAACTGTCTGGGAAGAGACGTTAAGTTGGAGCTGCCCTCTCAAGACAGGGGTGGAGGCTACCACCACCACCTATCATCCACCTTCAACGCTACTTTAACATCTCTCTCTAGACAGGGTCACCATCGCCCACACCTGTATTCATAGTTTGCTGATGTAATAGAACAATTACTATAACTGCTCTAAGCAAGTTGTAAGTCATAATATAATCTTCTGAAGGCACAGTTCTTGTCAAGGATGCACAGTTGTCGCAATTCTGATCACAAAAACTCATCAAACCTGGTTTGAGCCACCCCTTATGGATATCTAGACTGAGAAGATAATAACGCATCCACTATCTGTACATAGAAAACTCTTTGCGGTCAGATTCTTCAGACTGTTTTGCACTCTGTATGAACACTGACCTTCTTTGCAAAGAATGGAACCTCAGAGAGACAGTTCAGTTCTACTTCCTTATTTCAGTCTCCACTGTTAATAGAAAATTTCCACGACACTAACGACACACATGATGACCCAGCAGACAATTAAGACCACTCTGTCCAAACGACTCCTAACCCTTGAGCCTATCCCAGCTGACACTCGGCTCTGTGATGAACTGACGTACAGGCTGTGCCCTACGTCTCAATTCAATCAATACGGTCTTAACGTCTCTTCCCAGTTTAACTGCGTTCACTATTGAATCACATTATATATATACGACTCACATGCTGACCCAGAAGATAATCAAGTCAACTATGTTTCTAACGACCCACATCACATCGGTGATGAATGGTCAACTGTATACTCTCGACTTGTTTGACTCTCAAGGACTCAAACATCTTTCTGGAGGTTGATTACCTGACTAACCATCATTCAGATCTCTTGGATGAGAGGTGAAACTATCTTCAACTTAGTGAAAAAAGATGTCCAATTGCTTCTGATTCAAGCTTTTCAAGGATAAACTCTGATTCTGAGATATCACCTTCAACATCCAGTGGTAGATTAGAAACGGAAGCAGAAGAGAAAAGTATAACAGAAACTTGTGGTATGCTTTAATCTTATCCATCATGCCCTCTCCCTATGTGTGAACTTAAAAGACAACAAGTCAGCAGTCACCAGCCAGCAATATACGTTGTGAGGTAATTTAAGATTTCCTGTGTTTGTGCACATGTGTATTCACGTTTGTCATCACAGGGTGTACCGGAGTGACTCATGACTTGAATAATTCACAAGGTGTCATGCCTGGAAAATAAAGTTGAGAAGCGTTGCACCGGAAAATATCAAATGACCTCCAGGAAAATATTTTGAATGTATGGCCCTAATCACAAGCAACGCAAGACATAGTATTATTTTTGATCAATTTGCTGTGGCAAAAGAATCATTGCATATCAAGACAATAATAGGAAAGAAGAATGCTGGAAAGATGTTGGCATCTACTTCCCTGAGGGAAATGGCAACAAAATGTAACTCATATGTTGCCGCAGCACATGCTCAAAGTAGCATACAGCACACATGCCCTGTAAACATTTTAGCTTCTGCAAGTCATACATGGAGAGGTAAAGAAGGCAGGGACAGCAAGCAAACCTTAATGTTTATAAGATGACTGCATCACATACTAACCTGGCGGTGAGACAGTCTCCACCTGCTTCTCCCTCTGATTCAATTCAAAGCAATGTTTGGGATAATCAGGACACAAAACCCAGGTATCACCAACAATAGAATTTAATCAATTTCATGACAACATAAAGTCAGAGTTTCAATAAGTTCGAACATGAAAATAAAATTTTTATCACAGAAACAAAAATGCAGCAGGACTACTGAACGAGAACAGAGGGTGTCTTTTATGGTACCTTCAAGTCAGCCTCAACCTTCCTCGTTCTCTTCATGATCTCCTCGATTCTCTGAAAAAAGAAATTTACATAAAAAATGAAATTTATGGTTTTTGTACAGCATACAATCAGTAGTTCAGTTTGACTTTTTTTTTCTTCTTTGCAATGACCTTTTTCCTGAGCTGTCTCTCCTCCTCTTCTTGCTGTGTCTGCAGTTCTCTGTTTTGCCGCTGACGCTCTGCATCCTCTTGAGCCTGAACTTTGGATTTTTCTCTCTGAAAAATAAAGTGATGAGGCACTGCTGACTGAAAGTGTTTTACTCAATATGCCAACTAAAATTCACAAGAAATCACCAAAACACTGCATCCATGACACCATCCAGGTGTAAACAACTGACTGTCACGTAATCAGTAGAATATAACTAAGCACCTTTACTGAAGACTTAAATGCACCCCTGATTTCTCTGTTTTGCATATCACACTCAATGCAAACTTTGTTTACATAAAACAAAATTAAAATGTTAAGTCTATTTAAGACAAAAGGGATATTCAATACCTAAATCACAAACATGAGAAAGTATTCATATCCTTGAACTTAATAGCGGCAGGAGTCCCACTAGTTGCTTTGTGAGCATGAACTGCTCCTGTCAGGTCCAATCCAGGCATCTCAATGGGATTCAGGTCCCTACAAGGCCACTCCCAAACCTCTCAGGGGTGGACAGAATCTTCTGCTAGGGACAATAGTCTTGATACACATACACTACCACCTCCGTGCTTGATCATAGGTAAAGAATTGAGCATATGATGACTATCTTGTATCATTATAACCAAACCAGTTGCATGGAGGTAAACGGTTTATGCTGAAAGATGGCTCAGTAGTGGAACTGCACAGTCACAGGAATGAGAAGAAGCTGTACGGACGTCATAACCTGATATGTCAAAAAGACATCAGGTTAGAAGACATTAATACTGGTTTAGTGATCGAGTAGGAAGAACTCTATACCCGTATAAAAACAATGTTTATCACTATTGATCTGGTTTTGTGTTACTCTGTAATTAAGTTACGAATAGAGAATAGAATAGAATAGAATAGAAAGAACTTCATCAATCAGGGAAAATTTGGGCATTACAGCAGCTCTAACGTTGTTAAGTGACAATAGAAAAAAGTAAGACATATAAACTGGTGTACATGTAAACATACATAAATAGACATATTTGAATTTATTTATTTACTAGAATAAATCCTAGGAACAGTCCATGTAATAACAAGTCTTAATCAAGGTGGATTTTGTGATGGTACTTTCATACTATAAGTTAAAAAAAGTTTTTAATACAGGATTTTTTTGCCCTTTACTTTGAGTGTAGTATTTTCGCAGTGTTTGCACCTCATGATGATCTCTTACCTCTTCGTCGACCTTGATCTGAAGCTCCTCCTCCTGTTCCTTTTTCTTTCTTTTTTCTACCTCTTGTTTCAGTCTGTGAGGATCTTCCTCATTTCTCCCCTTTTCATTCACTCCTTTACCCGCCCGCTCCTGTTGATGTTCCTGTGTCAGTTGTTTCCTCTGCTGGTCTTCCCTTCATTTGATCATTAGGTAAATGCACATATTAAACACATTAAAAGACTTAAATCCCTCAGACTACAACAGTCTTTAATTCATAACTTATTCAATGACCTCACCTTTCTTCTTCCTTCAGTTCCAGTTTGTCTTCAAGTTCTTTCTGACGTCTACGCTCCGACATCAACCCAGAATCCTCCTCTGCATTTGTTGTGCCAGCTGCCACTTTCACTGTGGATAAGCCGTTTGTTGCCTCTGTCAAACACAAAGAAAGCCTGGATTAAAATCATCCGAAAACCGGATTCAGATACAAATACTACACTTTCGTTTGTATCAAGTCCACCTTTTTTCTTTTCTCCACCTTGAGCATTGCCCTGAATCTTCTTCTCTGAGGAATCAATTTTTGGTAGATTTTTTTCGGATGGGTTCCCTTTGAGATGCTGATTACAAGTTTCACCTTTAGATGATGTGGACTCATTGATTTCAGTATTCTTTTCAGCTTGATGAGCAGGATCCTTGCTGCTGTTGATCATATTCTTTTTCACTGCACTTTCTTGTTTGGACTGTTCACTGGGTTTTTCAACTTTCTTGTCTTCTTCCTTCTGATCTTCAGTTGCATGATGTCTTTTAGGAGAGTAATGGTACTTATGAGCATTGCTAGGAGACTGGGCACGCATCTTAGATACCAGCCTGAAAATAAATAGATAGGTTTGATTTAAGAGTTGCGTGTTCCATAAATGGAGATTGAGAGCTGGGGAAAAATGCTAATGTTTGAATAAATAACCTTATAAACATTCTTACTTGGAGGTGGAAGGGGAACACAAGTGTCTGGAGACACTAGCAGGGGATTCAGATCTTCTCACTGGGGATGCAGAGCTGGGGGATGAAATTCTTTTGTCTCTGCGAAGTCGTTCTTTCTGTAGGTTAAAGTATAAGATCTTGTAGCTGTTGCCCAACCATTTGATGCTTACAGATGTTATAAATATGTAATTACAGCATATGGGAGTATGTCCTGCATTTGACCTTTGGGGTGTTGGGAGTGGACTGAGAGCCTCCCTGATGTCCAGCTTTGTTGAGATCTGCAGCATTGAGGGAGCTGCAGAAGGGTGACCTGTGCGGACTGCATGGTGCTGCATGATGACAAAACAATTCTTGTCAAATGAAATCATGGCAAATTTCAAGTGATATAGGGCTACTAATCTGTAGCCTGGGGTTGTTTTGAAATGGACAGTGTGTGTGCAACCAACTGATGTGTGCAGACTCGCTTTTGCAGCCAAAGTTAATTGGAGGGTTCTGCAAAATACTGCAAAACATGGTAAATTCCACGTCTCTGGCTTGAGCTGTGGTTAGACAGCTTTTGGTTTGAATAAAAAAAATAGTGCTTAATTCCAGAAAACATTTCCCTGCATCACATGTTCTTTATTATTGCCAATTTTAATTTTTGCTTTTGAAATTATGTCATGGATTACTGATTTTGACATTTCAACTACCTGGCCGTCAGAGTTTCTGACCGATAGAAAATTAATGAATTAAAAAAAAGAAATGTTTCTGAAATGTTTGAGTCAGACTTTTTATGACTGAATCCTGAAAATATGTTAGTGCGTGTTAATGTTTGTGTGTGTGTGTGTGTGTGTGTTTGCGTGTGTGTGTGTGTGTATGTGTGTGTGTGCGTTACTATGTAGTGTGATGCAGCACAGTCGTATCGTGTTGGAATAAAAAAATCTAATTCTGAACATTTATTTCCATGCCACACTCAAACAGTGACGTTGAATGAAACACCACCATAAGATTAATGTACAGCAACATGCAGCAGCAACTATGACACTAGAAGCAGTGTTGTTTTTTCTGTCTCTTGTGGCTGCTCATCTGTCCTTCACCATCTGTAAAGATTAATCTCTGAAAGATGCATCCTCTCAGTGAGCTGTATCTGGGTCTATTTTAGTACACATATATCTATTCTAGGTCGGGAGCAATTAATCTCCAAAACTGTCTGTCCTAGGGACCCAGAATCAGCACCGCTTAGCTGTATTCAATTTGATCCCTCATCCCACGTTATGAAAATAGAAGTGAAATAGATACACCTCCAAACTGTGAAAATAATAGCCTTAATGTGAGGGATCATTGAGATCTTCAAGTGAATCTGATTCCGCGTTCTTTATCCTTTAATTACTGACAGTTTCCTCATTTGGGTAAATTCATCTAAAATTGTAACTAAAATTGAGTTACATCCTAATAAGACCAAACTAAAGGTGTGTGACATCCTATCAGCAGTCTCCACAATGTTGTGCTAGCGCAACAATAGGAGTCCCTGCAGCAGAACACGAGCACAACAAACATTTCAATGTCAAGGGTTCATTCAGACAGTCATTTGCACAGAAGCAGAAGTTTCAGCAGCAGAGCAGCTTTGCATGCATACGTCACAGGAGGAAGACGTTTGCTCAAGTTTAAGGCCCCCACCTAAAGGCAAGCAAACACAGACATGGTAACTGTTGGAGCAGGGGGGGCAGACACATTTTGTGGGCTAGGGGGCTTAAACTTTACCAGATTCGCTGCCAGCAGGAACAGGGGAGGCAATGCCATGGGGAAAGGCGGAGGCAGCGGGAGGGATTAGGACATTCTCACTGTCACCTACAGGCAGCGGGCGGAGCAGAGCAGAGGTGAGCAGTCAGAGCATTATGAACAGTTTATCTGAGCAATTCCTCATCTGCCGTATTGACCTGGATGAGAGTTAAAACAGCAGCAGGGATGCCCTGGTTTAAGGTTTTATTATCTGACATTAAACCCATTGAGTGTAGAATTTGGAAAAGTTCCAGCCCTGTTGCAACATAGATTGTTTTGCTGGTAATAAATAAAGTTTAATTTATATAATTTAGCTCACAGATGTGTTATTCCATCCCGTCTGTGTGGGAAAACAGGAACACATTTCTGATTATACGTACATCAGCACCCAGAGTTAAGGCAATGAACACACACACACAAACCTAAACAGTCATACATACAATCTCATACTTTGTCAAGGAGTCTCACAGGAATGCAGCAAAATGCAATCAATGAAAGACAAGCACATTTTGTCTTTCATATCCTAATCGTCATTCACATTTGATCAATCCTCCCCCTAATAGCCTCTATTTACAGCTGAGTTCTAAGCACTGAAGTTCTTACCTACTCCGCTGGGGCAGCATTTGCTCCAGCGTTTGGTCCGCTGAAGGCCTCGCTCCAGAGAGCGTTTCATCAGGGCCTCCAGGCGCTCCTGAACACAACACAGCAGAGCCTACCTTTACTTCTACACGATGATCCTACTACTGGTATGTTTCTTATTTGCTTCACTGGCAGGAATAAGTGGCACGGATTCTTCACCGTGGATTATGGATTAAGATTTTTTGTTAACTCAGCTGACCCTCTCCTCCTCGAGCTGCTGCCTTCTCTTCTCCTCCACTGCAGTTCTGCGGAGTTCCTCCTTCTGCCTCTGCTCATCCAGGCGTTTCCAGCGCTCCTCTACTGTCCGTTCATACTGTAGCCAAGCCCTGCGCTCCTTCTCCTTGATCACTTGCTCTCTGGCCGCTGAAAGAGACAAGACGAACTCTGCTTCAGGTTCCATTGACAAAAATATAATAATAATGGACCCCTGATATTTTTGGAAACTTTTAGCTCCTTAGCTCCTCTTCTAAAATTAAGGATGCATACCACAAAATCCATTTTAATCTCTTTTTCAGAATAAGGCTTATATCCTTTTGGGTCTGCTAATATCTATATATTTTTTTTATTAAAGTCAATTTCACAGTCCCAATCGCAGAAATCGTCATCATGAGGTGTCTGCAGGAGCTATATGACTAGCATATTCATATAGCTACTCAATAACCTACTTCTATGGTTATTTTATGTTACTGTCACTGTCTCTGAGCTGCCTTTACTCGTCCCATCAAAAGATCAGTGAACTCATGACAAATCTGGCAAAACAAATTCTTCCACAATCAATTTAACTGTAGAGAGATGAACATAAAAGAAAAAATACCCAGGCTTCTGTCCCTCTCCTCACGTCTCTCTTTGGCTAATCGCATCCTGTCGTCTGTCTTCATATAATTATCCAAGACTGAATGGCAAATGAAGAGAAGAAAAATGCAATAGCAATAAATCCAAATTAAAACAAAGATGAAAATACATTAAATGGGTAAATTGTCTTACTTTGTTTACCTGCATGGTTGTTACTGATGTTGGCTGCTATGTGTGAAGGCGAGGCATGTCCATTTACGTGTGGCCTCTTCTCCGAGTGAGATGGAGCTGGGATCATGATGACAGAGGGACAGAGAGCGCTCACAACTTAGTCTCAAGAGAAATGACATCAACCCTAGAGCGCTGAGCTGCAGTGCTGCTTTGTTATCAGCAGAGGGAAACATTTCTTCAACTCTGTGTGGGGCTGCTCTATGTTAAATATATTACATTGCAAAATTCCATGCGGCCCTATGCCAAGGGCAAACTGCATCTATACGCAGGAGAAGAGAGGAGACTGTCCTTGATGTGTGATGGTTAATCCACACATGCTGAATGCCTCTCTCTGTTTTTATTGCTGTGCTTGTGTTGCAGCTCTTTGTTTGTATTTACTGATAACAGAACAGCCCTGAAATACATGTTCCTGATATACACATGCCATAGTTTTAATTCTCTAAAATATCTTTGTAATATATTTTTGTATTAAATGATATATTATCATATCCACATCAAATCAGTTTGAAGTAAAGAGGAAATTATTGGCCAGATGCTGATGAGAGTTACTCACTGGTTTTACCAGTTCGAGTTTGAGAGCTGTGACAGTTTGTTGGAGATCTCTTGTCAGGAAGTAGAGACGTGGATGGAGAAGCCATCTTTTCACCTAACACACAAAACAGAAAACAAGAGATCAATACATAGATGAAGGGATTTAAAATAAAAAACTTTGATAAATCTACAATGTAGAATGGAAAGTTATGAACAAATTTTGGACCAACAATCAGTCGATCAATGTGAGTGTTGTACAATAAATTGCTATGTCATTATTTCACTTTATCTTGACCACTTCAGTCAGGATGGATACTATTGAGTTCCTATTGAATGTGGTTTGTTAGGGTGGTGTCCCACAAGAGAGCTGCTATCCGTAGCTTGCTCACTTGACTTGAATCATTATAATCAATCAAACAAAAGAAACATATTTAGGTAGTTTACACAATCGTCATGCTTCATTTCTAACATTTTCCATTAGATTATTGATTACTCAGTGGCCAAATAGTCTCCCTCTACTGGTCTGAGGCGTGTTTACTAGCTTTGAGGGTAATAATAACAAACTTACTATTATTTCTCTATCTTACAGAGCTGGAAGGACATTATGAAACAAGATTGAAAATATGTATATGCAACCTAAAAGATCGTTCCGTGTAAAGATATGTTTTCATTCAGGATTATCAGCTCTTTAGAAAATATGTCTCAAATGTTGTTGACAATGACTTTACATAATTTCCAGTGTATTCTCCTAGGGACAGTGACTTATAGTTAAATATATATAAATGTACGGCTTATATATATATATATATATATACATATAAGCCATTTCTCATGTGTGATGCAGTCTCAGAAATGGAGTGATTCATACTTGGTGTGATGATTGGCCTGCAGGATGACGTTCCTCTTTCTCCTATTGGTAAATAAAGGTCTATCTCCAGCCAGTTTTGACCCCACAAAAACATCACGAATTGATTTAAACGTCACAGGATTCACACAGTGTTCTTCCCATTTGTATCATTTTATCCGATTGAGAAGCGTCATTAGAGAAAAAGGCTGCACACACAGCCTGGTCCTGCGTTACCGGGGCTTTATTATAATGTCACTTTCAATCTTAGATTGGAAGAAAATCATACAATGTCATTAAATGCGCGGAGAGGCACACGTTCACGTGCAGTCACGACAAACAGCCCTGGTGATATCGATGAAATAAATAAAAATGTCCTGCTGTTTTGGTTGTGTAATGCAGCCTAAAGACCAAACAATCAGGAATAGGCAGTGAAACCGGATCATCATCTGCAAAAAAAAACAGCATCACAGCTGGGAAATATCAGTTGCGTCATAAATGAGTCTGCTTTAAATCGCTTCTCAAACGCACAAACACATCCACGCAGCGCGGTGATTCAATCCATACAAACCACCCAACTCACCTTTCAGGACACCGGGGGATGCGGTTGTTTCGGCCATGGCAGCTGTAACCCGAAGAGGCGCGCGCTCACGCAGCACCCTTCGCATCTGAGCCTCTGCGGTTAGATCTCCGTCCACGGAGACATCACACAATCCACCGGCCACCGCTCAGCTAGAAGTCAGTCTGAAGGACGGAGACAGTGGGCAGGACAGAGGAGTGTGTGGGAGAGAGAGATGCTGGAGCTGGAGCGCAGCGATGCGCACTCAATCCAGATCGGTCGATCGACCAAGCGGTGGGTCTCAGCGGAAACCCGCCTCCATGCAGACCTCCACGAGAATTAATCTGTGCACATAGCGCAGACCAGGTTCCAAACACAATGAAGTGATGCGTTGCGTGTTTGAAAGATAACAAGAAATAGACATACGGACTGCACCGGATCAGGGGCGTAGCTATAAATATCAAGCTCTATCAATCAAATCCCGTTTATTCATATCTACCAATGTGGTTTTATGAAATAATGTGCCTTAATTACTAACCTTGTTTAGCCAGTAACCGAAAATGAAGCAGTTAATGCTCTCAGATTAAATAAATAAATTGACAGACCTTTAGATTCACCTGAATGTAACAAGTATTTTTATGAAATAATTTCATTTTTGAAAAAAAAAAAACAGAGGGGCGTTGTGATTGTGGTGAATAAGTGAATTTTCATGTTCATGTTCTGAACATGAACATGATAGGACTTAAAATTCAACAACTTATCATTGACAAGATTCAATTGAGTATTTTGCAAATAATGCATGAAGGACCTGCAAGAAAATTTAACTAGTGGTAGGTTTTGGCATATCCAAAGAGATGATTACATTTTAGTGACGTTACTGAAGGCCACTATTTTGAATGTAAGGTAACGAGATAAATTAAGTACCCTTGGTTAAATATAACAAAACAAAAAAAAAGGTTTCTGTTATAATGGAGGGCACTGGGGGAAAAAAGGTACCATATGCCCTTTTATCTTCTCCATTCGTTTAACTGACTGCGCACATAAATTACCCAACTGCTGAAGTGCATACTGCACATGGCTACGTGCCTCCGATCATAGCATAAAAGTATGCTTGCTCTCTTGTTTAGAAATACGTTTAACCCCTCATCTGATGTGGTTTAAGTATTAAATGTATTATATGCACTGATATTAATTTGATTGGAAAGGTAAGTGCCGAATACTGTTCACAACAAGCACAGATGGAGCGTCTGACAACAATGTTCTGGACCTTGTGTGCCTTTCAAAATCATGTTTACAATGAAGTCTCACAAATCAGCAAACGTTATGAGACATTGTGGAGAACTTTTTAAGAGACTTATATGAGGGTCTGAGGTCCAGGTGCCCGACTGTAATTGAACATTTGTGTCAAAAGGTTTGAAAATCTCGTCTGAATATGTGACCAAATATATGTCTACTGGTAACGGTTGTTGTCTCATATTTTGTGAATCATCAAATGCTGTGACCTTATTAGGAATTTCCGAAATTGAAGGGCCTTGAGGACACATCTGCTTTACTGCCTTAGTATGAGGCCCTGACTTCTTTATGGCTGTATGTCACTTTTCTTTTTTAAATCTTAAATCCAACTAAACCTTGGCCTTTAATAACAGCCTTTTCTTTAAATGTCTAAGAGGGGATGAGGATATTTTTGAACAAAATCTTATATAAAATTGGCATTATGGAAAACATAGGCATAAGCAGGCATTTAGGCATTTATTTTTTATTGTTTTCTTGTTTTGCTGTAATCACAATACACTATTCTACTATTTTGTCAGATTGAGTTTTTGGCCACAGGAAAAATCCCTGTTCTTATTTATCAACTAAAGTGTTAACATTATTGATAGCTATTTCTATTACTACTAGATGGCTTGAGCAACTACCAGTGGACCAGATTGTATTCATCCACTGAAATAGTATACATTCATACAGTGACGCAATCCAGGTTCAGTGAATCAATCAATGTTCATCCAGTAAATAGTCCAGGATCATACAATGAAAAAAATCATGTTCATCCAGTGAAACAATATATGCTTCTAAAGAGAAAAAATCCATGTTCACACAGTGAAATAATCCATGTTCATCCAGTGATCCAGTCCAGGTTGATACAGTGAAGCAGTTCACGTTCATCCAGTGAAACAGTCCATGACCTTACAGTGAAACAGTCCAACTCAATGTGTAACTGCGTCCGTGTGTAACCGTGGCAATTGGGCAATTCTCAATGCAGATATGAAGACATCAAGTTCCATGTCAAAGACATCAGGTTTATACTGTGAAAGAGTCCGGGTTCGTAAAGTGAGTTGCTTGTCACAATTGTATACTACAAAATCACGAGTTATACTACTAGACACAAAGTAACTATAGTTCCATCGTACATGGTCTTATCTGCACCCAATTCAAAATGTTTTTCGGGAGTCCAGGTTCGCAGAGTTAATGTTCATAGACCATCAGGTACTTATTAAAATGTCTTGAGACATTTCGTGATTGTTATTGATATTATTAATACTATCATATTATTATTATTATTATTATTATTATTATTATTATTATTATTATTATTATTATTATTATTATTTGCCATAGTATTTGTAATTCTGGTATTTGCAGTGGTGGACGGTAACTCAGTAAATTTAGTCAAGTACTGAACTTAAGTTCCACTTTGAGGCACTTGTTCTGTACTCAAGTATTTCCATTTTAATACAATGTATACTTCTACTCTACTACATTTCAATAGGAAATATTCTACTATCTACTCCACTATATTATTCTCACAGCTTCAGTTACTAGTTACTCTTCAGAGTATAATTTCTCATTCCCTTCCTTTCCAGTGAAAATGTATCGTCAGCTGTATTTTTTTTGAATTAAGGGTTTCTTTTTGAGTTGAAAAAAATGATCATCATTTTTATGATAAATAGTAATAGATAGTGTCACAAAAACTCACTGACCAGAGGGGGCGTGGTGGCAGCACTGTGTCTGTTTAGATCGGAGAAGCAGAACACCGGAACCGGAAGTAAAGAGCCTGACAGAGGGGCGTTGTGATTGTGGTGAATAAGTGACTGAGTTTAGGAAAGATGCTTACTAACATTTCTAATGTGCTGAGGGCGGCCGCTCAAAGAAATGTAAGTTCACAGTTTTGAATTGTCGTTTCTTTTAGTCGAAACCCGCTTAACACTTTTCTGATTACCTCCAATTTTGACATAGAACTGTCAGCGCTGTCCTGACCTTGTGAGGCCAAACTGAAGCTTGTCATGCTAACGCAGCTAAAATCTTCTAAATCAAACGTAATGACAGCTCTTTTTAAATTTTAATCGTTTCTTTTACTTGTTGTTGCTCCTAATTTGTGGTTACGGTGTCAAGACTCCATGACTGAGACTGAAAGTTGATAGCTTTGCTAGCCAAAACTATAGCTTGGTAGCTGATTCTGTCAATTGTTTGGAAATTACGATATGTTATAATTATTTATATTTAGTATTTTTGTAATATATGCCACTGATAAGCTTTTCCAAGTTGTGATAGTTGTAGCCCGTTAAAAACTAATCACGTTAATATCAGACTCTTGTGGTAAACTGACGGCTCCAATTTCAGAATAAGAAGGTTAAGCTGGAGGTCCTTTAGGGTTTCTTGGGATGAACGAACAAACTGTTGAAATTAAAATGTATTGATTATGGAGTTAACTACGATTCATTTCAGTGATGATGATGTCAAACATGAATAACAGTTGACAAGGTTACATGCATTTTTAGACTTATATTTTACCGCTGTCTTTGCAGGCGTTTCATAGGGAGCTCTGGTGTTTACCCAAACATTGTGTCGCCAAAAACACTATCACATCATGAATTGGGTTACTTTCTCAGTATCAGCCACCTCTGCTTTGTCTGTCGGCTGTTCCATTTCAGAGTCAGCACAGGTTAACGGATAATCTGTTTACATCCATACTTACCACCGGACCCTGTTGGCGGATACGGTTTGGAGTTTTGTGCTCCGCATAATGATTTCGGTTTTTCGCCGGATACCCCTTCCCGACGAAACCCTTTCCCTTTAACCGGGCTTGGGACCAACACTAGAATACACTGATTTGTGACCCCTCTGTGGCTGGGTTTCTCTAGATCAGCCACATTGAGTGTAACTGCCAGGTCCTGAAGGTTACAAGATAAAAGAAGATAATCCTTTAATCCTTCATCAGCTGGGAAATCTCATAAATGCCAAGTTTATCTTTTATTTATTTATTATATAAAGGATAATAAATAATGTATTATAAATATATATTTATATATTTATTGAATAAAATTAAGTGGTTTGTAGAATACTACAGTTGTTGTTTTTTATTTTTGCACTGATGCTTAGAATCGAATGTGATTTTGGCCTTTGTATTGAATCACAATAACATATATTTGACATATAATGTCAGTCATCTGTTTTAAACACTCCCATCTCTTCCTCGACAGGGAGCTGCAGTGCTCATCTCAGCACGCACCTATTCTGACTTCACCACCCAGGCTTCATTTGAAATTAAGGTAAGCTTCAAACAATAAGTTGTATTTTCATATCACATATCATTTTTTGTGGTATTAAGTGTATTTCCCTCTCTTTAGAAATGTGATGTCCACAAGTTGGAGGAGTCCCCAGCCACTCAGGTGGTTATGACCCGCGATGAGGGTTTGCAGTACTACCGCACCATGCAGACCGTGAGGCGTATGGAGCTCAAGGCGGATCAGCTGTATAAACAGAAGATCATCAGAGGATTCTGCCACTTGTATGATGGCCAGGTCTGAGCTTTTGTACATAAAAAGATGTCATATCTTATTAAATAGCATTAATAGTTGAGTCTACTTTGACAATTTGTTTTTGATACAAATTTACCACATAATGCATGCATTGCACCGACATACTACGTCAAATTCCTCGTAAGTGTGACGTACTTGGGCAA
Source organism: Lophius americanus (assembly GCA_037951165.1). Taxonomy (NCBI): domain Eukaryota; kingdom Metazoa; phylum Chordata; class Actinopteri; order Lophiiformes; family Lophiidae; genus Lophius; species Lophius americanus. The sequence continues at coordinate 3,920,417 of JBBDHG010000061.1, forward strand.
TTAAATTTTTTTCTTGTAATAATTTATGGCCAGTGCTCTGTATTTAAGCGGTTTGTTTTCTTCTGTAGGAGGCCTGTGCAGTTGGTATTGAAGCAGCAATTAATTTGTCAGACCACCTGATCACTGCTTACCGCGCCCACGGCTACACTTACACAAGGGGAGGGACTGTGAAGGCGATCATGGCTGAGCTCACTGGTGAGTCTGCTGTGATTGAGACATTGTGATGTTTTTGTTCACAAGATAGTATTAAACTTCAATGATTATTTTTTTGTAATGAAAATTGGATCTTATATTCCCTTTACTTTAGATTTCTAATATCTGCATGTTTTTGTTTTTCATTTTAACAGGCAGAAGAGGAGGCATTGCCAAGGGCAAAGGAGGCTCTATGCACATGTACTCTAAACATTTCTATGGAGGAAACGGAATTGTTGGCGCTCAGGTGCATTACCAATGTTTAATAGGCAGAATTTGGCTAATTATTTAAATTTAACATTGAGCATTTGTTTTTGCTAACCACGTTCTTTGAACTGTTTTCGCTATTTAAGAATAATGAGATTTGAATGGTAACAGTCAAACCTAATGCAAAATATTAATGTAACTCTAGATATCCCCCCAGTATCCCATCAAGTTGATGTAATTGTGACAAACTTTATGAAGCTTAATACAGTCTATTTTGACAAGATAACAGGAAAACAGAAAAGCCAGCTTCCACAATCTTGTTGTCATTATATTCTTATCGGGTTCCTAATGGCGTTAAAGTTCATCCAAGTTGAAGGCTACTGAGACTGCTAATAAGTTAACATTAAACTATTTTCAAAAATGAATGCAGTTAAATGAGGAGGACAAGCCATAGAAACACTTGGGTGAACAAACTGCACTAGACTAATATTGCAGCGTGTCCCACAAAAGAGATTCATTAATATTTTCGATCTTACAATAATAGAAAACTTGCTTTAAAGATAACGTTGTCTTTTTTTAAAATAAATTATTCAATTTATACAAACATGTCTGGCCATTATATACTTTGTGAGTGAATACCCAGAATGCAGCACACTTACTACTTCTCAGATATTCTCTCTATCTCTTCGATTCGAACCATTTCTTTTTGCGTGTATAGTCTAACTGCTTTTACGGCCTACACGCAAACAATAGATCAAAATGTGCAGCAACTCAGTGTGCCGCGACTCATCTGCAATGCAACTCAAAAAAAAATTCACAACGTTGTTTTTGCTAAAATCTGACAAAAATCTCAAAAGAAACAATGGGAATTTGTCCAATGAGCGCCATCTGTAACGGTGACAATTTGCACTTCTCAATGCAAAACTGCGATATTATTATTACTAAAATTCTACAATCCAGGTCAAGGTTTATACAGTGACCTTATACAGTACAGTTTATACATTATGTGATTGGTAGTATGAGTCTGAGTGAGAGCTGTCTGCGGATGGAGGCACTTTTTGAATCGGTGCATGTATGGATTAGATTACTTTCCGAAGCAAGACGAGTACAATCTCAGTTTTGAAAAATCCCTGGGTCCATGTGAATTTAGGCTAAATGTTATCCTGACATCTTTGATTCTCCCCAGGTTCCTCTGGGGGCTGGTGTGGCTCTTGCCTGCAAATATCTGGGCAACAATGAGCTATGTGTCAGTCTATATGGTGACGGGGCTGCCAACCAGGTATGGCTACTTATTACTGTGCTTATAATCTTTGTGTAATTGCTGCATGTATCTATTGCAGCTAAGTTCAAAATAAATGGGCATTGATACTAAATATATTCCTCATTTATATCCATTCATCCATCTTCAAACCTATTTATCTCGTTCAGGGTTGCAGTTCTTAGAGCGACCACACATTAAATGCAGATTCAGTCACAGTACTGCTTCTACCGTACCAATAACATGCTGTAGAAAGGTGTTAAGTCCATCTTATTCAGTGTGTGTGTTATCACACTTGCCTTAAAACATCAGCATTTATAATTTCACGAATTAATGCATCACATAGAATTAATGTTACACCAGCCATTATTTGATTAGAAAATATCCTGTAGACATCCTTTGAGCTATCTTTGTGAACTTTTGTGCATTTCACAGGGTCAGATTTTTGAAACTTACAATATGGCAGCACTTTGGAAGCTACCCGCCATCTTCATCTGTGAGAACAACAGGTATGGTATGGGCACATCAGTGGAACGAGCTGCAGCCAGCACAGACTACTACAAGAGAGGAGACTTCATTCCTGGTCTCCGGGTACTGCTCTCACTCAAACAATTTCATCCACTGAAACCAACTATACAATAGAATTTAGAAGTAAATTCTATATTTTTGCAAAGCTGTGTTTTAATTGGTTAATTCTGTCAAACAATTTTTTGTGATTATACATCATAGCATTGTGTGTAAGTGTAATTAACAAATACAATTCCATACACTCTAAGTCTATATACTTTATGTAGTAGCTTTAAACATGGGGGTTTGTTTTTTGTTCATTCAACCTCCAGGAATATTTTTTGCGTTTTGCTGTCTGTTTTATCCGTTTTGTGTAATTTACCATACTGTATTATCAGAAGCAGATATTTTATAATTAAATGACATTTGGGATATGTTTTTGTGTCCAGGTGGATGGAATGGATGTTCTTTGTGTTCGGGAAGCTACTAGGTTTGCAGCAGACTACTGTCGATCTGGCAAAGTGAGATAAAAACATCTAATTATGCTGTATAAAGCAGGAAATGTGATAGTCGTGTCCCCACCTAATTCTTCCTACGTGGATTCTTCAGGGACCCATTCTCATGGAACTTCAGACCTACCGCTATCATGGACATAGTATGAGTGATCCTGGTGTCAGGTAAATGTTCACCTCCTTACTCTTGGTCAATTTTGTAACAATAAATAGGTTCTATGAATGGTTGGTAGAATTTTCAGTGTAATTTCACCACATGATGATCCAGAGAATATCACATAATTGTACTATTATTGTTTTTACTTATACATATACATCTCCTGTTTCAAACAGAATTAAGAGGAAAGAGGAATGTGATCCCGAAGGAGGGTAGACTTTTTAGGAATAAATGAATCAATCTGGGTTTGGTATGAACCACAAATAGAGGAGAGGGAAAAATGAAGAAACTTTGGTTTTTCCTAATACTTTATGATATAATAGTTGCATGTATTTCTTGACTCTTTCACAGGCAGGTGTTAAAATAAAATTATATCACTGTCAACTAACTACAACATGTTATATAACTGGAGCATATTAGCACCACTGGCAGAGGAAGTATCACATCCTTATTGTAAAAGCAGGGTTTAACTTGAGGCGCAGACAAACAATGCACTTTGTTGTGAAAGGTCTTATAAAGAAGAAGTAAAACTTTTTTTTCTCCCCTCCAATCGCGTAGTTGTCCTTTTATAGAACTTTCAACATGACAGATTTTTCTATTTCAGTGGCCCCTTCATTCCAAACACTTTCAACTGGTTATCCAACCTTGAGGACAAATTGTTATTTTTTTTATAACCAAATAGTCCCACACCATGATTTTACTTCCTTTGTGTGATTTTGTGATTGAGATCAGTGATTTCCATATCGCTTATCTCTGCCATTTCTTTGCTGCATACCTGAGTGGCACCCCTCGTCGAGTTTGGCAGCAAAACCAATATTAAGAAAAGTATCATTGTATGACAACGTTCAAATTTATTTTAAACAGTGATTCCAATACAAAACAGCTGAAATCCCTCTTTAATAATAATATATTGTTTTATTTCTATCCCCACTGTGCTGCACATTGCTTCTTCCAAAGAGTCACAGTAGACTTCCGGTTCTGTGTTTTCTGCTGTAGAGGCATTGCATCGCTCTGACCACCACCCAGGGATGGACTGAACACAGACACTAATGACTGAATGTCAGGCTGAAATGATACGGACGGGATTTGTCATCAGAAATTTAAACACACTACTGTCCATAAAAATACAATAAAATATTGTCCTGCTGATTGATTTTTCCCAGGGCCCCAAAATAAATGATCCTTGTACAAATTGTGCATTATGAAAGAAATGTACAACTTTTTATTAGAATTCCTATACACATAAATTGTAGCACTTTGATTTAAGGCCAGCACTAAATAGTTGATTGAAATTATGATTTTATTAATGCATCCCTACTTGATCTTTGCACTAATCCTGTTTCAGCTACCGAACACGTGAGGAGATCCAGGAGGTCCGTGGCAAGAGTGACCCCATCTCCATGCTGAAGGACCGCATGCTCAGCAACAACATGGCCAGTGTGGAGGAGCTCAAGGTACTTTTAAGCTTGTAAAATGATGAAACTGTTTCTATAGAAATGTGCTTATAGAAAACAAAAGATATTTCTACATCATTAGGGGCGTATGGGGTCAAACTTGTTCATCCACCCCTCCATGAGTAACATGGAATAGTCTATCCACACCTCCTCAAAGGAAACCATATGAAATTTCTCACATGCTCTGTAGAAGCAGACCATGTGATTATCGGGCAACTAATTACTTTAATTTTCCATCTTATTTGTGTTCTGTCTGCAGGAGATTGATGTGGAGGTTAGAAAGGAAATTGAAGATGCTGCTCAGTTTGCCACCACAGACCCAGAACCTCCACTGGACGAATTGTGTAACCACATCTTTAACAATGAGCCACCCATGGATGTGCGCGGGACAAACCCATGGTCCAAGCTGAAGTCTATTAGCTAAAGCTCTTCCCCTCCCTGCCCACTCTGCTATACATTTACAACCCCCTCAAACACACACTCCTTGTGTAATACACCTCAAACTAGTGTCGCCATCCCTGAGCTTGAAGAATCAGCAAGGAAAGTAATTGTAACGATTTCATTTTTAAGAGCAATGGCAACCGTGACAAAGTTCTTCTGACAATAAAACTTGACCATGAGTGACAATAGAACTTTTTTTGTAAATTATTTTCTTTCTTTCTTCTTTTTATTTCTCCTGTTTGTGTCTGCATACAGACACCCAAAAATGTAAACATGCTAATTATTATACTGTCTAGAAAGCCCTTTACTACAATTAATCTGTGTAACACTTCCTCACTCGGTTCGGTCTGAAAACTCATCAGGTTATTTTCATTGTTACAGCATTGCTATATTCGCCAGCAATTCTGTCCCATATTTATATTATTCATAAATACTATGTAATAATTGGGCAACTTTTTACATTCGATTGGATTTTCATTTGGTGTTTGGTTGTAAAATTTCCACTGCTTAAGTTACTGACTTATTTACATTTGTGATGACATACACAGTGATCTATTTAAAACGGATACCATCTGTTTAGATCATGCACGTCATACGTTTCTTATAAAATGTCCCCATGTGAATATATCTAAGATCTTACTTTTGCTTGTTAGGAAGAAGGATTGAATTTAAAAGTGAAAAGGCCGACAGAGTATTTCATGTAAACTGTTACGCTGAGGGTGGCCAGTAATTACAAGAAATGCTTCAAGGAAATATTAGTTGTATGTGGGCATACATTTTAATAAATGACTCTAAAGTACTGTATATGTGCTCTCTTTTGTATGAATGTAGGCCTATTGGGTGGGTTATTCACCGGCAAACCTTTTGGTCCAAAGCTAACGGCTAATAACGGGCTAGTCTCCACGACCCGCATGATGATGAATTATTCCGTCACCCTACTGATGAAATTCAACAACTACAACACTCCGTTGTGCTTATCGGTTATTAAACAACTTGGGCTCCTTTGCCGGCCCGTTACATTCACAGAAGTTGCCGTTCATCTCCACTGCCGTTGCCAGAGATCTCTTCTTTTGAATGCCTGGCATTTAATTGTAAACCCCCTTTCTCCATGACCATACTTCTAATCTACCGACCACCCTAACCAAACCCAGCCTTCATTTCTGAGATGTACAACCTTTTGTCGACATTTTGCACAACCTCTGCTAATATTATAGTACTTGGAGATATCAACATTCATGTCGACTCCCCTGCATGTCGTTTTGCCCACTCAGGATCTAGTCATCACTGACTCTGCTCCTCTCAGCAATCTTCTTGTGTAAGATCTGGGTGTGTCTGACCACAAGACTTGTGTCCCCCCTCACTAAGCCCAAATGTAAACTCTACTTCAGGAATTTGAAAAACATCAACCTAGAAACCATGACAGTCGACCTCCATCATCTTCTTTCTACAAACTTTGTATCAGCCAATGACTCAGTAGATTCCTACAATAACTCCCTGAGTAGCATCCTGGATTGTCACCCCCCTGTAAAAACTAGAACAGTCACCTTCTCCCGCTCAGCCCCCTGGTTCACCGGCGAGCTACGGGAAATGAAGGCAGCTGGGCGTGTCCTTGAGCGACGTTACAAGTCTTCAGGTCTCTCTGTCCACAAACTAGCCTTTCAGGGACACCAAAAGGTCTACTCACAGTCCCTTAGAGAGACTCGGTCACTGTTCTGCTCCAACATCATCAAAACCAGTCCTGGAAATTCTAAGCAACTGTTTTCCACTATCAATCATCTTCTTAAAAACAAAAACTCCCCCACTTACAGAAATGACAGAAGAGCACTGTAAAAATTTCATGGCTTTCTTTAAATCGAAAATTGACTCAATCCATTCTGTCCTTTCTGGTTCCTCAACTCTACCTATCCATAATCCATATAATCTACAGAAAAACTGACATGTTCCTCCGCAGCCTCTCCATCCTCTTCATCATCATCATCTCCCCTGTCAACTCTGCGCTTGTCTGGAGGAGATAAAGTTGTGTATGAAAAACAACTTTTTCCAGTTGAACAGCTCCAAAACCGAAGCAATTTTAATTGGCACCCCACATCAGACCCAGTCTTCCTCCATAACCAGTATTACCTTCTCTTATAAAAGTCTTCAAAGACTTCAGTATGTTCAAAACAGTGCTGCAAGGATCCTGATGAGAGTGCGTGAACACAAACACATCACCCCCGTTCTTCATTCCCTTCCCATCTCCACCAGGATTGATTATAAGATCTCTCTCCTCACTCACCAGTGCATCCATGGTAACACACCCCCTACCTAGAAGAACTAATCACCCCACTGACCTCAACACGATAATAATAATAATAATAATACATTTAATTTATAATGCAATATAATGCAACGATCCCTCCGTTCTACCCATTCATACCGCCTCCTCCTTCCCCCGACTAAGTTCAGCACCATGGGTGATCGGGCCTTCTGTTCTGCTACCCCTCATCTGGGGAATGCCTTCCCTAACCATCTGAGGGCTCCACAGACGACCGACATACTTAAAAAACGACTTAAAACGTTCCTTTTTAGCAGAACCTATAACTTTAAATTAACATTGATGCTTTTTGGTCATGTTTTTATATAGTTATTATTTTATATTTTATTGATGCTTTTATCGGCTTTTACTTTGTAGCACTTTGAGATTTGATCCAAATGTAAAGTGTGTTATAAATTAAATGTGTAATTATTATTATTATTATTATTAATGAGACATGAATGTATAGAGGAGGGAGAGAAGAGGAAAGTGAAGGTGAGTACATCATTGAAAATCCCCTAGCAGTGTAAACCTATAGCAGCATAGCTATGAACTATCGCTGATGCCAGCCTTAATTATAAGTTTTATCAGAGAGGAAGGTCTTTAACCTTTTTAAATGTAGAGTGTGTCTGCCCCACAGACCTAGACTGGAAGGTGGTTCCACAGGAAAGGAGAGAAATTGCGGTCACCAGTATTGCAAGTGCAATTTTGCAAGGGTGAAATGTTGAAAAATTGGACCAAATATGAAGAGAATAATTTTGATGTAAGCCCAGAACTCTGAAAAAATTAAGAGAAAAAAATGTGATCAAACAGCACTGAAGAAGACACCCAACACTGAACCGCTGACTATTATGCCCTAGTAATTGTTGCACTTTCGAGCTCCAAATGCTGACTCTCTCACAACCCAAACCACAGTTAATGGAGATTCAATCAACCAAAATAATAAGCAACAAACTCGTATAGAAACATTTCTGTGAAATAATTGCACCCCGTTTACTGTATACTGACACAGAAATATTATGTTTACTATTTATTCAGTGTGCCTAAATGAGCAGTTAGGCACACCCCTTTAACATCCGTGTTTTAAAGGGGTGTATAGAGTGTGTGTTGTGGTTACAAGTCTGAAATGGATTTTTTCTGGAGTGACTGGACAGGCCTAGATTTTTTTAAAGGCGTCATTAGTTCCACATTATATTCTACACTTGGAAAACGATTGTGAAATGGCAGCAATACAAAATTTTAAATGGACTAGATTAAAGAAAGGAAGCCTTTATTGTCATTTTATTCTGGGGACCAACAAAATTTGGAGTGCTGATTGTGATCTTATTAAAATATAAATACAATATAAAAGACAAGTGGCAATAACCCTTTTAATACTTAATAAAATGCAAAAAAATATAAGAGATGAAAGAAGAATTCATCAGGTGCGGTTCAGGAGCCTGGTGGGTTTAAATACATCTTCTGTCGATGGCATGATGATCTCCCTATTATTTTATTTAATACCATCCGCTGTACTTTGTGTGTCTTTTGTCTTCTTGTCTTTAAATCTTTTTAATACTGTCTTGTTACATGGTCTTCACACTAATACTAAATGGTGCATTTTTGTGCTATCCTGCTTAAAACAGTATGCACTCATACACACATTCGGCTGAATCTCTTGCACCTACATTTCAATTTGTACAGTATTATATTTAATTACCCTTTAGTATTATTCTTTCATAAATATTATAACTTTAGGCTAAGATAAGATAAAAAAAACCTATCTCATCCGTTTTGCCTAGTGGTCTTGTCTTACTTTCTGATTGTCCCGTTTGCCTTTTCTGTCAACTCACTTTGTAAACATTTTTCAAAGGAGTTATATAAATAAAGGCGACTATTATTGTTTCTCTAATAGCAGCATAACGAACAAGATGGATTTTCTTTTGTCAGCTCATGTTTTTTTTATTGTATATTTTTCCATTATAATGTAGGCTTGACAAACATATAACGTGCAAGTCTTCTATCGGAATCCTGATGGGGATCATTTTATTTCAGAACTCATGTGTGGAGTGCTTTACTTAGGGGCTAATAACTGACCTGGTAATATTTAAATAATGAAGGCATAGAATTTTTGTTTTTCTTCAGAGATAAAATGTGTAAATCCAATTGACAGAGGGCCTGAATGTGTTAATTAGTTGTACGTGGAGAAGTTGCGAGGCTAATCACCTCCAGCAGATGGCGATAATGCGACAATTGGGATGCCAGCTGGTTTAAAATCTAGGTGAAGAAGAAGAAGAGGAGGAGGAGGAAGAACAAAGTAATTGGGAATCAAAATCCAGAGCGCACTGTGGGTTATTTGCTACGTAAGCGAGAAGTGATCATGGAGTTTCTGGTCAACGTTAACCTGAACAAGGAGATGCTTTGCCTCCTCTTCTTCCTCACCACCACGCTCACGTTAGCAGAGGAGGGCACGCGCGTGATTAACTCCCAGTGTCACAACTACGCGGGAGGACACGTCTATCCTGGAGAGGCTTCTCGGGTACCCGTGTCGGATCATTCCCTGCACCTCAGCAAAGCAAAGAGTGAGCTCCTCGCATTGTTCAGTCATAGGTTTGCTTTTTTTACCCACTCCTGACGACCAGCTGCAGCCTGATGTTCTGCTGGTTGCTAAACTTTAAATCTAACGATTTGAAGGACACGTCATTCTCTGAGAGTCTGTGGCAGAAGTTCCTCTCCGCCCCTTCCACATGTGATGGTGTTTGGCACTGCTCCTCCTAGGACTGGACCTGCTGGAGTACAATCTGTTGCAGGCACTCTAGTTTGAGCTGTCATCACAACCTGTTCCTCCTCTTTAGTGAATTCTTTTTTATGCGTCATAAATAGTTCGCAGACATTACGCCATGCAACAGCCAGTTAAGCGTTTGATTTTTATTTATCAGTACACAAATACAACACTAAGCATGGAATTGCTTGGTTAACATCGCGTTAGATGAAGGATAAGAGGAATATATATTAAAATGGTGAAAAATAAATAGTCTTAATTCAAGGAGGCGAAAAATGATTTTTAAATGCAGTATTTTTAAAAAGCAAGTATTAATTCAATGAAAGAATAAAAGTAAAACTTTGCACATCGAAGACATTTAATCTGGATATTAGAGGTTTCACATATGAACTCAAAGTCCATTGTGATATTATCTTTTCTGTAATATATTATTACGATTTTAAATAAATAAATGATGTTCCACCACACGGCTTGAATGTATTTGAAAAGAAGTAGTCATTCCAGAACTTTATTGTTGTGAGTATGAAACTTTAAATCAAGGCGAGATGGCAGTCTTTATAATAATAATAAAAAATAAATAGATTAGCTCCATCAAAATCAAAAATGACAATGGAATATATACAACACTGCATTGCATACAATGAACTCACTGCACTGTTAATGCTCAATTGATACAGTACACCTATTTTGCAGCCCTAATGGCAATGGAACGCCGGCTATAAAAAAAATAGGGCGACATGATATAGAAGAAAATGTGAATGTGGACATTGTCAGGAATATTGATATATTTATATTGAGGTATGGGTACAATTAAAATAACTTTAGAATACCGCTGAAAACTCTACTGTCCTGCATATGCTCTTAACATGCTGATTAAAACATGTATTTTCGTGCAGAATTAATAAACGCCAGATCCTACTGAAGATTATGAGAAAAGCAATTCTGTTATCTTCTTTTAATCTGGGCCTTTTTTTAAAAAATAAATAAAATGTGAAGTTTAGTCTTTTGTTCAACTAAAGTCCTTGTATAATCAATCCATTTATTCTTTTTCCTGCTTCAGTTTCAAAGCCCTCACCACAATGGGAGGGAACCGCGGTTATCAACGGAGAGTTCAAGGAGCTGAAGCTGACGGACTACATCGGCAAATATATTGTCTTTTTCTTTTATCCCCTGGACTTGTGAGTAACGCTTGACATTATTATTACATAGCCACTTCAATTAATGTGACCACTGCAACAGATAGATAGATAGCCTTTATTAGTCCCACAATGGGGAAATTGCAATGTTACAGCAGCAGAGCATGTTACAGAGTAAGAATAACATCGTGTTATGTGCATACAGAGTACATACTTATGTGATTGTGTCTGTCCTTTGCAGCACGTTCGTCTGCCCAACCGAGATCATTGCATTTAGTGATCGTGTGCATGAGTTTCGTGCCATCAATGCAGAGGTGGTTGCGTGCTCTGTCGACTCCCAGTTTACCCATCTGGCATGGTAAGATTGCTGTTTCACTTACATCCATAAAATTCTATCGAGCTTGGTTGAAAGAATAGACATACTCCATACTGGATATAATTATAAAATATGCTATAACTAAGTTATAATATAGATGCTATAGAGATGTTGATTAATGAGCAATATACTTTAAATGTAGTGGTTAACATGGTGTTGCATTCTTTTGATGGAGATTTGATGCTTCCTTTCTGCTGTACCCATGTTATTGTTTATGTTTTGATTATTGTTTTGCGCCGGAGCTCCACTTAAACATTTTATGCATGTTTATATTGTCAATATCAGGATCAATACACCCAGGAAGCAGGGTGGACTTGGACCAATGAAAATCCCTCTGTTGTCAGACCTCACTCATCAGATTTCTAAAGACTATGGAGTCTACTTGGAGGATCAGGGTCACACACTGAGGTGAGGTTTCACATTTGAATGCATCGCCAGTGACAAATAAAATATGTCCTCTTGTACAGAACTGAAGTTGAAATGTCTCCTTGTTTTTTCCAGAAATACTATGAAATTTTCTGTTTGTGACTGTGTTGGTCATATACAGTATGACGCTTTTAAAATGAGGACAAATGTGCTTTACACACAGTAAATGTCAACAATGAACCATTAACATTAAATCCGGCTTGAATCTCACACAGGGGACTCTTCATCATTGACGACAAAGGTGTCTTGAGGCAAATTACCATGAACGATCTTCCAGTAGGTAGATCGGTGGATGAGACCTTGCGACTGGTGCAGGCCTTCCAATACACTGATAAACATGGAGAAGGTACAAAAAGCTCTTTTAAAACTTAAGATTTATATGAAAAGGTGCAATTATGTGTTTTCTGGTGGCCAGAATGGAGGAATCCCATTTTAAACTATTTGCTGATGTATCTGTGTGATTTTTTTCAGTGTGTCCAGCTGGGTGGAAGCCAGGCAGTGACACGGTGAGTATCATTAAGGCCATGGCTGAAACCGTTCCCTTCCCACTAGCTAATGCAGTATAACAGTTAGACAATGTCAGGGAGTTTGAAATGGAACTACAGTACAACTAAGATACAAGTGGACTCTTTGTTGCCAGGGATCTATATTGGTCATAGTTTCTCTCTCCCTCTGTCTTTCTGTCTGTCCGTCTCTCTCTCTCTCTCTCTCTCTCTCTCTCTTTCTCTTTCTCTCTCTCTCTGTAAATTTCTAATTAAACTCATTTTTCCCTACAGATCATTCCCGATCCTTCAGGCAAGCTGAAGTATTTTGATAAACTGAACTAATTTTATTTCTGTTGTCCCAGTTTGTGAAATCCACTGTTAACTGAAAGAGAAAAATAAAATGTTTTTTCCTAAAATGCTGTTTGTTTGTTTTTAAATTCACCTCTCTTTTAAAGCCCTAAACCACACAAAGTCGAAACAGATGGCACTGATGTGAATTTAACCAGTGGCTGCCAGATGCTAACGTAAAATAAGATTAGAAAGATAGTGTATCATCAGACATATTATGGTGTTGAAGTGTTTTTGTCTGGCCTTGAATTGTCACTCCAGGCTCTGCAGTCAGTGAAGACATTTTATCTTTAATCGCATCATTAAACTTGTTTTCATTTGGATTGCTTGAGATCAAACTGCTTACTTAATTTCCCAGCACTCTGCATTTAAAGAGTTAAACAGTTATTGGCACCCATCAACAAGAATCTGACATGAAAACAGTTAAAATTCTAGTCACTGATATATACATAACTTTAACACCTTATCACTTATTAAGATTGGAGTTAACATGAAATAAATTTAATCTTAAGAAGAACACTTATACTCCTGCTAGTGTGCATATAGCCGATTGTTTAATATTTATCCTTGGGAAGAAAACAGTTTGCATGATGCTTTCTACACCTGAGCTGGTGCAATGTTTAAAGTTCTGGAGGGGGGACAAATTCTACAATTTGAGAACAGATGCAATGATTCAAGAATATTGCAAGCGGGAACTATGAGCCAACTTCTGGAAACGGATTGTTCTATTAGGCCTTGAGACTAAAAATGATACATTTTTAGTCTCCTCAAAGAGGAATAAGTCAAATAAATGTCCTCTTTGAGGTTTGTTCATATCAACACGGTTTGTTCATATCAACACAATTTGATAGAACTAAATCTGCATAAAGCCTGTTTATTGCACTGAAAATGAAAACTAGGAAATAATCTTTAAGTATCTATACAGGCTATACAGGTAATCTGGCTATTTGTTGTATCAACATACAGTCAAACATTTGACAAAATAAAAGATGCTTCCCTGCCTGATAACTAAGGATGTCTCCACATCCAGCACTTAACTACATATTATATCCATCAATGTTTCTTATACCTAAAGTGCAATTAATTTAATGTTCTATGTAATTATTTGCAGAGCAGAGATTGATTATTATAATTTGATTGTTAGCTACACAAAAATAATATACAATGTCTGTGTGTAATTTTCCCCAGGTCTGGCAGATATGAACATTTAAAACAACATTCAAATTAATTATCTGCTTATAGATAATGATATGAGAGAAAGATGTGAGTGAATGAAACACGATGTGCAGGACTTTTTGACCTCCTCCATACATATATAAAAGGATCAGTTCTGAAGCTGCTCTATAACTCTGTGTGAGACATCTACTGAAAACCTTTATTAATAAATTGTCGAGATTTGAACTTAAGACGGGAAGAGAAAAATTACCTTTTTACACATTTAAACGACTAGTGAGCAAAAGGCAATAAGAGGACATGGTCAGTTTTACATTTGTGTATATACAGTACATATATTGTATACATAACTCAAACATTAGATTTATAGTAACGATATGGCAGATAACTTATGACCAATATAATTGAGCCAAATATTCAAAGGTCCATGTCTTAAAATCTGGATCCTTTACATTTTGGATATTTGACACCTCTTCTCTTGTTACCTTTTTGGAGCTTGCCAAAGTTGAAGAGAAGAAAGAGGACGGCATTCTGAGTGAGAAAAGGTAATTTAATTTTTGTTGTTGAATATCTACCTACATTTAAAATGTATATGTTCTGTCTAGTTTCTGTAGTCCAAAAACAAAAATCAATCATTTAAGTCATAGCTTAATGAACAGGTTTAACATTTATATTGAAATAAATGTGTTTTCTATGTGTAATATCTATATATCTATAATATCTCCGCTGCTTCACATACAAACCCTTGGATTGAAAAGCTTCTCTACTAGGAGAACATCTTTGTCATGCAAACGAGGTATGGTGTTCAGTGTGGACTTCTTCTTCATTGGCAGGTTCAAGCCAATGTCAAATTCATCCAGTGCTTCATGGGTCTTTTGTTTACTCTTTGTTTTGTTATGACCTGACTTAGATGGCCCCGACAAAAAAAGGGGACACACACATTTTTTTTTTTTACTATGAACGAAAAAAAAATAATTAATAATTCAATCTATCCAAATTAATGCAACTAAACTAAGTATTTACAATATGGATGTGGGCAGTCAGTGGTGTTAAGAGTGGATAATGTCTGTGTGTGTGTGAGGACGTTGTAAGGTTCAAAACAGTAGAACTAAACCATGGTACCTGTTGGAAGAGCAGAGAGTGATTCGTCTGCAGCACTGCTTTATGTAAAACAGCGACTCCCGGGTGCCAAAGGTGTTCCAGGTTACTTAATCAGCTACCTGCAGAAAGACATGTTAGAATGTCTCCCCCCAGAGGAACACATGTGACATAACAGCCTTTTCTTCCTCTTAATTCTCCCTGAAGCCTCGATGTAGAGCTTTGCACTTCCTAGTAGCTGAAAACACCATGAAGTCTGTTGAGTTCTTGGAGACTGGAGAAGGGGATCTGATGAGAGTAAACTGCCAAATAAAGTTTGCTAGTTCTTTTATTTTGTTTACTTTAGAGCGAAAACCTAGTTTGGTCAGAGACTTCACACTGTCTTCATAAATATGAACTTGTAATTAATAATTTCACAATGATGCTGAAGAAGAACTACAGGTGGAAACTACACTGCTTGCAGTCTGGGCTTATTTGGTTGTTTTGATGAAGATAAAATTCTCATATATTTGAAGGTTTGAGAAAACTTTTATAATTGTCTTGTTTTGCACTGTTTTGTGACACTGCTGGGAACTACTTTAAATATTCAATACACAATGATAATGTAGACTTGTTGTTTTTTTGCTATAACAATAAAATAGTCAATTAATAGTTAATCAATCAATCGAATAATTATAAAAGGTCTACTCAAGTATGAACCTTTTTGTTATGCAAAAAACACATCGCGAGACAATGATAATGTTTGGAGCTTTTAAACATTTTTGATAACTGAGAACATCTAAACCAAACCGGGAAAAAAAAAAACCCCGTAGGAATCCTGTGGAGACGATGTGGCTTTAATTAAAGAAATTGTATTATTATTTGATAAATGTATTTAAAACTATCACACAATAACTCATGACCCATGTTTTTGGCAGTGTAATATAAGCTATTGATTCTTATTGATGAGAGACTGCCCACTAAGTAGAATTTAAACCGTAGCAATTTATCTACAGATAATTTTAGTTCGGTCTAGAATAAAATCCAAGATGAAAATCACTTTTTATGTGATATATTGACTTGTAAATCGACTGTGGATAAGCAAAGGTGGAATGATCTGCATTTTTACAACAGAAGTACTTGATTTGTTTAACTTAATTATCTACAGTACTTGGTTGAATATTCTCTACCACTGCTTAAAAATGTGAATCAAACATATGATAGATAAACGTCGGTAGATTAATTACATTTGACGTACGTTTTTTAGAGGGTTCGACTTGTAATATTATTTTTCTCCACTAATTCACTTGCTATTTATCAGCCTATTATCAAAAGCCTCAACTGTTTATCTTAATGTTTTAAGACTTGATGTTGTGCTGACACCTCTGGATAATGCTCAGGTGATGTTATGTTTGGGTGTTTATGGAAATTAATCACTAGTTTCTTTACACTCTAATCAGGCTTTACTGCCAATCTCGTGGTTGCGTCTGCTGTTTGAGGATCTGAATTAGCCGTCAAGTCCTTCACCACTTAGATCCACCTCGGGGCATGAAGCCTATTAGAGCGGCGGTCTCCGGATGATGGCCTGTTCGGTGCCCGTCGGTATGATCTCCACCGCAACTCTTCCGCATTTTCCTGCTACTCTCTGGCTGTGACGTGTCGTGCTGACGGCGGCCTCGGAGCTGGAGGAGCGGGGGGCTATAGCATGACAAGATCTGGCTGTGGACGACCTGCTTTGCTTTCAGCAGAGCTCCAGAAACAACCCCTAACCCCTCCTTCTCCGCTCCTCTCCGGCCCGCCCAAATAACACTAAATCCCGACTGAATCCTGCCCGAGTCTGGGGGAACCAGGCGGCCTGGAAGCCGAGGAGCGGACAGCGGCAAACCCTGCAGCATAAATCTGGTATGCGGCGTATTTGTGCGCACAGGACGTCCGTTTAAGGAGTTATCCTGATATTCATGCGTGTCTGCGTTTTTGCTTTTGAATGCATGTTGTATTTTAATGAATTTCTTTATTCTCCCTGAGAGGCCGCAGAGGGCTGGGCCTTTTCATCGGAGGCCTCCATTGAGGCCGTGTTTGGCAGTCTGGCCTGCCCCGTTAGCTCGCCTGTCTCGTAAAATGAGCGGGGGTTTTCCGCCCGTCTTGTTGGCTAATGTAATTAGTAGCTGACCGTAATAGTCAACGCAAATTTAGAGCCAAGCTTTCAGTGGAAGCACAATCTAAAATTCACATCGGAAGAGTCCTTTTTCAACTAGTTGTAACGTTAGCATCGTCCTGTCAGTAGGCTAACAAAATGGCGGACGCTAGTGTGATTAAAAGTGTCTGTTGAAAATGCGCGTGTTTAGCTTTCTCTTGTTAGCTAGCTGCTTCACTGAACACCTAATTCAATCCTATTTTTTTCATGATGTTGCTCCATAATACATGCGTGCTGTTTCTAATTTTTAAGTATAGCTGAGAAAGAAGCTAGCTGGAGGTGCTAAGGCTACTCCAGTGGTCAGTATAAGACACTGCGTTATTATCTCACTGGTCTTACGCCGTGTTTAGTCTGGCAGGAATGAGCAGCTAAAATGGTCTGTTGGGTGGTTCAGTGTCATTAAAGCATCTATAAGCAAATTCACTGTGCACCAGATCCCTGCTCAGTTCCATCCTTTTTGTACCTGGTGTGTGTGGGGGTTGGGGGTGGGGTGCATTTAGCGTAAATGAAATGGAACCCCTTTTGCAGCGTCCACATCTGTGTTTACATCTGTGGCCCCGCCGTGTGTGGGGCAGGGAGAGATCATTATTGCCTATTGTCCAGCACTTAGGTCTACCATGTTGCTATTTTAATTTGCACAAAGACATTTGAGTTATTTACGATGATCTGTAGTGGTGCATTGTGACAATTATGCCCCGGTTGTTTTACTTGCTGTTATTTTTCGCAGACACAAGCTAACACTGTAAATATTACCAGTATTCGATGGAGTGAGTCTCGAAAATGTATAACATTTCACAGCAAGACACCATTGTTGACATCAGATGCTCTTATTTTAGTGTTTGTGTGTAAAATGTAGTTGAATAAAAACCTTAACTGCAACAACATAATACTATGAAATACACTGGAATAAAAACACAACAGTTATAATGGTTTAAGGGATTCATTCAATATTTGTACATGTTCCTTAGTATGGCATGGGTTTGTTTGACAATATTAATTCTGATTTATCAACAAAATACTGTGTAGTATAACTATCGATTGTTGCCAGGTTTCTGGAATTTTCCCATAGCTGTTGGGATGCATACTTTTGATTGCCTGCAACAAAGTAGTAAAAGTTTCCCACCAAGCCCTATTCCTTGTATGGAATGTCAAATAAGTTTACATAATGCTAACATTATTAAAACCATACAATACATACAGTATTTACTTCAAGAATATGATTCTAAGGACCAGTGACTAGTAGCTTTTACAGCAGCTCTGAGCCTGCAGCTGTTGTGCATCACCGGGACAGTGACCTCTCATGTGAATCGCATTATAATGAAATTACTTACACAGGCACCATGTTTATATTCCCCAAGCAATGAGAATCAAGCTCATTGTGACGTTCTTGTTGTAAATCTGTAAAATAAAATACTTGATTGTATTGGTTATCTAACGGTGTTAGAATCATACTTGATGGACTGCATCATCATGGTTATCTGCTATGAAATTCACATTGCCTCAAATTATGTCTATAACCAACGGCATGAACTAGTGTGTTTGAGCAACGGGTGAGTGCAGATTCCAACATTTGAGAGTTAAGATTTTAGCACCTTTGGGATAGTTGTAAATACATGCTTCAATTAATACATTTTGTGAGAAAGTGAACTTGGCTGACCTGCAGTAGGTCCATTGTTAAAGATTGCCATCATTCAGAATACTTGCAAAAATGAATGGAATGACAGACTCATTGGTTTGAAAAATTACTATATCAGTTGTTGACATTACTGAAAATTTTCTTCGGTAACCAACTATCTAAGTTCTGTTATTTGTTTTCAGCGCTCCAGTAACAAATGAAGTGCGAGGACAATGGATGAGGATGTCACCAGGCTTGCAATACATCCTGACGAGCCTAAAATAATATTACACGGATCTGGTAATTAGCCACATTCATATATTGTGTTTTTATGAAAGATTTTTAAAATTATGTATTCGGTGTAATGTTGGGGTATTTCAGAAACCTTGCCTAAAGCAAGATGTCAGGGCGGTTCATTTATTAATAATAATAATAATACATTTCATTTATAACGCACTTTACAATTGGATCAAATCTCAAAGTGCTTAAGGGTAAAAGCAGATAAAAGCATCAATAAAAAATAAGCACTTCATCAGAATCCTTGCAGCACTGATTTTGAACATAAACATAAGTCTTTGAAGACTTTTATCAGGGGTCCCGATGACAAGTGCTTTACAGTAATCCAGTCTGGAGGAGACAAACGCGTTGACCAGCTTTTCAGCATCACTCAAGGTGAGTGAAGAAGGGGGTTTGGAAATATTTCTGAGATGGTGAAAGGAGATCTTACAAATGTGTTTGATGTGGGATTCAAAAGTGAGGTGAAGGTCGAATCTTACGCTTAGGCTGGTGACTGATGAAGAGTGTGGAATGTCGTGACCAGAGAAGGTAATACTGGTTATGGAGAAGACTGGGTCTGATGTGGGGTGCCAATTAAAATTGCTTCGGTTTTGGAACTGTTCATGTGGAGAAAGTTGTTTTTCATCCACACCTTTATCTCCTCCAGACAAGCGTGGAGAGTTGACAGGGGAGATGATGATGAGGATGGAGGAGTTGCGGAGGAACATGTCAGTTTTTATGTAGATTTGCGTGTTATCAGTGTAGCAATGGAATGAGAGTCCTTATCGACTGATGACATAGCCAAGGGGGAGCATGTACAGTATGAAGAGAATGGGGCCAAGGACTGATCCCTGGGGGACCCCACATGTGAGGGGGTGTGTCCCGGACCTTGAACTACCAAGGGAAATGTATTCTGTTCCGTCGGTGAAGTAGGATTGAAACCAGTTTAGAGCGGCAGGGAGTCCAGTGGTGTGATGTAGGCGGTGTAGGAGTATTCCATGGTCAACTGTGTCGAAGGCAGCAGACAAATCAAGGAGAATCCTGATGGAAGATGAACCAACATCTGCTGCCAACTGTAGGTCGTTTGTGACTCTATGCAGAGCTGTTTCTGTGCTGTGGGCGGAGCAGAAACCAGACTGAGATGTTTCAAAGAGGTTGTTGTATTTGAGGTGGGCAGCAACTACTTTTTCCAGTACTTTGGAGAGGAACGGGAGTTTGGAAATGGGCCTGTAATTTGCAAAAACTTCTGGATCTAGAGTAGGTTTTTTGAGGAGTGGTCTGATTATGGCGGCTTTTAGAGCAGAATGAACAAAGCCAGCCTGGAGGGATTGGTTTATTACAGCGGTGATCAGGGGACTGATGGAAGAGATGTTAGTTTTCACCAGGGCTGTAGGAAAGGGGTCAAGGGAACAAGTGGAGGGTTTCATCGTCCTGATAATAACCTCAAACTCCTGCTGTGAGATTTCTGGGAGGCACTTTAGAGGCTGGGAGATCTCAAACTGTGAGTTAGCAGACTGGAAAGGTAGAGTGGAGGAACCAGATTGAATAGAATGTTACATTTCTATTTGAAGAGAGCATTGACATTTTTACTGTGCTCTTCTGTAATTTCTGTAAGTGGGGGAGTTTGTTGTTTAAGAAGATGATTGATAGTGGAAAAGAGCTGCTTAAAATTTCCAGGACTGGTTTTGATAATGTTCGAGTAGAACAGTGAACGTGCCTCTATAAGGGACTTTGAGTAGACCTTTTGGTGTTCCCAAAAGGCTAGCTTGTGGACTGTGAGACCTGAAGACTTGTAACGCCGCTCAAGGACACGCCAAGCTGCCTTCATTGCCGTAGCTTGCTGGTGAACCAGGGGGCTGAGCGGGAGAAGGTGACAGTTCTAGTTTTTACAGGGGTGTGACGATCCAGGATGCAGGATCCAGGAGTCATTGGCTGATACAAAGTTTGCAGAAAGAAGATACTTGGAGATCGACTGTCATGGTTTCTGGGTTGATATTTTTCAAATTCCTGAAGTAGATTTAACGTTTGGGCTTAGTGAGGGGGGGACACAAGTCACAATTCCATGGAGACGGCCTTGTGGTTGGATACACCCAGATCTTACACAAGAAGATTGCTGAGAGGAGCAGAGTCAGTGATGACTAGATCCAGAGTATGCAAAACGACATGCAGGGGAGTTGACATGAATGTTCATATCTCCAAGTACTATAATATTAGCAGAGGTTGTGCAAAATGTTGAATAAAAGGTTGTACATCTCAGAAATGAAGGCTGGGTTTGGTTAGGGTGGTTGGTAGATTAGAAGTATGGTCATGGAGAAAGGGGGCTTACAATGAAATGCCAGGCATGCAAAAGAAATGATCTCTGGCAACGGCAGTTGAGACAAGTCCAAATCACTGTAGTAGATGACAGGCAGACCACAACCATGACCAGTGCTGCAGGCTTTATGGTGGTAACAGTAGTCAGCGGGACATGTCTCATTCAGGACAGAAAAAACATCTGGTTGTTGCCCGGTTTCTGTAAGGCAAATCACATCCAGACACATGTCCAGATGGTGGTCAATGTATGAGGCATGATTTTTTTGTGAATTAAAGAGTTCAATTTTAATACTAGATAGAACAGTGAGCCTCTGTATTGGCCGAAGAAGACTGAAATCCATTCTGCGTTTTCTAACCCGGACAGTGAGTACCTTTATGGAGGAAACTCCAGTGCCACTAGTGGGAAGAGCGACAGCGTTTTGAGTACAAGTCAGAGACGCGAAGTTGCGCACAACAGACCAAAGGACGGAATGGAGTTATCGGGTCGGGAGTAAACAAACTTAGAACGGCAACTTCTGTGAACGTATCGGGCTGGCGGAGGAGTTCAAGTTGTTTAATACCTGATATGCACAACGGAGTGTTGCAGTTACGCACAGAGGACATTATTAGCCGTTATTTTCATGGAAATGATGCCGAGAAAAAAAGCTATCAAACACAGAAAGTGATCAACAGCGGCTTTTGGTGAAAGTATCACAGTGGCAATGACAAGACGGATTAAGAAACTGACATCAACGATGAACAAACAGAAAATGAGAAAAACGATGAAACAAACAGACACCATCTCTATGGTACACTTGCAGCAACGGGTAGGCAGACCGTCACCAGAGTCTGTAGAATCCGTACGAATACAAATACAGAATAAAAAATACAAAATACGGATATAAATTCAAAAGGTTTGCCGTTGAGCAACAATAAAGGTATACTTGTCGGTTTATAGTATTGCGGGCTGTAGAACTCTGATGGAAAAGCGGCGAACAGACAGCGTCCAGACTGTAATTGAAGACATTTACATTAAAAGATCATATTACTAGAAAAAGAATTTAATACGTTTAGAATGATATAACTGGTTTTAAGTCATGTATGGAGTTTTAAATTAATTTCACCGTAGCAGTCACATGTGATCTTAATTACAGAAGTTGCTAAAGTCTCACTTATCTCTACTATTATTGTCAAAATTTTCGTTTCTCAACCCAAATAACTACAGGATAGTTAACGTTACTTAAACTCCGCTAAAGCCCTCACATTTTGCTTGTTTTAGGCCGAAAGATGTTTGGATTAATTTAAAAATGCCATTCTTCCGTTTAAATTTGTCTATGGTTCTGTTGTTGGTATACACCATGTAACGTCACAGCTCCAAATGGCTCATTATTTTATTTTAACTGCTGCATCCCCCGTAACACTACCAAAATGTAATCATATGTAGGGTATGCTAAAATCTATCTTTGGGTACATTTTCATACAGATCCATTCAGTAGATTTTCCTAGATCTTGCCTCACAGTTAAACAAACGCACAGAGGTGAAAACATAACATCCTTCCTTGGTGGAGGTAATAATTACTTATCTAATAAAAAAAAGATGTAATGTGCTATTTTAGAACATGCAGACAATAAACTGTTGCCTTTGACTGCTATCTGATGAACTGAGTAACCCTGTTTCTTCTAGATGAGGGTGGTGCCAGTGGGCAGGAGTTTGTTGTGGAGCTTCAAGAGACTGTGTTGGTGTCAGAAGGTGAGGGGGAAGGCATGGCAGTTCACAGGTTTGCCTCAGATGAGCTTGTAATCCAGGATGCCGTGGAGGATGTGGTTTCTGAGTATGTGCACTGCGATGAGGATGAAGATGTCGCTGTAGAAACCTGTGTGATGGCTCTGGAAGGCGAGGAAGAAGGTGTTGCCATGGGAGACATCCCTGAAGATGGACTCGACCCAGAGCAGGAGGATGACCCAGATGGCTGTGGAGATTACCTCATGATATCCTGTAAGTTAACGACAGTTATGCATGAAATTTAAATGTACAATTGCTCCTGGAAAGCCTATGAACCTCATTAACATATATTAGCCTTATTTACTGTATATATGGAAGGGAAAGTTATAGTATACATAGATAAAACTATAAAACTCCGTTACTGTTTTTATTGTAGAGGTGCACCAATTTAAATTTTCTTGGGCGATCACTGATTTATATAAAGTCTGACTGTTTTGGCTGATTTTGTTTTGTTATTTTCTTGATAGTTTTTAAACCATAATTGACGGCATGCATAAAGCGGGCTCGTGGCTTCCACTGCGTTCTTCCTAGCTTTAGTCGCTCTACCAACATTAGCTTTCTTGGACATGCTATGTTTGGGTGGGTGATTCAATTTGAAGTCACTCATTAAATTTGTTGTGCTGAACGTTTTTCGGGGTTGTAATTCCAGAGCTCATTTAGTCCTTACTGGTGTTTCAAATAGCAAGTTTTGTGTTCGGTGGTTTCCGTTTTGCTGGTGACATGTTTGTAGCTAAATTTGCTCGTGCTTGGTGTGCGTGTATGGACATCCCTGTAACCAGCATGGAATCGGCCTCAGTGAGGCTACTCTACCGATTGCCGGTTACAACAAACCAGGCCTTCGGGCCGAATCGATCTGCGCACCTCTATTTTATACCGAATATTAGTTTGCAACACTCCCGAGAAGGACTTTTATGTCATTGTCTTAGGTTATCACAATCTGGTCTCCACAAACAGATAGCATATACAATATGTGTATGTATTCTTACCATATATTATATGGTGTAAATAGAACTGTCTTTCCAGGATTGATTCATAAGCTTTCTTTTTCCTATAGTCTACCTATATCATTAAGCAGTCTGTGGACACTGCACCTTCACCTTGCTTGCTTTTCTGTGCTCTCATGTCTGATTCCTCTATCCTGCCATGAGTAGCTTAATAGGCTAGCCTGTACGCGGGGTAACTGGTGCAGTTAAAGTAGCACCCCTACAGGAGTCTGATGATCGGAAGGTTTTCTGGCGTGTCAGAAATATCGGCAGGGTCTCGACTCCCATTGGCTTACGTCAGCTCCTTCATTTCTCACTGCATCTATGAGAGGTGGTGGGGGGTCTGAGTTGCCATGGTGACACAACACGTTTGGAATAATAAAATGAATAAGTAATAAGTAGTCATAAAGTAGAAAGTGCAGTTTGTAGCTAATAAGAAAGGACGAATAAGAGCTGTTCACAGCTGTCATCAGTGCTTATTATAAAGTAAACACTCCATACAGTCAAACGTAGCTTGCTTACCTCCAAGTCTCTTTGCAAACCAATACTGTCAACGGCATTCTAGACACTGAGTCCAGATTCGCCGGCAAACGTTTCGGCACACAGGAATGCAAAAAATAATCAAAACAGCTAGTTTCTGTCCTGTTAGCATGTCGCTAACAAACAAACTTTTTTCTGCCTCGGAGCTTTCAATCAAACTTTATGCCTTTATGATGGTTTGAGATGTGTTTAAGATGTCTGTTAATGGGTGTTTGTAAACAAAGAGGGCATATTGGGTTACAGTTGTTCATCTTTGGGTTCGTTTGCTACAAAGATTTGCTCTATCCAGACCTCTTCAAAACCCGCTGGACAGTATTCAGAAGCATTTCGCACATGACTTTAAGGGAACCCATATTGTTCGCATGTCATTGCTATTTGTTATTTTATTTTTTAACCAATTTCGCTTATTTTTTTTTACATTTTTAGTCAAAATCGAACTAATCTTTTTTGTATATTTCATTTACAGTACCCATGAAAAGTTTGAGCACTGTAACAGTTTCTAAACTTTAACCACGTATAACAGGATATATTTCACATAAAAGTAAAGTCTGAATTTAAAATAAAAAGGCTCCACCTTTTCTTTTTCAAAAACAGAATTATTAAGCAGTGGTTTTTGTCTGAATTTTCATTGACTCCTGGACACACTTACTCATCTTAAATGAAATGTGATGCTTTCTCCCCTCTGCTAGTGGATGAAGCTGGAAAGATGGTATCTGAGGATGGAACAGAGGTAACAGTAGAGGGAGCTGTGGAAGACCAGGAAGTGGAGAAGGATGAGGATGGGCAGGAGGTGATAAAGGTGTATATCTTCAAGGCAGATTCAGGCGAGGATGACATGGGTGAGTGGCAGTTAAGCTTTCACTCTGTGAGGCTGTTTATTGCCTTGATATCAGGTTCCTAAATAAGTAAATACAACTTAGCTAGTAAATTTTATGGTCTTAAATTTCATATTCATCTCTTTATCGAGCCGTATTCATAATGGTTCATTTGTCCAGCCAACAGTCCAAAACCCAGTCTCTTCATTTACTATAAGATAATAACAAATAAAGCAAAAGGCAAATCCTTAAATCCAATATTTACTATTATGACATTCCGCTATCATGTTGCTCTGCACCTACACCCCGTTTTAGTTAGTTTGTTTTAGTTGGTTGTCTTTGGATCAACTAATCGATTAATTGAACAATCGCAGTATCTTCCCTTAACTACAGTACCTGGAAGCTCAAAATTGTCAAGTCAATATCCTAACTAATACACTACTCCAAAGAAATAAAGGGAACACTTAAATCACACATCCCAGATCTGGATGAAAGTAAAATATTCCAGTTGAAAATCTTTATTGATTATATAGTGTAATTTGTTGAGAACAAAAAAACGTAAGAACGATCAATGGAAACCATAATCATTAACCCATTGAGGACTGTATTCCGAATCATTATCATCATCTCAAAATCAAAGTGGAAAAGTGAGATCCCAGGCTGATACAACTTTTTGGAATTTCCCCAAGGCAACTCATAATGTGGTGCAGTAGTGAGTACAGTCTCCACGTGCCTGTATGCTCCTGATGAGGTGACTGATGGTTTCCTTGGGGATCTCCCCCCAGACCTGGATCAGGGCATCGGTCAGCTCCTGGACAGTTTTTGGTGCGACGTGGCGGCGGTGGTTGCAACGATATATGATGTCCCAGAGGTGGTCGATTGGTTTCAAGTCAATCCGCATCAATGCTTTCATCATAAAGGAATTGCTGACGCACTCCAGCCACATCAGTTTGAACCTGCTCTCATCAGCTGACGCACTCCAGCCACATCAGTTTGAACCTGCTCTCATCATTGACGAGAACAGGGCGCCAATGGTAAATCTGCCAATTCTGGTGTTCTATGGCAAATGCCAATCAGGCTGCACGGTGATGGGCTGTGAGCACAGGTTCGACTTGTGGACGTCAAGCCCTCATGCCGCCCTCATGGAGGCTGTTTCTGAGTTTTAGCAGAAACATTCACACGGGTTGCCTGCTTGAGGTCATGTTGTAGGGTTCTGGCAGTGCTCTTCCTGTTTCTCCTTGCACAAAGTTGCAGATAGCGGTCTTGCTGCTGGGTTGTTGCCCTCCTACGCCCCCCTCCACCTCTCCTGGTGTACTGGCTCTTCTACTAGTATCTCCTCCACGTTTCTTGACACTGTGCTGGGAGATGCAGCAAACCTTCTGGCCACGCCGCGTCCTGGAGGAGCTGCACTACCTGAGCAACTATTGCGGGCTGGAGATACCAGCTCATGCTACCTCTGTGGGCAACAGCCACTGGAAAAAAGCAAAAGTAGTCAAGAATCAGCCAGAAAGCATGAGGAGAGGGAAATGGTCCGTGGCCACTACCTACAAAACCATTCCTTAAAAGAGGTTGTCTCCCTAATTGCCTCTCCTTTCCACCTGTTGTCTGCCCCACTTACACAACAGCAAGTGAAATTGATTCACAATCATTTTTGCTTCCTGAGGGAACAGGTTGATATCCCGGAGGTGTGATGACTTGGAGTTACACAGTGATGATTGTGTTCCCTTTATTTTTTTGTGTAGTGTACTTGAATCAATTAATTATTTGTTCCTTTATGTGTGTTGATCCAGTCCTAGATGCCAATAACTGAATTAATGATTTCAAGAATTATGTTTCAGAATGTACTGAAAAAAGAATTTGAAGCCAGATAAAGTTAATTTTTTTTCATACTTGGACCAACATGATATCAAACCAAGTCGATGTGGTTATATTGGTCTTCAAAAAGTCTTTCATGTAAAGTTTAACCCTGTGGAAAACCCCAGCAACATTGTTCTCACAGGTTGACATATAATTTAACAGATTCAAAATGTGGGGGATTTAGAATATGTTGTTTCTCCAGGAGAATC
Organism: Lophius americanus; assembly: GCA_037951165.1. NCBI lineage: Eukaryota > Metazoa > Chordata > Actinopteri > Lophiiformes > Lophiidae > Lophius > Lophius americanus. The sequence continues at coordinate 3,947,784 of JBBDHG010000061.1, forward strand.
GGTTGACATCAGCGACGGAGATGCAGAAAGTGTGGCATTAAATGAGTCTTCAGGCCAATCACTGAGAGAGAAGATGGTTTACATGTCTGTCGGGGATTCTCATCACAATCAAGCAAACCACCGTGAGCTATTGAGATCTCACGAGGAGGGATGACTGTGATGAAAGCAAACGTCACTAGCTTTGTGGTTTTGTACATGTTGGGCTCATCTACAGGTGGGTCCAAGGTGACTGATGAGGTTTATATGGAGATGGTGGTAGAAGGTGAAGAGCCAGTAACTCACGACCGCTCGTTTGACAGCGTGTCTCTAAGCAAGGACTTCATGCCTGTGGCCTGGGCAGCTGCGTATGGTCAGCACCTATGTCTATTTAATTGCTTTTAAAAACGACTCTGGAAGCCTGTGCATCAATCACAACTCTGAGAGTCTTGGCTTGAGCTTTTTCAGAGGCGTTTTTGGTTCTACTTTGTTTTTTTGTTGTTGCCTTTTTCCCCGAATTAAAGATATTTTCCGGTCTCACAGGTGGAGAGGACAGTGAGAGTTGTGAAAACCGAAATGGAGCAGCCAGTGCATTGCTGCACATTGATGAATCTGACTGCGTAGATGGAATCAATAGACAGCGCAACAAGAGCAAGAGACGGTCGGAGCCTCGCCAGGTACAGACAGGTAAGACGTATGGATGCTTTCATTGGTTAGTTTTCATTGTTGATCGTAAATGCTTATGCATGTCACTTGTCACTTATCAAATAATCAGGAGTGCATTTAGATGTTCACTACGATAAAATGATCACTTTTTTTTTTTAATTCACTTCCATGCTTGGATGTTGAACTTTTTGTCTCAAATGAAGGATGCATAAGCAACACATAAACTGCCCAATATTTTTTGCAGAAAACTTATAATTACTCTTCTCCTGGGTATTGGAGGGGTTCCTCTTAATGTTTTGTAAACATTTTATGAAAACATTTTTATACTGCCACCAAAGGGAGAATAAAGGGTTACCCTTGTTTGGTACATCAAAGAGAAAGTGTGCATATTATAATTGTTTTATTCAAATTGGCTTAGTCTCACATTCAGGGCCCATTTAACTCTTGGATCTTCCAAGAACACAAATGTAAAAAAACCAAAAACATGCTGCTCATTTCAGCTGAATCACAAGATTTCTTCTGAATTTTAGATGAGTTGCTTCTTATTCAACTGTTAAGTATTACCCTGACCTAGCTGAAAGAGAATTTACACAAACAGATTAGCTGATGGTCAAAACAATGGGCCATCCCTTTAAAACACAAAAATGGATATTTCTATCGTATAATTTAATGATAATAGAATGTTAAAATGAAATGTGTTTTAATCCAGCTGAAATGAGCTACTCCACTTGAATTACCATTTTTTTCTGGCTGCTTGTAGACGGTGATGATTCTACTAGTAACCTGTTAAGAGACGAAACAGCCAATAAAGTAGGCCGTCATATGCCAAAGTCCAGATCAAATTTGTTTATTTATTTATTGAATATCTATGTAAAGCCCTAGTCTGAAAAATACAAAGAAATCAAACTTTTCTGAGATCATCAACTTCCATACACACAGATGTATTGATAGGAAATACATCTTAAAAGATTTAAAACAATTCTATGATTAAAAATTACTGCAAGAGTTTCCAGTCCACACCCCAGAGATGGGATGCTCTGGATTTTAGGCTATTTAAATTTTTAAATTTTTATCCTGAGTCTCCCACAGTGTGAGGCGTTTCTGCTTTGTGGAATACAGTAGGTGATCCAGTGCTGTTGCCTGACATTAGTGTATTTATTTGTCGTGTTTAGCAACAAATACACAGCTATCCCATAACTGCATTTCTGCAACCTTTGCCTCGGTACCTCTCTCAAACACATGCGAGGAAACCCTTTTAGAGTCCGTCACACACTGATGGTACCAACTCTAAGCCACCTTCCTTAAAGGAGAATGCTTGGACAATAACACAGCTGTTGCACTTAAGCTTTGTCTATGCAAAGCTAAGTTATTAAGTATATGTTCTAAATCTAGTTTGTGGTGCTACTGCTACACTTTGCTAAGCTTTCTTAATTATTCATTTGTTCTTTTTCTGTATGAATGTATTCCACATTTTCAGGTGGTATTAATCTATGACTCTCAAGAGATCTGGCCATGTTATCATATAAGTCTCCCTCTTGTCGTTTTCTCTCCAGCCATTATCATCGGTCCGTACGGTCAACCTCTGACAGTGTACCCCTGCATGCTTTGCGGCAAAAAGTTCAAGTCACGAGGTTTCCTGAAACGCCATACCAAGAACCATCACCAGGATGTTCTGACAAGGAAAAAGTACCAATGCACAGACTGTGACTTCACCACAAACAAGAAGGCCAGCCTCCACAACCACATGGAGGTGCACGCTCTCAGCAGCAAGGCCCCTTTTGAATGTGAGATGTGTGGTAAAGAGTTCCACCAGCAAGCGGCGCTGTTTTCTCACAGACTACAGCATCATCACAGAGAGCCCAAAACCCAGCCACCTCCACTGCCTCCCAAGATGCATAAATGCAAGTTCTGTGACTATGAAACTGCTGAGCAAGGACTGCTAAATCGCCACTTGTTGGCTGTCCACAGCAAAAGCTTTCCTCACATCTGTGTGGAATGCGGAAAAGGTTTCCGACACCCGTCAGAGTTGAAGAAACATATGCGCACACACACCGGCGAGAAGCCTTATTCCTGTCTATACTGCGACTACAAGTCGGCGGATTCCTCTAATCTCAAGACACACATCAAGACTAAGCATAGCAAAGAGATGCCATACAAATGCGAGCGCTGTTTCCAGACCTTTGCAGAAGAGGAGGAGTTAATGCAGCATGGACTAACGCATGAGGAAAATAAAACCCATCATTGTGCCCACTGTGATCATAAAAGCTCCAACTCCAGTGACCTGAAGCGTCATATCATCTCCGTTCACACCAAGGACTACCCACACAAATGTGCCATCTGTGGGAAAGGCTTCCACCGGCCGTCTGAACTCAAGAAGCACTCGCTATCCCACCGCACCAAAAAGCTCCATCAGTGCCGACACTGCAACTATAAAATTGCAGACCCTTTTGTTCTCAGTCGTCATATCTTGTCTGTCCACACAAAGGAGCAACAGGCCTCTCCTGAAAAGAACGAGGCCAAAAGGACAGAGACGCACAGTCCTGTTGCAGTACCTAAAAAGTCTGCTCCCAGTGGGTCCAGTGCTTCTGGACCTCAAGGCAGAGTCAGTGCTGCCAGCTTGGCCAGCAGTGTCACTGTAGTTATTGGCAAAGGACAGAAAGAAAGGAGAATTTACCAGTGCCAGTACTGTGACTACAGCACTGGGGATGCTTCAGGATTCAAGCGACATGTGATTTCTATCCATACAAAAGACTATCCGCACCGCTGTGAGATCTGTTCTAAAGGCTTTCGACGACCGTCAGAGAAGAACCAGCATATCATGCGCCACCACAAGGACATGGTACAGGCAGAGTGACTCTGACTGAGCCAAATTCTGTAAAACAACAGAAGAACAATGTTGAAGCAGCCATCAACCCCCAATCACTGCACCCTCAGTACAGCATCGTTCACCTGAAATAATGCTGACTGTGCGTGCTGCACTTGGTCCATTCTCTTGTTTTGCTCTTTTTCGATCCTCAGCCTAATGTTTGTTCAGAAATGTAAACATGTGTACATAACGTTGATGCTTTGTCGGAGTTAGACACAGAACCCCCTCCCAGACTTGCACTTTTAACTGCATGTCCCTTCCTGGTGACAGTGTGCATGGCAGGTAGTGCAGACATCTGTTTGTAGATACACATTTTTAATTTTGCAGGCAGCAATCAGTCGTCACCATGGTCCTAATTATTTGTCTCAGAACGGAAGTGTAATTTCCAAAATGTTGGCGAAATTTTGTTCAAATGTACTTAACACAGGTTAGTATGAAATGTATGAATTAGCTGCCTGTTCCCAGTAGCACTTTGGTTCCCGGCAAGAATCATGACAAATGCAGTAATAAAGTTGTGAGTGTGTGAGAAACAAAAAGATTTGGTGCTCTATCCTCAAAACTCACAAAATAGTGTGTTAAGACAAAGCTAAAAAGACCATGTAAGTTTATCATGAGGTAGTTAATGAAAAGGCACACCCAGCTCTATAATGCCGTTATCATCACATCACTGTGTGGTCATGAGCCTGAACCCATCTTAGATCCCGGGCCCAACGCAGCGGAGCCCTAATTGACATTGAGTTTAATCCTGCAATGCTACCTAAGGGGAGAAATGCCCTTTCCCCCCCCTTTTTTTAAAACGTAAAAAGCCAATTATGTGTTGAGGAAAATGAAAGTCTTCAAAATGACAAACTGCTCCTACAGATTTTTCTACGAACTTTTTCAAATGAAATAAGATACCCCTTTAAAATTCAAGATAAAGCATAATCCACTTATATAGTAGGCTGGCTTAAGGCAGGAGTTTTCTAATGTAATGGTCTGGTTTGAATAGGAATCTACGGTGTATCTGGAGCAGCTGGTGTGAATCCATGGATTTCATTTTTTTGTTTTCGCCCAAAATCAGATGTACTTTTCACCAGTAGAAAGGGAAGATGTCTCTTTAGATGCTACTCCAGAAGGCAGATTCTGGCAGTGTACTTTGACTTCTTATATATTTTTTTTGTTATCACCAGTGATTACTTCTGTTTTTTATATTTATTTCATTTACAAGTTGTTGTATAGTTATGTGTAAGTAGACTTCTATGGAACGTAAATTATTGTTTTGTATACAATCTGTACAAAGCGTGTAGATGTAAACACTTGATAAGGAAATCTGAACCGTGTCGTTATGGATGTACCTCAACGTATTTGTTAAAAAAGTTAATAAAAGCAAATATTTTACAGGTTTGTCCTTCATTTGTACTCGGCTGAACAGAGCGCTGTCATTCAGATCGTGAACATCAAAATCATGAATTAACAATATATGCCCAGATAGACAGATTTTCCAAAATGTAGAATAGTTTGTAAGTGTATTAGAATGAAATGTATATTTTTTTTGTAGTAAAAAAACCCCAGACAGATTGGAAGCAGAGTCTTATGTGTTTCAAAACATTACTTAAGGAGGTCTTTAATGAATCTTCTCAACACTGCAAATTGATAGCGGCAAAAATACATTACAACCAGGCCCAACATTATGTCTGGTGTTCTTAAGGGAGCTTGTCTTGATACAAAACCTGCAACAGCAGTTTAGATGCATCTCTATTGACAAGTGGCTCTTGACCGTGACCTTGTAGGTTATTTTCCACCAACCATCAAGATCTTCAGACATTACCTCCAGGGCACTCGGCTATAAAAGGGAAGCAAACAGTAAAGTGAATGGTGGATAACATGACTATGTACAAATTAAACGGAACACTAAAACTTGCCATTCTTGGGAAGGAGAGCAATGTTTTCAGGCAGGATTCCGGTCGCCAAGCAGAGCCGCCTGAACTTCTCCAGAACATCAGCGTTCACCTCCATGCTGCGGCCTGACAAACGGCACGAGATTAGTTTACAGCAGCACGCGTGATTCTCCTGAACGCACCTTCATTGGACAGTGTGCTAATGAGGACTTACCATATATTTTGTTCACCACGGTGGGGGTATCCCCCATGGCCGTAACAATGTGAATCAGGGCGTACTCGTCATACTTCACATCAACTACTATCATGTTGTTCTCATTCCCCAAGCCTGGTGGTAGAAGAGCAGATAAGGTCATGTGACAGCAGAAGAGCTGTAATTGGTCTCATTGGGCTGTGTGTGAATGCACTCACGCTGACTTGTGTATGAGAACTTTCCAGGCAAATTAGTCTTCTTTGCCAGGTTGTTCATTTGCCAACAGGAGCCATCAGGGCTGCAAGGAAGCCATTGAGACACAAAGAGTGTCAGCATTGATCTTAAATCTCCTCCCTCCCTGTCTGACATCTGTCACTCACTTGAGACTGCTGTATGCCAGTTCCAGATCCCCGTCAGCAGTTGGGGTGAACATGGCCGTGCCCATCTTCATATTAGCTTTGCGGTCGACAAACCACTGGGCATTACTGGCAAATCCAATCATGTACCACTTCCCTGTCGTCTTTGGAAACAGTTAGCCCGAACAGAACAGATTTAAAACAAAGAGCAGCAGTTTGCTTATGAGAACACGTGAGATTGATCACTTTGAATTTTGAAAGTCAAAGATTGAGATTTTCTCTCAGATCTGATGTTTATTGCCTTTGTCTGTTCATTCATCTGTGTATGAGACCTGTATCTGATATCAGTGTGAGCAGATCTGAGAAGGAGCCCTCTATATGCATGTTATGAAATATAGGCTGGAAATGTCAGACAATGCCAATATACATCATGAAACAACAATTAAAAGCTTAGGTTAAATTTGTCAAATTAAATGCATACAGGTACCAAAATCAATGTTTGCAAAAATATAACAACGGATAATGGATTACTTGGTAATGTGTCTTACCGCCGCTAGATTGAAGTCTGCCTGGGGTATGAGGTCAGATGAAAGCACCAAAGAGCAGAGCACGGCTCCCAGCACTGTCAGCAGTGAGCTCATAGCCATTGATCAGTCACGGATAAAATGATGGAGAAAAGTGCAGTTGAAGATTCCAAGATCTGTTGAAAGTCTGCACAGCAAACCCTTTATATAGGCAAGGTTGAGATTACCTTTCCCTCCAAGCAATCACACACACACACACACACGCTAGGATGAGTTCAAACACGCGAAGCGTTAGACAAATAAACATTTTGACAGTCACAAGGTAAGCTGTCAGGGTGGAATTTGATCTACTGAATGCATGTCAGTCAGCCGGAAGCAGGAAGAACATGCCAAGAATCAAAATCTCCCCTTAATAACACACACTATCACAACACTGTGTGTGACATACCGGGATGTAGAGTTGGAGAGCGCTGCCTTTGATAGAGCTGTTTCATGTTGCAGCCGTGGATTCATGAGTGTAAGCTGTGAAAACAGTGTATCCAAGAGTTGTCAACAAAAAAATGGCTGACTGCCGGTGCATTCTGTCACACACAGCACAGAATGAAATGCACCAGTCAGCAGCTGCAGCACTAAAACTGCCATCCCTGATTGGATTCCTAATGCATACATTATTGCAGCACTGCAACAATGATGAATTGAAATGCTTTCATGCGTTTAAATTTGGGTCTTCATTTCTCTTAGAATACATGGATGACAATAAAGATAAATGAAAAGAATAAATGAATCTGTGTGCAGCTTGTGATAGTAAGGGAGCTACCTTATCCAAGCTTAGATGGATTATAACTGTCGTATTAAACTGCCCAGTCTAGACCCTAGAAAACAGAAGTATAGATGACAAAGCTCATGCGAAATGCTGAAAAGCATTAGAAAAGCTACTAAATGGACCATGTTGTGATACCGGTTCATCATTCGCTGTTTCCCTGGTCAATAATGATGATAACGCAGTAAAGCCCAAACTGATAAAGAAGACTGTGTGATATGATCAAAGGTATCTGGACAAACGCTGATGTACATTATTGTGCATATATACGTAGACACAAGAAACAAAGTACAAAACTTCAACAGTTGGTTTGTTTGACTTGAGTTACTCCTTTTTGTATTCATTCTGTAAAGAACTGTTGTGTATGCACAGTATGTTTCTATCACTTGTTGTTATCACTCTGATCCGTGAAAATTGGTAGATACGAAAAACTTGTGATATCGCAATGAAAGTGTTTTTTGATATTGAGTGAGATTATACACCAAAGGGAATGATTTGAGGCATACACATGTAGATAATGAAGCTTGACGTTTTAGCAGCTTTGCTGGGCATAATGCAGCCCCTCAGCACGTCCTGGTTAGGGGTGACACGCTTGATTCATTTGGCTCATCTGCTTTGATGAAGTTTCAAAGGTTTTATAAAGGAGGCCCCTCTTGGCACAACTCACCCCAGACATCTGGGTTTGGGACTGTAACCAAGAACACCCTGGCTCGTGCTGAAAATTGGTCTGAAAGAAAAGCTGAAACCATTTGAAATACTTGACTTAAAACGCTATTCTTATAGTAATTTTTAAGTGTGTTGGTGACAATGCTGAACCTCCAGCTTGGCTGCACAGATGTGTTTCTAGGTTTTAAGATCAGTGATGGTTAACGTGATGATTGGAAAGTGGGCAGAGCAGTGCAGGCAGATACATGCTACTCTACATTCCTCTGACCCACATACCTTGACAGTTTAAACAAGAACGTGTTCTGCCCAGAGAAAACAGATATTTAACCAATCTTAATCAATGGTAGTATCAGGAATGTATTTCATTGCATAACTACTGCAATAAACTGCAATTTTATGAATCCTGGGATGTAAAATTCTCAGAACTAGTACAGAAATGTTATAGTTCCTTTATAAATGTTTAAACCTGCATAATACTATTCATGATTCTTTCTTAGATACATAAAACGTGGGATGAATTTAGCCCAGTTACTTCATTTTAGATTTTTTTTCAATCAAATTCCCAAAGATTGTTGCTTTCATGCCATTTATCTACCATTTGGTAATTACTCAAACAGAATCTTTCCAACAAGCTCCAGGTCCAGGTCAATGACTGCAGTCTAAATTCTACCTTTTGAATGCAGCTCATTGATGTTAGATGTGTTACTCTGGCACAGCAACTACAAAACTGACGAAGCAGCTCGCATTAATGGCCCCAGTTTATTTGACTTTAAAAAAATTATTAATAGCGGAGAATTCCATGTTAAAGTTCCACGACTATTATCAAGACTGTAAATCATAGAAAACTAAATATTTTGTTAACAGCTCATTGCCTGAAGCAGTCTCTGTCTCTACCGCTGACACATCTGTCTAGTGCGCCAATGAACTGTCAGCAGGTTCACACACAAACTGTACATACTGTACATTTGTCAACAGCAATAAAAAAATGCATATCACAATAAAATTAATATAATAAGAGAATATGAAAAAGGAAGCAGCTAATGTTCACATAAAGCTTCAACATTCAATAAGAGTATCTGAGAGAGAAGTGTAACTATAAGTTTATATTGTTTTGGGGCATTCTACTACAGTATATTCAACAGTCTTTGAGAAAACACGTGAACGTCACGGGAAAAATCAATGGCCAGAACTTCCACAAAAATATTTTTATTAATGGATTTTTTATTATTATATTTTTGTCTCTAATTTTCAATCTCAATTTTCTACAGTAGATTATTTTCACTCTCTCAACATTTAATTTGCCAATATTTTAGTTTTCAGAGAAAACTTGCACCCATTATTAGTAATGCATCCACTAATTATGTGTTCTTTTTCAGAAATGATGTGAAGACCACTCCATGTAAGTCGATGTAAATCTTACTGGTGCGTACATTAGATGTCTGCAGGCCAGGACTCTTATCAAACAGACTTTGGGCTAGATTGGACCATGGACATCAACCACTTCCTGTTTTTTTTGATGAAACATCAACATTCCCTGGATTGCCACACCTTTCAAGAAAACAAACAAAAATCAGAAACTTTATTCATTATTCGTAACCGCTTAGGGCGATAGGTCCTTGAACCCATTTCAGATCATAATATCCTCCCGTCTTTAACTCGTCTTTAAATCAGGTTTTGGAACAGTATGCGTCATAAAGTGCAAATTTTGGACCATAATGGAAGGAAAACGCTTTTTTAATTTTTTAATTTTTTTTATTTCTTAACAATCTCGAAATATTATCAGTATACAAGGGTTTAAATTAAAGCTTTAATTTGCCTGTGTTTAATGGTTTTGGAGTAAACCTGTTTCAAATGTGATATACACACACAAACATGCATTGATGGAATCCATTCAGCAGCAGGCGACACTATAGAAGATGGAATAAGATGATGAGTTCAAAGATTTCATTGGCTCTCTCAGATATTTACCGGGAACAACATACAACCATAAGACAGTCATTCATTTCTCAACTAGCAAACAATTTTGGCTGCGGGCGGCACCAGAGAACGAAGACATGGATTTATTAAAGTTTAAAGAGGTCGTAGTCACTGGGGTTTAATGTGATGGATATTCTGGGTTTTTTAGATCATGAGAAAAAGTTCATATATTCACCAGATGATGGCGCTGCAGGAGAAGCTAGAGTGACTGAAATCCAAAGTGTTTGACTTCTGGTGATGACTCAAGGTGCCAGAATGTGTTAAATGTCATGTTTGCTCTGCTTCTGCAAAAACTTCACAGGATCAGGTATCATGGAGGTCTCTATCATATCTACAGAAAACACATTCTACCTCGGTGTGATCAGCAATTGTACTGTCTGTCCCGTGAACAAGAACACTAAACACAACAACAAAAACATTCATCAACCATAGTTCCACCCCCCTCCCTGCTTCCTACCTGCCTGCTCACTTACCTGCCAGCCCACCCATCTGCCTATGGATGTATATGGCGGGTGCGCGGCGCAGCTGACCCGGTTTCACCTGTGAGAATGTGTTTCACCTGTGAGAATGTGTTTCACCTGTGAGAATATGTTTTACCTGTGACAATGTGTTTCAGCTGTGAGAATGTTTTTCACCTGTGAGAATGTGTTTCACCTGTGAGAATGTTTTTCACCTGTGAGAATGTGTTTCACTTGTGAGAATGTGTTTCACATGTGAGAATATGTTTTACCTGTGATAATGTGTTTCCCTGTGATAATGTGTTTCACCTGTGAGAATGTGTTTTACCTGTGAGAATATGTTTCACCTGTGACAATGTGTTTCAGCTGTGAGAATGTGTTTCAGCTGTGAGACTGTGTTTCACCTGTGAGAATGTGTTTCACCTGTGAGAATATGTTTCACCTGTGACAATGTGTTTCAGCTGTGAGAATGCTTTTCAGCTGTGAGAATGTGTTTCACCTGTGAGAATGTGTTTTACCTGTGAGAATGTGTTTCACCTGTGAGAATATGTTTCACCTGTGAGAATGTGTTTCACCTGTGAGAATGTGTTTTGCCTGTGAGAATGTGTTTCACCTGTGAGAATGTGTTTCAGCTGTGAGAATGTGTTTTACCTGTGAGAATGTATTTAACCTGTGAGAATGTGTTTTACCTGTGAGAATGTGTTTCACCTGTGAGAATGTGTTTTACCTGTGAGAATGTGTTTCACATGTGAGAATATGTTTTACCTGTGAGAATGTGTTTTACCTGTGAGAATGTGTTTCACCTGTGAGAATGTGTTTTACCTGTGAGAATGTGTTTCACCTGTGAGAATGTGTTTCACCTGTGAGAATATGTTTTACCTGTGAGAATATGTTTCACCTGTGAGAATGTGTTTCACCTGTGAGAATGTGTTTATGTTGTGAGAATGTGTTTCACCTGTGAGAATGTGTTTCACCTGTGAGAATGTGTTTATGTTGTGAGAATGTGTTTTACCTGTGAGAATGTGTTTCACCTGTGAGAATGTGTTTTACCTGTGAGAATGTGTTTCACCTGTGAGAATGTGTTTCACCTGTGAGAATATGTTTTACCTGTGAGAATATGTTTCACCTGTGAGAATGTGTTTATGTTGTGAGCAAAAGTATTTCCTTTAATGTTTATCTTCTATCTTTCTATACATTCACCTGTCAGTCAGCATCATGTCAAATCTTTATGAACACAACAGAAACGTAAAGGTAAGTCATAGGCTTGTATTACCAGAGTTGCACATTTTATGAAACGATCTGTTTACTACAGATGTTCATAAAGAAGTCTAATCAGAAATGAAAACAATAGATATAACCCATTTATAAGTGCTGTATGAGTCTCTGAGGATTGAAGTCTAGCTGAGCCGGAGCAGGTCCATAAGAGTGATACTCACACTGGTCTGAGGGTGGCACCAGAGGAAGACCTTTCATGCAGATTGACCTCTCAGAGCCTCTGATGCAATGAGTCCTTTAATATATGAAGGTTGTGTATTGATTTAAACAACTTGGTCGATGGTTCCACTCAGGATGAGCATAATAAGAACTGATACTAGGTTATAATAGGTGACAGTGACATTCCGATTAATATTAATCAATAATATTATTAATTAATTATTTCCAGAAACTCGCATCCCTAAGAATGTACGGGCCTGGTGGGTGTCAAAGGAGCACCACTGGCACTATGAGATTTCACCGGGAATCTGGCTTGATCAGATTAAAATATCAATAATGGGGCACTGCAGAGAAGAATATTAGATAAATGCAGGAAATACAGGATTGCATAAATCATAACTGTAAAGTATGAATGTATAGTTTTTCCTTTAGAGCTTAAATGCTAAGACACTTAAAGTCCCCATGGAGGCGTTGCTCCTCAAACACCTCAAGCTGCTCATAGTGAGCAGCTTGAGGTGTTTGAGCTGGGTGGAGTATATATATTTATATATATATTATATTTTTCATGGATGGTGCTCCTTTAAAATGCAGCCAACAACATTTAAAATAAATTTTTAATTTTTACGAGGATGACCTGGCCTGGAAGGCAAAGATATCAGGCTAAATATGTTATGTTAGTTACGGAGTGTTTGAAAACTAATGTTAGCTATTACGGTTAATGAGTCGTCAAAAATGTTGTTTCTAGCTGAAATGGGCATATATAATGCTAATAATTCTCAGATACTCACATTTTTACAACCAGGAAATCAAACAATACTTGAGCTTGACATCAGAGGAAAACAGTCATGTGGGACTACGGCGCATTGTCGTAAATTCCTAATTAGTTTTTGTGTTCTGCTCAGAAATTTCGTAAGAATGTGTTTGATGATCAGTTTCAAAGCAACAACCCTAGAGCAGGAGCAGTCGCACCTTTCCTTGAGCAGGATTCCTTGCAAAAAACACCGTCCACCACCCTTATAGCCAGAGTTTCAGAAAGGCCGTGTACAGTATGTAGCATTTATAAAAATAAATTAATCAAACTTGGAATGAAGTTTAACATTGTCCTGATTTTTTACACATCTTCTGAAACTCAGCTTTTAAAGTAGATAAAAGGTCATTCTGACATCGCGCTCAGGGCGGGAAGTTACAAATCCCACTGTTGTGGTCAAACTGACAAAGACAAGACCAATTATTTACATATCACCGCCTCCCCATTGAAAAGACAACTGACATTGAATATCAAGTACATCAAACAATATTCAAAATAACATATTGGATATCCCAGCAGCTACGGCTAATGCAAGCTTTCACTACTCCCTGGCTAATATGACCATTGGAGGGCATGGCCTGTGTCATGTCCATACACCACACTACACACACCCAACATACACATGTCTCAAGCATTGTGTAGCTCGCAGTGTTGGATAATACAACACGGTTTTACATGACATTGCGAGCTGGGATATAGATACAATACAGTGCACTCTTCAGGGCTTCTTGTGCATGAATCCCACAGAGTCACCCTTCATCAATAACATCATTTTATTTCATTATTTAACGTTCACTCAAACAGCATTAATAATACCTGAAAGTGCAGACAATATGTATTTCCTCCAAGACAATTGTGCAACAAATTCCAACAACAAGCCACTATTATTATTAAGCAGTCAGCATGAGAAGGTAAATAATGATAATAATAATAATAATAATAATAATAATAATAATAATAATAATAATAACTTAACTTTGAGAATTACCTTCAAGTTATTTAAGATTGTTGCTGGAATGCAGTAGAACATCATCAGCTGACTGTGACAAACAGAAGGTCTTTAAACTCGTATTCTTTCTGCTATCAAGATGGTACAGAAGAGTCTATTCGTGGAACTAGACCATGTCAGGGAGGTCGTAGCGAGGAGAAACCAAGGCATCTGCCATAGTGAGGAACTCAACCCAATTCTGATAGAAGCCACGTGAGTAGTCTCCCGTGTCCACCACGATCCCCCACAGGCGGCTCCGGCCTGTTTTGTTCCTCAGAGCCAGCAGAGTCTCCCTCTCTGTCACATTGAAGCTGATATTCAGAACTTGTACCACCAAGAGGTAAAGCAGCCCACCTGTGACAATGCTGCTGTACCAAGCACAGGTGAAGCAAAGTGCCGTGCTGCAAACAAAAAGAAACAGGTAAATAGATGCCCTGTGCACTTTAAAGAGCAGCATAATAAATGAGCAGCTATTCACTCTGTTGATGTATCAATAAAGTTTTGATGAATGCTAAAAAAAACAGGAATATAACCCTTGAGTTTTATAAATTTATTCTAGTCACATGACTATAAATTTGTTTCAGTTTTAGTTTTTTTTAAGTTGATCTGATGACCTTCAAATGTATTCAATTAGACACAATCCAAGGCAATAAACAGAAAAAATTGCAGCAGGAGGGGAAAAACCAGCTGGCACTGTGTGAAAAATGATTTTCTCCACTTAGAAAATATATCCCAAAAAATTGTCCAAACTACATTAATGACAGGTTCAAGCTGGACTAGACAAAGCCTGGCCTGCTCACCAACCTAGTCATTCAGTTCTTCACTCAAATAGATCATTTTCAGAAACATGAAGTTTGTTCCAAGATCTCACACGCCACGCTGAAATCAAAAGAAATTCCAGAAGAAAGAAATGAAGAATGAGGTGACTGGATCAGACCAGCCGGGAAAGCGCTGCAAGGCCAAGGCTCTGGGACGCATCAACAGGAAGACACATTATCCCACAGATGGAGAATATTTGACCTGCCAAACTTTTTCCGAGATCACGGCGAAGGCTCATTCAAACCTTCAAAGGGGTTGGAGGCCCCTCTCACCTTGATAAAGGTCTTGGTTCTTGGTTCTACTCTTCGAAAAAACATGGCATCCATCTGAGGTTGGTGACCTGAAGAGCCACTGCTAACCCAAGAGAGCGTTAAGGCTCGTCTGAGTTTTGCAACAATTTACATAAATCCTACCTTATTTACATTATATATCCCTAAATAAACTATAATTATGTTCAAGCAGGCTTGTCAGTGTAATATTTTGTAGATGCTTGGCTGCCAGGCAGACGTGCCATCAATGAGGGAAACAGGAATTCTCTTCTGCGCAAGAAGATTCTGACGGGGAATGTCAGGTTATCAGTCTAACGATTGAGCCTTGAGGACAACTGGATCATGCATAGGATTACCTCATTACCTGTCAGAATAAAATCATGATTTAAATGTATTTTGTGTTTAGTTGGGTAGTCTTTGTTTTGAGTTAAATTTAACAAAAATATCTGACACCATTTACCCTGAGAAGAAATAGAAGAAATCAGGAGGGGGTCTAATACATATTTGAAATAATTTTTTACAGTTTTTGCTTCTCAGCTGCTCATGCATTTGTTATTCACAGGCAGCCTGTGGTTGAGATATTTCAGAAGAGGGTGCTGTACCTAGACTGACTGTAGACGGCGGGGCAGTAGAACAGAGCCGTAACTGGATACTGGTGGGGACAGAGGCTGCAGAGCACCAAAGTGATGCCATACAGAGAGGTCAACACAAACACAGAGAGGGTCAGCAGGAAACTGCGATGGTTTGCCTGTCCAACACAGCTGTTTATCCTACAAGAACGCACATGCACATAACACACACAACACAATATATCTGTCACAGCAGACTGAAGCAGCAACACTGGCAGTAGTCTAAATTATGTCTACACTTGAGTTGCTTTAATGTAGTTCCTGACAACAGGTATTGCCGACTCATATATTATTTGTGGAAACTTTCTCACCGGTTAAAAAGCTTGTAACAATACTTACTTATTAAACTAGACGATTCATCAAAAATAAATGTGTTGAAAGTGCTCGTCATGTGGAGAATGCTTACTTTATTCTTTAGCTGATGTCGACTGATGGGCGACGCTAAAAATTATCAAAAGGAAATGCTTTCATTATAATGTATTGAAGAAGAGAATAATACTAATATCTAGTATTCCTCTGGGCAGCACAGTGACGCAGTGGGTAACACAGTAGCATCACAGCCAGAAGGTTCTTGGTTCGAATCCACTTCTTGCCATGGTGGCCCTTCCGTGCAGAGTTTGCATGTTCTGTGTTTGTGTGAGTTCTCTACGCGCGCCCTAGCTTATTCCCCCAGTCCAAAAGGTATAGGTGAATTGGTGACTGAGTGTGAGTGTGTATTCCAGTACAGAAGAGATTTGATGTTTTCTGCAATAAAGTGTAGAAGATATTGTAATATATCAGTATCAGCATCTGTAATGTCCCAATCAGGAAGAAGATGGATTTCTTTATCTGTTAGAAGTACGGTTATGGTACGGTATGTCATTCCAGAACAAATTTCTAGTCTATCATAGTCATTTAAAAATCTGCAAATACACAACGCTTAATATATAACAGAGAGGAATAAGAGATTCCAGCTGTTTTAATATAGGCATAGAGGTCGAATCCAACCCACCAGATACAGTGGTGGTCCAGACGCTGGACACAGGAGGAACAGGTTCGACAGTGTCCCGCCCGGGGGGGTCGCATTATCTTGCACGAAGTACATCTACTCCATTTTGCTGTCAGCATTTCTTTTGTTGTCTGTAACTGTGCTGTAGTCCCTGAAGAGGAGTCTGCAGACAGGATCGATCCATACACGTGTGTGTATTCCTTGTTCGCCTCCTGGCTGTGATTGAGTGCTGCTCGTGAGGAGATGCTCACAAAACCTGGACCTCTCTTGGTGTGGATTAGAAAGAGGATGGTTAGAACCATGCCAACGGTTACAGTACACACCTGCAGCTGACTGACGTCCCCACGTGGTAAAATCTCTGTAATGAAGAGGTAATACATGTAGAAGAGGGTGTAGAGTGAAAGAGTGAGGAAGAAGAGGGTGCGTCTCTTCTTCTGGTGGGTGGCGTAGTAGTACCAGAGCACCACGCCAGGCAGAGCAGTCAGGACGACGACACCCAGCAGGTAGTGCAGTGATGCCACCTGCAGCAGGAGTGGGAGGAGCACCAGGATGGGGATCATGGAGATCTCCAGGTGGTCGATCATGGCGCCCAGGACAGCAAACTGGCATCTACTTTTAGGAGATCTGTCTTTGAGCCACCTGAGGAGAACAAATTCATCCTTCTTATGTGGCCAATACAGATCAAAAGACAAATCAAGATATATGCACATCATCTGTAGCCCTTTTTATTCCTCTAGCTGTGCTAATGTTGGACCGCTCTTAAATACCATATAGACTGTATATAGTCTGATTCTGTTTCACCTGTCGGTGATTTAGCTAATCTGGACATTCTTAAATCTCAAACTAAACTTAATGAGTTTTTGATGTATTCTAAGTTAGTTGCTATAAGCGGGTTCACATCTTATGACTGAGTGGCGTCAATCTTCTCATCAACCTCCCCTCAAGAAGGCTACTAATCTCTCATCATCCTTATTATTTCAGTATATATCATGCCACTGTATATGAGTAAGACTTTAATCAAGTAACACTTCTTCTTTCTGGTCCAGCACTAGTATATATTATCATTTATGCTTTTCCTCAAGTGTTTCCTACCTGTTTCGTACCTGTTAAAGTCCTCGGCGTCACAGTCACAGGAGCACCCACACTGGTGGGTGTCACACTCGCAGCAGCACATAGAATCATCTGGCTCTGGAGGTTTTATCTTCTCCCATTTCATATTGGCTCACTGAGGACGACATTAAAGTTTATGAGCCGTCATGTGGAAACAAACAGCATTTATTTTGAAAGTCCTGAACTGCAGCAGCGTAAAGTTTGAGGGAAAACGTAAAGATGTGTGATCTATCCCGTTTATTTCTTAAATAAATGATTCAACGATACATACTAGTACACTTAAAATAATTCTACTACAGATAAGATGATTCATAGAAAATTGACTTGTAACTATTTTGTGACTATTTTCAGTAAGTTTTCTTTCAAGAAATAAAGTTTGATCTTTTAAAGTTTCCCCTTTATTTATATATTATTTTTATAAAACAAAACTGTCATAAATTAAAGAGTTACCATGGTCTTTGGGGAGTCACTAAAAATGTATTGTTGTATCAAGACATTGGCAAAACAATATTGTGTTAATAATCAGCACGCTTAGTTAAAATAATCTTAAATCGCAGTTTTATTTAAAATTCATTATAAATAAAATATCAAAAAAACTTTTGTTCTTGATTGAGGTCTTTTATTTCTAATATTTTAATGCTTTCCTATTTTACATACATGCTTTAAATGATTAGCCTAATATATTCAGTTCTTCCTCGTCTGCTACTGACTTTCTCCTCCATTTGTTACTCCGTACAAGTGAACCTTTGATATCGATGATAAACACAAACTCCAGATTCCAGGTCCAAGTGTTTCAAATTAAACATGACACAGATGAAAGTAACACATCTATTCCAAAGAGGCTCTAACTTTTACTGGACTTGACGTGTGTAAGTGACAAAAAGAGATATTTTTATCAAAATTAATCATTCTCATTATTAGTTTTTTTTCCCTTTCCCAAAGGGCTCCAAATGCAATTTCTTGAAACAAGGCCACCGTGTCCACAGGGGCAAATAATGTGGGCCGGCAAATTCTCAGCCCTGAGAGATGAATCTGAGTTATTGTCAGTGAGAGCAATTATTTACGTCTGGTTTATAACTTCTTTTACAGTCTTGTCATAACTATAATAAAAAAAATCACATTTCATTCAACCTCAATCATCAAAGTTCCATAGTTGATATGTTAATTTATAAAACTGCTTTTCCCCAAAAATTATTCGCAATGACCAATAGTGAAAGTTGTGTTAAAGGACAAAGTCAGGGAAACCTTACCTTTTTCTTCCACAACTAAAACAAATACAAAACCATCAAAACAGGTGAAAGTAAAATGTCCGATTTTTCTCAAGGTAAAAGTTAGGCGATCTTCAGGACAATGACTGAGAAGATGACAGACAAATCCCTTTTAAATGTGTGAGTTAGACAAAATTGAAAAGAGCATTCCACTTTTTCTCATCAGTCGTTTCACCAATCAGCAACACCGGGTTTTTCATTTCTTGGTCTCCACAGTGGAAATGTCCCAGCAGAAGGCGTCTGCAATATTGTGCTGCTCCTGCCATAGCACTTGCACAAACTGTTGTCCTCACATGTCATGAAATAGTTCATAAGTCCTGCTCTAGCACAGCCTACTGCTGCTCCTATCAGACATGAACTCTACCTGGAGTGGTTGGGCGTGCCGGAGAGACCAGTGCCCTTCATACCTGGATCCACAGCTGACAGGCGAGGTTGGGGTGTTCGAAAGCAGCTCTGACAATCCCCTCTGAGCTGGACCAGAGTGAGTATGAGAAGCAGGGCAGGCACACATAGATGAGAGAGTGAGTGATGAAACAAGGGGCCGCCCCCCCCCCCTCTGGGATTATATCTCTTCCCACAAGCAACCTGAAATCTCTGCAAGAGTTCAGCCCTCACTGTACTGCTGTTCATGTCTTTGGAAAGATAGACAATGAATTCTCTATCCTGGAGTAGTCAAAGTGAGTTCCTCTTGAAAGGAGCAGAATCAGATGTATATGACGTAGTCCGTTCTTGCTCATGAGCACTTCAGCAGCAGGCTTGTTCGATAACAAGATATCACAAACCCAGTCGTGGACATGCTAGCACCGTGTGTGAGTCAGGGGATGTTAGTTAGCAGAGGGAAGGGAATCCAAAAGAATAATGGAAGCAGTATGGAGTCTAATGCAGGAGTTATGTTCCAACGGAGCTGAAAGGTCAGAGAGCTAGAGGAACAGAGTGGAATCTGGAGGATGAGCAGAAAGTAAATTCTCTGAAGCTCTTGTAGTAGAGAAGAAAAAAAAGATTGAATAACGGTCCATGGAAACCGAATGAGGGCTGGATTCTACGTCACACCCAAGATCAAAGTGGAAAACTGAGAACACAGGCTGATCCGTCTGGCGTGAATTTCAACCCACAATCCTAATGAGTCCCAGTAGTAGGTTAGGGCCCCCAGGTGCCTATCGGCTCTCCCCACAACGTCTGGCCATGCTTCCAATGAGACGGGGCATGGTTTCCTGGGGGATATCTTCCCAGAACCGGATCATGTCATCAGTCAGATCTGTGAGAGACTGAGGCACTTTTTGGTGTCGACTGATGTATCGATATTTATCGTCCTTGTTATGAACTGTGGCAGGGCAGGTGCAGGCTTGGCGATTTAATATTTAATAAATACAGTCCAGGGTCAAAACTATACAAGCAGTCAAAAAACGGGAGAGTGCCAGTGAACAAGATTGACAATCACACATGAGAAAAGAATCAGAGGACAGACACAGAGGGAAAAGGAGCACAAGAGAAAAACACAGAGAAAAATTAAAAACAATAAACAGATAAACAGAATAAAAAGGCATAACATGAAGGGAAAATTACAGGAAGTGTAAAGCTAACTAAACAACATGGATGAACTCACCTTCAAAATAAAACAGGAACACAGATTCCAGGGATGACATTAAAACCTCCAAAAATAAAATCAGAGAACCAAAACAGAATAAACAGGAAATATCTGACGTGTTGGCTAAGAAAACAATTCTTCTTATGAATGCAATGGGTAACTGTGTTACCCTCCAAGGATATGCCACTACAGACCATTTCTAACCCACCGCCATACCCATCATACTAGAGGATGTTACAGCCAGCTTAATTCTCCATGGTGCGGGGCCCTAATGCCCACCCTCATTGAAGAGTGTTTCTGACATTTTGGGCGGAGACATCACACCAGTAGATGCTGGAGGGAATTTATTAGAGCTCTTGCAGTGTTCACACAAACGGTCAGATACTGGCTCTGCTGCTGGGATGTTGTCCTTCTGTGGCTCTGTCCAGCTCTCCTGGTCTAACAGCTCATCTCCTGGTGTCTCCTCCATGCTCTTGAGACTATGCTTGGAGACAAACCAGAACCCATTAAATGTGGGACTGAATCTGTAGAAACGGATCAATTAATGTTTGTCAATTCCTTTGAAATCTGTGATTGGGGTTTTTTTTTTTCCCTGAATTTTTAGCAAACACACACACACACACACATACAGAATGCTTGTCAGTCATTTGTACATTGGGAGAAAGACAAGCCGGTGTATTACAGCTTATAGCTGGTATATTTTCAGACTGCTTCCATTAGTCTTGATGGAGCCCGGAACCCGAGATACTGGCTCTAATCCATTTTGGAGGAATTCATGTGGGGAGTCATAGACGATGGGATGAACCAACAGTTCATGCTTGAGATCACTTATCAGCAACAACAAACACACATCCCATCAGATGTTTCTGCAACAAACAAAGCCGGACTTGTGAATGGAGTAAACTCGGTCAAATAACAAGACCAACTTCTTTTTGGTGTTTTGTGTGAAGAACCTGGGCTCCTTCTTGCCTGTTTGTTCACGTCCCTCCTCTTCCTCGACAGCAACAGCAGAATTTTCCTCACTGATGAGAGAGCAGTTAAACAGTCCACATCTCTGGAGCAATTACCCCCACTTCCAAGATATTTAATATACATTTCTGTCGGTTAGTTAAAGTTATTTCATGTTGATAGGATTCAGTCAGAATAGATCCTCCGTATATCTGTACGCAATTTAAGCATTTCTAGGCCATTGTGAATAGGATCATCTCCAGCACGGGATGATGAAACAGATTATGTGAGGTTGTGAGTTCTTTTTTAAGATCAAACAGCTTCTAGACAATATGAAATGGTCTTCAGAAGTACTCATAGTTGCTAGTTAAGATGGCACAGCCTGTTAATCCTTAAGAACACAATTCTTCTTATGAATGCAATGGGTAATGAATATAATAGAGCAATAATTTAGGAAACGCTGCCCCCTGTCAGCAATCTGTAATTTCATATGAAGGTTATTAGCAGAGCTTTATGGTCATTATTTCCTCATTGAAAAATAAAGCATATTGACTTTTGTTTTTAAACTTTCACTATAATTCCACATACCACCAAAAAAAAAGACCAGTATTTTAAATTTATTGATTTGGTTTTCCTAACATTTTATAATCTATTCAAAAATAAGAAATAATAAAATCAGAACAGGTTAAACATTACAGGATGTGCTATAAAGAATTAGAATGCTTAAATGGAATAAACTTACTGCCAATAATAAAAAACAAACTTAATTAGTTTGAATTTAAATGGATAAGGTTGTATAGCAAACTTCCATAGCATTTAAAGGTGTGTCACAGGTTTCTGTTGGGATAAATGTATACAAAGCCAGTTTTTGAAAGCAGCTTCTCTAAGTAAAAAAGATGTTATGACAATCCAAGTAACATCAGTATGTTGATTGAGATCTTTATAAATCATCTAATATTTAAGGCTGGATTTTAGGTAAATGAGTATGAGGGAAAATGAAGTCTTCCTTAAATTGGCCAAAGTTCCTTTTCCTATGTACCAAAACAGAGACATGTGTGCACCACCTAGAGGTGAGAGTCCGTCGTCGTATATCTTGGTGCTGATGAGTGAGAATCGTATCAAACATCATCCTCTTTAACTGCGCTGGCTTTCAGATATTCACACAACCCACGTCAGGTATTACATTTATTTTAGGAGAACAGTAATGTACCATGTATAAGGACAAACTTGTTACAACACGACTTTAACACTCATTTATTCACATTTTTACACAAAATATCAAGTATATAGTCCACATCATCACTATCACACTGAGGAGGTAAGAGGTGGAAGAACACCTAGATGGAGCATAAGTCATTTTACCTATTTGATTAAAATTTGTATTGATCACCGTCACAGCTGGGGGAAAATAACTGCTCTCTTTGCTGCAGATATTTTTGTGCACATGCAAGTACAGTGCCTGATTCAGGCCACTGGTTGCAATCGCAACATGATAACGTAGTGATCTGTAAGTGCGGCACTATGGGCTGAGTTAGGATGTCGCTAAATATACAGAGCAAACCATATTCCCAGGGATCCTACCGTGTTACCGAAGTAAATAGATTTGAAACGAAAGCAACAATGGACATTTGTTGAGGCCCTGGAATGTCTATGGGGATGTAAACGGAGGAATAAAGAGTTCACATTACTGAGGAAGACATTCAGGATATGGGCCACTTAATCTGTGCTATTTTGCATTGCACTGGGGTTTGGATGTTGACCACAAATGAGAAACTCATTCCTCTAGGGTCCGGAAGGAGTTCTGCATGTCCTCCAGCAGCTGGGCATATTCCGCTTTGATTTTAGCTTCACCATCCTTAACAGGATCCTACAGAACAGAATGAGCATACAAAGGATGGGTTACATCAACAGGGAAGGAGTCATGTGATTAGATCATTCTCCAAAACATAAGAGAAATCATGTACCTTGAACTTCATGGAGCTGATCTTGTACAGGATCTCTCCCATGTGTTCTTTAATAATGGCCCAGGTGATTTTGTTGTCGCTCTGCGCTGTGGACTCCACTGCGTGCCGCGACATGTCGTAAAATGCGATCATGTTTGAGAGGATGCCAACAGTCTTATAGAAGGGGCAGAACCTGTGTGCAGGGACATAAGTATATGTGGGTGATTGATGAAGCTCTCTTCGGTTCTAATATTGTGGCTGAATGGTGTTCAGATAGATAGACAGCTTTATTAATCACTGCGGGAAATTAATGTGTCATAGCAGCAAGTACATACAGTACATGGTGCAAATACAGCAGTGTAAACAACAATCGGGAATATGCATTCATTGGGGACTAAGGTGCGTTGAGTGACCTCTTTCAGTTTTTTGGTTTTTTTACTTGGGTGTGTGTCCTTTATTTCAGTTCAACAGAAACATGAGCATTGCTTAGAAACTGCTGTCAAACACTAATCAGCCACAACATTAGTACTGGTAACTGGTTCTAATGTTTTGGATGATCAAGTCCGTTGTAAAAATATGAATGTTTTAAAATTGTTGTCTTCCGTTTTTATTGTTTGTGGCTTATAAGGAGTTTTGTCTTCACCTGTCGTAGGGTGTATATCCGTTCTGCTGCAGGAAGTCATCCTTAATGAGCTTAGCAACTTCTAGAGTGATTTTATCGGACTCAGCAAGAGAAGCCTGTTCATGTCAGCAAGAGAAACATGTTCAGTCATTGATTCAACAGGTTCACATGAAAAACAGTTAAGTGATTAATTCTGTAGCTCTCAGAAATCAAGAACATATTTTATACAACACAGATTAATTGAAGGCATAAATACATGAGCACAAATCTCTTACAAGCTTAAATTAAGGGGCAAGTCATATGATAGTTTGTTGTTGAAGTGATTTAAATTGTCTGACCATGGCGTTATCAAAATTAGTACATGTGACCACTGATATGCAGGGCTTTTATTTTTTCACAACTGCAGTTTCTGATCAGATAAGAGATAAAAATGATTACTCTGTATGTAAATTGAGTTATGGAGAGAATAGGTTGTTACCCTGTGTTGGCCTCACCTTTCCTACGAGCTGCACAATTTCAGCAAGGTCTTCCTCCTCCTGTAAAATCTCCTTTGCTTTTGTGCGGAGAGGAACAAATTCAGGGAAATGTTTGTCGTAATATTCATCCAGAGCTCGGGTGTATTTGCTGTAGCTGATCAGCCAGTTAACAGAGGGGAAGTGCTTCCTCTGAGCCAGCTTCTTGTCCAATCCCCAGAACACCTAAATTAAGAAATAAAACAATTGATAACATGCAAGTTGATATGAGCAAAAATAATAGGATCATGGGTGGAAGGGGTACAACCAACTGATTACCTGGACAATTCCCAGTGTGGCTGAAGTGACTGGGTCTGAGAAGTCTCCACCAGGGGGTGACACACTACGGGGAAAGATAGTCTGATTGTTGATTTTGTATCTACATGGCTGACATAATAAGAATTATAAAACTAATAATGGGGTCTATGTCAACGGAAACCTTTAGGAATCACATTCTTTTTGCAAAAATACCGAACGCAACAGCTGCTCGTGTACGATCAGTAATCCGTGACAGTGCATGATGCACCAACAGTGTATTTATTTCCACATATTGTCTGCGGCCGGGTTGAAGCACACTGCAGATGTTTGAAAAGTAAATTAAAAAGGTGAAATAATTCTCCGGACAAGCTGGAAACCAAACTCACGCTCCTACAATGCTGACACTGCCCTCTCTCTCTGGATTTCCCAGACATTTCACACGTCCAGCACGCTCGTAGAAGGATGCCAGCCTAGCCCCCAGGTAAGCGGGATAGCCACTGTCTGCAGACAAAGACAGACACAGTTGTAAAAAGTCTGCCACCAATGTCTTGCAGCTTCTTTACATTCATTCTGATATCAGTCAAATGCATCTTAAACTTACCAGCAGGCATTTCAGCTAATCTTCCAGAGATTTCTCTTAGGGCTTCGGCCCATCGAGATGTCGAATCAGCCATCATGCTCACATTATAGCCCATATCTCTGAAGTATTCGGACAGTGTGATACCTGCAAGATGATTATTTTCGGTTTTCAGATACATTTAAATGGATTTCATGGATCCTACAACAGTTTAAGAAACAAAATGCAGAGACTTTCATTGAATGTTAAACAATTAAACATAAGTCAGAGTAGGAATCCAATATGTTAATTAAGCAAATAAGCTTATGTTAAAACAAAGATTGGAAAAATAAATTAGAGCTATGTAATGTGAATGGTGGTTACCTGTGTAAATGGAGGCTTCTCTAGCAGCCACAGGCATGTTGGATGTATTAGCAACCAGTGCTGTTCTCTTCATGATGCTCTCCTCCTTTCCACCAACCTCCATAGTAAGCTGTTTGGAAAGAGACATATTAACATTAAACCTACCATTTATAAAATTTCTTGAAGAGTTCTTATGAAATATTAAATGTGTCATTATTTTTCTCTTTTCTTGTTTTGGTTTGTTGAATGTAACCCAACAAAAATATAGACAACAAGCAGAAATCAAAGATATTACCCATGGAGACATTTTTTTGTTCTACCTACCTCAGGAAAATCTCGAAGCACTTCAGACATCTCATTTCCGCGCTCTCCACATCCAACGTAAATAATAACGTCGCTGTTGGAGTACTTAGACAAGGACTGCGAGATCACCGTCTTCCCACATCCAAAGGCACCTGGTATAGCAGTGGTGCCACCCTGCACACAACTATACAGTACAGGAGTCACAGATTCATATCCATACGAGACATGCTCCACAAACCATAAAATAAATGGATCACACACTTTGTTCGTCACACGCTAATCAATTTCTATAAAAGGGTGAAAGTGAAGCATATTATAGCTTACCAAGGTATCGCTAAAAATTAAAATTATATGCACCAACCAAGAAACAGCTGTTTAACATCTGCAGTTAAAAATGGGATCTATCGATGGGATTAACATCAAAAGACGATTGAAGAGTTTAGCTCCTTAAGAGATAATAACTAATAGGCGCTAAGGGCTAATTCCATTTGCTCATAGCAGAATAAGTATAACCACAAGAGGTCATTATCAAAGGGAACTACTACTGGAAGGTTGAAATGGAGACAATTTCACTCTCTGTAAATAGATGTGATTCTAAAGATGGTGCAAAATAACTGCTATTGTGACAGGACCAGATATGCTGGTACATCAGGTTCAACACGTGTTGCTGCCCTATTGCTTTTTAAGTGTTTTCCGAGCCAATGCCTTGTAATGTCGTTCCGATGAGCACTGTATGGTGTAAATTTGAATGAAAAATAAAATTCTGTGTAAGTCTGAGTATATAATAATCTCCTAAAATGTCTACTCACGGGAAAAGAGCATCCAGGACTCTTTGACCTGTCAGCAGTGGATGATTTGCAGGTAATTTCTCTGTGACTGGGCGGATTTGTCGTACTGGCCAAACCTGCACCATGCTGAACTTCTCCTTTATGCCTTCAAATTCAAGCTCAAGAACCACATCCTGAAAACAGAAAAATCTGAAAAATTATTTGACTGAATATTATGATTAAAAAGAAGTGCATTTTGCTCCAAAACCAACACTCACCGAAATGTCATAACTCCCTGGTGGGGCCACGTAGGTGACGGTGCCTCGGTTGCGAGGTGGAAGCATCAGTTTGTGCCTTATTAAAGAGTTTTCAAACACCATACCGTAGATATCTCCGCCTGTCACATGACTGCCAGCCTGGGGATGAGTAGATCCCATGAACATTGTCAGGTAAGATGCAGAAGAGAGACATATTCTACGACATAGGAAAATTATAGCAATCATACCCTTAGACTCTGGCTGGGGGTAAATTCCCACTTGATGTCTCTGTTAAGAGCACCAATGTTTACTCCTCTTGGGATATAGATGCTTTGAGTGAGGTCATTGATATCTTTGAGTGGACGTTGGATACCATCAAAGATGGAGCCCATGATTCCTGGTCCCAGCTCCACAGAGAGGGGTTTCCCAGTCCGTAGGACAGGGTCACCAACAGACACGCCAGCTATAGCAATGAGTTAAGAAAAATAAACAGCAAGCACATCCAATCCTGATTCTGACTTTCAAAGTAGCTCTAAAAAAACCCATCTTCTGTAAAATATGAATATGCTTTAAAGGGAAATTGTGACATGGTTTAATGACATTGTTAAATAATAAACCATTATTTAACAAACAAGAAAGGAAGCTAATACAACAGCAGGAAGGATACAAGTCTCCTCGTACACCTGGATAGTTGCCATGTCTCCTTCTAAGCGGATGATTTCTCCCACCAGCTCACTGTGGCCTACACGAACCAGCTCGTACATGGCTGCTCCTGCCATTGCTGTAGCTGTCACCACTGTGAATTGAATAGGTTTGAAAAAAATGAGGAAAGCACAAAAACTGACATAAATATTTTGTCCTAGATATATTAAAAAAAAATATATAATTTGTATACTTCTTTTTTTTAGAAACTCAGGATTGACATATTTGCATGCCGCACTTCAGAAGCAGGTTCCAACTAGCCAGCACCAAAGCAGCAGAGACCAAACATAGTCAGGCTGTACATGCCAAAACAATATAAATCATTTGAGGATTGATTTATATCAAGCCAAATGACTTCATACTTATGCCATGTCCAGCTTTTGGAGAAGAGGACATCATAGTTTTTAGACTGACCAGCAATGAACCCCGACTAAAACCCTAATGAAACGCCTTTGGGGTTAAGTAAATGAGAGTGACAGCACAGACATTCTCTGCAGACTCAGCAGCAACTGCGGCCAGCTAGGACTTAAGAGTCATCTTCCATCCCACAGGATGACATTCTGGCAACCTTTGGCTGGGATTGTGCCAGTTCATGACAAGGATTACCGTTGTAGTAGAGGGTGATGCTGACATGTTAGTTTCTAGTGTTCACACTTTTGTTTTTTATCATCAAGAAAGATTACAGGAAGGTTTTGATAAGCTAAAAAAAAAAGAGTAAAATTGTACATAAACACAGTGGTGCCTTATTATTTGCTGAGTTTATATAAAGAAGGTACAACAATGTAAGGGACATGTAACATTAAGGAGCTTTTAACCCTTTGATTATTAACCAGGGAAATCTGCTCTTTAAAGAGATCGTGACTAGCCGAACCTGGTCCAGAAACTCCATGAACATATCCAAATTCGCTTTCCCGATCTTCATCCTGGATCTTAGGAAGTTTAGAGGTATCCATCTTGGTAATATCTGTACAGCAGAATTCCCTGAGAGACAATCGAGGCATTTTGTTAAGACATTTTAATGAGTAATGCCACATGTAGACAATTCTAGTTAACATTCTTACTTAATAGGACGCACCTTTAACATAAACACTGGCTCATTTTTAAGTATTACTATCCAGGCTATGTCGACAGAGCAAATGCGAGAGCCCACTTTGACACTCCACGGTGTATAATACGTGTGCTAAATCACCATTAAGCAGGAATGAATGACAGCGCGGTGCTCTGTGGGAAATGTATGAACTAGCCTGAAAGTGTAAGCTCAAGCGCTTACTCAAGGGGGTTCGATGGTTTAAACTAAAATGAGGTGAAGTAGGTCACTACTTTTCTCAAATATATATATATATATGTTGCCAGATGACGTTACTACACACACGTAACGTTGTGCGCAGAGCCGATCTGATCCTGTGCGCTTACACTTGCTAGCAAACACTGGTTAGCTTCATCATCATCACGAACAGGTCGACCTCGATAAACTATTATTCCGCGATATTTCGTCCAATACAGGGGCAAACCTCAAAAAAGGAAGCATGCAAAACCTTATGTTTATATATCAAAATATCTTACCTTGACTTGATATGCCGTGTTCCAGGTCTGTATCTAACGTAGAAGGCAGAGGAGGAGCGTCGTTGAGCGAATCAC
Organism: Lophius americanus; assembly: GCA_037951165.1. NCBI lineage: Eukaryota > Metazoa > Chordata > Actinopteri > Lophiiformes > Lophiidae > Lophius > Lophius americanus. The sequence continues at coordinate 3,976,930 of JBBDHG010000061.1, forward strand.
CTGCCAGTCATCGGACTGTCACAGGAAGAAAACATCACCATTGTGGCTCAACCGATACCTGCTCTCAGTACAAACCGGCTGTGTACGGAGCTAAAATGGCGTCCTGGGCTCAACCTCTTCCTCGTCGTTTCTCCACACAGTCAAGCGGGTGCAATACTGCCCTCTGATGGATTTAAATGAAAAGCTCAACTCATGTGACTCAATAGCGTGAGTTTAAAATTAGAAAACAATCCGAGACTGCGTGCCTCAATCACTATTGTAACGAAAAGCATACCAGTCAGGAAAGACTATGAGGCCCCTCGGCAATATCCATCAACATTCGAAATTCCGAAAGCGTAAACGCGCGAGGATTGATACACCAGTGCCAGAATGGATGATTATGTTGAGAGATTCCCAAATGGAAGGGGCAGCTAAGGAGAACGCCCCATCGCCTCAGGTCCGGTGCTGGTCAGGAGGTTGGTGTCCGATGAGTTGAGGCTGCGGGATGGACGTGTGGTAGTCGAACTGGTCAATATAACTTCTTTCCCTAATACATAAAATGTATCTGAATCTCCGTTATCCTAGCTACATATTTGTGACGGTACCTTTTCCCCTTCCCCTCCATTAACATGCTGTGACCACATACATATTACTTAAATCCCAGATCCCCAGATTGTGAGTATCATCTCAGTCCAATTGAGCAAAGTGATGGGACATAATAAGTTGTATTTTGTTTTATTTAGATTTTTTTAATTCATGATATTGTCAGATTTAAATAAATGAACAAATAGTCCTTATATGGCTACATTGAAGAAAGTGGAGATCTATCTGAAAATATTTATTAACTCTTCCTTGGCATAGGATCCACCCACATAAATCAGCCTCTCATCGGGATCCCTGATAAAAGTATTCAAAGACTTCAGTATGTTCAAAGCAGTGCTGCAAGGATCCTGATGAGAGTGCGAATGAAGAACACATCACACACAAACATCACATATATTGATTTATAAAGGATAAATGACTATTACTATTATTATTATTATTATTTCAGAGGCTGACTGGAATGTCTCAAAAAGACTTGTTGCTATCATTTGTAGACTCACATAATTATATCTTCTATGTTTCTGCCTGTGAAGTAAAATCCCCACCAGCACAACATAAGTAATAGTACATTTTAGGTTATAAGCGAATATGTAGCCCATTCTCTAAGATGATTTAAGTTATACAGAGGAAACATAAGATACTAAAGGACAAAACAGTGTAAAACAAGTTTATGACAGATATTGGAAATTTTTGAAAAACAGGAAAAAAAAGTATTTTATTTTTTTATTAAAAAAAAGAAAGAAATCTGACTGTTTGTGATTCCCTGTCAGAAATACTGTAGGTTGATGATATGGTCATAAAAACAGGTATCAATACAACTTTTGTAGTTGAGTTACTATTCAAACACATTAAGGAGGTCGAATTTGGTCCAAAAGCTTAGCAGGAATGTGTAAATCCTATAAAGTTTTACTCCATTTATTCTTACATAATAGGACATACAAGTTGGCAGTTTGGAATAAGAAGTGGACATTTATTAGATCAAAACGTTCACAACAAAGTATTAAAAGTATTGGCTCACTGGGGCAATGGGTAATGGGTGGTGCTGGGAGTTCACTCTTATGATATGCAAAACCACAGACTCAATCTTTAGCCCATGTGTGTGAATGTATTTTCTGTTTGGTTGGGGTGACCCTCCTCGGCCTCCTCATCCTGGGTTGGGGGTGACTTAAGAAATCTAACTGTGTCTCCTTCCTGCAGAGTTCAGAGGGGTGGGAATGTAACGACTATGAAACAATCATAAACTAACTTTTTATTTCCCTTATTCGCTTTTTCTCCCTATTAATGCTGCTTCCTCTCCTCCGTCCCTGTCTAGCAATTGGAGGAGCAGCCAAATAAAAACCGAGAGCTACTCTGTAAAGACAGAGAATAAATAGGCTGTCATTCAGACCTGCTGAAAAATGTAATTGAATTTTTTCTAGGTCCATCTTTCACCCTCTCAACTCATAGTTTTACCATATTTATGCTTCTCAACAGACAAACAAATCAATAAATCCGATGAAACATGACCGCGTAGGCAGCGGTAACACAATAAGTGAAGGTACTGAAACATCGCTGGGGGGGGTGGGTAGAGTCCACCAGATTGAGCAATCGAATAAAGCATCATTTAAACCATTTGTTCAATCCGACCACTTGTTGTCATCCAGCTCAGATTCGTCCTCAGAGTAACTGTACTCCACGGCGATACGGCGAGACAGGATGGTGGCAACATCATTTCCCACCAGCTCCTGCTTATTCTGCTGCTCCTGCTGCTCTTGAACTTTCTTCAGCTGGATGCCTGGATAAAGAGCACGTTCAGAATAAGAAGAAGAAATAAGGTCATGCATTTCACACCCCATGCACAGGGTCACATGCAAGGCCGCATATAGCTTTATATAGCGTCTGCTTTCTTCTGAGTCCGACTCACCTATGCGGATGGCGGACAGTAGGTCACTTCTCGTACCTCCCACTGGTTTCATCTCAGCTCGGCCATCTACGCTGTTTCCAGCTAGATGTGAGGACGAAGCTGGCGGAGGGAGAGGTGGAGGAGGAGGGACCATGCGTGGCCCTGGAGGAGGTACAGGTGGCAGTGGGTAGCAGGGGCCGACTCCATTATGGAGGAGTGTTTGTGGTAGGGCACCCAGAAGAAACCCAAAGTCTGTCTGGGCTGATGGGATGAGCGGGCCTGGTGTAGATGGTGGGGGGCCATTGCTGGTTGACAGTGAGAGAGGGAAGATTATATTTTTCATTGACATCATATTTATGTCTCTCTCTGTGTGGGTTAAGCTGCAAACACACTTGTAATCTGTAGGTAGATGCAGTGAACTGTTCATCCTGTCTGCAGTGTGAGGTTGTGTTGGGGCGCAGGTTACTCTTTTGTAGTGGACATCAATGCTGTCATACTCATGCTCCACCGGTGACGAGGAGTGGGCGTTCCTGGGCACATAATCATGGGACCTGACATAATTACAAGCAGCGTGGGGAGGCACTGGAGGGATGGGGTAGTCCAGTAGTTCAGGCCTGGGTAAACAATGAAAGACAGAGCTTCTCATTCAGATGCTTTAACATATTCCGATTGTTGAAAGATCAAAAATAAAGCTATAAACAACAGAGATGTTGGAGCCAGTATGTATTTGTGTCCTATCTTTTGACATTAGGATCTACACCTCACTTAAGTCCAATTTGTATTTCATTTTCTCTAATCTCCGTCCTTTATTTTATCATATATCAAAAAAATCTCAATTTTGCTTCAATTATCATGATTCTCAATACAATTCAGTTATATAATACATTTAAGGACATAAGTTAAGAACATACTTTATTCATTGGATTGGGCAAAATTCCGGTGTCACAGCGGCAACAAGTTACTCATCGATTTTAATGGCAGTGGGTAGAAATGATTAAATATGTCTTATATGTCAACCGGGAACAGCAGAGCATTAATGGTCTGTCGCTGAATATTCGTCTGTAGCTTTTCACAGTCTGAAACAGTGGGTGAGAGGGGTTGTCCATGATGTCCAGAAGTCTGGACAGTATCCCTCTCTCTGCTACACATTTCAGAGGTACCAGGCAGACCCAGTGACAGACAGACACGGTCCTTTTTCTACAGTTTGTCAACCCTAGTTTTCTGTTGTATTATTAAACAGAACAAGCATCTTTAATATTGATTCCAATTTGAAAGCATATTCATACTTTGTCATCAAATAAGCACCGACCTGCCATCTGGGGAGAGTGACCCTTCAGATGATGCCCCAGGCCCAAGAGTTTCTGGATGTTGGTGATCGGGGCGAAGCTCTTTATCAAATGCCATCACGTTCCATTCTTGCCTGCGGTTGTGAGCCTTTCTCACCTTCTTCACCTCACGCTGAAGGGTGCCGCTATCCATAGATCGCTTCTGTTCCTGGAAAGTTGGACGGAAGAGCAGAAAAGGAGATGAAATCTACCTGCTGATTAAATACATAAGGATAAAGGCAGATGTAGAGAGCACACTCACTCGTTGCATCCTCCTTTCTCTCCTCGTGTCATCTGTGTCTTGTAGCATTTTCTCCTTCCATAAGTCAAAAAAGTATGACGGGTCTGAGTAGAATTTCATTGCATCAGTGGAATCCTCTCTGTATTTGTAGAAAAATAGCATCATAGATTGAATCAGGCAAATTAACTAAAAATCTGCCCTGATCAGAGAGTTTTTCTAAGGTGGGCTGTACCTGAAGGCAGTGAGGTCACTGAGGGGAGGAGGTCCTTCACTACTGCTGTACATTGAAGCCACCGAGTTTGGAGTAGTGTCTCTGGACAAAACCTGTTGGTCCTGCACAGTAGAGCTTTTGAATGCCTTCCTCATGTTTATGTCCCGAAGAGAGACTGCAAACAGTAACACGGAAATTTCAGTTTATGTAATTCAGGTGACCTTGAATGCATCAACAAAGGAACTGAATAGAACTAACCCTCCTCCACACTGGAGTCCAGCTTTGTGACCTTTACAGCTAGCCGGTCGATGCGGTCCTGGAGAGAGTTGGCACGCCCATAAAAGGTGTTGGCCTCATTAAAAAGCTCTCCAAAAACATTTTCTGCATGTTTACCTAGAACCAAAGAAAATATCCACAAAGACGGGAGGGAAAAAGGGAGTTCTTCATTAATAAAAAGGTGAATCTTGATATTGAAGAAAGTGCAGCACAAATCTCAGACATTAACTAGCAATTTTATGTGTCTATATATCTCAGAATCCATTATATTTCTCTGTATTAAACACTATTAGGGCTTTTTTTTTTTTTTAGAATGAATGAATGGGACACGTCAAAAGACCTCAAATCCTGTTAATGTAGAAGCTACCATTGAACTGCCTGTATTTGTTGTTTCCATCCACCCACTCTCCATCTTACCCTCCTGTACAAGGCTTTACGGTAAGCTCTAAGCTCCCATATCTTCACTAAATCCACACACACAACCACAAATCCACACACACACAAACCAGACTATCCGTGGGCCAGATGTCCAGGAGTAAATTTGCTTCCAGGAATAGCTCCACGTTTTACCTACCTTTGGGACACATTTCCACTTACCAATTGTAATTCCCTGTGCAACAATAACTGACAAGTATACCAGGGCTTTAATAAACAGTGACAAATATATTGCTGCATTCATCTATCAGCTATATTTCATGGTTCTGGACAGTGGGTGGAAGCCACTATTAAATACTAACAGGCCATCTCGGATTGTTAATGTTTTTAGGATCTAAATGGTATGAATGGTTTGATAGGATTTCTCAAACTTTGCCCATTTACTTATACAAGTCAATGTAACATTGCATAAGGTGGTATTGTTACCATAGGGCAGTATTGGATGCAGTAGTAATTTATGAGTTTTGGTACACAAGCACAGTTTTGCCATACTGTTTTTGGTGTATCCTCTCTGCTTACAAAGGAGAAGTATTTCAAAATGCCATTATCAATTCATCTGAGCGACCCTAAGTGCTGATCTGGTATTGATATTTAATGACCAAAAAAGGGCTTGGCTTTTGTTTTCAAAACGAACTGCGTGTTAAACAAATAGAATAATAGGATAGAATCTTTGACTCAATGTAATATTCCTGCTTTCATAGATTTTTACCGTCGTACATTTAATGGCTAGGTTTTCTGATGATTTTGCTCAAAAGTTGGCGGCTGAAATGGTCTGACGTAAACAAAGCACATAAACATGGATAAGTATTATTAGCTATGATCTTACTCAGACTACTGAGCTGACGGATGATGGCGGACAGCGTATTGTTGGTTACACATTCCAGCTCGTTTCCAATCCCATCAGGCACTGCGCCCTGGCACAGGTGGTGAGGCTCAATGTTTCCCTTGATTAGAGGCATTACCGCTTCTCACATCTTGGCCACAGCACCTGCTGGGTAACAGGATCAGCTGTGACATAAAGCAACATCTTCAGCATCCAAACATGGTGTATAAATGCATTGGTAACATACAATGATCAACCATTACATTATAATCACTGAGAGGTGAAATGGAAAGCATCAGTTTTCTGGTTATGATGACAGTGGTTCTGATAAAGTCGCTGCAATGACAACCTGTGCATTTGCAGCTTTTTGCGTATGAGGCTGAATGGTTATAGTGCCCATGCTGACTTCTGTCCACGGCAGAAAATGCTTACAATGGAGAAGTCGGCTTCAGAATTGGAACATGGAGCAGTAGAAGAAGGTAGCTTAGTCGCATTAGTCATGTTTTCTGTTACGTCCCGTGGTCATTATGTGCATCAATTAACTGGGAAGGGAAGGCACCGGGATGCACTATGGAAAGAAGACCAGTTGGGGGACGTAGTATAATGGTTTGGGCGATGTTCTGTTTGGGAACCTTGGGTCCTACCATTCAAGTGTATGTTACTTCGACAAGTACCACCTACATAAACATTGTTGCAGACAAAGTACTATTCTTCATAGAACCTGAATTCCATAAAGTCACGCGACTCTTTCAGCTAAATTGTGCTATATTGCAAAAATGGTTCTGGACTTTTTGAGCAACACAAAAGTTCAAGGTGTTGACTTGAACTCCAAATTTCCAAAATCTCAATCAAATTGAGCATTTTTCGGAATTTTTCGGAAGAGACAAACAGGTCTGAACCATAAAGGCTCTACCTCACAACTTATCAGCCTTGCGGCCCCATATTGATGGACGTTAAATGTAAAATGTGGTTTGTGACCTTGTGTCAGTCACTCGTGGGTTGCTCATTAGGTGTAAGGTGACAACATTTGTGTGTAGTGGTGGACTACAGTGTGACCATTTTGTGTTGTGGTCGTTGCAGTCCAATTTTGGTGTGGTCACTTGTGCTACTACAGTCATGAATTCAGTGTAAGTTAATGGTGTTGACATTGAGTGGTTGGGATGTAGTCGATCCACTGATCAGTGGATCTTGGAGTGGTGGGTGATGCTTTAAGTGTGTGGTAGAGGACCACATGGTGTCCATTTTGTGTTGTGTTAGTTCACTTTAGTTTGGGTGTCGTGTTGTTGAGATGACCGTTCCAGTTTATGAATGTTGCACTCCACTTTTGTGTTGGTCACATATGTTACTGTACTGGTGTTGGTAAATCCAGTAGCTTTGTTTCGGTTTTGTCATGGTTTACACCTCATGGTGGTAGCCACTTTGCGAACAGTGGCAGTGCTAATTTTGCTAGTTGTGTATTGGCTGCTCGTTTTTTAATGGTGGCAGCACCTTTGGTGGCCCATATTCATATAAGGGCCCCTTTGGTCTCCATTTCACTCAAATTGACACCTTTTTGTGAACAGCCTTCCTTGTTGTTGGTTTCATATTGGGGCTTGATCTGATCAGCTCAGTGAAGTGTTGGTTTCCTAGGAGTCTAGTGTCTCTCTGCTCTATTAGTGTTATAACCCCTTTCCACAGAGAATAGAATAGAATAGAATTTCTTTTACTAATCACCAGAAGGGGACATTTAGTGGTGGTCTATTATATACACTTTATGTCAATGAATAAATACTATGCTTTTAGTTTGTCATTTCATTTATTGCTATATTGGTGAGACATTTATGATGGGGAACTTGTATGTGACTAACAATTTATTCATTGTTTTTAAGGTCGGGTTGTTATGGTTGTATTTGTTGTCGGCCCCCTCCTTCCCTCCTTTCTTTCGGAATCTGTTCAGCATCAGGAATGCCTATGAGGTTCACCTGGGCTGAAGACAGGCTTAACCGCTCTTGTTCCAGCATGAGAGGCCGAGGCTTCTGGAGTGGGGACTGCTGGTTGTAATGCCTGTGATTTTTAACTGCTGTTGTTTGGTCTTATTTAAGTATATGTGTTGTTTATTTTTCCATGTCATTAAATCCCATGTTTTTTTTTTTTTTTTGCAGGGTCAGTATTTTTAGCCCCTAAGGGCCGCTTTAAGTTTGGGGTGTAACAACATGTAGACTGCAGGAGGCTGAGATCACACTGGCAGTCTTCTGCTGAGTCACTGTCGTTCCATCAACCTGGGGCCAACTCAGTGTTAGCCTTTGATTTCAGAACATTTACTTTTTCCCTTTTACCTGAGTAAACCATATGAATCAATTAACATCAGTAACAGTAGGTCTGCTTGAGTAAAGTAGGTGTGTACCCTTGCCTGCTCTTGATGTAATGACATGTAGATTATAGCGATGTACCTATAGCAATTTTCCGATACCGATTTTGGCTGATTGCAATTTTTTTTTATTATTATTAAAAATCATAATTAATAATGTAATCTAAGTGCTCTTATTTTGAAGGATTACAGTGGAAGTAACAAGGCAGGTCGGCATTGTGTTATGTGTATGTATTCTGACCTGCTGAAATTAATATACTCTCCATCCTCCCCGCCGTGCGTTACTTAAACCAATTCTATGACATTTCTAGCCGAAAATAAAACTTTGTAAGCATTGTTCAATCCATTATACGTTATATGTTGGCTTTGTTCAGTGAGTTCAGGGTGTGTGGCTGGGCTCAAGTGTGGCTGCCTCTGCTCGGCCGATTGCCGATTTCATCAAACTTGGCCTGTCGGCGCCGATCGATCGCCCGGCCTATCGATCGAGCCACCGATCGATAGGCCGATTAGATCATTACTTGATTATATCATTACTTGTAAATTCGATTAGATCAAGTAATGATGGTAATATTCAAAAAGTGTGGCATGTTGTTACTATCTATTATGTACCTATGTGAACATGATGGAGTTCAAAGTGTATGGTTGTACACGCCCATTAATGTTTTTCCAAACAGCAACGTCTGCTTTAGCTTCTTACCGTGGACTTAATGCGAGGGTTTTACTGAAAGAAAATTTTGGCACAGGAAGAAAATGTACCTAATTTATTCCACAGTTTACTGCCTTAACACTTCAGACTTGCTCGTCAGTTCTCTCCACCTTGGAGGCATTCTGACCCAGATTTTGGTTCTTAAACGTCTTAACAGTAGGTAACTTTTTCAGTGTGCAAACACTAAACATGAAGCTTAAAAACTTAAACACACAAATGAGTAGCTATCCTACCAGGTACTTGCAGTTGGTTAAGCTTGTTCTGTTCTTCCTCATCAGTCAAACCCGAGTCCAACGTGTTTGGTCCTCTTTAAACATGACTTTGTCAGCCCGCTGCAGTGTGGTGGCAGTGACGGCGATCACACTGGAAAGAAATGTCTTTGGTCCAGATCACAGCTTGAGCCATGAGGGGATTTGGTCAAGAGATTTACTCCCTTCATCCAATCAAAGTCGTCATGGCAGCAGTTCCACATCCAGAGTTATATTTCAGCATCAGTCCTATTTTCATCGACCACAATCAGCAGCTGCTTTCTATGAATTAGATATAAACATTGCAATTTCTAATTACTGATAATGACAGATGACACAATGCATCTAATGAACGCTACCTTTATTAATTAATATGTTCGTCACATTATTTGATTGATAATTGAGTTTGCTCACATTTCTTGGCTATTATGAAATCGTACTAAGGTAACTTTTTTCTCCGACTTAGAGTCCAAAACTGCTAACGAACTGAGACAATGCTGAAAACCAAAACTGGAAATACTTACTTTATGGGAGGCAGGAAACAGTAAGTGTTTGGCATTATTGTTTATTTTGTTATTGTTGTGTTTATTGATCCCAGTTCAAGTTAATCCACCCAAAAAGATAGATACGCACACACACACACCACAACTTACAACTAATCTTCCGTCTATTTGTGTCAATGTTGTTTTTTTCACATATTTTATGATTAAATGTCAAACATGTTTTGGTCATGCAAAACACCCCCAAAAAATACATTTTTTTAAAAATTAAAAAAGTTAAGCATTTGTCTTTACACTTACAGACATTTGTCAATTTACTCATTATTTGACTGTAAAGCGTCCCACTGCTAAAATAAAATCTACACATCATTAAATTCAGCAGCTTTTCCACATATTGAAATTATTTCTCATGAATTGCAGCGGTTCAGAAAATATTTATATATTTATTTAAACTTCTACTTCTCCCAGTTTTTTGTTTTCAACCGTCCATTTGGCCCATAAAGCTGTATTTCAGTCCCGGGAGCTTTATTGAAATCTTAGTGGGGGAGACCTGGATTAATCATGCAATGAGGCACCACACATCACACACAGACACACACACACACACATGCACATTCCCCCGCACGCACCATCACACACAAACACACACACTGCTCTTTTCTCACAGATGGCATCATCTGGATGGACTCGTGTAACCCAGATATGGGGGGCTTAAATCTTTGTAAGTAGCAAACCATGCTTCTATTTCTATTAATTGTTATGGTAGTATTGCTTGTTTCATAAGAACATACTTACATTGAACTATCTCAATGTAATTTTCCTTTTGGGATCAATACTAAGAGGGACATTTTACCAGGCAGGCAGACTATTATACTGTTCAAGAACTAATTTACAAAGTATGTTGCAAGAAAAAAAAATTTGGGGAAGGAGGATAGAAGACACTATCAGACAATATCCCAAATGGAAACATGAGGAAGTTTTTGTGGAGCTAAGAATAAGAGGAAGAAGAAATTGAAGATGTGCACAGATTTAGCTTCTCAGCAAGCGTATGACTCCTTTAGCCCTAACCTTGTAATGGCCACAGTCCCCTGTTGTGAAGACTTGGAGGTCATCTCAGTTAGGGGGCACAGCAAGTACAACAATAAAATAATTCAACACTTTGGGAAGAATTGTTATTTCCTTTTATATTCTTGCCAACATTTAGATGAGAAGATCAGTACAACTTAAGGGACCTCAGCATGGAATAAAAACTGGAAGCAGGGGGAAACAAGAATGGTATTATGAGTATAAGTGGAGAATCCAGTTCAGAGTCGCAGCCCAGAATATCCCGTGGAACAAAGCAACATGTTGTTTGTAGTCTTTGTTTTTCATCCCAATTAGATCAACATGCTAATTGTTGCTAATCTTTTTGTTTTAAATCTTTGGCAAAGCCAGGCAAGATGTTGTATCTGTTTCTGTCTCCTGAGAGTTGCATCTAAAATAATATGCCGTTTCTGTGCAGAGGGGCCTGACCATGAAATGCCTCGTTGCAAGAGAAAAATATTTTATAATAAGATCCCAAACGTGACAAGGACTCTTTACGACAAGATTCAATTGAAGATAAAAGAAATCCTCCAGAAAACCTCAGTCCTATTTTGATTTTGATGAGTGGCCTTGTCAATCCATCCTATACTCAGGCAGGTAGAGAAGAAGCAACTTCAGGCAAATATAATAATAAACATGAAAAAGGATAAACATGACAGACAACAAAAAACATATGTCTAGGCTAAAAAACATCCCGTATGACAGTTTCATGGTCAAACAATCAAACCAATAGATAAGCAGACCCACAATTACAGTCAGATGTTGAAAATAGATCATCACAAAATGAAAAGTTGCCGTCAATAGACAGAAAAGATTAATATTATAAAAAAAATATAAAAATATATTTTTTGAGAGATATTATGACGTTGCACCAGATTCAGGAGGGCCCACTAATAAAAAACAAAAAACTCTGAAAAAGGGGGGGAAGATTCAGGTTTACTAGTCACATTGCGATACTTGACCATCCCATCAATCCAAAAAGATTTAAAATGAAGGAAGCTGTTGCTCACAAGTCCCACAACATTATATGACTGTCAGTCACCATTTTTTCTTTCGACCAGTCCTTTAAAGTGTGATTTCAAATGTATATTCTGTCCCTGGCTGTTTTTGCAACATCTACTCTTAAGGGTGTCAGTTTGCTGCTAAGCTGGGAAGCAAAGCATTTCATTCAGGGGTCCTCCATATTTTAGACACTGCCATAATCTCTTGGCCAGCTCAGAGATATTAACCCCAATGCTGTGCTTACCCTCTACATTATCACATCTCTGTCACTGTCTGCTAGTTTCAGACAATATAGGCAAACACCAGCTTGCCCACTTACTGCACACGGACCCCAGAACTAAAACATCTATCATCCATTACACACAGACACCGAGACCACCTCTCCTCTGATATTTCTCATCCTATTATGGCTTTCTGGTCTTACTCCATACCGATCACTGCTGGTGCCTTTTCAGCCGTTAATGTGGGAAAGTGGGTGCCACACACACACACACACGCCTACACACACAGAAACGCACACACGCACGCGCACATATCCTGAGCTGCGTCATGAGCATCAGTGTAAATACTCCTAACATTCAGCTTTCCTTGTTAATGTTCAGGTGTTTCATGTGTATTGTAGCTCGTGTTACCCATGCAACATGTGAATGCTTCATTCATTGTCTTCTCATGCATGCATGGCAGCCTTTGTTAAAGGAGAAATCTTATCAATTTTACACATAAATTTAGTTTATTCATAATTTTGGGTATGAGTCGTACGTTCAAAGTGTGGCTAAAAATGTCATTAATGCTTATCATATCGTCTTATCTCATGCAAATTGATAACATAAGTTGTTTCATGGGAAATATGTGATAAGTGTGAGGTCATCATGTAGGTTCTGTAGGATTTTTGGAGGTTCATCCATTCAACTGGCAAAATCCAAGCATATCCTATTCTGCTAATGCCTAGACTTTGGCTATTTTATGCATCTTTTTTGAGTGTAACAACTTATGGAAGTGAAACACTGGAGTTTGAACTTTAAACATAAATAATAAAACGACAGAAGAATAAGGCTGTGGTATTGCTCTTGAGAGTTCATTCTGACTCATTATGTACAGAAGAGTGGTCAACAATTTAAAATAATAAAATATAATCTTTTGCAATTCATTCTCTCCATCCTCAGATTTCACTTAGCACCATCTGTTGGTTTTTGCTGGTAGTACAGGTGAACGAGCAGTTCATTTGAGGGTTGAATCGGTTCTATAAGTTATGTTGCATTTTGGACATATGTTTTAAGAGAGTTGTGATTTTTCTGGCCATGTTATGTTTGCAGATACAGCTGCTGATCAGCTATGTGAGAGATGAAAAGGGAGATAAACCAGTCAGAAATCCCAGCTAAGGTACCAACTTTTAGTGGAGCACCATAAAAAACTTTTTTTTGTAGGTTAAAAGACAATGAAAACCCATTTTCCTTCATAATCTTAATTAAAAACTGCACCGACCAAGTTTTATCAGGGCTTACATGATATTTCAAGGTCTTCATCAGCAGAAGAAGTTTGCTCTGCTGCCATGGTGTTAGATCTGTTGACATGAGTATTCTGCAGTTTTTATAATTCCATCCACAGCACTTTTAAGACTTCTCAGCCGTGTAAACTTCAAGTTAAAAGGTCATTCTAACCCTTGTATAAACCAATACCAATCACACATACTAGTTTTAAGGAGTTTCCAAAGTCTCACATCTTTCAAATGATGGATTTTTTGTTTATGACTGAAGCTTAATCAATCAATTAAAATAATGTAATACATGTAATGGCTGAAAAAATTATTATATGTATTTAAGTTTAAAATTATTTGGGATTATTATAATTATTTTAACAGTACCACCTTTCTTTGCATTAAAAGATACAATTGTCCTCACCTTATCATTATAAAGCCATCACAGAGTGGTTATCCAACTGTTTTCCTCTCATCATGTTTACAATGGGCATTTAACAAAACACAAAACCTTAAATTTTCCCATAGCACTGCGAAGCCCATCACATGACAGTGGGAAAAATAATCAGCCGGAGCTTAATGCCGTATCAAAAGCCTCACAGTTCCTGAGCAGCCGCCTTTAGAGGGGGTGACTCTTAGAATGCCTCAGCTTGTTTGTCTCATGGTTTAAGTGGTGCACATAGCCATGGAAAGATCATTAAATCACTGTTTTACCACTTGGCTTAATCCTCACAACAAAAGGGGAAGATAGAAAAAAAGAGAGAAAAAAGTGGTGGGCGAGATTAAGTAGAAACTTGATGGATCTAAACTGACGGCTCTGTTTCTCAGCGTTGCTAAAGGGAGTTAAGAATCTTGATACCACATCTCCCAGACTGAACAGTGGCTGCTGATCGGACATTCCCTGTTACCCCAGCAGTGACCGACCGCGCTTTAGTGTCCACTGCTGTGGCCATCTGCTGGATTACCCAGCAGGATATATTTTTATAGAGAGCATCCTATTCATATCCTGCCTGCAAAGGTTTACATTAAGGTTGAACTCGGGTGCACTTACAATGGCAGATGAAGTAAGCCCTATCCTTCTTACAGCACCCCTCCCCATCTTCTCACTGTTTGGCAGACTGATACCAAAGGGCTGTTTCACCGTGGCATGAAAGAGGATCTAATGCAATGCCACTGTCTGCGGCTGTTTTTTTTCACGGACTGACAATAAAGTGGTGCCCAGCATGAAAAAACATTTTTGATGTGCCAAGTGCGATTGTTTCTTCTAATAGGCATCAACAGGCCAACTTTTCTGAGTTACCATACAGGTGAACTCATTCCTGGGAAAATGTTTTTTTCTTTCTCAGCCTCGTAGGCGCGATGGCGTCCCCCTTTTTCCTTGGCCTAACGGGATTAGTCGTGCCAGTGCTACCCCGGCTGTCACGGTACTGTCTACTTCCCATCTCTCTTCTGGGCCTCTAATGTGATTAACCCATTCCCTGTGGTCCAAATGGTTCTGGAAGGGGGTGCGCAGGTGGGGGGTTGGAGGCGGCATCTCCTTGGCATGTTGGTCCCCATGCCTAACTCACCATCGTTAGCACCTTTGTCAAACAGGAAGGACCTAGGTCAAAGGTCATCAAGGATGGGCGAGATGACAACAAGTAAAGAGAATTGATAGACTCAGACACTCAGAGGGTAAATGATGAAATTATCATCAAAATCATTTTAATATCAATGTTTAATTTGGATTCCCTGCATTACCTGCAAAGTTAAAAGCTCAATCTCACTAGAGCAGGCCGTTGGGTTTAATTGATTCAAACACCTCACTCATTAATGAAAGTCTGTTCAGGTTGATTTTTATTATGGCTTCTGCTTTCACAGACATCAGCTCTGAATATTTACCGCTTCCTTAAGTGGAGACAATTATGATTGCCTACGCCTATCATCTTGTTAAATGTCAGTGTTGCGGGGCGCCGCCTGTTTAACACATGTCACGCTAATTTTCAACTCATCTGTGGCAAGTCTTCTTCAGGGCATCTGTTGCACACGGAGGATCACATGCCCTTTGCCACCGCTCAGAGGGAGATGCCTCCAATACCAAGGGGCTGCATATAAAAACAAAGGATGAACTCACTTTTACAGTGGCAAACACTTGTCACTTCATATTTCTACATGTGTGGTGATGTACAGCGTGCTGCAGCTTCTCCTATATAATGGTGCCAATGGAGGTTAACGTGCATTAACTTCTGCAATTGAATTATTAGTCTCTTAACAATCAGTGTCCAACAATGTCATGGATTCCAGAAGTGATGTCATGTTTTTGAATTTGAAAATAATATATTACTATAACATGTTATCTTTAAAAAAAAAGTTGCCCAGATATGACTCTTGATGCGTATAGAGTAAAACCAAGTTATTTTACGGCCAGGAAATAATTGGAAAAACTCACTGTCGACAACTCATTTTCATTTAGGTGAAAAACATTCCTCAAAACATTCCATGTGACAGCCAGAGAAGCAACAGTCCTTGTCCAACGCCGTCTAACCTCATGCTGTGATAACCAGAGCTTCACGTGACTGGACAGCCTCCGTCAGGCGACGGCACGGAGAATTAAGAGTCTTAATTGAGATTTTGTACAAGTCTGCATGCTCTGTTCATTTGTGAGACAACGGCCCTGCGTAGGGAGGGGCGCAGCGTATCCCTAAACAGCTGCCCGATCTGAAACAAAACTTAAAAATAACATCCACACAGTGAAGAATTTTCCACTTAACTAATTAATAATAATTTGGTTGAAATTTCAGTGATATTTTTCAGTTTATGCATTTATCTATGTGAAGTGAACAAATACAATTGTCATCAAAGTGCAAAGAGAAAACAAATCAACCTTGTGGCTGAAAAATAATACTGCGCATGAGGTGGAATAGCACCCCTTGTGTGGAGATTTGGTGGGTTTCCAATCCTGATATCCATCCCGGTACCATGTAATGGAAGGTGACACTTATTGTATTAGTAGGGGCTAATGAGTGTCTAAAAGCCTGTGTGACTATGTGCGCTGAGGAATCTCATCATGTGTGTTGGGTGGTAGGAAGAAAGGACATATCTCTGCAAAGTAGATGAGGCCATAGAGTGCAGTCCAAAAGGAGAAAAAAAGTCCACCGACATCGCTGCAGATCTTTGGAGGCACGTGAGGCCTCAGGATTTCAATCTTAATGAAGCTATAAAGAGAATAAAATGAGCTGCCAACTTTAATTGATGCCAGATCCAGATTAGTTTAGGCAGGTGAGCAAGATTCAGACAATTATCAGAAGGAAAACTTAGCTAAAACCTTAAATTTTGCAAACTAAATGCTTCCCCTTTCAGAAGCCGCTCCCGAAGACTTTTTGCTGACAATAGAAACTCACAGCTTAGCTTGAATAATTACAAACGGTAATCAAATGGATAATTGTTTGATTCCCTCCAGTTTCGTCTATGTTATCCATGTTTTAACTTCTATTCCTATAACTTTTTTTTCACCACATCACATGTAAGACTGATGACAGGTTGCATTTCACCAGGCAGAAAGTGCCACCACCTTTATTATATCTATGGTTTAACGGCGTTTTATTCATTATCAGCAGACACATTTTTGTGGATCTTCTTAATTGGGCATAATTGTGTTTGGATAAAATTTAAATGTTGAATTTTACATACCAGCTGTTTTCACTAAATCACCAATAGTTTTTTGGGTAGGGGTGATTCAATAGTTAAACTTATGCCTCCTTATAAAAATAATATACCATGTAGTAGCACTTCTTCACCACAAGGTAGATATCTGTCTAAATGAATCAGGTAGTTTCTTCATTGTAACTTTAATCTTCGGTGATCTTTCAAAAACATAAATCAGAACTGAGTTCTTACAATGATTATATATATATTTATATATTATATATATATATTTTCATTTTTTATAAGACCTCTACATAATTTTTTTTACCGTCACAGAATAAGTCTCTCAAACAATTATAGCAGTCGCTGGGAATATTATTAAATAGAGCTTGCATGCTTATTGAATTATACCACATATAGTACTATTTCTGTAATGATGATAATAAAATTAATAATAATGAAACCAAAGCTATTTCTTTCATCTTTGACATTTAAGACTAATGAGGATCAATAGAAACCATAATCTTAACCCATTGAGGACTGGATTCAGAGTCATACTCACTAACTCACTAACCCACTGCACCAGCATACGGTCTACAATGGATCTGAGGATCTCATCCCGGTTCCCAACAGCAGTTGTTGCAGGAGGATGTTGCAGGCAGCAAAACGTTTTTCAACAGCGCCTGCAGACTTTCATGTCGGTCAATTGTGCTCAATGTGAACCTGCTCTCATCATTGAAGAGAATGAATTCTCTTCAGAATTGTCAGAATTCGCCTATGGCGAGTCTGACAATTCTGGTGTTCTCTGGCGAATGCCATCGGGCTGCATGGTGCTGGGCTGTGAGCACAGGCCCCACTTGTGGACATTTGGTCCTAATGCCAGCATCATGGAGGCTGTTTCTGAGAGTTTGGGCAGAAACATGCAGACGAGTTGCCTGCTGGAAGTCATTTTGTAGGGCTCTGGCGGTGATCCTTCTTTTTCTCCTTGCAAAAAAGTAGCTGATAGCAGTCCTGCTGCTGGGTTCTTGCCCTCGTATGGCTCCCTACAACTCTCCTGGTGTACTGGCCTGTCTCCTCGTATCTCATGACACTGTACTTGGAGAAACAGTAAACCTTCTGGCCATGGCACGTATGGATGTGCCATCCTGGAGGAGCTGTACTACCTGAGCAACTTAAGCGGGCTGCAGATACCAGCTCATACTTCTACAATGGAAAAATGCGAAGCTAACCAAGAATCAGCAGAAAGGCTGAGGAGAGGGAAATGGCCCGCGGTCGCCCCCTGCAAAACAATTCCTTAATAAGGGGTATCTCGCTAATTGCACTGTAATAATAATTTCATGGCTTTCTTCAACTCGAAAATTTACTCAATCCATTCTGTCCTTTCTGGTTCCTCCACTGTACCTATCCAGTCTGCTTACTCACAGTTTGAGATCTCCCAGCCTCTAAAGTGCCTCCCAGAAATCTCACAGCAGGAGTTTGAGGTTATTATCAGGACGATGAAACCCTCCACCTGTGCCCTTGACCCCTTTCCTACAGCCCTGGTGAAAACTAACATCTCTTCCATCCGTCCCCTGATCACCGCTGTAATATACTAATCCCTCCTGGCTGGCTTTGTTCATTCTGCTCTAAAAGCCGCCATAATCAGACCACTCCTCAAAAAACCTACTCTAGATCCAGAACTTTTTGCTAATTACAGGCCCATTTCCAAACTCCCATTCCTCTCCAAAGTACTGGAAAAAGTAGTTGCTGCCCAACTCCAGGACCACCTCAAATACAACAACCTCTTTGAAACGTTTCAGTCTGGTTTCTGCTCCGCCCACAGCACAGAAACAGCTCTGCTTAGAGTCACAAATGACCTACGGATGGCAGCAGATGCTGGTTCACCTTCCCTCCTGATTCTCCTTGATTTGTCTGCTGCCTTCGACTCAGTTGACCATGGAATACTCCTACACCGCCTACATCACACCACTGGACTAAATGCCACCGCCCTAAACTGGTTTCAATCCTACTTCACCGATAGAACAGAATACATTTCCCTTGGTAGTTCAAGGTCCCGGACACACCCCCTCACCTGTGGGGTCCCCCAGGGATCAGTCCTTGGCCCCATTCTATTCATACTATACATGCTCCCCCTTGGCCGTGTCATCAGTCGATATGGACTCTCATTCCATTGCTATGCTGATGACACAAAAATCTACATAAAAACTGACACATGTTCCTCCGGAGCTTCTCCATCCTCATCGTCATCATCATCTCCCCTGTCAACTCTCCGTGCTTGTCTGGAGGAGATAAAGGTGTGGATGAAAAACAACTTTCTCCAATTGAACAGCTCCAAAACCAAAGCAATTTTAATTGACACCCCACATCAGAACCAGTCTTCCTCTATAACCAGTATTACCTTCTCTGGTCACGACATTCCACACTCTTCATCAGTCACCAACCTCGGCGTAAGATTCGACCCTCAACTCACTTTTGATTCCCACATCCAACACATCTGCAAGATCTCCTTTCACCATCTCAGAAATATTTCTAAACTCCGTTCTTCACTCACCTTGAGTGATGCTGAAAAGCTGGTCCACGCGTTCGTCTCCTCCAGACTGGATTACTGTAACTCACTTCTCATCTGGATCCCTGATAAAAGCCTTCAAAGACGTCAGTATGTTCAAAACAGTGCTGCAAGGATCCTGATGAGAGTTTGTAAACACGAACACATCACCCCCGTTCTTCATTCCCTTCATTGGCTTCCCATCTCCACCAGGATTGATTATAAGATCTCTCTCCTCACTCACCAGGTCATCCATGGTAACGCACCCCCCCTACCTGAAAGAACTACTCACCCCACTGACCTCAACACGATCCCTCCGTTCTACCCACTCATACCGCCTCCTCCTTCCCCGGACTAAGCTCAGCACCATGGTTGATCGGGCCTTCTGTTCTGCTACCCCTCATCTGGGGAATGCCCTCCCTGACCATCTGAGGGCTCCACAGACGACTGACACATTTAAAAAAGGACTTAAAACTTTCCTTTTTAGCAGAACCTATAACTTTAATTAACTTTACTGGTTTTTGGTCAGGTTTTTATATAATTTTTTTTCTTTTTATTGATGCCTTTATCTGCTTTTACCTATATTATTATTATTATTATTATTATTATTATTATTATTATTATTATTATTATTATTATTATTATTATTATTATTATAATAATTGCCTCTCCTTTACACCTGTTGTTTGTCCCATTTGCACAACAGCAGGTGAAATTGATTCACAATCATCATGCTTCCTGACAGAACGGGTTGATATCCCGGAGGTGAGATTGACCTCCACGCTCAACACAATGGGAATTAGTGTTCCCATTATTTTTTTTGAGTAGAAGAAATCATTAGCAGTCATTGATTATTAGGGGTTGGAGAGCTTGGTGAAGAGGAAGTGGTCAACATGTTGCTGATGACACAGTATGTTACATCTCCTGCATTTAATAGCTACACTGCAGCAGTTTGGTTTTTCAGTGAAAGCTGTTGATGGAATAAATGTAAGCACATCTCATGAAGGGACTGTTTTATCATACCAAGATTCAATTTGGACTAATGCCTGATGCTCCATCTAATGCAGACAGACGACCCTCATATCAGTTTGAGCTGAAATAGCAATACATGACAGCAGTAAACAGTATTTATATGACTACTAGAATAATGAGATGTTTATGCTTACATTACTTACGTCTTATTTGTAGTTGGAACCTTCTTTTGTGAAAATTCTTGCTTTAGATCTAGACTGATTAATGCCTCATTGCATAATGTTGAGGAGCTGCAAAAGCCTTTATGATCAGGCGTGATTAAGTGTTTCAAGAGTGAAACACTTAATCTGATGGATCTTGACACCAGTATTATTTTAAATGAATGCTACTATATACAATACATGCTTTACTATGTAGGATGTTTATTTTCATATACATAGGAATTTATTGTGAACGACATATATTGATTTGAGACTTTTTCTTTAAGTCACACTGAGCCCATCACTTTTCAAATTCAGTCCACTAGTTACGAACATCTTAGTACAAGGTTTTATTCTTTGGATCTCACAAACAAACCTCGATTATAAATTATTTTAAATCTACTGCAGATTACGCATATTTTTGCCTGTGATTGTGCACTGAAAAAAGGCTTTTGAAATGTATCATCCAAACACTGGAATGCTTGTCATTGTTCTAGCTTTATGAAAGGTCTAATTTGTTGCAAGCTCACAAATGTGCCATTTCACAAACGCTGGTGATTTCTCCATGCTTTCAGCGATGGCTTGCTGTGACAAAATAATGTCATTAAACCAGGAGCCTGTCAACTATGGGTGCATGGCCCACTGGAGATAAAATGGCTTGAAGGAACTGGAACTAGACCGGGCTTTTTAAACGGGCCGGTTCAGGCTTATACTTGGAACACAGGTCAGCTTCAGTGCGCTCATCTGAACGTAACTCAGGTTGACACAATTCGACCTCAGCTGATACCCCTCTCTGCTGGCCTTTGTTTTCAGGTTCTCTCCTGGGAGTTGCATTTAATACTATCCCTGCAGATTCTTCAAAAATTTTCCAGTCTTCTAAGCTCACATTTCTCAACATTTGCTTTTCTATTATTTCCCAAAACTCCTTTCCCATTCAAAACAGGGGCTTTGTAGCCCTTTGCTGAGGCTGAGGGTCTTATAGAATTGTTTCTCTGGGCCAGGCCTTCAAAGGCAGAGTCCCTTTTAGAGGCTTGAATGAAGAGGCTATCGTGATTAGGTTAACTTAGATGTTTTGAAATACAAACATTTTAAAACTATGTGTCATTTAGTAATTGGAAGATGTTACTTAAACACGTGGCTACCTCTGAATTACTTTTATTGAAATCTAAATGTCAGGAGATATTTAGAGTTCAATAAACTTATTCTGCCACAATTCCTTGTGGCACAATAAGTGAGTCTCACTCGTTGGTCTGAATACACAGTGATCCCAAAGATTTCACAGTCAAATGAACAGCAACAGATTCATTTGTTTAATGCTGCTCAGCAGCAAAGGTTGTCTAATCTTTGCTTTCTTCTGTGGCTTTAACCTGAAGTGGCTTATTTTTAAACAGCTGTTTTTAAGAAAGCCCCATCTCTCACTCGTCACACAGTCATCCACTTGCTTAGTTTCTACTCATGTTTTTTTAAGGTCAGTGCTTGCAGAGAGGTGTGACAGAGGCTCATCGCCAGATTTGTATTTTCAGAGAAGCAAAAGATCGACTGATTATGATCCAAGGATGATTAATTTACCTCAGTCTGATTTCTGATTTTTTTTTTATTAGTTCTTATTTTGGTTCGTTTAGTAGAGGCATCTGACAATCCTAATTCCCCCCAAAATTGGGACACTGTGTAAAGCATAAAACGGAGTATGGTAGATGCTGATATTTTTTTTAAATGTTTTTAGCCGTTCCTGAAATAGAAATATCAGTTTTAGAACATATTGCAGCAGTATTGCCTTGTAAACCAAACACATTTTTCACATGTGTCACGACTCTCTGTAAGTGGGATTGGGGGTTATTTAATCATTGCATCCTGTAAACAGACTACTTCTGAGATAGACATGAAGATTCATCATATTTCCCCCCACATTCTATATCTATTAAAATCTTTCTTGACCTATTGCAGTAAAGTGAAATTGTCAGCGATGAGAGAACCTTGTGATGAACCCTGAACATCGGACATAGGCTCTTACACCACTGAGTTCCTGTTCTCGGCCAAACAGTCCAGGACCCGTGTCGTCTGGCCGTGCTTTCCATGTTGTTGATTACAGAGTGCACATTTTTGAAAACCCATTTAAATTCTTTTAAGAACATCTGAATCAATGTTCATTTAGAAGAAGCAGGTGGATAATTGTGCATAGTCAGGCAACCAGAAATAAAAAGTTTCCCGAAAGAGCATTCAGGAAAGGAAAGGCGAGGCTCTGCATTTCCTCATTAGCGTGTGGATTCGGCATCCTCGTGCAGCATTCCACATTGTAGCAACAAACCAACACAACAGTTGAGTTAAGCCACAAAGCTCTCTGTATCTTTTCACAGGAAATGTTTCTTTTTTGGGGCCCGATGTAGCCTGTTTTATTTTCTGGCAGTGAATGTGTGTGAGGTGTGAAGCTTTGAATACTGTGAGGTCAACCTGCCTTGATGCTGTAAATACTAACGGGGTAAGTTGGTAATGAGCGAGGCCACAGCCAGCTCTATTCAGCCATTTAACCAAAGAAAGTGAACAGAGAGCAGTGTTCGTCTTGAACAATGATGCACATAAAAAGAGATCGATTTACAAAAGGGCCAAATGAGAGACAAATTGTTATTGATCTCACATTTACTTTGTGTTAAACTTCAACTGCTGGCATGTTTTGGGATTTTATAAGGAGTTTCAAATGAAGTGACTGAGACAAGGCCTTAATATGTTTATTTCTTGTTTTCTGCTATTTGAGTGGGGATGTGAGCTTCATGATTTAGGTATGTGCTGCTAAACTACGATTTATGGCTATTGTAACAAGTCTGACATTTATTATGCTTTAAGTCATCGTCTTCAATGGCAGATTTCCTTAATAGATATAATGTTTTCTCAGAGCCACCTAAAATAATACCAACAAAAAGAAACACATGGTCAGAACCACCTTGTCCTCACAATATAGTGAGCAAAATAAATCAAATGCTATTTATACAGGGCTTTTCTTTCTTCTAACCTGCTTTACAGGTGATTAGTTTCATTGTCCAACTCACACGCAACAGAGAAGTAATTACAAAATTAATATGGTATATATAAAACAATGGCATTCAAATTTCTATATTAAAAAAAATGTAAAACAAGATTATATTAAATAGTTTAAAAAAAAGAAAGAATATGATTGACACCGATTCCAATAAAAAGCCAAACTAGGGACAAAACTATATACAGATTCCAACAATTTCCGATCTCTGCTCCTGGGTCCAAAAGCCTAACTTTGCCTCAGCTATAATTGTCGTCCAGCTTTTAATGACAACTAACAAAAAATAAATAAATATGTATAATTACATGAGAAAGCTTTCATTAAACTGATGATAAATAACTGAAGCTTTTAGTCCTGGATGTGAGGCTGTGGTTTTCAGTCTGATGTGAGGAACCTCAGACTGTATTTAAAGAGGTGGGGCAATGATTTATTAAGCGGAGTGTGAGTGTCATTCATATATTAATGAAGCATTCATTTGGATGTTTTTGAGCAATGACTATTACTTAATTTAGCTTGAAATTTTCACATCACAGTTTGCGGTGTCTGAGCTGAACCTTTCAGAGATGGTCATGCAGACAACAGGATTTAACCAGGAAGACACGCAGATAATCTTTATAAATACTGAGCTTTACTCAGTGGGTTTAAAGAGGAGATTCTTACCACTGACTTGTAAAGCACAACTAACTCATTCCTACATATTCTTTTTTCCTTTATAAGTGAGTGCAAGGGATCACTTTATACATTTTTTTGTAAACGTTAACCTATCATTGAAGGGATGTAAGGTCTAATTGACTGACAGCTCCTTGACTTGTTAACTAACTGCAGTTGCACTGTTTGCCCATTGGGGGTCAGCACATAGATTATTATCTAGCATCTCTTGGCACACAGCATCTACTTACATCTTGTCTGCTAGTATACAGTGGAGCTGATTAAAACCGTCACTTTATCTTCAGAGTAAATTAATGTTTGTAAGTACAAGAATGCATTGATTCTTGGCGCCGTTAGGTATCTACATTTTAAATAATAAAAAGGACACAATTGAGAAGCAACCCAAGTTGAGAGACATGGGCCTTATTACCTTCAACCGCGTTTCTGATTCAATCTCTTCCCCCACCTCTCTGGCTGCTGCCGTTACTGTCCTGAGAAACTCTAGGTAGCACCATGCTGGTTTGGCATTTTTTGAATATAGAATTTCCCTTCTCTGCATGTTACTTATCGGATTTTTACATTTTTTGTGTCACTTTATGGTTATTTGGTATTTCTATTTGAGTGGTTACGGTCTATCTTCTTCTGCACACATTGGGTTTTCCTGTAACAGGATCATTTGTGTCCTTTCACACAAATTGTTCTAGTTCATCTGGAAAAAACCCTGTCAGGTTATAACTCATCAGGCCTTTAGGGTCATAGCTTACTTCCCATCTATTTCTATATCAGTAAGTAACAAATAACCTACAGTCATAGAAATGACACATGGATGTCGTTTGCATTAAATTAATTTTAATGTTGAAAGAAATCTGTAGGTGAATCTTTAACAATAAAACAAAGGAGATTCATTGCATTAATGAAATATCAATATTTTGGATTTACATAATGGTGTTTAGTCAAGTCGGCATAACAATGTGTAAAAATGTAAGCAACAGACAGTAATTTGCTCAGTTAATAAAGCATGGATGTTGTTTGCATTACGTTCTTTCTGTTGAAAATATGAACTCGCCGGAATGTTGAAAATGAATACGACTATGTTTAATTGCATTAATGTAAAAGCAAAAAGTTTTGGAATAACATGATTGTGTTTAGTACATTCAACATAACTGTGTTTAGTACATGCAACTTAATTGTGTTCAGATAATAAAACATGTCCTTGATTATTAAATTCAACTTAATTATATTTATTATATCATTTATCATCATATGATATATGATGTATGATAAAGTACTTAGAGGTTTGTTTACATTTGCTCAAAATTCTGAGTTATAGTTAAAAGATTTTTTTCCCCCCCTCATTTATTCGGCATCTTTTGTGGGACCGGTTCACATAAATTGCGTAAATCTGACCAATTTAATTTCTGCATTTTATCGCACAGTGTGTGAGCTATCGTTTAAATAGTTTTTTCCATTAAAGACATAAGATATCTTATTTATTCACATTTGTCACTGTGTATGCTGTCGATTTAACGCCGCTATTCCAACTTTATGTTAGTCGTGTCAGTATTTTGGAAAAATAAGACTTTTACATGAAGTAGTACCATTATTGTAGAGTTGTGTTAAAATCTCACCTCATCTGCTCCTTAGTTACACCGGAATTTAATGGAATGATATTGATTTAGCAGACACTCTAACCTTTAAATACCTATAGCTGTTTTTAATCCAAATAAAATCAAGGCTAATGCTTCATTACCAGGTATTTTTAAATAATGATCCTCATGCTGCCGCTGTTAATTTTTTTATTAGTACAATTACCGGGCTCTTAGAGGACGGGGTCAGAGAGGTCTAATTACCCTGCATCATGCTGGTAAATAGTTGGAGGTGTCTCTGAGCAGGTGGCCCTGGAGGTAAGAGGGAGACATGGGGCATACCGAGGCGGGCAATTACTGGATGAATTTCACTTTAATAAATGTTGAGCTACATTTGGAAATTCAGATAACAGAGCTTTCTGCCTAATGGGTGCTGCACTGAAGCCACTTGAGCAAGAAAATGATCTGAAAGAGGGTTTAATTAACACAAGCTACATGATCCAGAGAACGCGTTACAGAATGTTAAAGTGAGGGGGAGGGCACACTGCACAGGGATAATATGAAAATGAGCGAGGGGGAGGAGGGGGAGATTGAGGAGGGAATGTGCTGGGGGGGGGTCGGGTGCCAATTTTTATTTCACAGGTTTAAAGTCTAACATTTGCTCCTGTTTTGGCACATTGCACAGATGTAGGAGTAACGACCTGTCACAGACATCGTCAATATCTGCCTAAATTGAGAAGTCCATCCGGCCAGCCAGAACCAGACGTACTTTAATTTAATGAAACTGTAATACACTTCATCATCAAAATAATATTTTATTTTATTTAGTTTACTACTTCTTGATTTTAATCCACTTGAAAACACCTTTTGAGCCACTGCTAACATCTACTAATGGCTATTTGGAAAAGAAATTACCATAACTCTAGAATTACCATTACATGTATTTATACTAAGAAAACCCTTAATTTCCTGGTGGATCCAATGTTCAAAGACTTTTATTTACTGTCTTACCTGTAAACATATGGAACTTAATTGCATTTTGAACTTTTTGGTGAAATTCTAAACTGAATTTTGTTGTTGAATTTAAAGATTAGACCAGATTGCTATTTTTGAATCTTGTACCGTCATCATGTCAATCCTTCAGATCAACATGAAGAAGCCAGCGGTTGCTGTAATATACTCTATTTTTCCCATATCACTGAAAAGAAATATGTTAAAATATGTAGGTAATTGTATATAGTTTTGTCCCTAGTTTGGCGACAAATGACAGATTTTTGTGGTCCGTCCGGAGTTTTCTGACTCTTGCGCAGTATGATCCTCATATTAATCCAGTCAGCAGTCTAACCGCTTGGATGTTCATCCAACCGAAGAAACAATCACGGAAACAAATATGTTGGAAACAAGCCGTGAGAATCTCACTTCCTTCGTGAGAATGTTTCTGTGTGTCAAAATGAGCTGACATTCTGTGTGCAGAGGAGTGATAGATGAAAATAAAAGTTTTAACTACTGATGTTTATGAATGACTACTGGGAACCCGGAAAACAGTGTTTTTTCGTAAAGACGGTCCCCTTGTTTGGTATTTTGATGATGGTGCTGGAAAGTGCACACACTCAGGGCCAAAATCCTCCGTAGATGTTAACTTGAGATAAAACAAAAAGGAGAATGAAAGTTTGTTGATGTGATCTGTTCTGCACTTATCTTTATTAACTGGTCATTTACTGGCCATATGCCCTCTATGCAATTATCCATATTTATTACTTAATCATTCAGCGTTTTCCACTATAAAATTAAGCATTTATGTTATGACAGTGGAATACTTGAAAAAACTTCAACCTGCGTTTGAAACAACAGCACAAAGGAATAAATGGCTGCAGCCCTTCTTTTAAGCACTTCAATCAAACATGAACCTTCATCTTTCTAAAGATGCACAAACATCTTTAAGTTGTACCTACTGTTGAACCCGAGTTCTCTATGCACCGAGTGCAAATCCGCCATTTATAGTTGGTTGTTACTCAGATGGGATGTTGTTGAAAGGCGAAATCCGGAAGGATGCATTTGTAGACCTGTGTGAGCAAACGCCCCGGCCAGTGACATAATCACATGTTTGAAAAGTTGCACATAATTCAGTCTGTACCTGCATGAAGTGTTGTGTCAGTTTTTATGTTTTTATTATTTGTTGCACAAGCTTCACTGAAACCGCCCTGTAAAGCTGTGCTATGTGTATAGAGGACACAGGGTTTTGTTTTTGTTTAAACAGTATATATATGTGGTTTTGTGCATGTAAGGTCCTCATGGTTTTACACGCCACGGTCTCCCTCCACTCTCCACTGGAGCTAAAAGCCCCGAAACAGAACGGTAATTGCCCAATTAGGGCCCTCGCTCTGTGGGCCGCAGAGCACTATTCGCCTCCACATGCTCACAGAGTCAGATAATTGAGCTGAAAGCAAATGAACGGATGGCAGACAAACAAGCTACTAGAAAATAATTACTTGGAGTGTTTCTTTTCAGTACCTGTACAGCGAATTTCATTATTGTCAATAGCCTCTAAAGCTGCTCGAATCGGTGGTATTTGTCATTTTCATAGAGACTTGATAATGACATTAATTTGTCTTAATGGGTTGGTGCTATTGTTAAAAATAGTAAAATGAGCAGAAATTGTCTTTCCTCAGGAGGTAGAGAGAACTTCACCACACTCCCGTGCAGCATAAGGAGATAATTTGCTGTGCTTGTCAAATTTACGATAATTTGTTAGATGGTACATGAGTAATGCTAATACCATTAATGTCCATTTTCCTCTAAATTCATCACTGCCCTTTTCCCTTTCATATTTTAATGCCTCTGCTGTTTCTCTCTGCATCAAGAGATAATGTGAGGAATGATTCAAAACATACACAATTAGACTTTTGCTTTGCACACATGCATAAACACATCCAGAGCATTTCAAAGAGCTGTCAGATATATGGCTATCGGTTCTCATCTTTCACAATTCAAGAGTCTCAAGTGTTAAACGTGGAAGATTGTTTCAGACGGCTCAAAAGGTTTCATTAATCTAAGAATAAATCAGCTTCTACGCAAAATTATCAATACTATTTGACAATCTGTGGGATTTCATTTTGCATCAGTATGCTCATAGCCAAAGGGGAATATTTGGGGATTATCTTCAGTTAATCTTCATCTATAAATACAATTTATAGCATCCAAATAGAATTTTGTTGATATCCAACAATGTAGATTTAAATTTTCTTAACTCTTCAGAATACTGAATAGAAATACAAAATAATATGTGATCATAAAAGGATTAAGTAAAAAGAGAATTTCTAGCAATTATAACGCCGCTTAACTTTTACAAAATCAAAGTTTTTATAAATATTTGCAAACACAAAAATGAATTGTGCAACCGAATCTATTACATATATAATCCATAGACATCCACCGTTATTCACTTTACTTACAAATGGTAAGAATAATAAAACAGGTAGAAACACAGTGACATCTGAGTAATAAAATTCATGATTATAAAATATTGACATCATTTAAATTGAAAACTGAAAATAAATAAGTGCATTATAAATTAAATGTATTATTATTATTATTATATAGGAAGGAGAAAAGAATACCAGAGCTGTTGAAGGAAAAAGTCAAGTCCCACTGAATCCAAATGTAAGTCGATAAAGTCAAATTTTGTTATTTTATTTGTTCCTTTGTTTGTTTAACTCCCAAAAACTGGAACGGGATAGTCATTTAACAGCTATGTTGCACAAAATTTGCATACAACTGCAAAAAATAGCCAAGTTTCATTGGCAACTGGTGTGGGAAGATAATTATTATTATTATTATGACAGCATAATTAAAAAACGATTAATGAAAGTTCATTTGGCACATTTATTTTATTGCTACAAGGGGTTTTCAGCGCTTATAAAAGTTTTTTCTTCAGCCCATCAACAACAGGACATCTAAAAATATAAAATGTACAGTATATTTAAATATGTATTTGTATATAAGAGGATTTCAAACATTACATTTTGTGGTTTATCTCATCGGTCTGACAATAACATCAAGTTGAGAATAACAATTTTTGTATCAGGGAGATCCAAATATTTTTTATTTTGTGGACAGGTTTGAAACAGTTTTCTAAATACTATCAATAAGAGGAGCTTTAAATGAAATTAAATATAAATTCCTGGAAGATCCTTTCATTTTTGTCTTCATAAAGTTTTTGTAACTCAGTGGGGATAAAATTTCTTCCAATGTGACTTTAACAGCTTCCGGTGGGTGCTGGTTAAGACAAAAATCCTAATAGTACTAATTAAAGTGTGATATTTCAAGTATTAGGATTGTAGTTTTGGAGGTTTACAACGGGAATATTAATTAATTATATGATGATGCATTTTTACAATGTCATTCATCAAATATTTTCCAAAGTCTTACAAACTGGAGAAAAGTTTACTGCCTTCTCAAGGGCAAAATGATAAATTCAATGCTCCTCACATTCATAAAGTTGGTATCTGAGAATTGAGTTTTGCTACATTTGCTTTTTTTCAGATTTAATGAATAAATAAATAAAATGGAAAAAATATAGATATATTTTTGTACTTGGCATTAAACTCATGGAGTTATATATTTTCCCATTTATATATATATATAGTCATCCTTTTGTGAGTGTAAAACAGATGCCCAAGGTGAAATAATCACTTGAGAATAATTCTAAAGTCTGAAAATCGCAGCAGTTTTTTCAATAATTGATTTTTTTTAATTATTATAATATTGTTGTATATTGTATATTGTAATATTGTAAGTGATTTTAGTGAGAAATTCCCGTACTTTGTATTTTCTGCGTATCATGTTCCCCTGTGCTCTCTGTTGTTGTGAGTCTGGACATTGATGGAGGAACCATTTGTTTCATCACTCACCTCATGTTTAAGCTTTGGTCATTTAAAAAAAACAGTAATGTGATATTTTTGTCAATTTTATTGCACATCTTCATTATAATCCTATATTTCAACGGCTCCACCATCTACTGATTTGAATTATGGACATATAGAGTAAGTTTCCTCCACCATGATTCTCTCCCCTCTCATTACTCTTCAAACCTATTTTTGGAGGTGTTTTCTTGCTTGCTGTGTCTGTGTGTGTGTGTGTGCTTGTGCGTGTGTGTGTGCTTGTGTGTGTGTGTGTGTGTGTGTGTGTGTATATGCTGTAGTATAGTAGTACACTGATGTTGGGATTGATTTTGTTGAGACTGCACTGCATAATAGTAAAGCTATTGCATATTTTGTACTACGTAACCTCCGTCTTGCTCACTCTTGCTGACAGACTGCTGCACATACAGAACAATGTTGTTGGCCCAGCTGAGAGGATGTCTCCTCTTGATGAATATGAGATCTTAACTCATTGGCTACTTCAATTTGATAATAAGTGGTTTTGTATGTGTTTTTGGCAACATATCACCGAACCTGTGAATTTCTTACCAACTTCGCTAAAGTTCTTATAAAGTTGCATCTGCGCTTGACTTCTCTGTAAATGTGGAGTACCGCTCTGAATTTTTTGATCTAACGAAAAGACACAATAAAATCTGTATCCGTCCAATACATGAAGAATCGGATGCATTTGTCAATAATGGCATGAAATAAATCACTGGCACTATGACCACTCATGGCTGCCATAAATATCTTATCTTGACTGTATGTGATGATGATGATGATCTTTCTCTGTCAAAAAGGCTTATTTTCTGCTCTAATCATCAGTACCAAGAATCAGATCGCATAGTTTCATTCAATTGTGAAGGGTGAATTGAAACGAATCGTTGGCTGAATAGTATGACTGTATTTCAAAGCTCAGCTGGACGTTATTGTCAGACATCATGTAGTGCAGTGGTGGGCTGTGTGAAGTCAGTAGAATACAGGTTTAAATATAACGGAAGTTTGAGACGGATTAGATCGTGGAGCCATAGCAACTTCCTGTCCAGGAGGATAAGAACGGATTTCTTTGAGGCATGTATATACGTCGCTTTTACGTCTTTAACATGTGACTTGATGTGTTTCATGTCATTGTGACATGTCAATTAATGGCTTTGATAGCTTCTTTTTTTTATGTCAAGTAGAAGTAGTAGTATTTGAATTAGTGATGTCTTTCAACCTGGACTGTTTTACTGGATAAATTGTGATGAATTGGTGTCTCACCCAGGGGGAGCACTTCCTCTCTGCCCATCTGACATTTGGCAGATGTCAGTTACTGATAATAAATGAATGGAGAAAATAGTAGAGATCGAGAAGAATAAGAGTAAGTAGGATTACACTTCACTGAAGTTAGGGTGGTTTCCTGAGTTCCCATCACATAACATGAATGCTGACAAATTTAGGTTACGAACACGGGATGAGAAAACGCTTGGGTTGAGAACATAGCAGAAGTGTAATGAGATTATTAGACTGTGGAGGAAAAAACTTTATAAAATACATATTGCACTCATAAATATAAACATTAAATAATACATTTTCTTTTTTCCAATTCTGACAACCTCCGAGATAACACACATAGATGGTCTTCTCTCCCCCGGGTGAATGTAAATTAAAAAAGGAAAAATATATATTTTAGGAGGTAAAAGTTAACTTAGGCCTACTTAATAAACTGATACGTCCGTGTAGAAGTAACTCTCTTTACATCTTCTGGAGTGTTGTTCGCTGCTTTTGCAATTCTTACCCCTCAGAGCCAAACATCTGGCCTGATGGACCAGCATGGAAACAGAAGTAAAATATCTGCTTAGAGTATATAATGTTAATTTATTCAGGGATCAGTGTAGCTTGTAGCGATTACAAAGCGGCCGAAGAATAAAGCATTTAAGATTAATTAATTATGCAAGTAAGCGATAAATGTAATTTCCACTGGTATTCAATTGATTATACTTGCCATCTATGATACATTTGTTCAAATTTGATCATTTGAGTTATTTTCTTATACCTAAAATTTGTTGACAACTGTTGTATAACTGAATCTAAAATAATACCTACAACAGGGTGATTAGAATCACTGCTTCGTACTGGCATAAATGTTTGTCCACACATAAAACTGAAAGTAAAATGTGTTTTTATTCATATAAGTGGTACCTAAGCCAACTAAGGAGAGTATGAGTCTTTTCTGGTTGTGTAAAATGTCATCAAGTGCTGTGAATCCTCAGGAATCATTATTTGACACGATGACTAAGCTGATGATTCATTTTTCTGATGCTTAACTCCCGTTTGGAGCTTCTTATCTAACGCTGCGTTGAATAATGTTTTTAAATAGAGACACTCTTGGTTTCCACGCGGCCCCCTGGACAGAGATGTTGTCTGAGTGAGGTGTATCGCAGCAGAGTGGGTCTTTGGATGGATCTCTGGCAACAGGGATAAACAATTATGACAATAGGAGATGCAAAATACACAGAAAACTAAATGCTGTGGATACGGGATAAGAGCAAAATACAATCCCTTAAAATTAATATTAGTGAATGAAGGTGACAGGAAGAAACAACGTGGTTGCACTGGGTTTTGATTAATACATTTAATAAATTCTGGTCTTTTCATCGGGAAATCAGCCTGATGCATTTACATACTGCATTCTGGGTGATTATCCAACGAACAGTGTTGTAAGTGTCAATGAATGTTGGTTTAACTATAAGAAAAGAAATGTAATAGTTAGTATTTCATTTTATGCGTGTTACCGCTGGAGCTGAACGAAAAGACTTGATAGACAATTCTGTTTCTTTGTCCTCTACTCACAAGCAGGCAGTGAAAGCAAGTTTAGTGTCGGGGCCTTCTCTGTCACGAGGGTGTTAAACCAAAGCAGTTGGTACTGAAACAGGCCTAGATATAATTAAATATAAGCAGTCATTGGTTTTCAGTCATACCATGTTGTTATTTTAGTTGAATCATTCATGGAGACAACAGAAACTGGTAAAAAGAGAATCGTTTTTATTGTCCATGTCAATAACTCTGAGAAAACTGTTGTAGAAATGACTAATTATCACGTTTATTTGTGCCATTCAACGGTATAAAGTTAATGAGGGGAGAGAGATGAGAAAAAGACCGTCTTGTGATTCCACCTGGGAGATCCACTCCCAGGTGGAATGTAATATACCATCGTGGAAAACCGTTGGTTGATTTAGAAATAGATCATTTAGGGACACAAAGTATCGGACCATATCAGACAAAAGAAAAATTGCAATTAATGTAATGATTTCAGGCAAAGCATCATCTCTTACTGGGAAATATGGATGGACTTATTTAACACTGAATGATAGAGTTGACATAGTAACACACACAAATAACACAGTTTGTGTGGTCTTCTCTTTATTTGACATGTCCCTGAGGTTTATCTTTTAGAAAGTCATAATCACTTATTTCAGATTTTTCTTATATTCGTTTGTTTTCCTTCTTTTTTTTTAACAAATATACTTATGGAAAGATTAAGAACGTTTAAAGAGATGGCTGAAATGTAGACCAAAGAGAGTATATCTCTATTTCTTTATTCCTTTCATAAGAGTTTATGTGTTTCTATCATTATTATTATTATTATTATTTATTTATTTTAGTCATAGTGGTATAAATATAAGAAGTATTTTTGTCACCACTAATTTTATAATTTGTTCTCGCTTAAACATGAATGAATGAATTAAACAGTATATCACTTTGGTGCATAAAAGGCATCAGAGACCGACTAAACAACATTAACCAAGTATTTAAATTAAATTTAAAGGATATGCCCAGTGAGTGTCTCATTTGACTAATTCATTGATGGTGTATCTCCACCTGCTTCGGCCTCTGTGCCAGTGTCTGAATTTGTGTGACGGAGGGGCTGAATGGTGATGTGTGACACACTCCTGATGAAAAATAACAGCGGCCCTCAGATCTACACAACGGCCGGTGAAGAATCACTGACTTTTATTGGCGCCGAATAAAAGGATGCGATGAAAGAGTCAAAGGCTGAGGGAGAGAAAGAGGGATTCAGAGGGAGGGGCGGAGGAGTGCAAAACAAGGCCCCATCCATCACATGAGTTGAGAAGACACATTCCAGTGCCCTTAGCAAGAGGATACATTCACTCAAAGTCACAATAGAGGGGGAATCTGGGAGAAGCTGGGAGGAGCATCCATCAATACACAACCTCACCCTTGGGCACTCTGTGCGCACAAACTAAATGCCCCTTCCAGTTTAATTCAGTTCCCTCTATAAGCATGACCAATGTACATTTTGCTGCTGATGAATGTGTTAATACTCGACACAACAAAACAGGCCGAGAAAACAAAACCTCAGTATGGATGCAGATAGGTAAAATTCTCTATTCTCCCTCCTCTCTCTCCCTCTCTCTTTCTCTCTCGTCCTCTCTCTTCTTCTCTCTCTCATTAACCGGACTTGGAGAGATTTGAGCAGGGGTTGTAGGATATCTCTGCCTGGCAGGGTTAGTGGGGTTTTCAGGGTGGAGGGAGCAGGTGATGGCTTTCTGCAGTGCACTCATTTACACTCCTCCCTTTCTGTCATTGAGCAGCGTGAAGAGGTGGGAGCAATGAGGGGCCACCTCCTCTCTCTCCTGTGAGCTGCACCTGCCAGGGGTGAGAGGATCAATTGTGAACTCTGACCTTGTACCTTTCACAATGGCCAATTATTACCCATACCATGTAATATATACATCATTCATTAGAAATTATATTTATACATTAAAGTCTATGCAATTGTTTAGCTACAAAAACAAATGGAACACAGACAGTAAGAAGAAAAGTAAAGCTATTAAAATAACTGCAAGCAACATTGATTTACAGTAGCTATAGCTAACTTAATACCTCAAGAGAGTCAGAGTGGGAGATATTCAGGTGTGCAAACCACTTTGTCCCGACTCACATAATAAGAAATGTATCTGTGGCGTAGATAAGAAACTACCATCAGCAGTCAGTTGGCTTAGCACAACGAATGAGAAATAAGGCGGATACCTTAGGATAGCCTGGTTCTGTAAAAAAGACTGATTAATCAATTAAAAAGACATTTAAATTGTTTATGGCTAGCTATTTCCATTTTGGTTCAGTCTCTATGCTTAGCTAAGCTATAAGGTTCATTAACTAATATAATACTAATAATGTTCATGAACAGGCAATGATGGAAAAATGTCTAAACACCTATGAAAAAACCTGCACTGCTTTAGGACTAGATGAAAATGAATCTGCATACTGATAACCGGTTTCTTGCACTTCACATCGTAGAACGTACACCGCTGTCGTTTATACTTGAGTGCTTCACTTCATATTAGCGCCAAAGCGTTTTTCCCATCTTGTTTTCAAGTGTCTGAAAAAGGAGGCCTCTTTATTTTTTTTCTGTCAAAGCATACAAATGGCCATTATTCAGAGTACTGAGATCCATTTTGGGTTTTGTCAGGACTTAGAGTAGTGTGAAAGTTGGTGTCAGTGGACCCCCGGCCCAGACCATCTGAAAGCCAGTGTGTTAGTTTCTATGGTAATGGGGAAATAGTAACTACCGCCCAGCAGCGTCCCGCCGCGTGTTGCCTTCTGAATAGAGCGCATCTGCAGAAAACTGAGGGACCCTGTGAGATGGGCAGTGAACCGTCATCGAAGCGACTCACATTATGGTCATATATAGACATTGAAAAAGCCTTAACCTTTTTTTTCGCAGTGCTCACGTCATGACCCTTAAGAGAAAGTTGAGGCTGAGCCATATATAGCCTGTTTATTCAAAAGCGGTGCGTGAGACAGAGTAAAAAAGCTGTTGCAGGGGTCATTAGGGTGAGGGAGGGGAGAAATATAATGCAGAAACCGCAAAGTCGGGGGGAAGAAATCGAACAAAAGCTGGGTTCATATCTTAATGCCTACGATGGAAAATTGAGAAGAAAGGGGGATATTGGTTATGAAAATCTTACTGGGGGTCTACTCTAATTTATGCAAATGTTCCCTAATTTCTCATACATTGATATGAAAGTGTCTTTGTCACCAAGGAAACCGCTCCATCCCTTAAAGAGTGGAAACATTTATTTGGAAAATGAAGGCTGCCTTAACATTTGAAACAAGATCTTCAAAAACTTTGAAAATTTAATTTCCCTTACCAAATCTTTCAACCACACTTCACAAAAGCAAAACAGTTTATCTTTAAGGTTGCCAAAATGTTAGTAGCTTTGTGTTTATATTCAGAAATTTCTCCCCTCGCAATCTCAAAACAATCTCAAAACAAAAGTGAGAGGAAATGGGCCAACATTAATGAGAAAACCGTCAACCGCAAGGAACCACGGCGCTTTTAGAGTTAACTCCCCGCAAGACTTTCTCCTGAATCTCATCATCAACTTGTTGAAAGAAGCTCACGGAGGCTGCGATAATAATGAACTGCTGAGCTGAAAATTAGTAAGTAATGGCAACATGAATCGTTTTTTGAGTGTCTACCCCCCCTCTCCCTCCTGCTCTAACTTTCTGACCTCCCTCCTCCCTAACCCTTATCCCCCCTGGTGGTTTCCCATGGGCCTCCAATTGATTCAATTAAGCGAACACACACAAACCATATGTTTAAAGACGTTTTTTCTCTCGCGCAGCCACGCCACAACTTGGTAGCTGCAATGAAGAAACCCTGCAAATGTTATGATTTTCATCCATTTTCTTTCCATTTCTCTGTCCTCTTGTCCTTTTGTTGTCAGAATAATTGTCAAAGAACACCAAATGGAAAGATCAGAGTATCAACAATGAAAACTCAGAAAGGAAAAAGTGACAATGAACGGAGGGGAAAGTGAATGAGGGGAGGATCATAAAAGTAAAGCAGAGAAAAGGAGGGAGGAGTAGCGAGTCTCCATCAGAAGATGTTCTGTGCCGTAATTCTGCTTTGTTTTCTTTACAATAAAGTCTCTTACTTGTTCGCCTACAGCATAACATTCGCTGAGGAGAACATTGCAAAAGGTGCTTTGTACTTGTGTGACTATTCCTCAAAGAGCAACAGACACAAAATGGGGAACAAAGGCAGGCGGTGTTGATGAAGGCACTATCACTGACATCCCCGACACTTTGAACAACTTGTCAGCGCAGACACAGAAGAAACTGCATTCTGTCACATTTGTGTACAGACCCCTTGAAAGGGCTGGCTGACCTGCCCATATCCCTTTATGTAAGTTCAAATGGCAAGAGGCATTCTTTGTGTCTTTGAGAGTTCATTAAATTCATTGGTTTGACCTGTTATTTCTAGGCCAAAAGTCTACTGATTTGGAAAAATGTGAGTCAGCCATACGTAATCGCCTACTGACCTCAGCAGGGTAACAAACACTTTTGAAGAGCATTTCAAGGCTTTTATATGAATAGGGTCAAAAGGGAAGTTTGAGACATATCTATGGCAGAACCAATGGATTTACATCAAAGGGAATTTGAAATCATCCAAACATATTTAGAGCTCTAATGGCTCTAAATTTCTAAGCAAAACCAAACTTCTAGCTATGATGAGGAAGCTGCGAGGGTGTTCAAGCATGTCAGAAGAAGACAGTCTACAAATGTTTTTAGACAGCTTTGTACTTTTTGTCTTACTCTTAAGTTGAGAAAAAACATGGAAGATAGTTCCCATAAAATCACAATTACATGTAAATAGGTTCATTACGAACGACCGACCGTCAGGTTTGCATCTATTTGCCACTTATTCTTGCAAAGGACAATCAAGGCCGACAGCATGTGCTTTTCACACTTGTACATAATTTTTGTGAAATTGATTTTCAAACCAGTCTCTGCATTAAACGAAACCGCTTCCAGTTAACGCACATGCATCTGTTCTGGGATTTTGTAAAACGAATAACAAAAGGTAAATTCAAATAGCACCAGACCAGTTGCTTCTCAACTCAGACTTATTCTTCATCATCACCAACAAAAAAAAAAAAAAAACATTTTAATCTAAAACATGGTTGTCACAAATATTGACACTTTACATTTATTATTTTATGCAGCCCTGTTTCTTCACAATAAAAACCATGAGTCTCCATCTGTTGTATGTGATGAGGTTTGCTAACAAATGGAGAAGTTCTGAGGCCATTCCTCCATACGGAAACTCTGACTCTATCATATTCTGAAGTCGACGCTTGTGAACTATCTTGATGTTTGCTTCAGATCATTGTCTCGTTGGTTGTCTCGTTGGTAACCACAGCCCACTTTGTGTTTCCTGACAGAGGCTATTGTTATTAGACCTAATCCAATATCTAATGGTATAAGTCCATGTTACCATATATTATAAGAAATCCAGGTCCTTTGGAAGAGAAACCTTCAAACAGCATGGGCGATCCACCACCATACTTCACAGAGGGTATGCAATGCTTTTCTGTTTGACTGCTTTCTTTCTTTGTCACACCATTTTTGACAGTTGTTTACCAAAAGCTTTATTTTGTCTCATCTGACCTATGTCCTTGTTCCAGTGGAAGTCCCAGTGGTGGTTGACAAACTGTAGGAGCTTTAGCTTGTGTGTGGTTGACAACAGAGCCTTATTTCTTTCTACCCTCTTAAACAGTTTGTGTCTGTGTTTGGCTGTAATCAGTCTTTTCCTCGTCAGGACATCCTCTTCACAGTGCTTGCTGTCAGTTTGTGGACACATCCCCTGGCAGGCAGATTTTTAACATCTCCTGTCTCTTTTAACCTCTAAATTATTGATTTGACTGTGGAAACTGAAATTTAGAACTTTAGAGAGATTTTCTTGTATCCATGCCAGATTTGTCCAGCTCTGCAGCTTTTCTTTGCACATCATTGCTGTTTTTTCTGGTTTTTCCCAATGTGAAGAACGTCAAAGGGAATTCATCCTGTGACACCTTTCATTTACACCCCAGTAAAACAGAAAGTCATGGTTCACCACTTCAGAGTTCCTACTCAGACCGTTGAACCTTAAAATAGTACTTAAATAAACTTCCCTTACCTCTGAATCATAGGATTTCCTAGTGGTGGCCATTATAGTGACAAATACATGTTTTATGTTAAAACATGTCACTCATCATCTTTATTCTTTCAGTCATAGTGTTCACACCTCTGTGTTAAGACCCTCAGTGAGGCTGTATCTGGAGGCCATAGCTCTCAGGATGCCCCCAGCAACAGCGTTTGAACTGGGACTCAAACACATCAGGGAGGCTCTCCACAGTGGACTGAGGCATTATTCAATGAACAGATAGACTATTAGGGGAAGATCTATTAGAGAAACAATAAAAATTGTAATAAAAAATGGAAAAACATCAAACATTTCCCCATTAATAATAAAATTGATTTTCTTTCATTAATACAAAAGATGTCTATCAAGCAAACCAACCGCAATATCAAACTTCATCCTTCAGAAAACAGAATATCTTTCAAAGTACGAAAAATATTTCCATAAAAGACAGGAAATATAATGGGAATTAGTTTTTAAGTCACCTCCTGCTCAGCGTTTTCACAGAGATTACCTTTTCAGTTCCTCCTCCATGAAAGCAGTTATTGCTATAGATGTTAATCCTAGTCTGTTTGCAAATGGAACTCTGTTTGCTTGTAAATCGTTAACATTTGTAAAACATTTGTTTTGTTTGTTTGTTATCTTTTGGAAGGAATTTCACTCCAAACATAGATTAATTTAAAGGGTATTTGTTGTCAGTCGTTCTCACCTTTTAATTCAGTGAACCACTTTACACCGATATAAGGGGAGGTTCACAAACCAGAGAGCAATGCCAGCATATAGGACCGAAGGCAGACCGAAGGCAGACCGAAGGCAGACCGAAGGCAGACCGAAGGCAGACCGAAGGCAGACCGAAGGCAGACCGAAGGCAGACCGAAGGCAGACCGAAGGCAGACCGAAGGCAAAACATATGGTCAGTTTATCTAAGCTGAATCAATTTGTAAATAAGAGTGCCGTACGTGTACATTACGCGTCAATATTATCTCCAATTAGTGGGTAGAAGAAGCAGCTCTACAGGAACACCTCACCCGACCTGAGTCCAGCCGAGTCCAGTTCATCTTGGCAACTTGTATCTGTAGCGGAGAGTAATCCATGACAAAAAGTCACAAAGCAAAAAAAGGGGGAAGCTGTAGCTCAATTGGTAGAGCAGTCATCTCCCAATCAGAAAATCAGGAAGTAGTCAGTTCAATATATTAACAGATAACAGATATTAATATCTGTTAACTTTTGTCAGGAAATAAACTCAATATTTTAGTTAGTTAGTCATTTATCTTTACTCTCTACAGCTTGTAGAGTGTTTACATTTCTAAGCATAGGCCTATTTATTAATACATTCTGTATGTGTTACAAATTATTTTTGTAACACATAGAAAACATAATTTTTTTTATGTGTTACACTTACATAAAATTTGAAAATTTGAATTTGAATTGCCCATTTTCTTAAGCAACTTCATACAAAGCACTAAATGTAAGTACAGTAATTGGTAGTGAATTATAATGTAATTGGCTTTATATCCTGCTTTACTTGTCTACAAACCACTCAGCATGTTTGATGACATGATCCAGCGTCCCCTCATTTAATCACACTCCGCTGACAGCTCCTGTGGAAGGTTGCACAGGACCTGCACGTCAGGAGCAGGAACCGAAGGTCGGGTTTTCTAGGGGATTCCGTATTTTCTCCCACTTCAACATGGAGACAGACTGCAGAGAACAAGGATCAATTTACTGAACTTGAAATTTGGAAAGCCACTCAGTAACATATTGTAGTGCCAGTAGTGCCAGTAACAACATATTTGTAATCCAAACTACAGTCCCACTATGCTGTGGGAGATTCACTGTGTCGAAATAGCAAACTACGGCCAACTTACCCAATATGCATACTATAAATAACGTACATAGTTTTTTTCACAACACATTACAATACAAAGTTGCTCCCAATGGCTGTTCCATTGTGTGTGTGAATGATGACGTGAATGGTTACAGCTCCTGGTGACATGTGGCGCCTTACATGGCAGCCTCTATCATCACTGTATGAATGTTCGTGTGAACGGGTGAATGGGCGGATGTTATAAGTCTAGTGTTCTCTCCTTTTTTGTTGCTTTATAGTCAGAATTGCAGGCCTGTACTTAAAAGAAAAAACACACTGGATCAAAGAAATAAACATCAAAAAGCATCAAACCCTAGTGTCCAAAAATATATTTTGCTCTTGTGACCAACATTTTAATTTAGAGCCACCGACCGTCCTCAAGATTGTTGCAGCTATTTCTGTGTTTTTGGGTAAGCATTAAAGAATCATCAACTAAACCATGTCACAACAATTTGTCAAAAACTAATGAAAATGAATGCCGCAAATCGTCTTGTGTTACATAACAGTGTGAGGGACATAGATCTGAGTTCTCTATTCTTCGACAGCTCTGACCATGAAGTCGACCATTAGATGAGTCAGA
Source organism: Lophius americanus (assembly GCA_037951165.1). Lineage (NCBI taxonomy): Eukaryota > Metazoa > Chordata > Actinopteri > Lophiiformes > Lophiidae > Lophius > Lophius americanus. The sequence continues at coordinate 4,019,005 of JBBDHG010000061.1, forward strand.
GTTAACCCAAGATGTGTAGGTTCATAATGGAAAAAAATCTACTGTGTAAAATTAGTAAGACGTTGTGATGATAAATAAGTAAAGATAGCAAGAATCAAGAGGCTTTGTCCTGTCACAGATCTATAGATATCAACTAACTTGATAACAAAACCACCTCTGGGCTTATATTTATGCTGGCTGCATTTCTTACAGAACATTCATTATCAAGCCAAAACATGAACAACTTAAATCAATCCAATTACAAAACTTTGCTAAATTAATTTGATGTTTCTTTAATTTGCAATATTAAAGTACTTTTTTTTCTGGTAACTTTAATCTAAATGAAATATCATTTGGTCCGTTAAACTTCCACAGAATTATCATCTTAAAATGGTCACTTAAATATTTCCTGAAGTCATAAATAATGACTAAAACTCCCTCCCATGACCGATATTATCCCTCACCAGTTTGTTTGATGAGGTCAATTGAGGTTATTTCATTGCTTTTATCGGCAATTAAAAACATTTAGATTCTCACGGCTGATTGCGGCCCACTTTCACCTGTGGAGCCTTATAGTTGTCACATCATTGTACCCCAACTGACTGCATCTCTTTGTCAGTCTCCCTCTATCTTAAGGATTCATTAGTCCCCATAGACTCCAACAGCCTAAACATATTGCACCATTCAGCTGGTACTTATGTGTCATCTGTTATCTATTGGACTGGTGTTTTTGGTGAGCATATGAATGATAATCAGGCTTTTGTGCGTCCATAGAGGTGCAGCAAAATCTGCAGCCTGTGATGTTGCCTCAGGGGGAGATTAGGAGGGGCAGCCGACCCTCTGTGTCACGTCGACAGTCACAGCGCCCATCCACGGTTGGGCCAAACCCCACTGGGACCTTAAATCCTGTTACACTGTCAGCTAAAACCATCATTGGTATTAGAGATGTGTGGGTGTTTAAGTGTGTGTACATATTAAGTGAGGGGGCATAGTGTCTTAAACTATGAATTATTCATACCAAAAAGAAAAGGAGATATTGACTACATCTCCATAAACAGACTGCTCTCTTTATGTCATCAGGCACGAGATCTTTTTGGTATAATTGCATAAAAGCCCCTGAAAATGTGCTTCTCTAACTGCACAGCAGGCAATGGTCAGCGTCATCATCAGGGATGAATTTGAGTGATGGCAATTGTTCCAGCTTAATATCTTATAAATAATTTACTATATCAGGTGCACAGCTTTTTCTGTAGCAAACATGGAGAAGCTTTAGCAACCCCAGCTGTATGCTAGTTACTGAACACTTAAAGCAGAGTTAGAGTGTTCTCTGATGGAAAACACAGATATGGATATGATCATACCAGCCTTATCAAGTGGTTATAAATATATATTTCTTTAGGCTTGGGACTAGTGCAGAAATGAAACAGTTGTTGTAATTTAAGGCAGCTATCTCCCTCCATTATTTATCTCAGTAACAAGTGATTATGGAGAATGAGATTCTTTGCACTTCTGGCCTGCGCCTCCAGAGGGAGGTCAAAACTATTTGTCAGTCTCCAGTTGGGATTGCAAATTAGGATGAGCCTCCCTCTGTGACCACCCGTGAAACCTCTATTCCTATCCACAGGGTGACTGCTGTACATAATTTGAAAATTAGGGCCTTTGATAACATCTTTATGGTAAGCAATACATCAAGCACCACTACAATTCAGCCCAGCTTTGACTTTGGAAAGATGCTTTTGAGATGTAAGTATTTTTAAATCTACAGTGTTGTAGGAGCGGGCTGAAGAAAAGTTTACATATTCCTATTTTAGTTTGAGTTTTAACCGCATAATCTGGCAAACTTTTTTTTACACTTCTGTTGGGAACATGCAAATATTGACTTAACTAAAGCACCAGGAACATTCATCCGCATCACAAGATACCAACGTTCACTTGTTATTGTATTTTTTGTCTTATTTCAATGCTAGCACTGGAAATATGTGTGGTATCAGGATAAACAGAGTTTTCCTCTTTTGTGTAAGATGATTACCTAATAATTAAAATGAAGTGTTAGATTTGGGTTTACAGCTATCAAAGAGTGAAACAAATCTGAGAGACTATGCCAAATGGATCTTTCTTGGCAGTGAATGAAAGGATAAAAAAATGGCTCTTGTACATATATCATTTGGACGGATATTTTCTTTTCTGTTTAAGGGTTTAACTACTCCTAATGGCCTGCCTGATTCCAGGTCAAGTCTTAAATGTAGATTAGTGATGTGAATGAATACATTAGGCCTCTTTTATAAGGATAACACTGTCAACAACACAGCCCCATGTTTGGAGATGCGTTGCTCAGCTAATGCACTGGATGGGAAAAACTTGAGTGTTAAAATTTCAGAGTTAAATATGTCGGAGTCTGTTTCGCTCTGCGGTCGAAGTCACTCTATTTTAACACACACTTATTCAAATTGTGTTCAGAGTTAAGTTAAGTTAAGTTGATCTGATTAGTGTCAATCTAACTACAAATATGTGATTAAGCTCCGAACACATTAAAAATAAGGTGGAGTTATGAGCAGACTGCCCATAGAGTTAGCATGCATACCTTACTACCTCTGTCCTCTGAGAGGGAAAAAAAAAGACCACACATGTACAGGGGGGGGGGAACATAATCCTGTATTTCATGAAACAGAAGCTGGATGCTAAAATTGTCTACAAGATAGAAAAAAAAGACAGTATATATTAATCTTAATTTACTCTTTTATATTAGTATATTTGATTTAATGATAAAAACCGTACTGTAATCAAATTTGGTAAATATTAGTTCACTTGTTGAGTTGAAGCAACTTTATCTCAGTGTGAAGAATTAAGCACTTTCAATAGTGTACTTTTAACTCCATGAAGCATTCCATGTTTTTTGTACGGACTAAACCTATGAAGCCTAACCTATGATTTTGCTGTGCGGAAGTTGCAGGTGACATGTAAGCGACAAATACAAGCCTCCGTGTTCTGTCCTATCAAAAAAAAGAACAGGCCATGCCATGAACAGGAATAAAACTCTGATCTGTAAGTCAAGTGTGCAGCTAATTCATACTCTCACGGGGGACTAGCTTAGCATCAAAATGAGTTTATCAAACATAGGCCTAAATCACGTGGCTGTCTGGTATCCTGTGATGTTTGATTTCTCTTCGACAGACTATACCTATGAAAGAGGGGAAATAAATCCTATGCTACTCTTTACTGACACATTGCTGCGATGTCCCTTTGAAGTTGTTGTTGTTATTGTTGTAAGGGAGCCTTAAAGTGAAAGAAAATGTTTTCCTATTACTTAATTGAATCAGCGCGCGAGGCGGGGGCTTCACGCGCTATGCACTGGGCTCCTCTATGACAGAGTCGCCTTTGTTGCGTCTATCCGCCGCTGTCACACACTTTAATTCGACTCTCTTTCTCTCTCATTGAAAACCCTCCACAATGACATTCAATAAGGGCCGCAGAGTGAAAACCTGGTTATTTTTACATATTCTTTCCCTCGACTCGGCAGGGGCCCGAGCAAAGGAATTAATCAGTGCTCTTTAACAGCACTGCCTCCAGGCAATGACTTGTCCCTTTTTGTGCCCAGAAATGACACATTAACCTTAAAATGGATATGCGTAAACTTTACATTCAGCTGTTCCATCTATGTGTGCGCTCAGCACTGCCAGTGAAGTCGCTACAGACAGACAGACAAACAATTAATGAACCGCTGCTTGTACACGCACAGATTCGTATAAGGTACATTCACAAAGATAACAAGCGAGTCTATACACGCTGACAATATGACAGCATATGCATCCATATGGATTATGATATACTATTTGGTCATTTGGCTGAATATTACCAATAAATGTACTTTTGTAAATAATTCTGGACGCTTTCCGGGTTCCTCCAACTCGTATTGAATTAGGCTCGAACCTCATGGTGACACAAGTGTGCCAAATGCTATGAAAGGTTTCTTAAACAGCATTAATCTTTGATCTTGATTTGCGAGGCATAAGGTCCTTAAGGGCTACTTTTGGAACTTGTTCTTTGCGCAATACTAATCATCTGTAAATAGGTCATTCTGATCGATTTTGTTGAATTCCATATACCCAGCAAAAATCTGTGTACCTAACCAAAAACAAAAAATCCTTCAAGATGATTTATATATTCTATATATATTATCGTTTTCAAAGACTCTTCCACATTCCATTTAATGAAAGTTGATCACAATTCAATTGAGTTCAGTTGTTCCACAAGTGGACGCCAAATGTGCCCATTTTGTCTGTTCTATATCACCCATAATTTTACTTTCAGGAGAAACTGGTCTAACTTAACCATCATGTCTAAGACTTGAATACTTGTCTTTCCGTATGTGGTTCTCTCAGACAAATATAAGCTGTGCTCCATGATAAAATGAGAGTGATGATAAAAGGTAGAATGGGCAGTGCCGCCTCTTGCGGCGTGGGTGGGGCTGACAAGAATAGACTACATTATGCAGTTCATTTAGTTAACAAGTGAAATAATGGGGAAGCGTGCAGTGGGAATGCCGAGAGAAAAGCACAAAACCCTATTGAGTGCTCTTGGCCGCTTACAGCGTAACTGTCACATGGCCAAACCGACTCCAATGGGTGCTATTTAAGGAGCGTCTGTGCGCCTTCAGCACCACTTCGCTGTCCACCGTCCCGAGGAGAGCAGGGTGTCACCACCACGCGATTCAACTTCAGCCACACTGAGCAACAAGTTTGCAAACATGCCGAGGTCTTTTCTCGTGGATTCCTTGATTCTAAGGGAGGCTAACGACAAAGGGAATGAGAACAGTCCACCTTTATTCCCCTACGCCATGCACTCTGCGCACCATCCTCACGGGATACCGGCCGCGTGCCACTCCAGGAAAGCCGGACTGCTGTGTTTCTGTCCGCTGTGCATGACCACGACCCAGCTCCATCCATCCCCACCCACGCTGCCGCTCCTCAAGGCTTCCTTTTCTCCCTTCAGCTCACAGTACTGTCACTCGGCCCTATCCAGGCAACACTCCTCATCCAACAGTGTCAACCTCAGTCACGCACCGGGGATCTATCAGGCTGCCTACTCCGTCCCAGACCCGCGACAGTTCCACTGCATCTCTATCGGTGAGTAGATTTACACTTTGGTCACGTGAGCATATCCATATTTCCCTCCTTTTTTAGGAAACAACTTGAGGCTGACTTGACTTTTCTCTTATTTTTGCAGAAAATAGCAGCGGTAAACTTCAGAGCAGTAAGCGCATGCGCACGGCCTTCACCAGCACGCAACTTTTGGAGCTGGAGCGAGAATTCACCTCCAACATGTACCTCTCCAGACTGAGGCGTATTGAGATTGCCACATACCTGAACTTGTCGGAGAAACAGGTGAAAATCTGGTTTCAGAACCGCAGGGTGAAACACAAAAAAGAGGGCAAGAGCAGCGGCCAGAGGACTGGTGCACACGGCTGCAAATGCTCGTCCCTGTCCACCGCCAGATGCTCCGAGGAAGAGGAGGATGACATTCCAATATCTCCCTCCTCGTCCGAAAAGGACGACGTGGACCTGTCCGTGTCCCCATGAACTTTCTCTCAGACTGCCCTCTGCAAGATTTTGGTCCTCATGATTTTGAACACAGCCAAAAAAAGAGACTGATCCAGTTGAGTTCAGTTGTGTGTAAATAGAAAGAGAATATTTAATCAGGACATGACCCTGAATTATTGTATAGCTGTATACATGTTGTACGTTTTGTATGTATTTTCTTTTCTTCTGAAAACAGTAATTTTTTTGTTGCCAATCTAATGAGTATGGTAGGCATATTTGTAAAGACCATTCCAAATTGACAAAAAAAAGCAACAATGTTTGTACAGATGGTGTTTGGATTTATTCTTTATGGATTGAACTGTGACTGAAAGCTGGAGAGACATTCCCTCAATGTGACGTCGCTGAAATCACACTGGAATTATAGCTTCAGTGTAATTGAAAAATATTTATTTATTTAAAAATGTTGATATATAAATAAAAATATTTCTGACCGGCAGCACTTGTATGGATGGAATGTTTTGATCTTTACGCACAACTGAGTGCGCACAGTGACGCGCGTAATCTCTGGTAAACAGTACGTTTTGACATTTATTATATTTTTTCTGTATAGAAGATGATACGATAAGACCGTTGGATAATTTCAAACACTTCTATGATTGTCTTTGCTCAAGATGATAACATGAATTACATCTACACACACACCAATTGGTAGTTTCTGAGCTGGAGGTGCGGGTGCAGCGCATCTCAGTGGCCAGACTCCGTTTCTTTGCGATTTAGAAAAAAATATCTTAAGAGCACTTCATAGCAGGAATGCTGTTAAGAAATGTTTGTTGATTAACTCCACAAGTGATTGAAAAAGTTCCTATATTTCACTGAAAAACGCATAAAAGGGGGATATGAAGTACAATTTAACATGGAGTACGCTGCATACCAACCAAAAGTGTTTGTGAATCTTGAAGGAGCTCATTGGGCCACATGAGCTGAACTCCATCCGAGGCAAATCAAATGCTCAATAATCTTTATCACTTAGAGGTGATAAATACATTGGTATGGGGCGCCTTTATGTGCTTTCCCTAGGGGACACTCAACCACATTGCCTGGCCCTCGGGAGCTCTATTCAGGTTCCATCCCAACTGAAATGATCCGTCTCGTGTGACTGAGTTAATAATCACCATGTGTGTATAATCGTGCATTAGGAGTGTGCATAACTTAAGATATTGATCTAACATGAAAATCAATGAGGGAAAGAGAGAGTTTAGTGTTCATGACCCTTATTGTCCTTTTTGTTAACACACCAGTCAGGTCAAGTTTATTGTCTGTTTAATGATCTTCAGGTGGGTTTCGGAAATAATACCAGCCTCTTCAACTCAGTCAATTTGATTGTTAAATAAAAATATCATAATTACTAATATGCATATGATGCGAAATTTATGGGGAGTCATTGGATCCATAAAAAATGAAATGTGCCAATCCGAACAATAAGCATAAACCTCAAATATCATCTCAGTCCTTTGGACAAAATAAATTAGTTTTGCTGTTATGCTTTATATTTATCTAAACAAGAGTGTATATTTATATTTAACATTAAAAATGTGCCATTTGATAAATAAAATATCTTAAATAAAGCAATAACAAGAATTGAGCATCTAGTTCCATTTTGCTGGCCTCCTTTACGCACCACTACAGCTGCTCTCCTCCAGAGGCTCTGGGTCTTAAATGATATTAATTTTGCTGAATAGGCTTTAAATTATATTTTTAATCTGGATGTGTATCTGCAGAATCTTTGGAAGAAACTAAAGACATTTTTTTTTACATTGCGCACAGCACGGTATCTGCATCACTGTGCTTTTTTTTTGGACGCAAAGTTTCACATGTAAACTTTCATTAATTGTTCACGTATCCATTTTAACAAAACTCTTATATTTGCATTTGTTAAGATATCGGATTAGACTATTTTGTTAATTGCACCAAAGAGCCCCATTTTGCTCACAACGTCCTCTGCAAAGCGCCCTTTATCCATTCAATAGCCCGGGGGTATGCGCCCTGGGGGAGCTTATACCCTTGGTGCTCCAAATGCTCAATTTATTTATTCTTAATTTTGTGCCGATCAATTCATTGAAGCAAAAAGGACTACGGTGTGTTTTTGAAAAGAATAAAAGGGAATTGTGGACGTAACCTTGACGGAGCTGAGGAGAGGGCTCCCCTGACGCTGGAAAACCGCTTGAGTCAACAGGCGCCCATCTACCAGACTCTCCCTTGTCTTTATTCTGGCTAATTTTTTATTTACGGCTTTTCTTTGACATGTCTCTTATCTATCAGATTAAAAGAACAGCTTGTAACAAATCAGTCTGCACGATTTACAACAGCATTAAAAGGGGACAAAGGGAGCAGGCAGTCAGTACCTGAGAGTCTGGTAGACGGCGCGGCGCTGCAGCTGATTCGATGGTTTGAAAATACGCACGAAACAAAATACTTGAATCCTGAAAAAGAGCCTTTGTACGTTTCTTTAGAAATCAAGCAATTCTGCATGACAAAGGACAATTAATAAGCCGTCTTTTCACGACCAGCAGCTGGTTTCCCCGTCAAGGAAAGTTGGAAAAAATTCAGACTGAATGCGCGCAAAAGCCCTTTGCGCGCAGACAGCAACCCAAGGTGACCCATTTGGCACAGTTAAAATAACCAAGCCGAGGTAAAAGCGAGGGAACTGTCAAAAACATTTAAGCTGAAATATCTTGAAATTGCAAATCCCTTTATGTGGAGGGACGCTGCCGATGTGGGTTAGTCGTACAAAGGAGGTGGTTAAGTTGGAGAGGCTTTGGAAACGGACACGTGGCTTCTCAATGAGAGCTCTTTTGGAACCCGCGTGGCTTGCTGTGGCACTGCAAATTTAACAACTTTAAACTTAACCATTTAGTAAATGCATGGAGTAAAATCAGCATGGTAACTTGTTAACTTTAACAAAATAAACTTTTAAATACATAACGTCATTTATTACGTGTTTGTTTACTCTCTTTAAAAGCAGGAACGCCTGCCTCCCCAGACTTCCAGCCTCGCTCGGCATACAGGTTAGTGAGTCCAATATGTGGGAGATTATTTTCACTAGGATCATTTTTGAATATGCTTTTAATGGTTGGGTGCTCTGACATTTTGGCTTTTCATTACTTTTTTGTATGTGGTGGCGTTCTTCCTTTTTCTTTTTTCTTTTTTGTCGTGGAGATGGTTGAGCGCAATCAAAAATCTCTTGGAAGGAAATATAGAATATTTTAAATAAATGGGATTATATTTTGCATGACATGAAAATGGCAAAGATTGTACTTTTACATTCACACAATACAGGCAGCTAACTATTTCATCTAAATATAGTTTAGGAATTTTGTTTTTTAATATTATGGTAGGTTTTTACCCAAACCACTCAGCCTGCTTCATTGGTGGTGTGGAACTGTGAAATTCTCACAACGATTTTCCTCTATATATTTAAATTAAAGTGGGAAAAGTTTCACTACGGAACTGTTGGAGAGGGAAAGAGTTCTCATTCTGCCGAAGTGCAGGCGAAGGAAACCGCTAGCCTTTGCCTTGAACTCTGACTGTTTTGTGCTGCAACATTTGAACCATTGAGCTGTATAGAATCTGTTTAACAGCTAATCAGTCATTTAAAACGTAGAACTAGCACGCAGCTTCACGTACCTCTGTTCCCCCTTCTCTAATTGAATATTCCACGCGCGCACAGTGCACTGCTGGCCTTTTTCAGTGGGCTCAGAATGCGCTTTTTCTATTAGCTTCTATTCTACACAAGCATTGTCAAAGGTCGGGAAATAATGAACTGCTCAGACGTGGAAGTGACCTCTGCCAACGCCACCAGAATAAATTCTCATGAATGGGATTTCAGTCAAAATATCAGCTGTTGTGACATTTGTATCAAATTACACTGGACTTTCCTCCTTCATCGTCTGGCTATTTTCACCTTAATTGTGCACATAAATATTAGTCAACAATGTAAATTAGTGATAAAAGGTCCATCTGGCTCCTGTAGTAACTATTATTTTGATAACGGAAATAATAAAAAATATCCGCAAATAAATGATGGCCGGTGATTTCTTGCACCATATTTGTGGCCTCATTCTTTTAGAGCATGTGTGCATCATGACTTGTGAGCTAGTAGCAGAATGTAATGTGTTTATTATGAACATGTATTTATGGTTTGTTACTCTGCATCATTTAAATAAATACTTTCGAGAAACCAAACGAGATTCATGCAGTTGTATGGGTTTCGATTTATTCGTCGCATTAAAGAAATCTCTCCGTTAATACATATAAATATATATATTTTGAAACGGGTGGCAGAGAGTCTTGCGCACGTTTTTTATTGACGGACATGTAGACGCGCATCTGCACAAACCCACCCTTAGCCCCCGGCCCTGGAGGCTGGTTGGCAGATTTGTGGTGCACAGAGTCTCTTCTTGATCGCCGTGTGTGAGGAACATTTGGAGGACCGGTACCTGGGGCTAACTGACGATAGGTTCAGTGTGCTGTGTGGAGCAGGAGCGTCATCTGCTGGCAAACACCTAAAGCTAATTGATCAACACGAAACTACATGGCTATTAATAATAATAATAATAATAATATTCTAACTTAAAAGAATGTTTTGTAATTAGTTGTCCCAAAACATATCAGTGAGTACTTTAAATGTATTATGTAGTTTTTCATCCAAAAAAGAACCAGGCATGTTGTATGCCTACAGGTTTCAAACATACCACATGGCTGCACACTCACATCTTAACTGCAATGGGCCCCATCAGCCTCATGGGCCCCCTTAATTCTCCTCTTTCACACAGCAGCACTCAATGAGCTGCTTTATGAAAGACTGTATGAAAGTAATGACCTTCTCTGGGCTTGCATGTAAAATAGATGCATTTTCTGCAGTTGCTGGTTATTTTAAGTTGAATTTTCAAATCAGACTCAGTCTTTGACTTTTTGAAAAGTACTTCCGATACTCCAGCTAAAATATATCAAAGAGGAAGAGGAAAGTCCAGAGTGAAATAAATAATCTTTACATCTCTTTCAAAAAAATGGCACAAAAAAAGAGATTTACTTGGCAGAAACACAAGTTGTAGAAAACTGCAGAGTCTGTAACTCCTCTTTTAATTCTGACTGCTGGATAATATTGAAATCAGTGTATCATCAGTGTTTACTTGTCTGACATGTGAAACATATGTTGCTATATTGATTGTTGTCTGTATTTCTCCATCAATTACAGTATAACCTCCTCAGTAATCCAAAAACTGCTGGAGAAATAAAATACATTTCATCAAATAGGCTGCTGTTTATTAAAATTCCATTGCATGACAGTGTTTGTTTCCATGACATCCACAAACCTCAAAGACTGATGATGCCACTTTCAGAACTTTTTATTGTCATAGGTTTCTATTGTAACAAAATGCAGCTGTCTTATGTACATTACTTCAGGGGCCTTCATCACATTATTAAGGCAAAACTCTCTCCTCAAAATACCTAAATGTGTTGGTTTTCCAATGAATTACTCTCCAGTCCAAGATTTTAAGTATCGACGAAGTTCATACAAATGTTACGAAACAAATCATAAAATATCTCATCATTTTGAATGAACACTGTAGTCATTTTTCCATTCCACTTAGAATACTGTATAAAAACACACCTGAATGGAACATACATTAAAACTTCCTCTATCATGTTCTGCTCAAGGGTGCTCAGGCACAAATGGAGGAACAGGTAACATATACATCATATTCTGTGATTGTAAAATGTAAAGAAAAGAGACAAGAATCTGAAGAATTCATGATCTTATTTTGACAAAACGCACAATCGAAGCTAAAAAAAAAAAGACAGTCAGCGCGCACACACTCAAACTCCAGTTTATTATCAGGTAGGCCTGCTGTTTTCTACAATACTGGTCCTCATTGCTGTCAAGACCCAAAACCACAAATCAAAATGGCGTAAACATAAAAAAATTACAGAAAATACAGATAAAAATGACTTAAATATACTTTTTGTGTAAATACTGTTAACTTTGTGATATATCTAAATCAGAAAAAAGAAATTCCTTCCTTAAAAAAAAAATCACATTGACGTCAGCTTATCATAGAGCTAATGACTACATACAGTTTAAGCATCAAGTATATGTAAATAATGAAATAAATAAGTTCAACTACATGATCTAATTGATGGCTGATAAACTATTTAGTATTCTAATTGTCAGATATTTAGTTCATATCTTTATTATATTTCTGAACGTGTATCAGAGCCCTTAATGTTCAGGAGTACGTTTAGTTCAGACATATATATATATATATATATATATATATGAAGGGGTCATAATCAGATATATAATAAACTCTGGCTGCAGACGGATCATTAGCCCCAAATAATCTCACTATTATTCATAACATCACATGTGATTTGTTTTTGCATAACGTCATCAAAATTCTGATGTCATCCAGAATCTTGATAACATCATGTGTTTTAACATGATGTCATACAGAGTCCTGAGGAGCAGAAAGTGTCATAGCAGAATCCAGTATATCCAATTATTGTAGAAACATAAACAATAAAAAATAAAAAGGTCCTGAACTGACACAAAGTTTATGTCCACACTTCAGTGAAGACCTGCTGACATGTTTGCTCCCCTAGTACGCAGACCTAAAAAGTTATTTTGAGAGTGAAGAGGAATGAGGAGCATATTTAAACAACAATACATCACTATTTATTAGGAAACCTAAATAAAAGAAGATTCACTTCCTACATGATTTTGTGGCCACTTCAACCACATCTCAAAGAACTATCACCATGATAAACATGATATACTCCAGTCTTTGCTAAAGACTGGGCAATGTGGTTGACAACTCCTGAAAAACAACAAGACTTTGACTGACTTTCACAGACTGTATAAAAGAAGTGAACATATCCACCACGGCTATGAACTACTCAATTGAAGCCCTGGATGGGGCAATTTTCTCTTTCTAGAGCCACATGCCTTGCGAAAAGACTGCGGAGTTGAGGAGGAGCCAGATGATAAGGGCAAAGTTAAATGTCATTGCAGAAGGATTTGTGAGAGTGAAATAAGGGACATCGGAGCACCGACTGTGGATGAGGAGTGATTCATGAGCAGCACAGAGAGATTTAGTCGATGAGAGGCAGAGGAACCCTTGGCAGGAAGCGATAAAGATCCCTCTGCTCCAGTATAGCAGGAACATGGGCTAGCTGCTTCCAGTGCCATCGCGGGGAGCCATGCCAGAATGGAAAAACGTGACTGAAACCCCTGGCAGACATTTTAAAGTGACTTGCAATAAGGTCAAACGAATATACAATGAAAACCAGAACTGAGGTTAAGGAACCTATTAATATCGCTGAGTGAATCATAACAGGATATACCATTTTGATAGTTAATAAATCTGGAATTCTTGACAATAAGCTTGGGCTCTGAAATTTTTTTTCTTTTTTTTTTCTTTTTTACACTTTCCATATTTCAAACATGAAACAATCAGCAGATTCATCTGTAATGAACAAAAATCATTACTTGCACTTCTATCAGTCAACATTAAATGGCTTTCACATATGTGATATACTTCAACTGTTGCTCAAATACTTTATGGTTTAACAAAACAAGGAATAAAAAGGATGTATATTGTATCTATCTATGTACAAACAACCAGTCTCGCAGCCAGTGACCGTACCTCCAGTCACTCAATCTGCCTGTGGCTCCTGCTGTCAAATATCATTGATCTCCTCTGCGGCTGGTAGAAGCAGCTGGTGGACGTTTCCAGTCTCTGTCCACTTTTTGGAATAGTCATTTTGTTTTGGAGCGTGATCCCCTCCGATGTCCTGAAATTCTCTGCCATCTCCTTAGAAAAGACGTTCCCTGCTGCCGCGTCATTCAGGCTCTTGATGGATGAGAGGAGCTTGCTTTCGTCTCCTGGAGGCGGGTAGTCCATGATGGGAAAAGGGGGACTGAGCAGGATGAGACTCTGAGGTCTCTGCCTGTTCCTAAAGGATGATCTTTGAAGGAGGTTCCCCCTGTTTGGTCTAGGACAGTCTACAAACACTTCCAGACTGGGCACGTGTCTCCTTGTTATTACTGGCAGCTCTGGAGTAGATATGGTCTTCACAGGCTCTGTGTGCTTCTCAACATTTGGGAGTTTGGTAGCAGGCTCTTTATTCTCAAGCTCCTCCTTTGGATCTGACATAATCAGAGGAGTAGCAGCATTACTTTTCTCTGCACTAACTTGGGAACAAACCATTTCTTGTTCTCTCACAGCGTCAAAATCGTTGTCCTGTCTGGAGTGAGGTATCTGACTGTACTGCAACTTTGGAGCGATGACAGGTACAGCTTTGGCCTGGCATGTTTTGATCATGAAAGCGGTTCGCACTGAAGACACACTGACCGGCGCTGAATTTCTGCGTAGAGGTGCCTGTCGATCACTGAGGAACAAGTCGAGCTCAGAGGAGAACGCCTTGGTTGGGTTTCCGGCTGAGGTCAGTGATCCTCTCTCGCAAGAGGAGAACTCGGATGATTTTCGATTTTGCTGATTTGAAATGTCTCGAATGCATCGATGTCCCGTGTCTAAATTAAGTGAATAGGGTCTGTGCTTATGAAAGTCACTTTCCTCTCTTTTCCCTGAAGGAGCTGCCTCATAAGACATCTGCCTGTAAAATCCCTGAGACAGCACTTTGTTCTTCTGTTTCGTTGTGCTGGATTTTCCTGTCTGAGGTTGTGCTACATTATTGTTGCTCACAGTGGCCCGTGTCGGTACTGATGAAACATTCAGCGAGTTACTTTTTGGTTTGCTGCTGGTAGTCTGAGAAATGTTTCCAGATAAGGGCTCAGTGCTCTTCACGAGAGGTTGAGAAGGAGATAGCGTCTTCTTTTCATCCGAACTTTGAGTTTCCACACAAGAGCTAAAGGGTGACAGCTGGTTGAAGATCTCCTCCACCTCAGGTGTGTGGAGGGGACTCGTAACCCACTGCTTGCTGACGCTAAAATCCTCCCAGGGCTCCACTAAGTCAAGTTCCTCTGAGTTTCCTCCACACGCTTCATCATTGTCCAGGTGTGGTAGCTCTAAGGTACTACGTCTCTCCTCCAAACACACAGACAACCTCTGAAGGACTTCCACTCCAGGAATCAAGCTCTTTTTTGCACGTTCACAGGAGATGTTCTCATCTCCAAGAGAAATTTTACCTTTCTCTGGCATCTTGTCCATATTATTTGCTTCTGAGGAGCCTTCAACTGCTAGAGTAGCCTCTATCATCGAAGGATTTGCAACATTATCCGAACAAATTTCCTTTAGTGTAGGTTGGCACTTGGTTTGAGCTGGGTCAGCTTTGTTTATGGTTGTCATTTTTTGATGTAGTGCTTTTTTTTTTTCATCCACCGTGTCATCAGGACGAGAACCTTCTGTATTTTTGTGAAAATAGGATGAAATGTCTGACTCTGAGGGCTGTTTCTTTGCAGAGTCACTGACACTCAGAGGGGGATTTGAAGACTGCTCTCTAAATAACAGAGACAGAGACGGGGAGCTGCGGCTTCGTTTAGACTTGACATCCATTGTTAACATTGTGACCTCACAGGAGCTTTTGGAACCAAAAACAGGTCTAAAGGTCTCATTCAGCAGGTCGAGTTCAGGTTCAGTTATCTTCAGCTCTTGGTGGAGGTCAGACCACACCTCTTTCCCAATCGAAGATCTCTTGTCCTGAAAAATTATAAATGATTAAGAACATGAAAGGTTAAACACGACTAAGATTATTTCTATTATTTCTTGTCTAAGTGTGATTTACCAGGAGCTGAGCTGTTGTGGTCTGGCTGTGGAGTTCTTTCCCAGGAGAAGGCACCACGTCTTTGTCTTCTCTCGGAGTTGCAGGGGATGGTGGTTCGTGTTCACCTTCACCTCTTTGCGACACTTCTTTGCTTGAATCTGGAATAAAATAATAAGTTGAATGACCAAATTTATAAGTGTCTATAAATTGTATGTGTGCAAAGTTCTAAAGGAAGTGCTACTCACCCTCTGGCAGGACTGCTGAGGTCGGCTCCTCTGTGTTTTTCTTCCCTGTTCCATCCTGTTTCTTGGGTTCCAGTTGGGGCAGAGTGTTGCTCTGTTCGGGGCTCTCTTTGCAGTGTTTCAAAGTAGCTGCCTTATCTTTTGCATGACCCCTGCATGGCGTGCTGTTGGAGCTGATAACGGCTGACACACGCAGCGGCACCGACACTGCAAAAGGCTCAGATATGTTGACCACTCTTCGCTGGTGCCTCGGCGACGATTCCAATGGGAAGAAGTTTCCTGGGAAGGAAGGCCGAGAGGAGCTATTGTGGGAGGCGCCTGAGTATAGCATCCTCCTATTTTTCGGTGAGGTAGGCTTGTAGCCGCTGAGTTCATCACCTTTGTACACCTTCAGTTGCTCTGGCAGTGTTTTTTGGGGGGGGGCAGAGGCCCCTAGTGACCCGTTTTGGTTCATGCTAGAGCTCCAGCCACCCATTGCCCCGCCAGCTTTGTTGCCTTTAAACTCACAGTTCTGGTCGTATTCACTCAGGTCATACAAGGAGTCAGAACCAAGAGTTCTTGATTTAAAATCTGGAACAAAAATGCCACCTGCCGGAGTGTGTCCTGTTCTTTCATCATCTGCACAGTAACAATAGCATATGTTAAAAAAAAAAAATGATTCGATAGATGCACCATCAACATTCTCAGTTTGTAACATTACATAACGTTAAGGTTGCTTGTGTATAAATGTTGTAGGTTTTAGCCCCACCTGTTGGCAAGGAGCACAAGGACTCCATGCTCCTGGATGGACGAAGTGCTGCCTTTTCTGTAGAAAAAACATTTTTGGCAGAACATATTAGTACGCCTGGGATTTTAGCCAATAATAAATATCAGCTTTTGAAATAAAAAAAAAAGAAAGAAATATATTGTTGCACCGTTATAATAAGACTATTGCATTATGGGTTCATGAATAGTTTATACTTACTTTATTAATAAGGTGTTGAACGATTTATGAATCATTGATAAAAATGGCAGTAATTCATCAGAAAAAAGGGTGAATGGAATAGATAGATAAAAAGTGCCACATTAAATTGTTCTTGCCATCAATGAACCTGCATCGTTCATTCATTCATTCATTCATTCATTCATTCATTCATTCATTCATTCATTTATTCATTCTTTCATTCATTCATTCATTCATTCATTCACTCATTCATTCATTCATACATTCATTCACTCATTCATTCATTCATTCTTTCATTATATGTTACCGCTTATCCTGTTCAGAACCTACATCAGTTGTGTTAGAATTTTATTTACAAAAATATAATAACTCAATTATAAATATTTAGTAATCCTTAGGGTAGTGTAATTGAAAAGTTGTGCCAATAATTTAAATAGTGAGTGATTTTCTCTAACAGACTGTTTCATTCAGATTATTTTACTGTTCTATCAAATTAACAATATGTATAATTTCACAATAACAAAAAGTGAAAGCAATTATAAGCTAAAACCCTGAGAGAAGAGTGTAATTTATTGAGCAATAATTAGTTTCTTCATGTTTCCTAATTAGAAAATCACACTTTGATGCTCCAGGCACCACAAAGCTACACTACATTCCACTCATAGTTGTCCTCTCATGAAAATATTGTTACACATGATGGTGGACTTCAGTCTTGCGGCGTGGCATGGACAGTCGATTTTCCATGTTCACCCTTTTTTTTTTACTTGAATAAATCATTTTCCTCTATGAGTGAAACATCCTACCAGTTATCCCTGGAGCCCGGATGAAGACGCTGCCGTTCCGGCTCAGTTTTCCCTTTGAGTCCACAGATCGGCCTAGGTTGAATATAGACTTCCACTTTTTGGATTTCCCAGAAAACTTTCTCCTAACAGGTTGAAACAGATTGTTAAGAATGGTGACAGTAAAAGCAATACACTAATTAAAGATCAAACAGTCTGATCTACTGTTATAAGCCTGAGCCTGAATCTGTCTTACTTGCTGTCTGAAATGTCGATGACGGTGTGGTAGAGCGCGGCTGTGCTGGTGTCCGGCAGACTGTTCTCCCTCTGCCGTTCTTTATGCACAGGATGGTTTGGACTTAAGGAGCGGGCCTGGGCTTCTTCCAGACTCATCAGTTTCATTGGCCCACACTGACCAGTGATTGGGAGTGTGGCATACTTCTCTCCACACATCAAACTCGAGCCTGGAGAAGTTCAATGAGACTGTTTTTAATGATAAATTAGCAAATAATTTAATCTTAGAAATCTCCCAAAAGGAGCCTTCTTGTATTTTCTGAATGTCTTACCTTCCTTGGGTTTGATCTGCACAGAATCATTGCTGAAAATCTGCTCCGTGTGGTTCAAAATAAACTCAACCACTGACTGTTGTATCCGTACTGCCTGAAAGGCCATGTCTCCATTACCCGATGATGCCTCAATATCTTTACATCTGAGAAAGTAACAGGTGAAAGTTACATCTGAGAAAGTAACAGGTGAAAGTTACATCTGAGAAAGTAACAGGTGAAACATTCATCAGTATCAGAAAGTGATGCTTGTTTTTCATAAATTGCTACTAAAAGTCAGAAACTTTTGTCTATGTTAACTAAAAGGGTGTTTTTTTTTAATGAATAATGGGCTTCAAAGGCACATCTGCGTGGGTATATTCACCTTAACAGATTTGGAGCCCAGACCAGCGCCAGGTTTCTTGTGGGCATGTTTGTCTGGCTGCTTAAGGTAGCAAGATGGGCCAAATGCTTAGTGAGGAACTCCAGGGTCCTGCAGGAAGTCCACCAATACTTATTTTAACCATCAGGAGTGGTTTCATATTACAATTGTGTTCACTGCTTCGAGTGAAAAAGGCATAAGCTCACCTGAAGTGAGGTGTTGGCAGTTCTTTGACGACACTCTGAATGTGTAAAAGCCTCTCATGATCGCCCTGGACCTTGACAACTTCCTGCGTGTAAAACAGCAGACGATCATGTCTAAATAATTCACCACTAGGATCCGAAACTTCACCAGCACTAAGTTAATCATTTATTTTCAATGATTACCATTTGGAAAATTAACCAGTTTCTGAATTAGACATGGGAGCACTTCCAATAGCTGCTTTACCCAAATAGGATTTAGTTTCATGCTAGTTTTCTCTGATGTTCTGAAGATTTGTGGAATTGCATTTAATTGGATTATCAGGATAGTAGGTGTACTGATGAATTATGGGGTGCAGCTATGATTCCATTTCCTGGCCCTGCAGGCTTCCGTCAGTAACAACTAACTTATCCCCGAGGAACAACTGTAAGCAGACGTGCTGGAAAACTCTGACTGAAGTCCAAACAGCTGAGCATGTTTTAAGTCATGGGTGAGGTTTTAAATGTATAGTGTCATTATAGCCTACTGCTGCACAAATTATTCCCCAGGCCAAAAGCCAAAGGACTTAAAATAATTTCTGCATGACACTCTCTAAATCACTATCTAAAAATGTGTCGATCCTACTCAGCGTTCATGAGTTCTTTTCTCCCACACCAACTTGGTGAGAAAGCTCTTTTTTTGAACCCCTTTATTTCTAGGTAAATTACAGCCTTCCCAGATTTCCTTTGTAACACCGCAGCACTGGAGTTTTCAGGAATGAGCAGCACGAGTTGTGTGTATGCTAAGGTATGCAAATGCCCCGTCAAGGTACTGAGAGAGGATGAGCCAGGTCTCACAGGGTGATTTTCTTTTCCCTTCTCTCCTGCTCCTTTCTAGTTGCAATGCTCCTCTCTGGTATTGCGAGTTGCGTTAGTGTCAACTACCAATTAATGCTCTAACTGATTTTATTATTTCAGCCCGTTTTCTTATTTTGCTTTTTACTTTTTGGCCAATTGTAAAAAACCAACAATACATATTTTAGACATTTTTCTTATTTTCCAGGCGGCAAACTGCTACTGCTACAACTTTCAATGACAGAGATGACTGTGATAAGTCATATTGTGGAAATTATTAATTTTATTTAATTAATCCTGAAAAATTAAAATAATTAAAATAATTAAGGTTTGTATAGTGATGACACAAACTGAGGAAAATATACTGCTTATTGACTCTCTGGCAACGTCACTATGCATGATTAGTCTTTCTAAAAGCATGCATCTTAGATTAAATCTTCTCTCAAACGTCTTTGAGGACTGAGAGGATTTAATTTTCACTCAAGTAAAACTGTAAGTGTGATTTGAATGTACTCACAGTGAATTTGTTGTAAAGCTCATACGTGAGCAGAGGATTGGGTAGCTCCCTGAAGTACAGCTTACATGAGGAACCCACACAGTGGATGTCCTGGAGGTACACTTCCTTTGTAAGGTCAGGGCACGCCTCAGAGCTGAATTCCTGCCTACGCACACACACACACACACACACACACACACACACACACACACACACACACACAAACAAAGTTAGATGAACGCTTAGATTGTTAAACACCCACGCTAGCCACTGTTGCGGTATGTAGTCTATCCAGTTGAATAGGGTTATTACAATTTAAAAACAGTCAGTTCAACACACAAGTATTAAAAAAAAGAAATTCCCAACCAAAATGTACTTTATTTTAAGGAAATGATTTGTGATAATCAAATTTGATTTATTGATGATATTAATATATAATTTTAGATGCTACAAACAGGAAGTTGGCACCATTAATTATAGAGATCGTAGAGTTAATGCACCAGTACATACCTACATACATACTAACCCTAACCCTTTTTAACAATAATAGATAAATCCAAATATTTTGAACCTCAGTATATCTTATATATTCTGTCTCGAATTCAAAATTATTGTAGAAAAATATCGGATATCCATCAGTTTTATTTTTTTAGAAATACGCTTATTTGTTTGTGACACAGAATCATCCCTTTATATGAAGTTGTCCCATCCAACACTATGTCCCGCCCACTACCCTATCTAATTGGTTACACCTCCAGATTGCCAGCCTGTTCACACTGAGTAATCTGAATCAGCAAAGTAATTAGTAACTACAGTTTTCCAATAATTTTAAGGAGGCAGATAATGGAAATATTCAAATAATGCACAAGTACCATAACATTTTATGTACTTTTTCCTAACATTCCATCTCCGGTTATTCTCAATAATGAAATGAAGTTTTACATTTTCGAATGTTAGGGACATCAGTTAGATATCTGTTCTTCCTGTATTTGACTGCCCATAATTGGTGCCAGTATTTTTTCTGAAAAACATATTAGTCAAGCCCTATTAAAAGGATTACCTGAGACGCTGGATATTTGAAGTGACCCCCGACAGTCTGTAGATCCCATCCACAATCCCATGTTCCTCAATAAACTCTGCACATTTCCTCAGAACCTGAGGAACTGAAGTTTTAGAAATGTTAATCACATAACGTATGAGAAACGTGTGAGTATTATGTTCTGTTTCATCGTTTTCACACTGCACACGCTGCTTGCACACTGGACTCGACGGTCAGATTTAATCTTAAAAGCAGGAGGAGGAAACAACTGTAAATGTAATTTTTGAGCAGTAACAATGCACATCAGGTTGACTTCATGGTATGGGGTTTGTTCCACTGTGTCTGTTTTCTATTCCTCAGGCCCGCTTATTGTAGGTGGACTTTGACAGGAAGTTAAAAATGGTTTGTTTGTTTCAGAGGAAGGTTGACACACCCAGTCCTTGTAGATGGTATTACTTACGACATTTCCTCTAATAGAAAATGGCTTTTGAAATGTTACCATTGACCTACAGCACTGAACTGCAGTACGTAGCCGTTGGTACAGAAATGTGCTCTGCAGCACCTTTTAAAAGCTGCTAATACAAACACATCATCTGTAGCTCATAGCTAAACCACGTGCTCTTTTTCAGTCTGAACAAATCTTTTCTTTAGCAACGAGTGAAAATAACAATAGACTACAAATACATAGTTGGATAAAGTTAAAGATGTGTAATTCTTTCAAGATGATCAAGATCAACCGCCTTCTAATTTTTATATTTATTATTCTTTTTTTACTTCAAGGGCTATTCATACACTGGGCCTGTTTAAAAAATGACCTCGGAAGGTACCATCTTATAAACTGATGGTCTGATCTCCAGTTCTTTTCTGCTCTTATGAAGACCTCCCGGGCAAAAATGTTAGCAAGCGTATTGATATAACAAGACCAAAAATAAATCGGTGTAATTGAGATAAGTCAACTGTTGGATACTCTTTTGTGATTATATAGTTTTGTACAACAAACTAATATAACAGATAGGCGATTCCACTCCATGATCTTACAAGTCATCCATTAACTGGGACTGCAGCTCCCACCAAGAGAGAAAGGCAAATATCCACCATAGACAAGCCCTTTTGATGATTTGAATCAAATAACAGAAGTGAGGGCGCCTACTGTTTGCTACACTGATCAGAAACTCAAAGAAATCTTTTTGGTAATTGAAATGTTTTAAAATTAATGATGAAAGAAATAACCTCATGCTCTCATCTGAGGATCAGCAGTGGGATTTGAATCAACTGACCGGAGTGACGACTTTTTCTGCGCTGATCAAGAACTGTAAGATATGTTTTTGTCCACTGAAATGTTTCAAAATGAACTCAGTGAGTAAAATCAAAAGAGCAATGGGGAGTGTGGAATAGAGGTGAAGAAGCGAGTGCAAGCAGGATGGAGTAGAGTGTCAGGAGTTATCTGTGACAGAAGAAACAGTTGATCTGTTGGCGACCTTAAAGAGAACATCCGAAAGAAGAAGAAGAGTAAAATCAAAATAAATAATAGTGGGATATCCCTGACTACAAAGAAGCCTACAGTTGTCAAAACCAAAGTCAACAGACAACTCCTTGTCGCATGGACATCCACAAGTTTTCCCCCACCGAACTAGTAAATTAAATAGAATTGGAACTATTTTCCCGCTAAAACATTTCCAATTGGATCTGGATTGGATTGGATTTTTTGTAGACTGGCAAGAAAGAAGAAATCAATTTATTTTCAAGAACTTCCATAAAAAGACATGAAAGTCAGATTTCACATCATAGTATGGCTTTACCCAGTTAACAGTTACGACCTATTAAATGTAAACTGTGAAAGTAGTGCTCATTGGCTGGCTTCACTACAAACATGAACAACCCTGTTATCTCTTACTGGCAGGTTGTATAAACCAATTTTAGTGCAACATTCATGTATGTTGACTTTAAAAAACTCGGGCCAGACCGACAAAACCTGAACGTGATAAACAATCTTCGGTTTTCTGCGGAATGGTGTGATTTGAGCTCAGACACAGAGCTGTTGTTGGTCTTTATCAATCGCGAATGATCAGAAGTCATTGTTTATTATTACAAATACAAATCAGACGAGTGCCTGATGAGTGTCTAGTTGTGCAACTTTGCATTGCTGTCATTTGTGAAAATTCGATTAAAATGTAGAAAATCTAACTTAAAATGTTTTTTTTCCCTGTGCGCATTAGGTACAGGAGATTAAAGTCTTTAATTATACATGAGATTTCTATTTCATTTTATTACGTATCTGCGATGTAAAGTATCAAATTTAATGCAATCTTTTTCGATTGCGTTGAGTCATTGTGAATAAACAACTTTCGCATTATTTACTACAGGATACAGAAAAAGAAAACTGAATTCCTTTGATATGATATAAAATACTTGAATTATATACCTGAATAACTACATGATTATTTAGAAGTTCCCCTTACCTTTATACTTTGAACAAACACATTGAATACATTGTATACAATTGTGAGATTTCTGTATACATTTTCATGAATTCAATTTAATCAGACTTATTTAATCACATTTTGCTTCTGTTGATTCAACACTGTACAAAAAAGAGGGAATTAATCGTGATTGTTTGGAATGAAATTCTTTCAGCACCTGATGGAAATATTAAGGGATTGAAATACATTATCTCAATATTTCGGGCAAATGATTCCTTTGAGCTAATTTAGCGTGGCTTTCAGTGACGTTCTGTTATTTCAGTTAGCGAACAATGTGTTGTAGTAAAAATCTAAGAACAAAAAACTGTGTGAATGCTGGACATCCATTACAAAGGGACACAAGGCAAACGTCCCTCCTCACTTCCTGCCCGTATCGCCCCGCCTTACAGAGGTTCCATTCTAACAGGTCTTCTTAAAGTCATCCTCTACACAGCTATTCATCCGCCTCTGCACATGGGAAATTACTGCTCACCCACTTTTTGACACATCATGGTACACTCCCTCGAAAAAAAGAAGTCACCAATAATGGTTGTAAGAAAATAACAAGGCATAGACTCAGAGGAAAGAAAAGGGAAAAAAAGAACGCAAGTCCCTCAAAGAAAATTAACTACCCCTTAGTATCCAAGATTAAACTTTAATTTATATTCTTTTTTTTCTTTGTCTTGGCTCATTTTTTTACACTCATCCTTTGGCAGAAGAACCACCCAGTTAGTCAGAAGAAATATAAGCATAGCAACTACAGTCAGCTTAAGAAGTTGACTTGAAAAATCTTGGAGGCCACACCCAGACTCACAACTAACTATTTACTGGCTTAATGAATAGACTTATAAAATGTACATATTAACCTATAATTCATATATGTGAAAAAACATGGACTAAAGCCTGTATTTGACTCACAAAAGCACTTTTTTCGCCTTTCTGTCTTGGTGTCATCATATTATGTATTTTTAAAAGGTTATAGTGGCTCTAATAATATCGGAAATGACTAAAAGAGTTCAAATGTCATAATAAATGTAATCCTCTATGTCTGAGTCGAGTAACTGCTTAAAGGAGTAGTTTGTAGTTCGATAGAGAGCTGCTGGAAGAAAAAGAAGGTTAGATTTCAAAGAAAGCAACTCTAAAACATTTACCATCTTGTCCTGAATTCTGTAGATGTTCTATCAGGTCACAGCCGAACGCATTTTCACTTCCTTTCTTCTTGGATTTATTCTTGGTGCTTTTATTCTTCATGTGGTTCCAGTTAGTAGTCCAGTGGATGATTACAGCAAACAGATTCTTTGAGGAACAGCGATCTATCCATAAGACCCCAAGAAAGGTAGGGTTTGAAGGTCAAAAAGCAGACACATAGAAATCCCAGTAATCAGCTCCCCAAAGTCTGCATCCGCTCACATTCTGACTAACCACACTGGAGGAGGCTGAGAACAGAAGTGACGTCACATTTTGAACATTTTCAAGTCCTTTAAATTATCATTACTTCAGTTGTTTATCAAAGAAAAGACATGGTGTGACTGCTGCTTGTCAGGGATGTGGCAGACAGCTGCTCTACCTTTGAAAGATTTGCAGAAACGGCAGTAGAATCGGTTGGTTTCCTGTTGTTTTTTCACTTCCAGCCAGTCTCTCTCTCTCGCTTTCTCTCTCTCTCTCTCTCTGCTCCTTTTTTTTATCTCCTCCTCTTTTCCTTCATTCCACACAGTCTACCCTTTACACTGACTTCTCTGTAGCTGAGGAAGCACACATGTATGAAGAGAAGCAAACCCCCCTCAGGAAAGTGATTTGGGATTTTCACTTCCCAGTGTTTTTTTTTTGTTTTGTTTGTTTTCAAACTCTTCTATGTTTAGATATGAACTCGTGGCAGCGGTGTACGTTTTTGAAATGTGGAGAGCGTGTGAAGGGGAGGGAAGTGAAGTGAAGGGAGGAGAACAGCTGACTTCTGTATCTCTCCTGGTTTAGAAATTACTAAGCTCTTTCATCCATTTTTTTTTCATGTGCCCAAGCTTGAGGTTAACGGGAAAGCTGCTCTCCGCCTTCCTGAATGCTTTCAATGTATACAATTTCCTGTGCAAAGAGCCCGGGCTCAAAAACAAAAACAGACGGGTTCTGAAGGAAAAGGGAAGTGGGAGGTGACTGAAGTGAGGGCCTGTAGGGCACAGATGGGAAATGAGGGGGAGACTGAGGGGGTTCAGGCAAGTAGATGGACGACACATATGGATCTTGTTACTGACATACTTACATATTCTCAAACTGGACTGCAGCTGCATCGGAAAAATGTAATCAATGGATGCATTAAATGATAACTTCATGAAACAGATCATGTCATCATCCAGTATCTTTTATACTTCCTGTTTTAAGTAAAGTACATGTAATCCATTGATATCCCACTAAGAGAGATCATGAAAAGTTCCTGGGTGGTGGAGAATATTCCTCATATTTGTAGCCTTTTCAACTTAACACGGAAAATTACACGTCTCACTGCTGTGAAACACTAGACTGTTCCTGAGGAGACGTTTAATACTTAAACACTACTTGAACTCTGCGCACATCTGTTGAACCACCGTCAAATCATCACCAAACGGAATTCCAAACATAATGTTAAAATAGCTGCACATGTCTGCCGCCGCAACAACGGGACTTCAGAAACAGTGCATAGTGCTATAAACCTCATAACCGTGTATTTGCAAATACTCTTTTTAGGATAAAGCTAGAGCCAGTTTTCTTTATCTTTTATTGATCTCATGCGTTCAATGCGTCACAAAGCAAATGCCTGTATTGTTACATGATGGTCATTCCGGACGTTAAAAAACAAAGTTACATTTTTTGGCTTTAAGTCTACATCACAGAGTAAACAGATCCCATTGAAAGTGAGAACCTTCTTATAAAGGTGACAACGGTTATCAAGACGAGAGAAAGAGAGTGCCTTGCCGATTTTAAAATCATGTTTAGGAAATACTCTCCTGAAAAATGTCATGGCAATAAATGATGCATAAGAGGAATGTTTGTCAAGTAACATGTTGACCTTGTAAGACTTAAAAATTGCAATTACTGTTATCTGGCTATTTGCCGGAAGTGGAAACAGTACAAGTACAAATTCTTCATTATTCCAATTTAAAAATAGATGAAGCCTAGGCCTGGAGAAGAGGTCATCTGGAGGGAACTGGCCTTTTAAGTTGAAATGGCAAATTTAACAGCTACCTATTTACAAATCAGTGACACGTTTGTGTCCACTTGATGAATTGAAGTATATTACTCTCTATTTTCATCTCCAGTGGAAACGTGTAGTTCTTCAACTGACAAAGGCTGAACCGCAGAGCTGTGAGAGAACCAAAAATGCTGTATTCGAGAAGACCAAAACAATGAGCTAAGTGGCAGAAGAGCTGAGAAAAACCACAGAGGAATGAATGATTGACTTTCCCACTCCCACACAAAAACCCATGCCATCATCTTTTAAACTAGGCCTATGCTGTCGTCCCTGACAGCAAGGGTATATCCCTGAAAAGTCCCAATCCCCTGCATTATACAAGCAATCGCCCTGACTCAACCCCTCAACTCAAATGTGAAGTTACGTCCGGAAAAGTGTTTTTTGTGAAAATAAAAAAAGCGCTCCCCCTAGTGACTAAATTATCACCGTTGGAGTAAAATATGACGAGGTAGGGTACCTCGAGTCCATTCATATGCACCAAATTGGGGCTAAATCAGACCAACAGTTATGAAATTAAGGTCAGAAATGTCTTGAGATAAAGCTCCCACTTGTGTTGGATATACACAACCCATCATTTACTAAAATCAATTCGGATCTTCCTCACACCAAAAGGTTTGGTGGTATAACATTTGAAAATGATACATTTAATTGTTTGTTGAGTTATTACGTTAACACAAAGGATTTGCGGCGAGACAATGACAATTCCATAATTTCCCCGACTTACTAGGGCTATTAATATCCATTTTCAAAGCTTTGATTATGCTTGATTAAGTGGTCTAATGAGTCACATTAATTTAAGAAAAGTGTCCCCAGTATTTCTACCCGAGAATGCAATGTCTCAAAGTACATATAACTGATAAACAGACACACACACACACACACACACACACACACACACACACACACACACGCACAGATATTCACACCTGCAGCTCTGACTTTTCAGATCACCTGAACTACCCTTGACTTTGAACTGTGAGAAAAACTATTGAACACATTCAAAAGGGCTCCTGGATCTTCTGGGTCACCGCTGTGCTGCTGGTCGACCCTCAAATTAAAATTCTCATTGACAGATTGGATTTAGTTCACCTAAAGAAAACGACTAGCTGTTCCTTGAGTTCAATCCAAAGGTTAAATATTTTAAAGAAAATGCATTCTTGCATGCGTTCGAGATTGATTGATTAACTCAATATTGAAATTTGGACACAAAGATTTGATCTGGATTCTTTTTGCTGTTGGAAGTAATTAATAAGGTTGCGAACACTACACTGGTTAATTTTTCCCTCAAGGCTTTCAAAATAAAAGATAATTATATAAAGAGTTTGGTCTAAACCTGCTCTTTCTGGAAAGCACCTTGAGACAACTGTTGTTGTGAATTGGCGCTATATAAATAAAGATTGATTGATTGATTGAAAACAATTATTGGATCTACAACCAGAAACAGCCCACTATATCACCTTTGCACCACTAAATTCTTTCAGCATATCTGAATGGACTTGTTTGTGAAGTACATCATTTCGCCCTGATTTGCAGAATTGATGTTTTAGTGCTTAAAGTGTCCGAATGTCACATGTGAGCTACATGATCGGGCCTGGCCTCCACAAGACAAAGCTTTCTTTCTGCAGCCGAGGAGTCGGAAATGACATCACATTGTCCATAAAAAGCCTTTGACATCCCGCTCTTTCTTTGTACTGGTTAAAAAAAATAGCCCCGTGTCCAGAAGACGTTTCATTGTATCTGACTAATAAATGGTTGTTATTGTTCCTACTTTTAGTATAAGTCCTTTACGTCCTTGGAGTGATGCAGTGTTTTGGAAGATCTGCAGCATAGTTTGCTAAATGCCACAGAGTGGAGATTATTCTGTGAGAGAAACTGATAAACACTAAAGAAACAAGCAGCATAATTTATCAGATCATTATAAATGGAGTTTATAAGTACATATACACCAATCAGCCGTAACATTAAAACCATTTGCTATTTTATATTGTTAAAGTCCTCTTTTAGCAGCTTATTGAGTTGTTCCATTCCCCGTGTGCTTTTTGTGCTAAAGTGGTTCTTTTGTAGGATGAGACGATGTGGGTTAGTCTTTGCTCCCCATGTGATTCAATAGTGGGCAAGCTCTGTTGCCGATTCGTGTGTTGTCCTTTCTGTAGACCATTTTGGCAGGTACTTACCACTGCTGATTGTCAACACCCCGAAAGACCTGCAATTCTGGAGATGCTCTGACCGAAATAGTTAAGCCATCAAAATTTGGCTTATATCCTGATGCTTGTCCATTTTCCCTGGTTCTACCACATCAACTTGCTGTCTCTATCCCTTACATATCCCACCCACTGAAGGGTGCTACTGGAACAAGATGTCATGACATCAAATGTCAATGGTTATAATTTTACGGCTATGGTGTGTATTTTGTATGTGTATATATTTTACACAATAATTGGTGTCCCACATAAGCATGTTTTTCCTTTTTATTACATAAAAAGCGCGTAGATACACAATTATAAAACAGCAGGGTACAATCAGAAGGTACAATCTGGTAATACTGCCCCCATAGTGGCACTGATGTCACTTTCTCCAAAATCTTTGAACCGTTCTTGAGTTAAGCCTGGTTGGTCTTCTGAGACTTGATGGATTAAGACCTTGTGGCTTATTCTCTTAAAATTGTGTTTTGAGGGACAAGACTTTCCCACAAAAATCTGTGATGTGTGACCAATTCTCATGTGAAGAGAATTATCACAAAACTAACTCTGCATATACGTAGATGTACAGCTAATTGTAAAAAGATTTTTTCACTTTAGTCCAAAAAGAGTGGTGCACTTTTAAATCCCTTGCGTTTATAGATCCTATACGTAAGAGGACTTCAGCTTTCATTTTCATAAAAGTACCTGACTTTCATATTCTGGAAACCAACTAAATAGTCCCACCTTTTAAACTGGAAATACTATGTGAATTTACGAAAACAATAAAAAATAAAAAGATATATATTTTTTTCCACCCCAGCTCTTTACTCAGGAAAACTTAAAAGTTATAGCTCAACCGCTCTGAAAATATGTTGTGTTCTTATGTTTCATACGCGCTCCGCCTTTCTCAGTGTCTGGCATACATAGAAAATCTTACATTACAAGAAGCTTGTTAACGTGTTGTATTAAGCCTATTAGTTTATTAACCGTCCGGGAAAAATCATTCACTGCCAAGTGTCCTCAAGTATTCACTAAATTTACCAGTCTTGGATTTTTTGAAATACTGCTGGCTGGTTTAGTGAGACTGCATAGACAGGAAGAAGCAAAGTCAACATACGTGTTCCTCATCATTAGCAATGTAAGGCTCTAGGTTGCCTCTTCAACTATAAGGATGAAAATTGTATAAAAAGCCACAAGTACTGAGGTATAACAGATTGAAAATAAATATTTATTGTACAGATTAGTACCACCAGTAAATTCAAAATATAACTAATTTACATTTCTGGACTGTATAAAAGGATCAAAGCAATGCATGCAAATTGATTTTAAACAAAAGTTTGCTCAATTCTGAGACAAAGTTGTAATGACCGGTTCTAAAGGCAATTATATGACTATTAAAATATCTAATTTATCTAAAACACTAAATAATTTTAACATGTGTAAAAAGTATAGAAAAAACTACCCAGTGAGTCTTGCTGAAGGCATCATAAACAAAAACATGTCATGTAAGATATCCAAAACCAATATTTAACCAATTATCTATGATAAAAAACACACAAAAAATATATATTATTCTTCAAAAAACTTTAAAATCAAGTATGTTGGCCTGAATCATCCCAAGGCCTTTTAGTGTAATGCTTAAAAAACAAAAGCAATGATTTTCGATATACCCTAATCCCTAAATATACCTCTTCACAGACACATTTCATTTGTGTGAGTTATCTTCAGCACCTCACAACACCAATATCATTATGAGCTCTCAATATTGTCAGAGGATACTGTATATCTATAGAACATCAGTTTATGCTAACACCTCTCCATGTTATTGTTGCTTTGATCAATTTTTCATGTGTTGTCTGGAGTAAGACAGAAGAAGAAGTCTTTTTCTAACTTAAAATAATAAAGCTTATCTTTGTAATACAATATAATAGGTCAGTTATAGATTAGTTAACCTCAGATACCTGACATTTTTATTTCTCCTCGACCAATGGAGCAAGGACATAAAAATGGGTTACGTCCGTTAGTATAACTCATAAGCTTAAATTAATTGTCTCTTCGTCTAACTTTTTTTTTTTTTAGACGTGGATATTTATATGCCGACAAGTAAAGAATCGAAGGCCACGTGATAAGTGAGATGTGCAAAAATGTAAGCTAAATCAAATGCATACACCAACACCATTTTGTGTGCTTGGTGTTTGTATTGTTTACATGTAGCAGCTTGTTTCCAATCAGATGCCTGAACATTCAAAATACTAAATCTATAAGGGCTTCCTGTTTTGATACATCAACTCTCTGGCTTACCAATGTCAACTGTAACATTCACATAAAGAGGATGCCTCTCTATCGACAATGTCTTATATGAGCAACTGTTGAGTCCATCTTCTTTCCATGTTGTCTTTGTGTTGGCCAATAATTTCATCCTAGGAAACAAGAAAGATATTACTTTGAAACAAACATCTGTAGAACATATCATGATGTCTATATTTAACTGATCTAAAATAAACTTCAATTGAGTGAAACTAAAAAGTCTAAATTTTTATATCTACTGACCTGTTTTCACACAAAGTTAAAATGACTGACGGGATAAACCGTCATCATAACACTTGGGAGTGAGTCAACCGTTTGGTTTTCGTTTATGAGACGATCCAAAATCTGGCTGAAGTCTGCCTCAGGGGGTATTTCAAGAAGCCGGCTTAACAAACTCTTAGTTAGTCCCCGAGCTCAGGGTTGACCAAGCCTGAGATGAGAAACTCTGGATTTCTGGATTCAGAAGTGCTGATCTGAGTTGGTTCAATCAATTCTGAATTAACTTTGTGTCAAAATTATGCACAGGGACAATCAAAGGCCACCATCAGTGGAGCTCAGATACTGTTATTCACCATGGCAACCAATGAGCCCCTTTGGTCGCCATGCCATTATGAAGGGTCACATTCCAGCGACTGTTAGTAGCAGCGCGTCTAACAGTCGCACTCCTTCCTGGGAGTGCTCAGGAAAAAAAAACCTGGAGCAGAAGCTGCTGTAAGCCTCCTACCAGTGTTCAGTTGACAGCATAGTGACGTACTATGTGTCGGTGTGGGTGAACCTTTGGCCTCTGGGAGGCAGTACAGGTCAATCAAGTTCCCACCACCAGACTCACAGTTGTTTCTCCTGGGCTATGAATTAAAGACCGACTGTTAGCTAACTCACACCCTTACCTCCATGTAATAACGCTTTGTCACTTGATGATATTCTGTGCAAAAATGATACTCTTGTGTGCAATCGCTCTAATGCGTACTTGAACTCTCCACTAATGCACTTTATCTAATGATCACCAGGACTTACTGTTCTAAATATTTTAACACTACATTTGTCTTCTTTTCATGATACACTTTAAGTTTCTTGATTTATATTGTTTAGCTTGGCTTTTTTTATTTAGCTAGAACCCATATTTCCATCGTACCCTGAGCAATGACAATAAAGGCTTTTCTATTCTAAGCTATGCTTAATGCAATTTGAGCAACATTGGAATGGAAAAAAAAGAAAAACAGACTTCATCAGTGAAGAGAAAACTGCCGTGGGAGAAAGTGTCTGCAGCATCTTCTATTTTTAATGCTTATTCTCAGAATATTGTGTGTGAAAAGGCCCCAGATGGATATTGAACAGATTCTTATTTTCATTTGTGGGCACTAAGCACAGCCGCTGAAAATAAGATACAAATATAGAGTTAATCCTGGGTGAACCCAGAACTCTCTGGAAGAATTTTATTTTGCATTTGAGAACGCTTTGGGATCCCCCCAACCCTGGGGCAGAGCTGGAGAGAGATTGCGTGACGTGAGCGGCCACTACAACAACCGATCCGAATAAACTTGATGGATGGCAGATAGATTCATGATTATATCTCACTTTGATCATAAAAATATTCATAATACCAGTCAGTGGCCCTTTTTCAGTAGTTTTAATATCAACATTTGCCATGTTGTAGAAGAAGCTTTTGTCCGGCCACCCATCTCCCGTATTTTTAAAAAATGGCTGCTGTACCTTTATTCCTTGTGTTTTTAGTTAGTTTAGTTGAGTTGTAATGTGGTTTTTTTTATCATAGTGGTATTTTGCCTAAACTTAATGTTTATTCTAATGTCTAAAAATATAAATTCTTTTATCCTTCATGGTTTTCTTTTTAATGATACTGACCCCGTTTATAATTATTTATAACCATTTTGTGATGGTATTGTTTAATGTGTGGCAAAGTTCTTTTTTCTTGCATTTATTTATTTATTATGTGATTTCCTACCTTAACTCCATGAAGCACACTCAACAGCAAGTTTGCATGAAATGTGTTGTATAAACAAAGTTGAAGTCTTGCCATGTGAATTAATTAATAAGGCAGTGAAGGGCTCCAGACGAAAAGCCATTGGCTCCTAGACCCAAAGTATTTAGGAGCCAAATAAAATTTTCAGGAGCCAAAATATATCGATGTCAGAGTATAATGTTAAATGTCTGTCTTTACCTTTTCTTTTCCTTCTATACGGTTTGCCTGAGTGCACAATATATTCTTTGCACAATATGGCCTATGTCCAATATGCTGGTACAATATATTTTCACATTTCTATTGAACGACAATTAGTTGCTTCCTGCTTATTCAGGCTCTGAGTCTTATCTATGTTTGTATCTCCCGCCCCCAGAATGATACAATCCTGGTTCCCATGCTTCTTCCTCATGTCTTTTTTTAAATGATTGGAACCGCTCCGTTCTTTGTTTTTTTTATTTGTATGTATTGTATATTTGCATCTGGAATATCACCCATGGCTACTGGCAGAAGAAATCAAGTCTCAAAATTAAAAAGCTAGTCGCCTTGGCGACCATTTTAGTTGCCATCTTCAGCCCTTCAGTACAATGCAACGTATGCATTTATTTAAAAGATTATTAATATGCATTTCTTCCAAGATCTCTTTTTTATACAAAGCGTGCTCCAAAACTTTGATATTGCATCATATTTGGTCATACAAGATTATTCTATATTTACTGACCTACGATTGTTTTTCTCATTACCAGCATCCCTTTTATGGAATACCATGGTGTAGCGAGCCACTTGAGCCGATGGCCTCGTAATCAGCATTTTCTGCAGCGTTACCCTAAATGAGATATCAGAGCAACGGACATAAGTGAATGAACAGACAGTATGAAAAGTACATCTGAAATTCTTAAAACACTTGTTTTTTATTTCACCTGATACGAAGATCATCGTCTTCTCCACCCCAACCCCAGTACGAGTTTGGGAAGCCATTCACTTTTAGGAACTGTTCTTTAGACAAAGCTGTGACTCCTCCAAAGTAGCCATTGTAGAGCAGCCTGTAGGCAGAAGAATATGGGTTTTCAAAATCATACCAGACCTGAGTGGGCAACAAATTTTCCATGCTGATCTAGGCATTAGGATGACTTTACTCCTTACTTGTATCCTGTGGAATTACGACCAACCACTAGGTGTTTGGGTTGATCTTCACATACATATAAGTTGTGATCATTTTCCGGAATCAGGTCCACATCATGGAAGATGAAGCAATCCCAGTTGTAGTCCTTCAGCGCTTCCAAATATCCAATATTCAATAATTTTGCACGGTTAAAAATTGTATCACCAGCCTTCACAGAAAGGAAAAGAAACACAATAAGGATCTGAGTTGGTTCAAGTAGGATTTAACATACAGAATGGAGACCAATGTATAAAATGAAATATTTGCAATAGTCCCTTTTAACTGACACTTCACTCTCCATGATTCTCACATCTCCTTTCACTACAGTGTGCAACAGTGCATAAACAATACCAAAGAGCAATGGCGATAATTATAGCGTTAGAACAATGGCTAGTGAAGCCAACAGCATTGTTCAGTGGACACAAGTTCTCAAATAGTATTATGTAAACAGACTGATATCGTGAGGAGTAATGTTTAGTTCAATTAAATTCGATTCAAGTCACTTTATTTGTCCCCGAGGGGGCAATTAAAAGCCACGTAGAGTATTACAATACATCCAAAAGGCATACCTACAAGCACCCACACATAAATGATTGGCATACAACAGCTCACAGGACAACATATAGACAAATTAAAAGACGCTTCATGACAAGTATTACTCGTCATCTCTGAGCTGGGCCAGTAGTGAAAAAAACAGTCGGGTAAACAAGAAAGTGTGACAAGCTCACCACATCCTGATGTCAAGCAGTCTGTGTAAAAAAGAGTTTGACAACTCAAACAACTTCTTAATTTTAATACATATTCAGGGACAGGCAAAAATATCTTTATACCCACTGGACCGGTTCATCCAACCACACAATATACGGCTAGCAATAATTACAGTGGAAGCACTGCGCATCAATTTCTTTTGTTATGTACTTAATTTAAAACCACTTGCACACGCTGCTCTTACTATCAACACTAATTTTTATTTTTTACTCTTCAAAATGGCAGCAGTCAAATTTCTGAACTATGACATCAAATTATAAGATCGTTCTCCTCACTCACCAGTGCATCCATGGCAACGCAACCCCCTACCTAAAAGAACTACTCACCCCAATGACCTCAACACGATCCCTCCGTTCTACCCACTCATACCGCCTCCTCCTTCCCCGGACTAAGCTCAGCACCATGGGTGATCAGGCCTTCTGTTCTGCTGCCCCTCGTCTGTGGAATGCCCTCCCTGACCATCTGAGGGCTCCACAGACCCTGTGGAGCCCTCAGATGGGCTCCACAGGGTAAACTGACACATTTAAAAAAGGACTCAAAAAACCTTTTTAACAGAAC
The DNA here is from genome assembly GCA_037951165.1 of Lophius americanus. Lineage (NCBI taxonomy): Eukaryota > Metazoa > Chordata > Actinopteri > Lophiiformes > Lophiidae > Lophius > Lophius americanus. The sequence continues at coordinate 4,054,387 of JBBDHG010000061.1, forward strand.
CTATAACTTTAATTAACTTTGCTGGTTTTTGGTCATGTTTTTATATAGTTATTATTTTTATTTTTTTATTGATGCTTTTATCTGCTTTTACTTTTTAGCACTTTGAGATTTGATCCAAATGTAAATTGCACTATAAATTAAATGTATTATAATTATTATTAACTTAAAAGGGTCTATAAGATCATGTGTGAGAATTCAAAAAAGTTTGTCTTAATTATAGGCTAGTTAGGATTGTAAATGAAAACTGCAGCGAAGTAGATGTAATTTTTTTGAATTATTGTCTTTTTAATTATTAAGATTTTTAAGTTTCAAAGTGTGTCATCATTTTCAGGCTATGGAGAGGAAATGTTTAGAAAGAGAACAGAAGGAGCTTTAATTACTTACCACATAGAAACATAGTTACGCAGGGCAAAAAACAACTCATTCTGGATACAGATGGCTGTAAACACGAGAGCCCTGCCTTCATGTTTTCACCTCTATTCACTTGTCTTTTTGTGTGTGGGTGAGCAAGATTTAGGAAAACTACCGGATGGATTCGCATGACAAGATATAGATCTAGGCATATCCGAGAGATGGTTAAATTTTGGTGATGTTTTAAGTGTCACAGCATTTATAATAATAGCATTAATAATAATAATAATAAAATTATAAGTCGTTTGGAACGGTGACATCACATAGTGGTGACGTGAAAGATAGCGCTATACACAAATTTAAACCGGAGAAAGGCGCTTTTAACTTCATCCAAACATCAACTTTGCGCCTGTGCTGAACGATGACAGCTGGGACAAAATTAAGAAAATAAATAAATAATAACCCGTCTGAAGCAATGCCATCACCTGGTGCATTGCTCTCTAAGCAACACACTGAGAGAACAGTGGGAGTGTCAACTCTAAGAGGAAGATGCAGGACAATGAGGACAGACAAACAGTTACAGAGTATTTGACAGATACTGTCAAAGTTAAATTTGTTGGAGTTTTCTGTAGATTTAGGCAATATCTGGCTACCCCATAAATTAATGGAGGAATCTGTATGAAACTAAAATAAAGTGATCTAATTTAATCTGATTATTATAATCTATAGTCTACTAAGGGTTCAGTTATGTCTTGTTTTCCCAGTGATGTTCTACCCTAACTAAATCCATGACGCACTTGGGGCTGCCAGTTTTCATGAAATGTTATATAAATAAATTTGAGATTTACTTGCTTGACATGCCGCATGTGAATTAATGAAGTAACTAAATTCACATTAATTAATTTAATTTTAGAAATTTTAAATATGCATTTTTTAATTCTAAACGTTATACAAAGCTTGCTCCATACTTACATTTGCATCATATGTAGTCATACAAAAGAATTTTTGTTTGTGAAACTTTTTCAACGGGGTCAGCTTGAAGAACAAATACCTGAAAAAACATTTTTAAAAAACTGTGCAAATACTAATACACTTCAGTGCACTTCCCTAACGTCCTTTCATTTCCACATTCATGATCCCCACACATACTGGCCACAGTCAGTACAAGACTTTTCAGTAACATTTTTCTGCTCTGCTCTTTTGGTCCCATTTTGTCACTTCTGGTTATATGAAAACTGAAAACCATGCAGAACGTCGAGCAATACCTGATGGATGACATAAATGGCATAGTGTAGCTGCTGCCGTTGCAGAAAGGGGTGCAGGTGGTGCAAGAGGTAGAGGAGGTGTCGTTCTCTTTGACGATAAGGTATGAGAATCGCCACAGTCTGCCTTGCTATGCAGTCTGGGGGCTCGTACCCGCCCTCTGTCACGTCTTTGTTCTCAATCTTAATATCCTTCATTGACAGAGAGGGCTCGAACGACAGCTTAATAGCTCCCTCTGTGAAGTTAAGGATAAGGAAATCCGTTAATGTACTGTTTTCACGTGTCATATCAAACAATGGCTTTTGTAACTTTTAATCTAAACCAAGCAGACATTGTGATGTAGAGCCAACAAGTACAATGCACAGCTATTTCAATTTGAGAATTTTATTGACCATCTATAACCACACATAGCATGATCTGTTAGCCAGCTATAGGCACTAGTGTTTCATAGAAAAAATAACAGCTTACTGACTGGCACAGACTCTCGTTTGGTGCATTACCTATCAGTTAACTTAATGTACTGCAACTCATTAGTCTACATTGTCAAGCTATCAAGGTAAAATTGGAGAAATGCAAAGTAGAGTACAAACAAGGCTTTCATTTTCAGTACACAACCACAAAGCACAGATTGAAATTGTGTCCGAAATAAAGACTACATTCTCTTTTTATTAATCAAATATTAAACCTCATTCAATGATATTAGAATATATTACAAAGGTTTATCACTTCTATAACCTGTGCTAGGTGTATACTTACGAAGAAACGGAGATTCCAGGGGACACTCATTGTGTTTTCTTGTAGTTTGTGCTTGTGTACTAATGCCATCAGATGCCACTGTCTCAGAGGTGAGATTATTCCTTTGGCTGTCATCTTTGACATGAGTTTGTGTGACATAAGGAGAAAACTGAAAATATTTCTGTGAATCTTTGGAAAATGTTGAGATCCATGCCAGCACTGAGAGCGAAAAAAGAAGAAGTCCAATATACTTCACCCTCCACGATAGCTTCCCCAAAGATGTACAGAATCTCATGGCTGTATGGCGGTGCAAAAGAGTAAACCTGGCGACTGGATATGCGATTAGTTATAGATTCCGTAGGTCCAGGATGTTTCAGACACAATACTGAAAGCTGATTTCACCAATCAGGTATCCAATGGGGATGAAACATTCTTTTGAGTGAAAAAATCTTTTGGTTTGAATCCACCACTGAACTCCCAAAATTTGACCATCAGGGATGAAACGAAAAACTTGGACTTCTCCAAGAACTGTAAAATGATTTAAAGAGAAAACACATTAGTGCTTGTAATGCATCATAATCACTTGACTACTCAATGGTCTGCTCTTGTATGACCACACCCAAAAAAGGGCTGGTCATCAACAGAAATACCTCCATTACCTTTAATAACACACCAAAAAAATTACATAATCTTTTGACTAAAGAGTGTTTAGTCAAAGAACCAAATTTTGATCATCCAATCTTCATGTTGTTTGTTCTGAGGGAGCTTTGTTTTATACATTGCACAACAGGTTTCCTTACCTAGGTGGAGAGAATGACATTGATACTCTTTCAATAGCACGCCAGAGAGTGACATCTACTAAGCATACGTAATACCATTTCAATTTTCCTTTTTTTTTTCTTTCTGCTTTTACCTTGTAGCACTTTGAGATTTGATCCAAATGTTAAGTGCGTGAAATGTATTATTATTATTATTAAGAAATTGTAGTTTCTGTATTAGTAGCCTACCCCACTCTTCCATAAGTGTGTCAAACCCACGTTCATTTCCTCTGGTATATCATGGGAACCTTTCAGTCCTATCAACTGTGACTGTCGGGAATCTATTTACTGTTCACGACTATTAACATATCAGAAGTGTTAACCCTAAGGAAGAATCGTATACACTGTGAGGCCCACTACATGCAAGTATTACTTTTATTATTTACCTCAGAAAATATTTGATGTCATCCAATTGACATATTTCAACAACATACTTGCAAATTCCTGACTATTGTGTGAAATGCTGTGTGCTATTATCATGTGTTATATGTTATTACCATCAATGGTAGTTAGCCAAATCTAGCCAGCTAACTAATCTAGCTAACATTACTGTATGTAGTCTGTGTGTGTGTATGTGTGTGTGTGTGTGTGTGTATGATTGTGTGCACACACCTGTTTGTATGTGTGTGCGAATACCGGCATGCATTTGTTTATAGCTATATACTGATCGATATGTTTGCTTTTAATTTAAAACCTTCTCTTCCTATTATGTTTCCTCATCTAGAGATTGATGGCTGCTAGGTTTACAATAGAAATTGTCCTACAGATGCTGGATGATGGACAGCCAATTATGGGGTTGGACTCAGAATCTGAAAGCTCAGACAGATCAGATGAGGAGGACCCAAACTATTGTCCAGAGGGAGGTGTCAGCCGTCCTCCCGAAAATCCAAATCACCTCAATTAACAGGATCAATCAGACATGTAACATTCATAAGACGAGTCCTTTGAGGAGGAAAATGAAGTCCAAATCAAGCCCAACAGAATGAGTTGTACAGGCTCTTTCCCTTCCAGGTCATAGCACTAAGCCAAATATATCCTGAGAAAGAGGTTCCAGATTTGCCCAAGTGAAGAAAACTGCAAAGTTAACAATAGGTGTGAGAAATGCGCAAATTTATACACACACATATAACATGGATGTTGACCTTTTCCTATTGTTCTTCCGTGTAATTTTCTTATTTGTCAAATATCAGTATGCTCAAAATGTATGAAAAAGTGAAAAAACTTATTCCAAACATGAAATCATTTTCGTGTGGACCAAAATATGATTCAAATGATTCATCTTAATAAATGACTAAAAATGGAAAAAAAAAACACTTATTCCTGTACGGGTCATTTTTTTAACACTTATGGAAGAGTGTAGGGTCCAATCAGTCTCGCATCTAAGCAACAAGTGCCTCATAGCTGAGGAGTTCGAGGAGAACCACATTGTGGATGGATGGACGAATGGGTCAGAGCATCTAGCACTTTGAGATTTGATCCAAATGTAAAGTACATTATAAATTAAATGTATTATTATAATTATTATTATCTCCGAAACTGCATGTCTTGATTTAATTGAATGGTCTCCAACTAACGTTTTTGTGACAGACACAACAGCACACATCTAGGGGATTTCATTAGGCAGTTTTATATGATTTAAATGATTGATACTCATAGAATAGCAGGTCGATGTTCCCCAAATTAACTAGAAGCAAGAGGGTTTAAAAACTTATAGAGCGGTTAATTAAAAAGAACTTTCAAATGTTTGTTAGCTTACGTTGTTCAAAGGTACGTCTGGCTAGCAGAGAACCATTTTGGGATCACTGACAGGCGTGACAAAAGCTAACGTTTTTATTTTTATTTTACACCCATTATCTGTGTTGATAGACTGTTGGCGTTAATTTTGGGGGGGTGACAAACTTCCGATATCCAGCTCGACGCATCACCACGAAACCCAGCGTTAATCTTGAAATCAGGACAGTCAGTACCTTTAATGTTGCCGATGGTTCCTTCTCCGTGTGTTTACCGTTCACGATTTACAAAAGCACAGATTTCTCCTCCAGACGGAATGCTTGCTGTGACAACCATCAATGGCAGTTAAAACGCCAGCGATCTAGCTCAGAAATGCCACTGAAACACAGAGGACTTCAGCAACGTAAGGCGCTCAGGACTTAAAAAAATCTAAATTTGCTGTCAAAACTTATGAACACTATCCAAAATACTAAATTGAGCACACTATAAAGATAGTGTAAATATCCATGTGGTTGATGATGTTTGTTCTGCTCCTCTTAAAAGGAGACTCCTTATCAGATTCTGAATTAGGAAGTGACGACAGCGTGTCAAGTAAACGCATAACTGCGCAATATATTTCACAATAAATGCTATTGCGTACCCATAAATTATATTTTAAAAAAAGATATAACTTTATTAGACCCACATCGGGGAAATTCACACAAAATTTGTAGCACGGTAAAAAACAACAACCCAGAAACATTAGTGGGATATGTGACCCCCCCCCCCCCTGACTTTGTAAATTAAATTATTTCGTAAAGCTGATGATTCAAAAAAGTCCCATGCTGCATATTTTCTGGAGAAAGGATTCATTTAAGGTGCCAGCTACGACTTGCACAGAGTGATATATGCTTTTCAAAACCGTGTCGTGTGTTTGCTAAGCATGCTTCCGGTAAATGCTTTTCAACATATAGGTCGTGTACCTTCTGACAGCTGGTTTCACTTGAAAATCGGCAATACTGGCCCTGTATTTACTTGGTATTGGATCGATTATAATGGTGATGGTGGAATGGTGCATTATAGGGTGGCGGTGTTGAAATATAAATGTTTAAGCTGTAACTGCCCTTCGGCAAAATCCATACATTGCTTTTAACATATTAGATTCCCAGTGGCCTTTCAGGCTATTCTCAAAGCCTGCAATAACTCCTTATTTTGATTCTCAATACTTATTAATGGGGTGACATTTTTAAAATGAATTTCGGACAATAAGTTAAAGTTGAAAAAAAATTGATTTTTTAAATTTATTTTATTAAAAATGTCTAATTAATTTCAGGATTAAATAATAATCAGCAAATATACTTAAATGTAGAATGGCCCATTCCTTTCATTTGAAATAAAAATATGGAATTTTCATTATGTATTTCTACTTTATAGGCCATGGGTATTTTCTACTTTGCTCTTAGATGACACTGCTCCCCACCCTCTTTTCTTTTTGTTCAAACAGCGAGAACATGACTATGTAATGTAGGTCTATTGTGAGAATTGCATAACCATGTGATATTAGCCAGCACTGAGCAAGGTCTTTGCCTTTTTCTGAAAGGGCAAATGCCTGTAGACCTTTACACAATGGTCCACACTAGCATCTCTCATGATTCTTATTTACGTTCGTGAGATTCAGGTAAATGCAACTTTAAGTAATTGTGTTGCCCACAGTGACACAACAATCATTTAGAGTAATTTTCTCATTTTCTATTGTTAAAAAAATTTTTTTTTCCTCCCCAACTTCGAACCTCTTATTGTGCAGTATTATAAATACCCTGCTTGACTGGTGTGCTTGCCTTTTGGCTGGTACCAAAAAAAGGGAGGGAAGAGAAGAATAGAGAGATAAAGATTAAGAACTGAGTGCCAATATTTAATTACTGCACTGTTTAAACCAGGTCAGCTGTGGACAAACATTAAATCTACAAAAAGGATCTAAGTGCTGATTAAGGTGGTTAGAAGACTGTGATCAGAACCTCTCAAAAACTGCAGGCTCTACAGGGCCTCCCCGGTCTGAAGTGGTCGGTTCTACCCTAAGGCAGCACAACTGAGGAATTAGTGACAGGACTATCAGCACCAAAGGCTCACTGATGCTTGTGTTGAGCAAAATTTGTTGTCTGATCCAACAGAGGAGCCAATGTAGCACAAATTGCTGAAAAAGTTAGTTCTGGTTCAATTTGAAAGGCCATTTTGGCATAAAAAAAGAGGACCCTTGGTGTTTTCAAAGTTGTGTCTGATCACTGTATCTCGCTCTGGCTTCTCTTATTTAGTCTCCAACCAGTGTTTTAAGTGCGCTGGTATGTACCGGTACGAAGAACCGACACTCGTCCCCTACGCTAGGGGACAATTTTGTCTCCTAGCTAGGGGACCTAGCGTACCGGGACTCCTTCATGTTGCCCTTAGTGTGCCGGGACTTCTCGCAATGTCCAAGGACCCTTTCATGTCCTCTCCATATCAGAGTCTGTCTCTTGGTGATTGACAATGTTACTTAAACTTCATTACCCATTGTGCACATTAGGGCATTACCTCTTTCTGATCTCGCTGAAGTGTAACGTCACACTTACACTTGGATAACTGTATAAAGGAGACTTATTTACTGTGCCATAATTCTAAATGACAGTGTACATTGTAATGTGAGTTCCTCTCTGTATTTATTGGACTCACAGGTAACTCCTTTTCTTCCTCAACGAGATGCAATTCTTCAGTCCAAAAACCTGACAAACCCCAGAACATAACAACAACATTCAACAAAAATGCTTTGCTAATAAAAAAAAAATTATAATCGAGTTCTGTTACCTGTTCTTTTAGAATAAACAGTTAAGTTAATCCAACACAGCAGTATGTCTCTCAATTGATTTCTTTATCAAACACATATCTTACTTCTCTAATTTTCCTTTAGTCTGATTCCCTCTCCTCTCCACGTCTGCCCCTGTTGCGTGTGTTCAAGCAAATATTGATTACTCCAGTGCAGACCTGATGACACCTAAGCTACTTCATGCAGTTTTCACAGCCTGAGGGAAACTGATCACGTTGATCATGGTGATGGATAAGTTCTTTCGTTTGTGTGATACAGGAGTTAGTTGAATAAATGAACGATGTGAAAATCAACATTATCTTCCATTATCTTTTTATTCACTTAAGAAATGCAGAACGTATCATTTAATAATTTTCCGATACCGATGTCGACAGGTAAATAGGGGTGGTAGCGACACTTACTTATTTCCTCTTAAAGCATTTTCCCTCTGAGTATGCCTATCTATTGGAAGTGATAAATAAATTAAATAACCCCCTTCTTGACTGTTAAACCTTCTTCGTACATAATTCACTTGTTTTTTTGTGCAGTATCAGTAACAACTGAATCTAAATATGGTTGAAATCTTACCTGTCGCCACCGCAGTCGCGAGCTACGTTCACCTCACATGAATGCCATCCTTCAGGAATCTAGAACAGAAATCAGGAAGAACCGGTTTCCAGAGGGTCTGAATGATCTCAGTTGAACGCCTTTATTACGCTAACCTTTGCTGAAATGAGGAAATAACTATTTGCACCAATGACATTTACAAAAAAAAGAAGACAAGAATTAAAAACTAATTGAAAAAAAGTGGTTGTAAAGAAAACCTAATACGATATTTGTGCTCTATTAGGATACACACAGAAATGTGATTGATATTATCTTGTTGAATTCGGGTTTAGATCTAGGCTTTTCATTCAAAATAATTAATGTTGATCGTCATCATTACTGTGTAATGTGCATAAAAAAATCGTTAGGCTTATGAAAAAGACCCTCCCAACTAACATGTGAATGTGGGTCCTTCATATAGACTATTGTGGGTCTATGTGGTGGAAGGCTGAAGTAAATCGATCACACCAGTCAGACATGTGGGGCAACCTCCCGATAAGAACCGCCCCCCTCTATGAATAAAATGGAGTATGTGTCATGACTTCGACTTTATTTAGTATTTAGTTACTGTTTTATTTTGAAAGTGTTATGTGTGTTGTTTAGTTAGTTTTGCATTTCCTATCATGTTTTCTTTGTTTTGCCTTTTTAGTGTGTTTATCTGTTTATAGTTCTTCATTTCTTTATTCCTTCTTAGTGTAGCCTTTTTAGTGTGTTTCACTTGTGTTCCTTTTCCCTCTCTGTGTCTGTCCTGTGAGTCTAAACTCACAGGTAAACATGATTATTCATCATGTTTACCTGTGTTTCCAGCTGCGTCTCATTGTCTCGTTACCTCAGTGTATATAGTATATATATATCTATATCTATAGATAGATATAGATAGATATATAGTCTGTACTCACCTTTCCTTCTGTGCCAGTTCATTGTTGATGTTTCCTCATGTCATCAATCGTCCAAGACATTAACTACTGGTCTCCCAAGTGAGTTCTTTCTTAACATTCTGTTAAGCTGTTTTCTGTTTTCTGTCATGCTTTTTCCTCGTGCCTTATTTTTTAATTAATTGAATATTTAAATGCACCTGCTCTGCCATCGCTGTCGTGTGTCTGCACCTGGGTCCAAACCATGCCCCAACAACAGTTCCTAACAGTATGAGGCTAAGAGGAAGGTTACTGAAGCTTGCATGTCAACAACTATGGAACAGCACTGAGTCAAAGTTAAGTACAATTTCCAACATATAACACATTTTTGTGGAATTGTCTTGATAACTATGTTTGGTCTTGTGGTTGGATTGTAATTACATTTGCTTCTGAAGAATAATGGGCTGGGCTGATGGCGGGCGCCGCCCTCGACCTGCTGGGACTGTTGTCCATGGGAACTGGTTGGGAGGTGAGGAAAAGGGAACAGAGGTAGGTAGGTGGACAGAAGGACGAACCCTAACCTTAAGGTTCTGAAGAAGTCGATGTTCAGTTTACAATTGTACAAAATCTTTTATTATCATCAGAAGTGTACATCAGGTTTATTCTGGAGGTAATAAGAGTCGTTATTTGCCTCATGTGAAATGTATTCAGGAAAACGTGTGGTAAATTAATTTTTGAACTGTCCAAAACAAATCCTATGAATTGAAATCTGACCCATGCATGCTATTACATGAGAGAACTTCTTCTTGTCTCCTCAAAACTCAAGGACAGAGTCACTGTTCCACTGCCAAAGCTCACCCTTGGCTTATGCTTTCCAGAGGTAGGGTCACAGTCATTGCTGGTGGTCTTTAGGCTGATTGATGAGGAAGGAGATGAGGCAGAAGATCCACCAATGATGCTTGACTTTTTTCTTGCAGCAGTGCCGTGTTTTAGTGTAGCTTTGGCAGCCACTTTGAAAGCGTGGGCTGCAGTGCTGCATCGGACTTCCCCTATAGTGTTCTGGGAAGGTTTGAAGAGGATGATGTAGACCTTGTTGAAGAAGATGCAAGCCAGCATCCCAAAGCTGGATGCCAGTATAGCTATGACCTCCACAGCTGAAACAAACTTTCCATAGGTACTGAAGTACGCAGGGATAAAAGAAATCCAAACGATGAAGAATATAAGCATGCTGAAAGTGATAAACTTGGCCTCTGTAAAGTTTTCTGGAAGTTTCCGTGATTTAAAGGCAAAGAAGAAACATATAGCAGCCAGAAGGCATGTATAACCAATGAGAAACCCAAGAGCCATCACAGAGCCCTCGTTGCAGGTAATAAAAATGATCTCATCAATGTCGTGATTCCTGTAACTGGAAGGAGGGGCGTTGTAAAGCCAGACCACGCATATCATGACTTGCACAAATGTGCACAGAAACACCAGCAGAAACTGCAGGTTCAGTCCCCACCATTTCCGGTGAAGACTTGTTGGGATCTTGGCTTCAAACACTAAAAGTACTCTGTTAGTTTTCACAAGGATGCAGGAGATACAGAGAACAAAACTGATCCCAAAGGCTGGTTGGCGTAAACAGCATGTCCAATCTTTTGGCTCTCCGATGAAGATGAGCGAGCTAGAGAAGCAACAGATAAGGGAAAACAACAGAACGTAAGACAGTTCTCGGTTTGTTGCCTTAACTATTGGGGTGTTACGAAATCTCACAAAGACTCCCATCACAAAAGCTGTCAAGACAACACCCAGCACTGCACATATAGCCAAAGCTATTCCAAAGGGTTCTGTCCAGGAGAGAAATTCAATTTCTTTCAGGAAGCAGAATGTGTGGTTACCATTGGACCAAGAGTTATTTGGGCACTTGGTGCAAATGCTGGCATCTGCATAAATGAAACATAATCAGTGTTAGAACTACCAACGTGAGCCAGATGTAAGATTAGAACACATTAGATTATGAATGTGTAGGATTCTATTACCTTTGTGATTACTGTACTCGCCATCTGAACACTCAGTGCATTCAAAGCAGCACGTGGGCATACTGTCTATGATCCCCTTCCTTGTTCCAGGTTCACAATCCTCACTACAGTTAGAAAATGGCACCTAGTGGATATAAATCATGCAGCACATAAGAAATAGAAGATGCTCTTAATGTATCAGAATTTGTGTTTGTAGAATTTTGAATTAAATACAGTTACTAGCTTCATCCAAGTAGTGTTTTAAGACAGTATACATCTACAGCATAAAGGTGATTCTGTGTCATCAACTTGTGAAAATATTTCATTATGTTGAAGGCAAAAATTCCACCCTATAATAAATGTTTTTAATATTTGTGCTTGTGCTGAGTCACCAGTTAAGAGACACACAGGTTGTTGTTTTTTAAATCATGAAAATTTCAAATTTAGGGATTCAACTCTGAAATCACACACAAAGGTGATACCAGAAAGGTTCTGATACTTTTGATTTGAAAATTTAGGGTTGTTTAATGTGTACAATTTACAATTCTTGTCCCTAACTGGACAAACAGTCAGATGACACAGCTATGTATGGCAGGCAAGTCCAAGGGCAAAAATCACAGAGGCTTAGATTTATTTGGGGAAATGTTATGAGGTTCTTATTGAGCTATCAATCAATAAGTTTCAATGTGATTTTATTTTATTTATTATAATTATCCGTTGTTTTTAGCGATGCTAGTCTGTTTATCTGTGTTCTGGATTACTCTAAAAAAAATTGAATGGTTTTTGATGACTTTTTTTTTTTGAAAAGATTGCCTATAAGATCTAGCACATATCCATATATGATCAGTATGGGCTTCCTCTATCAGCGGCCATGAGTCTGTTTTTAGCTCGCAATATTTTATTGTCCCTCTCCACCTGTCTTATACTGAAATACAGGCAAACACCCCCACCCACCCGCATACACAATTCTATCCAGAATTTGTAAATTCATAGCGCTTAAAATTGTCAAAAATATATTTAGGTGTCAAGATGTATGTATCTTCAGATGTGATGGAGCTATACCTGGAAGAAAATCCCCATCAGTGAAATATCGATTCTCTTGAATATCTATCAAACTAATGGCTATTCCAAATTCTCAGGGTAGGTTTCCTTGGCTAACAGCCAAGCTATCATAGGTCTATTGGTTTTAGTCAATACTCAATTACATAATGGTGAGTTTTTTTTCTCTCTGGGTGTTTTGTTACTCAAACAGGATTGAGCAAGGAGAGTAATATGCCAAACATCAGGAAACACTCACCTCTGGCATGTATCCATTCCACAGAATCTTTGTCTTGTCAATGAAAAGTTTTGCACCTTTCTTTACATGAATACTGTAGTATCCGACCTCCTTAAACACCACATTGCCATCCTCAGCAGACCTGTGCCAGTTTATTATGGTGTATTTCGCAGCCTGGTCTGCGTTCTCATCAAAGTGCATCTTTTCTCCCATCGTGTTGGTGTAGTTTAAATGTCTGAGCTGCTTCAGGACCTGTGTAGCGGAATCGCACGTTTAGATCGTTCAAAATGGATTGTTGAATTACTATTATTTCTTATTCAACTTCTTTGTTTTATGAGAACATCATACTTTTTACCTGCCATGCTTCCATTTTCTTTATGTTTGCACAGGAATTATTGGCAAAAAGTCCATGTCCGGGTGTGCAGCTGAGGATGTCCTGTAGGGCCTGTGCAATAGAATATACTGCAACATATACATTATAAGAGATACGAAGATGTGTATGGTCCAGGTATGGGGTCTCTACACTTGTGATGTCCTCCTCACCAGTACACAAGGGCCTGAAACTGGTACTCCCATTCTCTTTTTCCTGCAGTCTCGGACTATCTTCCAGATAACAGTTAAAGGTTTCTTCCCAAAACTCCCTAACAAATTCATTGTGACTGTCTTTCTTTGGTTGAACTTTTTGCAAGAACTCCCTTAATCCAGGTATATTCCCTGCCCTTAGAGCAAAGCCTATAGTCCCTGCCACTACATCAAGGTATTCTGGTTTGGCAACAAGGGAGGAGCTTGCCCATGCTTCGCTAGCCAACCAAATACGATCGGTAATGTTTCTCTTAACCATCTCCTTTATCAAAGGTTCAATATCAGGGGCACTGGCAAAAGCCACAATGACTTTAGCTGTGGAGTTTTCAATCCGGTCAGCCAGAGCTTGGATTTCATGATCTTCAAAGTACTGAGAAATAAGTTCATTTAGGTGAATGCATATGTCCCGTTCTTCCATCTCCTTCTCAAATTTTTCAATCCCTGGGCGTCCATAATCATCATCAGAGGCCACGGCAATGACCCAGTTCCACTCAAAGTACTCTATGACGTCTGCCATCGCTGTGGCCTGGTACTCATCTGTAGGAATGGTTCTCATGAAGGACTTGTACTGATTCTTATTGCTAAGTAAACGACTAGAGGAGGCATAGCTGATCTGAAATAGAAAAATTGCAGATCATCTGTAAGGTTTTCTGTTAACCAGACGTACAATAAAGATGATTTTCACATTTGGGTGATAAAATATAACATTTTTCTAATAAAAGTCATTTGTTTCTTGTATGTGAAAGGGAACAGGATTTCTTTATGACTGAGGAAAAGTATTGTTGGATTGAAATTTACTCACCTGGGGAATATAAAAAAGACCCAGTAGATTTGCGACCGCTGTAGAGACTGCAGATCCAGCAGCTCCAACTACGGCAATGGTTGCCGGGATGTGATCAGTGCAGTTACAAAATTCATCTAAATTCAGTGAGTCAATTTTGTTTTGGGCTACAAAACTGAGCGTTGCCTCCAGGGCTTTTGACACTGTGTTGCATGTGTCAAAGATCCTGTAGCCCAGTGTGACGTTAGGCAGGAGAATGCTGCTGTTGTTTATCTCATCAATGGCAAAAATCATGGCCTGGAGCCAACGGAAACCCTGGAAATTGAACCTATAAAAGAACATGAAGCATGGAGTTGGATGAGTTGGGCACATCTGTCCTGTTAAATTATTTTAGATTCATGTTGGATGACATATACTGATCAGCCATAACATTAAAACCAATGACAGGTGAGATTAAAAAAAATATTAGGAACATGAAGGAAAATTTGGTCCTCGAAGTTGATGTGTTGGAACTACAAAAAAGCTTCAAGCTCAGAGATATGAGTTACTTTGCAAACACTAAATTGTGATGTTTCATGTATCGGGTCAGAGCATCTCCAATTCTGCTAGTCTTATTGGGTGTTCCTGCTCTGAAGTGGTTAATACCAAACAATAATGGTCCTTGGCAAGACAACCGATGAACTGGCGCCACTTTCATGTGCGTCCAAGTTTCATAATGCTCCCAGGGTGCGACAGCAAGCCTGGGTTTTCTGATCACACTGAAGAGCTACTGAAGCACTAATTTCTGAAAAGGTTAATGTTGGTTCTAATAGAAAGGTATCGGAGCATCTTGTTGAGCTTTTTTGGCAGCAAAAGGGGGACAATGATATTGGATAATTCGGTTTAATGTTATGGTTGATCTGTATATAAATAACTCTCAAATATTACCTGACACATTGCGTGGATTCTGGCCGGGCTGCAAGGTCTTGGTCTTTGGAGGCAACACCAAAGTGTATGGGGAAAAGACCACCAAGCAAAATATCACCAGTCATCTGTGCTCTCTGATGGGGTCCATAGGTTGAAATCACATAATTGGACCCAAGCAGTAACAGATAATACAGAACCAATCTCATCTTTTCTTTTGTTCTATCGTGTACTATAATCTTCAAAAGCTCCCCAGAGTGAAGGGGCTCTCAATATTATCTTTTCCCATCAACCTGCTTTCTGCACTGTTTTGTGTTACACATGTTTGCACTGATGACACTGGGGGGAAAAGGGGAAAGAAATGTCACGATTTTGTATCAAAGTTGACAAGTGGGTTATAATTAAAACTATACAACTTATAGTTACACATTTTCGAAAGAATTCAACTATAAATACAATTCTTGAGCTGGAACGGTGTGAAACAATCCAGTGAATTTTCCTAACCGAGCTCACGTCGCCATATAAACAAGATGACAAACAAACATGGCGTTATCGACCAATATGGCCTAAGGCTTTTTCTGCCTACTCTTGCAGGACTATGCAGTTACCTTAATTTTTTTGGTTTGTTTGTTTTTAAGTTTGGATTTTTGTAATTGGTGAACTCTTCTTGTAATGTTTCTGAAAAGAGAATCATTTAAAGTATCCCTGCTTAAAGTATCCATTAGAACAGAAATGGATGCCGAATTTACATGAGCTGAGAGCGAGGTCACACTCTAATGATCCTCCTTCCTGCAAATGCACTGCCTCATGCTGTGGCCAGCGGACCCAGTCTCCATGGAGAGAAGCACAATGCATCTAGCACATACTGCTGGAAAAATGTTGGGGCGCTGTAATAATGAAGTAACCAATGGCAGTAAGAGCCACAGTTTGCTATGATATCCATTATAAAGTATACATGATAATAGTTTGATGCATAACAAACTCAAATATATTTGTAATTTATTGTCATCGTTTTGGAAGATGTTTCATTTTTGATCTTAGAATTCTCGCTCATAATAAAAAGGTCATTTTAAGCATACACCAAAAGACCAAAGACCAAAAGACAAATTCCTGCCTGTTCCAAACTGATAAAGAAAATACATGAAGAACACATTAATGATTTTCAAAAAAGTAGCAAAATTATTATATGTCATAAATGGCAAATGTCTTAATAAGCTTACAACTATTCCTGAATTATATTGACTGTTTTTATAAAATCCATTCTAACGCAATCGAAAAAATCAAACACGGTCAACAACGCAAACTCAAACTTACCGCCTGAACTCCGGAATCAGACTTAAATTCACCTGGGATGAATAATCTGCAGACATACACAGATTTTAGAGCCTTTTCCTTAAATATCCAGCGTGCTGAGTGAATTGACTGGGTGATGACTTTGCTTTGTGAACCTCTTTGTGCAGATGAATCATTAACAGAGAGGGGTAGGCCATTTCCTTCAGCTAATGAAGTTTACTCACAATTCGCTCCTGAACTAAAGTCAACCTTAAGTATCAGAGGAAGAGCTGGGAAAGTTGCTTTCATTTTTAACCACTCCCTGTATTCTAGTAGGCGAGATAAAGTTGGTTGGAATATTATGTTGGTCAACAGCCTTTGTTAATGTATGGATATCGTTTTATTAAACAAAAATTGTCTGAGGGAATGAAGAAAACGCTTCTTCAATTAAATCAAAAAAATATTTTGTCCGCTTGGTACCTCTACTCAAATCCGTCGTTGTATCCTCATGTGGCCGACATCAGTCCATCGTTTTTTTCTTTTCATGTTTAAACTTTGACTAATGATGGCATATGCCAGAGGAAGAGCAGCATGAGACCAGGGACCTAAGGAAGCAGTGGACTGCACTGTTATTTTCTACAAACAATCAGTGGACTGCTCATGCTCTGATGAGCGGGTCTGCAATTTGTTGCCGAGCAGATGTGTCCACTTAAAAAAATTCTGTTTACAATATGTTGACTCATCTGGGATTCACTCCAACTCTTAGTCGTTGGATTGTCATCCAGCAAAATACAAGAAGGCAAAGAATGTAAAGCTTGTATAAAAAATTACTTTGAAAACTCTACTTTCAGTACAGCTGGAGGTAAATTAACTCCATCCATGTAGTTAGTCCATAAGAGAGGAATCTGGAATGTAATGTGTAACCCTCAGTCTTTCAGAGCTGGTTGATTGACAAAGAGATATCTGAAAAATCCCCGCCTTCTATCGGACCCTGCGTTAGCAGAGCTGCTCTCAGGTGCAGGATCAGGCCTATCATCACAAACACATATATTTCAATCAGATAAGACCGAGAATGATGAGAAGATGAGTGATTTATTACAATCAATGATGTATGATGAGTAGTGAATTATAAAGTCTTTGGCGCTCAGATTCTTCAGGGGGAAATTTAGATCCAAGTGTCTCTGCCCTGAGCAGCTGCATGGAATATCCCCCGTCGGATAGCTGTCCAATCAATTTTTCACCGAGATGTTTGCTTAAAGAAATTGCCTGTGTCACTTTGTTTATAAATAGATCTATTATTTATAAATATTAGGAAAGTCTGCAGTTGTATTATAGGGACAAAGGTTTGACACGTGATTTGTTTTAAAAAAATAAACATATTAGATATTACATATTATTACATATTTTCTGGATCTTCTTTTTTCTTTCTTTTTTTTTTACAAAACTCAAATCTGGTGAAAATTAGATTTAACACCGAGGGGAATTGCAGTACAAAAACAAATCATCTGACTTTGAGGAATTGAACTGTTTTTTACTAACTATAGTTTTTTTCCCCTCGAAGTGAAAGTAAATTAAGGTCTTAGATCAGAAACCATTCTAGTCGTTTTGATTTTCAGTAAGAATTTATATATCAACAAATATACTGTGTTTCCTCATTATATTCCAATTCTACAGGGTTAAGATGGATGGATGGATGGATGGATGGATGGATGGATGGATAGACTTATATGAATGATACAATGATTGACAGAGCGGATGATAGAAATGTTAAAATGTATAAGAGAATGACTTGTGGAAAATAGGAAACTTTACAAACTATCCTCCCAGCAGACGATCTAGTAGCAGTGAGCAGTAGTAAAGGCTCTTTTTATGAAAAATCGGGGATTTTTGTTAAATTTATCTAGTTGTCTGTTGTACTAACGGTTCTGAAGCTGTATTTTTCAGAAATGGCACGTATGTTTGAAATATCACATAACGTGTCAAAATTGTTGGGCTGTGAAGAGTTCACTGGGAATGTTTTAGCTCCACAAACAGTGCGATCTAGTTTCAGATCATCCGCGCCATCCATCTCGGAAGGTAAGTCTCTCTTGTAATGATCAGCTTACAATCTTCCTAATAGATCTGTCCATATAATGAACATTTATCACAAACTAAGATTAGCACTTTGAGATTTGATCCAAATGTAAAGTGCATTATAAATTCAATGTATTATTATTATTATTATTAAGATCCAAAAGTTTGCATCATTTTAAAATGAAAAGTTATCACCTAAATGTTTTTTTAATCGCTGATGAATGTACATATTACTTCTTACCCCTCTTTAATCTCTTCCTGTTTCATATGTTAATAACATACAGATGACAAATGTATGAGTTGATCAATACGGACTGTGTTTGAGATACACTTGTTACCATATATAACAACAGTAAAGTAAATTAATGCCATCCATTTTGTTTTAAGGATGTTTTGCATGTTTGCTGTAGCACGGATAAATCAGTTTAACTGTTGCACAAACACTACAATTCTACTGTGATTTGAAAAGAAATTCTCCTAAGCTATTTCACAGTTTTGAACAATTCAAATTTCTTTTCATATCACTGGCCTGAACTTGGACTCAAGATTTCTGCCATTCATTTCTGGTGAAAAACATTTTGACGAGACAAAAAAAATCTAATGAGGATATGATTTCACTCATTAAAATATGTTTATTTGAATCAAATATTTTGAATGAAAACTTTTGATTTGGAGATGTACATTCGACCTTACTGACAGAAAATGTGTTCCCTCCTTTCAGCTTATGAATATCATTTTTTGGACAACATAATACACGTTGAATCTTCAGCCAGTAGAAGAACCACATGAAGTTTCCTTCATGGGATTCGTCAATTGGCTTCATTTAATGAAAAAAGCTTGCTTTACTTCTGTGTATTCTCTGCCATTTTGTCTTACTACTTCTTGAACACAAAATGTCTTGATTAATAGAATGTCTGGTGCAAAGATCTTGCTGCTCCTGCAGAGCCTTTCCCGAAGGAAACCACTGGAGCCTGAGGGAGAGGAGTCCAACTTCCGGCGATGCCTCACCACCCTCGACCTGGTGGCTTTGGGGGTCGGCAGCACACTAGGGGCCGGTGTATATGTGCTGTCGGGAGAAGTGGCCAGGACCGTGGCGGGGCCGAGTATCATAATCGCCTTCCTGATAGCGGCCGTCGCCTCAGTCTTTGCAGGACTTTGCTATGCTGAGTTTGGAGCTCGTGTTCCAAAGACTGGCTCTGCCTATCTCTACAGTTATGTGACTGTCGGAGAGATATGGGCTTTCATCACCGGCTGGAACTTGTTACTGTCTTATGTCATAGGTAAAGACAGTATCACTCTGAATACATTCAAACCATGTTGCTAATTTTTAATCTGTTCTCTTAGACACTGTGCTGAGTTTCAAATCCAAAATAGATAGATCGGCCGTTTTTATATAAATGTGTTGTATCTTCGAACTCTGCTGCATCATTTTCTGTTTTTTAGGCACATCAAGTGTTGCCAGAGCATGGAGTGGGACTTTCGATGATATCATTGGAAATGTTATCTCCGGCTCTCTGGGAAAGCAGGCTGAGATGGATTTACCTGGATTAGCTCCTTACCCTGACTTTTTTGCTGCTGGCCTTATATTGCTTTTGGCAGGCAAGTTTCATTCTCTAAACTCCTGACTTCTTACCAAAGGTAACAACTTAAAGTTGCACAAATGCATTGAATATCTAAAAAAATTAGGGTTAGGGTTAACCCAATCTAATGCAACTTACTGCATTAGAGTTTTTTGGTTTTGCAGTAAATTCATTATTTTTTGTTCAAGTAATTTATTTTTAATATTCCCTAAAAGTTTGAGTGTTATGTCCCAAGAATTCCAAGCAACGAGTAATACCAGCGAATTATTCTGTATACAGATGATTTATCGTTTATATGAATAAAAACCACAACATTTGTGCACTAAATGGACTCAACTCATATAGATTGTTTCTTGATTGGAGTTCGATTTCTTGTTCAAGGACACTTTGCCATGTAGACTGCAGGGGCCGATAAACGGTGCACCGTTCTACCTCCTGAACCACAGCTGACCACAGAAGTCCAAGCATGACAGCCAGTAAAGCTAGTATGACAGCTAGCTTTTGACAAAGATAGTATGACAAAGAAAACCAGTGTCTTAGCCATGAAATACTAAACTTAACATATACTACTGTGTTGAATCACACGCAGAAATAAACAACTTGTCTGCCAGTCAAAGGGGAACAAGAGAGATGTCTCACTTGGAGGTAGTCTATGATAGTCACTGCAGAAATTCTTTACAGAACCAGTTCTTTTTGCAATGCATGAACTCAAGACTTCATGCTGACCCACCTACAATTGTTGTGTTTTCCAAGGTGACGATCTATTGAGGCCAACTTTACAAAGGAAAGTCAATACAGATAGTGGAGTTGGAGTAACTCAATAGATACAATTTTGTGATTGATGTCAATATTTTTTTGTTGAGTTTACTTAAAACCATTTAATTTCCTGCTGAAATGGTTGGTTGAGCTCATTTTGAGTCTCCATTTCTTATTGTAAAATGTGACTGAACCTGTTTGTAATCTGACCCCTTGGCAGCATGTATATACAAAAGAGTTAGAGGCTAAAGTTAGAGTCCTGGGGGAAACTACATGTCACCTTTGTCGGAGGCAATGGAATGTCCTATTCCATTGGTAGGATATTTTGAAAATCAAAGCATGTGAGGATTGACTAACGAAATTATGAAACAACCATAAAAAAATCAGGCAAAAAAAAAAAAAGTCTAATTAGGGTCAGCTTTTTTCTGAAGACGTACTTTACCAAAAAGTTGAGCTAATTTAAATAAAATGGGTTACTATCCATGAAATATAATATTTTATCATGAAACAATAAGTTGGTTGCCACATATTCTCCCAATGAAATAATTTTTCTAATTTTTTTTGTTTCTTGGTGAGGAAAATAAAGGGTTGGAAAATATTTTAAAGCTTTCTAATCAATGTTGCTAAAAAGGAAAGCAACACTGTGGAAAATCTAACTTGATAATATCACTGTGCTTTTATTTATTTAAAAACAATGTCCTTGTGACATAATGGTCATGATTGATTTTGTGTTATCGGTGTGTTTCTTTTCTAGGGGTTCTTGCATTTGGTGTTAAAGAGTCTGCCATAGTAAATAAGGTTTTTACAGCAATCAACATCCTGGTGTTGCTGTTTATCATCCTCTCTGGAGCTATTAAGGGCGACATCAACAACTGGTACATTGGAGACGATTTTCTCCAAGATGGACATGAGTATGGACATTTTTTTCATCGATATATATTTCTTTATTTATATAACTTTTATTTTACTAGGTTACATAAATAAACAAACATAATGTGAATAATGTACTATAAAGACATAACGCTTTCAGCTTTTGAGTGATTCCTTGAAATGTGTTTTTATAAATACTTATCATTATAACTGAATGACTCATATCTGTTATTTACAGAAACCACACATCACTGAATGAAACCATCAGATATGGCAGTGGGGGATTTTTCCCTTTCGGATTTGAGGGAACATTAGCGGGAGCCGCCACTTGCTTTTATGCATTTGTTGGATTTGACTGCATTGCCACAACAGGTACATAAATACAGAATACATAGGCATAGCACAATTTAGCCGAGTTACAATAAAATTAAATGTGCTTTTCTCCAGGAGAGGAGGTAAAAAATCCTCAGAAGTCAATCCCCATTGGTATCGTGGTATCACTACTCATCTGCTTCCTGGCATATTTTGGGGTGTCCGTGGCACTGACTCTTATGATGCCCTACTATTTGCTCAGTGTTAACAGTCCACTGCCTGTGGCCTTTACATACGTTGGTTGGGCCCCTGCGAAGTATGCAGTGGCTGTAGGCTCCCTCTGTGCTTTGTCGACAAGGTATGTAAAGAGGGGAATTTATATTATATTATATTATATTTGAGATATCTTTTCAAACATTTCCATAACCTGAAATGGATTATTAAGAAAGTATTGTTTTTTGAAAGTATAGTTTTTTTGTTCTCATTTTTGAAAACGTCAGATATGTCCAACAGTATGGACAGAATCCAACCCATAATTCCTTTTATGAATTATGTGAGCACAAAGGCAATATATTAACCTTCAGGAATACAATAATGGACTTCATTTTTAACAAACACAATTTTTTTCATTTCTTGTGCTTCTCTATTTGTCTGTGGTCATTTTGACTTTTCGACAATATAAATTTAATGAAAGAAATACAAAACAATGCTCAGTGCAATACAAAAAATTGCGAGGCTTTTTGTCGAACCATGTTTGAACACGTCGAACCATGTTGAACGTAAGGGAGTGGCCAACCATGTTTGCCTCTCCCTCAGTACTCCTCCCACGTTCTTGACACCTCACTCCCTCCTTCCCCTGTTGATGCAGATTTTCTTTCCAGCTGCTAGATCTGCAATACCCAATCAAGTCTCTGCTCTGAAACTAAACGGTCAAAAGACATGCACACACGGGGAAATGGCTTTCACTACCTGTCCACTAGATCGACCACTTCATGCATGAAATGACTCATTCTCTATCTATGGTAGTTTATATGGATTCTATTCCCAATATCTTTCACTAGCAGTTATTAAAGAAAGAGAGGGTTTATTTCTATTAAAGGTTAAATAAGATGTAAATACAAGGAGGAAGTAAATGTTTATTGGTAAGTTATTTGAGTTTTTGCCTCAGTCTACTAGGATCAATGTTCCCGATGCCCCGTGTTCTCTTTGCCATGGCCAGAGATGGACTTCTCTTCAGACCTCTCAGTAAACTGAGTGACAGACAAAGTCCTGTCATAGCGACCTTGGCTTCAGGGATCGTAGCAGGTAAAACTGCCCCTATAAGTCAAGATTTTTTACACTTCTGTCTTTCTTGTCCGTCTCTTCTCTTTCATTCATCTTCATTCACGGTGCTGAAACTGTGGAAACTTTAACAGAAACTTTACACGCTCATATGTTCTCTTAAAGTGATAATTACATTAATTTTATTTATTAGATAAGTAACCTGAGATTATTTTAAAGGTACATTGTGTAAAATGTACGTGTATCTAAAAATTCTAAACTCTCACCTTTAGTTTTACATTTCTAATTATATTTATCTCAAGGAACCTCATCACTTGTAAGGCTCTTTGATGACCACCTTTTTTGACTCTAGAAGGCAACCATAGCTTCTTTGATAACAATGGGTGTGGCGATGTGTAAAATAAGTTGCATCCGGATACTTACGCCAATAAATTTTACACACTGGAGCCGAAATGTATAAAATCAACTATTGAAACTTGTTGATCAACAACGAGGTAAATCAATTATTTAAATATGATGTATTGGATTGAGTGTAAGGGGGTGTTGTTTATGTAATGTTTGTTTTATTATAATTATTCAATTTTATTTCAGCTATCATGGCATTATTGTTTGACCTGAAGGCTCTGGTCGATATGATGTCAATTGGCACCCTTTTTGCCTATACACTTGTTGCCATATGTATCCTCATATTAAGGTAAGAATTAACACAAGTAAACATGTAATTAAACCATTTTTGGGATTCTTCCCTCTACCTGATAATGTAGCGCTTGAAAAATACAACTAAGGAAATTGTGTTTGTTGCATGTGACTCAATCTTACGATACAAATTATGATTTACATGGTTCTCACCAAACAGCAATGCTGTTAAGGTCAAAGAATGTGATTCTCTTCTGTAGAAGATCACTGTAAAACGTTTGTTACATTGAAATTACCAATTGCCATTTATAAATACCATAGTCCTCAACAATGAGGCTGCATTAAAAGTCATAGACATTGGACTGTGTTCTGTTAAAACCTTCCTCTTCCCCATCACATAAATGGAGTCACATAAAAGACAAAGAGCAAAAGACGATTAACAGAGTAGCAGTACATGAGCCAATCAGATTGCAGCAGGGGCTAATGCCCCTTCAGCCCGCCATTGTATTTGCCCATTAAATTTCTTTTCTCATCCATTTAATTGCCTTCAGTAGCTGATAATTACAAACAAACCTTCAACAGGATGACACTGATCTATTGTTGGTTGTTAGCAAAGAATTCTTAATCTATATTACAACAGATAAACAATTATACTATACAAATACACATAAATGTTATATTACACTGATGGTTCAGTGCAGTAATTTATAGTACTTAACTTTTCAGATACCAAGCAGACCTTAAAGAGGGTTCAAGTTTAATCAAGGCACAACCCTTTACAGTCAGCGGAGTATTCTATCCTCCTTCACAAGCCACCAAACGCACATCAAACAATGTGTGTGTTTTATCTGTTTTGATGGGTAAGTGATCTAATAAACATCACACTTAACATTGTTTTGCATGAAGATGAATTCCATCGATAATAATCCTCGGACTGACGTTGTGCGCCATAGTCTTTTTAGCTGTGATCCTGAGCCTCTTTATATCTTGGAGTGCAAATTCTCTGCAAGGCCTGTTCTGGTGGCGTTTACTTTGTATCGCTGCGATGGTACTGATGCTGGTCTTCATTATGCTGATCATCTGGAGACAACCCCAAAATACAACAAAAGCTGCTTTTATGGTATGCTTTCAGCACTCAAACACTATAACCAAAATGATAATATTTGATTCGTAAGTTTACGAATCAAATCAATTTTGTAAAAATACTCCTCCTTGCTTTGATGTCTTTGCTATTTCAGGTTCCTTTTGTGCCATTGCTTCCGATATTCAGCACCTTTGTCAATGTTTATTTAATGGTGCAACTTGGATCAGACACATGGATCCGTTATGCAGTGTGGATGGCAGTAGGTATGTAAATGAAATCGCTATGAAATATAAAGTCTCATTTAACATGGCATGCAAAAATTTGCAATAAACAAACATGGCTAATAGAGATGTAACTTCTCTTTGATCAGGTTTGATCATCTATTTCTGCTATGGTGTTAGGCACAGTGTTCAGAAACAACGGCTTCAAAATTCCCACAACCGTGTCAGTATTCACAGCATCACCACCACTGTGGAGCAAAACGTTGAACCTGAACAAGAGTTTAAGGGGTAAAAGATTTTGATATGTCTCAATCGCTGAGATTTTCAAGACAAATGAGACTAATCGAAATGTTTGAAGTTCACTGAAAAAAATTGGTTAGTGTGCATTAAATAGTAGTTTTGTCTCATAAATTAAGAAATTAAAACCTCCACTTACAAATTCTATCTTGTTTTCTCCCTCACATCAAATGTCTGGGAGAGTTTTTTTGTGCATCATCATTTTTTAGATTTTACAAATACAATAATAGATACAAAATCATGTTGACGTCATTCATTTTTATTATAATTTCATTTTATTTTGTCAGTTATGGATATTGATGCACCACAATCTATGTGAGCATTTCTATTTGTTTTACAAAGCATTGAAAAATATTTGATGGTTAAGTGTCACTCTTCATTTTTCTGTTATGGTCAGGGCTTTGTCTGAGTACCAAAAGATAACCTTTTTTTGAAAGCAAATACAGCAAATAAACTCAGCTTTTGTAAAGTGTGATTCATTTGTTTGTCATTCATAATTGCACATTTGTTTTAAAAATGTTTTAAAGTGATCCATGCATTTATTGAAGATCCTATTAATCACATGTACTTAAAATTTAGCCATTTCCTCTTAATTGTATTCACTAAGTATGCATATCGAAGCGCTAACAGACAATATTTATATCAAATCTTGGCATCAAATCTTGTAAATAAACACAGTTCATGAGTTTTGTTCACATCCATAGTGAGGAAAATGCGTGATTACTTAGTTATGATTAACATTACTAAGTTACATCACATGTCTCATAACAGTTTAGCACAAAGTATATAATTAACATGTGATGGCAATTTCAGGGGCCTTTATATTATATCGCTAGTGAAGGGATTTCTTTTGTTGAGCTCCCGAATTGACTGTTAGAGCTTCAGCAGACCATTCGCTAATGCACAATAACAATCTGCATGACAAATTAAACACGATTTAATATATTTGTATCAATTTCTGTTACCGTGTAAAATGTTACATTTTTGTCATGTCTACATGAGATTAGCATTGACATTCAAAGTTCTGAAAAAAATCCACATTTCTGCTACGCAATACGTGTACGTATAATTTAGTAACTGTCATCTTTACTTTCAAAGACCACATTTTTTCCCTTGTTTTTTCCTGCTCTTTCTACTTTTCCAACACCTGGTAGGAACTGACGTCTACTTTCAGACGATACATTTTAAATGGCGCACCTAATGCTCCCATTCTAGCCAATCAGAGTTTAGCCATTTCAGCCAATCAGCCACTCGCTCTACAGAGGAAGCGCATTGTTCAAAAACCAAACGTAATCGGGGAAAATAAATCGGCTGAGTCTTGCGAGGTTGGGTAGTGTTAGCTAGTTTCGGGTGGCTGTGATGCAATTTTAAGAAGTATCACCAGTTATAGTCGACGATTTGATTTTAAAGTGATTTGTTCACAAACTCAACTAAAAGCTTCCGGCGGGAAAATAAAAGGTAAGTGAAAATAAGCTTATGTCAAAGATGGATATTACGACGGTTGACAACATAAAACCTACTGGCAATGATACTCCCGAAATATTGGCTGAACATCTAGTTATTTTATGAAACAGCTAGTTATATTATTCAGTTGGGCAAAACAACTGAATAACTGATCGGCATACTTGTTCTAAATGACTGACCTCGAGATTTTACGCCGTTTAGTGCGCACATTCAGCATTGTTGCATTAGCATGTATCCTAGCTCGGAAGCTGTTGTGTTTAAGAATCGGTTTTGCTAATATCAGAATCAGAAAACGGTTTATTGCCAATAAGTCACAATTAAAAGGAATTTGACCTAGTATCTGGATGCAATGCATGCAGTCACAAAAATCCAAGCACTATATAAACACTTAAAATAAAAAAGAGACGTGTTATGAATATAGAATAGAAGTGACAATACTGTATTGCAGACTGTGCAAAGAATAAAGGTGCGATAGATTGATAGACACTTCATTAATCCCCAAAAAGGGGAAATTAAGTCGTTGCAGCAGCTCCAACATACAGGTATTCTAAGGCTGAGTAGAAATGAAGACATTCTATATAATATGAATATGAGCGAGAATCCACTTTTGTGTAAAATTCAACTGTGAAACCTCTTCAGACACAGCAGAGTTAAACGGAGCAGTTTATTTATCTTCCATTGGCATGTTTTTAAGCATCGATCAACATAAGCTGTGTTTTTGTCTCGTTTTAGCTGTTATCACAACCATGGAGCTTCATTTGATGGACACCAATTGTGCTGAATTTAAAATGTAGGGCGTTTAAATGTCTCCCATCTAGTCCAGTCTAATTTAATGTCAAGTATTGGGGTCACAAACCGGAACAGTGAGCCTTAACCTGCAACGGGAAGCTCTCACCAGACTCTGACTATCCTGTAAAGAAAGTTTCCCACAGGTTGATAATTAACTTGCATGGTGGCAGAAACAGCATGTGATGGATGAGTTCACCAATAAAATAGTTAAACTAATTTTTATCACTTGCTCAACTTATTGCAAATGAATAACCTTATCCTATCTTGGGTTAACTTAACTTAATGTTTCCAAATTAAAATAAATTACCATTTGCGAACTGATTGAACCCAAATCAGAAGTCCATGCAGTTTATGTCGTTCACACTGCCATGAAAAAGGGGGCACATGAGCAAAAATCAGACATGGGTCGGATTTTCCCTGCAGTGTGAACACAGCCTTAGAGTCTCTGTGTCCAGACATTAGGTTTGCAAAATATATGTAGCAGTGGATTAAAACGTTCTCTACGACACCCCCGATGTCCCTTGAGAAAAGGGAATTGTCTTGTGCAAACCAGATAATTATTTTATACGCACAACTTATCCTGTACGCATAATATAATTAACTATAACTAAGGCATTCAGTACTGGCTTTTGAAAAACATTAGTGTAGCTGCTTGTTGGTCTTCAGTATGTGCAGCAAATGATTCCTGCTGATGACGATCGGAGATCTACGAACAAAAGTTGTTGTATTTGACTCTATGACCAATTGTTTCTGTTTATGTCATAAGCACATACTAATGTTTCCTGTTGCTGAGCAGTCAATTTTAAATGCTCTTATTTTGAAGGATCACCACCGAGGTAAAGTTGGTTGGCATTATGTATGAGTCAATAGTTTGTGTTTAGCCTCTTTATTAGAGGGGTACCGGTTAAAACTTTCTCGGCCATCACCAATTTAAATAAGATCTGCCGATACTGATTCTGACCGTTTTTCTTCTGAGTAGCGTATTTTAAGTCCTCTTATTTTGAATGATCACAGTGGAGGTGAAGAGGCTGGTCAGAATTGTGTAATGTGCATGTAATCTGACAAGTAGAAATTAGTATACCCTCCGTCCTCCCTGCCGTGCGTTGCATTTAACCAATTTTATGACATTTCGAAATGAAGACAAAACTTTGTAAGCATTGTTCAGTCCATTATACGTTACATGCAAATATTGTGATTTGTTTGATTATGGTCGTGCCTTCCAAGCTAAGTTATGAATGACAATAACGCTCATAAAAAAAAACATCAGTGGGCAGCCAAAGTAGAGCATGTGTATGGGTAATGCTGTGTTTTGACAGTCACTAAAGACACACCATCAGCCTCTCATTGCAATCTATTTATTTTGGCAACAGGAAGTTTTTTTTTTTTAAACGCCTGACTTAAAATCATAAAACAGAATTAAAGGATTATGTGTGCAATCAATGAAATGCTGGAACTGGAGGTGAACCTCCTCAGGGTTTACATGAGTCAACTGCCAGGGGCCTAGGCTTTAGCTTGTCTGCCCAAAATAGAACAGAAGGGCACACCAAACCCGCATCCCAGGTGGGAAACTAAGAGGTCGCCTTCCCCAGACTAGTATAAATAAACTTGATGAAAAGTAAAGCCCAGAGACAGTGTAGAATTATTCTTTGCTGGGAAAAACAGTTGATTTCTCCTTCAAATATAAAAATGAGGGAGGGAACATTCAAAACAGGATTAGATTGATAAACCACAAATAAAATGACTAACAAGTAAGAACAACTAGATTAGAATAATGGATACTACACATTAAATATTTAACAAATGTTTGAAAACAAAGCACATAAAAACGTTCGTATTTAATGGAAGAATCTACTTTTCGTTAGAGTAAGTGGCATTAAAACCAAAATAAACAATACACGACTCTTTAAAAACACAGTTGTGGATAGATTTGAAGCAGCACTCAGTATGTTTGCAGGTGTCTCGATGCTGGCTGGATGTTCCAGGGGCCACAGAGCTGCAGGCGTCTTCCTTATAAGGAGACTAGACCCCAGCAGCGCCAAGATATGTCTAAGTGAGCTGACCTTTCAGGCCAAATGACAGGAGGTCCCGCTACACTAGTTAAATTACATGCTTTTTAAAAATATGTAATCTTAGTAAGTTGGTTAACACTAATTCATTGCCTTTCTGTTCCAATGATTATTCAATTTGACCTAAATTATACATTTATCAGTAAATGGTTTAATTCCCAGTTAGTCTTACCAACAACAAATTTCACATTAGTGCAGTAATTAAAAGTCAACATCACACTCAGTATGAACAAAAAATTTTAACGTCTACAGTTGGAGCATGTAGCAGAAGGCAGTTTGGATTGTGGGTGTGTCTTGCAGATGAGGCCAGCGGCAGTCAGGAAAAAAATGGTTTTGTTACGTGATGTTTTGGCCTGATCGACTGCAGCCTCCTGCCAGAAAGGAGAGTCGCTGTCAGCTTTGGCACCATATGGCTTCTGGTTTTTAAACAAGGAATGTTCCTTGAGCTTGTTCTTTATTGGCTGCTATGAGGCAAAAGCGTGTGGGGAGCTTCAGTATGACCTAACTTAACCCCCTCAAATTTAACTGCTATTCATTCATTGCTGTTTTAGCTCTGTATACTTTTTTATCCTATCTGATGAAAGACAGGACAGGATACCCTTATTGAGAAGTGTTCTCCATAACCCCGTTTAGGCTGATTCCTGAATACCACAAATACTAAAAACACATAACGCACAATACTAACTGACAGTATGTCAAAGAGGTTTTTGGTGTAGAAGTTAAACATTGTACTTAACTGAGCTCATGTCCTGAGCAAATATGTCAAAACACAAGTCACGGTGATGAAGTTGATTTACAGTCGTGTTTGAAAGAAGGTCTCGCTTCTCTTAACAGGTAAACATGGCGATGTCTTTGTCCTCCCCATGTGGATGCCCCTACGACGAGGATGAGGAAATGGCTGTGTTTGAGTCTACAGCTGCAGAGCATGGAGGCCCTGCCAGGCCACGTTTACCCGAGATATCTGTCATTTCCCCTGGCCTGGACACTCAACAATCTATCAGGGAAGAGGTGAGGATTGACAATAGTTTGCCATGTTTGTGTTGTATCCTGTGAAGTTTACAACCCCTACTACTTTAAAGAAAGTAGCTTGTATTTACATTACAGGCAGTGATGAATTCCGATTTATAGGCTTGGCGAATGATTTAAGGATTCATATAATACTCATTCATTCATTATCAACCGCTTATCCTGTTCAGGGTCGTGGGGGGCTGGAGCCTATCCCAGCTGGGGCCGACACATAGGGACATACAACCACTCACACTTACACTCACTCCTACGGGCAATCTCAGCGACACCATTTCACCTATATTGCATGTTTTTGGACTGTGGGAGGAAGCCGGAGTTCCCGGAGAGAGCCCAAGCAGACAAAGGGAGAACAAGCAAACTCCACACAGAAAGGCCGGCAGAGGTGGATTCGTACCCAGTAACTACTTGCTGTGAGGCAGCAGCGCTAACCACTGTGCCGCGGTTCATATAATATGTTCTCTTTAAGAACTCGGAAACATGCACATATTAAAAGTGTTATTTATGATGTGTATTTGTAGAAACTAGCAGTCAAACCTGCAGTGGTGACACAAGGAGGCTGTGATGACGGGAACACTGAGAGGGTGAAGGTTTTTCTACGTATTCGGCCCCTTACTGAGGCAGAGAGAGGCCGAGGAGAAGAACAGGTATGGCTATGAAGTCTAACATCACCCCCACTGACTTTATTTCCCCCTTTTTTGCTAGACATGAGACATGTACATCTATAACTTCCAGTCTCTGCGCTCAAGGTTCACTCTTGTTTTAGGGTTGTGTGGCTGTTCAAGATGCGGAGACATTGCTTCTCAAAGCTCCAAAAGAATCGCAGAACATGAGGACTGCAGAAAGGGGCATTACCCAGAGCATGCACAAGTTCATTTTCACAAAAGTAAGATAGCGACACGTGTCTAATGTTAAATTATACCTGCTGTACAAACCATAAACCAAGTTAACTTGCTAATTTAAGAAACAAAAGCAGCGGCGTTGGTCATACAGACTTCTTCAAAGGTGAATGAAAAATATCCCAAGCACATTGTTTATAGTTGGAGCTGAATGTTTACGGTGTTTGGGGGTCTAGCTATGTGTAGCACTCAATGCTTAAGCTAATTGATGGTTATGGTGTGTTAAAGCAGTCGTTAATTTTCTATGACTTGATGATCATAGATTTTTGGGCCAGAGGCCACACAGCAACAGCTCTATGAGTGCACAATGAATAAGATGGTGAAAGACGTGCTGCAAGGAGAAAACCGACTCCTGTACACCTATGGAGTCACCAATTCTGGAAAGACTTACACTATTCAGGGTAAGGCTGTTTTTTTCATTCTCTTTACACATATGTTGCAAGTCCAAGTCATATCCATAAACCAATAAACTTTCCCTACAGGTTCTGGTCGAGAGGCAGGCCTCCTGCCCCGGGCTTTGGTTTCTCTCTTCCGCAAACTGCAAGGTCGGCTCTATGCTGCTTTGGACATGAAGCCTGTCATGTATCAGGATGTGAGGCAGCTTGATGCCGGTGAGGTCAGGGTGGAGGAAGTCCGCAGAAACTCTCTGCTCAAAGAGGTAAGCAGCTGGTCTTATGAAATGTTTGTTTGCTAGTGATTATGGCTTTAATCTCCAGAATGTAAATACATGTGTATTGTGGTTGTTTGTGAGTGAAGGACAGGAATGTCATATGTAGAAATCGAAATAATTTTAAGAGAGGTGAGATAACCAGTCCTACAAAGTTTTGATGGTTCAAGTAGATAAAAAGAAATTTTCAGCACCCGCTGTATAATTTGTGTCACAATCTCAAAAAACATTTCATGTCACGTTTGCACCAAATAGTTTTAGTGCAGGTTCTTTACATATTATTTTTTGCTGATACGAGTAACTAAAATACTCCCAAGAGTTTGTCTTCGAACACAATGTGAGCTGATGTACACCTGTTTTGTTAAAGGATGAAAACCTGAATTTGCGGCGAGGCGCTACCACCACCGCCTGGGACAGTGGGATCGGAGGACTCTCTTCCACTAGTAACATTGCCATGCAGTTTGAAGGTGAGGAGGTTAGCATGGGTGTTGTGCTGTAGGGCAGTATTTTCCAAATTGTCATAAATTTATTAAAAAGACAATCAGACATTATTCTGGTACGTTGTTGGCGATGAAGTTGTGTTTTAATAGACACACTACAGAAGAATGAATGAGAAGAATGCTAGTTGATGTTATAGACCAAATGTAAAGTGCATTATAAATTAAATGTATTATTATTATTATTATAATTACAGATATGGACATGTTAAAAAAAACTATTACAGATATGGACAAGTAAAAAAGAAATCCTCCATATATAATGCTACTTAACACATTTGAAAAAAACAAATTAATCATTTATAGCATCCACAGACGACTGACACATTTAAAAAAGGACTTAAAACTTTCCTTTTTAGCAGAACCTATAACTAATTAACATTAATGCTTTTGGTCACGTTTTTGTATAGTTATTATTATTATTTATTTATTTATATTTTTTATTGATGCTTTTATCTGCTTTTGCCTTGTAGCACTTTGAGATTTGATCCAAATGTAAAGTGCATTATAAATTAAATGTATTATTATTATTATTATTATTATTTGATATTCATTCAAGTAGAACCCTGTTTCCATAGCATTTTGTTTAAATCTTTACTATCACTTTAAAACCCTTGAAATAAATCTTACATGGATTTTAAACTTACTCTCCTTAGACACCGACAGCGTCTGTCTGGAGCCTGACAGCCTTTCACACAGCGGAGGAGATGATCTGGAAGAAGGCCTACAGTTTTCTATCTGGGTGTCCTTCTATGAGATCTACAACGAGTTCCTGTATGACCTACTGGACGCCTCGCCCTCCCACCAAACCAAGAAAAGGGTTACACTGCGGCTTAGTGACGACAAGCAGGGAAACCCCTACGTCAGAGGTAACGCAGATTCACAGACTTGAAGTTGTTACAACTTTAGGCTGTTTTAATTTCTATTTACGACTTGACACAATGCTAAAGCCAGCCTGCAGTTTTTCATGAAAGTATAGAGCTTTTATGTTGTACGTTAAACATTGTAAACTGTTTTCTATCTCCCGTCATTTCACAGAACTTGCTATAGATGATGAAGATACTTGATTGGTTTCGCACATTGAAAATTCCTTGTTGTGGCTACTACTTTACTGTGCTGTAATAATATAATTAATTGCTCTGTCAGACTTGACCTGGATCCAGGTCCGCAGTGCTGAGGAAGCCTGGAAGATTCTGAGGGCTGGACGGCGTAACCAGAGCTTCGCCAGCACTCATCTCAATCAAAACTCCAGCCGCAGGTAAGAACACAACAATCCTTTAACTTTTATTGATTTTAGACGTGTCTGTTTTCTAGCACCGCTCTGAGTATACATCTCTCACCCATGCAGCCACAGCATTTTCTCCGTCCGCGTCCTGCACATTCACCCAGAGGCGCATTCTTCTCCAGTCGTGCACGTCAGCGAGTGAGTAAACTTTTCTTACCTACACTTCTTTCAGTTTTGGTACATTTAGAAAAGTTTTATTGGATATTGTATTCATTTATAGTTTTGGTTTAATTTGGGTTTGTACATATAGTTAAAAAAAGACCTGTGTCCTGTCGAAATTCCTTTTCAGACTGACTGTGTGCGATCTGGCTGGGTCTGAACGTTGCAAGGAACAACATAATGGTGAGAGGATGAAGGAGGCCAACAACATTAACACCTCCCTTTTGACCCTGGGCCGCTGTATTGCTGCTCTGAGGCAGAACCAGAACAATAAGTATGTAGCATTTTGCATAATATTATAAGGGGAACAGCATTAGCGATTGCTATTTAAAAGTTTGATATGGTCGTAGAAGTGTTTAGTACAGTAACTAACCCTTCTAGGGATTGAGTAAGTAGTCCTTGAGGTTATTTAGTTTTTGTTGCAAAGGTCATTGATGCACTTTAATTGTTACATTTTTGTCATACAATTTTGGAATGAGTTGTTAAATAATGAGCTGATTTCCTATCGTACCTACAGGACACGACCCCCCCAGGTAGTGCCCTTTAGAGACAGTAAGCTGACCCGGGTCCTGCAGGGTTTCTTCTGCGGCAGGGGAAGCTCTAGCATGGTTGTTAACATCACTCCCTCTGCCCCCATATACGATGAAACCCTACAAGCCCTCAAATTTTCAGCTATTGCTACTCAAGTAAGAAACGACACTTTGTGCTCCAGTCTGGAATTCCTCTGACTTGTAGGGATGGGACCAAAGAGTAATGAAATATTCCTCACATCATTTTAGCTGGTCCATGGCCCGTCCACAAAGACCAGAGTGGCCTACATCTTGTCCCTGCTGCGCGAGCCATCAGCAAATGGTATTGAAAGCACAGTGATGGAAGAAGAAGAAGATGATAGTGATATGGAAGATGGGGATATCACCATATTAAATACTGAGGTAACATCCTTTGCCATTGTTTGGAAGAGCTAATAATCTCCAAAAGTGTTTTTCTTCATCAAACCATTTTATCTATTAGGCAATGAAGATATTGTTGTTAACTCTTTCAACCAGAAAGTTTTGCATATTTAGGTACAGAAATGGCGCCACGATAATGATTTCTTAATGGTAGAATAGTAGATTGTCAGAATTCAGCTTGCCATGGCTGTAAAAAAAAATCCTGAATGAACATCTGCATGAAATCTTGTTAGTGGCCACCTTGATGAGACAAGATGTCATTTTTTTGCCATCATGAATAATTGAAGATTCTGTTAAATCTGAAATGTCAATTGGAGTTGAGCATCGCAAGAGGTATAGAAAAACCATCTGCACCTTGATGGTAAGGTCTGACTGTCATTCATTCAGGCATTGCTGCAGGCCATTAATGTTCTGAAAAGAGAGGTACATCGCCAGAGGAAAGAAAAAGAGGTTTTAGAGGCAAACGTGAGAGAGCAGGTGGTGTCTGAGATGATGGAGGTCATCTCTGAGATGCAAGATGGCTTCAGGTATGAAAGTTTTTTGTTTTTGTCAAACTTGTTAGTATTCAAACTATGAGAATATTCTACACTTTGATGTGCATGCTGAAGCTGAGTTATACCCCCTTGCCCATTAGAGAGACCCTGGAAGCAGAAAGGACTCTCATTGAAGAGAGGTACGAAGACAAAATAGCAAATATTCAGACACATCTGAAGAAATTCTACAGCCAGGAGCTGAAGGTGGGAACTAAATAATTCATTTATGTTACTTTCAGGCAACGTTTGTTTCCATGCTATGAGTTCAGTACACATAATCTGTGCAATCCACACCTTGGATATTGTGGTTTCCACATTGTAGCTGTGTTTTAATGGCGTTCCACTTGTATTTGAATATTGATATGTTTTCTCTCACTGTTTTCTCTTAGGAGCGAGATCAGGAGATTGAAGCTTTGTCTGCTGCTCTTGAGACACCGACGGAATCTGAACCAGCGGCCACGGTGCCAGTGCCAGTGAGGGACTCTGAGGAACCTCGGCGTTCTCAGCGCCTTATGACTCAAACTGAAAAGGGCAGCCTGCACGCTGAGCTCGACCAGTGTCGCTCTGAGCTACTCACCAATACGCGAGGTGAGCTACATAGTGACTGTAACACTGCTCTGATGATGTGGAGATTGTTCATAACAGTCGACTGTCTTTCACTTACCTTTGCAGAGCTGACAAAGCTGAGGATGCAGCTTGAGGTCCCAGGTTCAACAGGCACCCTCACCACTGCCGCTGAACGGAAGCTGGAGGAAGGTCAACGGGTCCGTTGTTACGTATTATGAGCACCATTATTTTTGCTGCAAGGGAGTCTCTTTAACCTCAGTAAGATTAAAATACTGACTTTTTCTAACAGAACCTGCGTCAGCTGCGCCTAGATCTGCAAAGGCTCGGCATAGGCCTGCAGGCTGGTGAACGAGCATGCTGTCGCAACACAGGAGGTGAAAGGCTGCGACAGGCATTAACAGCAGCAGATGAGACGCTAGTCAAACAGGTATGAGGGTGCAATTTATCCAATTCTTATTTCATTCATCGTTTTTAGTGGGATAAAACCAGTTGTGACCAGGAAATAAAAATGTTTGCAAGAATGGGTTAAAAAGAGTATAATAAACCGTTCAGCCATAACATTGGTAATCTTGTTAAATGGTTCTTATCACATTAAGGGATATTTTAGTCATTAAGGAACATTTTGTCTCTGAAGTTTGTGCTGGAAGCAGGAAAAATGACTTTGAAAGGGGCTCAATTGTGTTGGATAGACAAGTGTGTCAGATCATCTCCAAAACAGCCGGTCAATGGGAGGAGAACCAGTAGACTGACAACGGGATCAAGGGCATGTGCGTAGGGGGCGAAGGCTATCCAGTATTTTCCGATTTTATAGAAAAGCACACATTTCTGAAAAAAAGTTGACCTTCTCAGAGGGTGTCAGAACAAAGCATCACATTTTGCTATGTATGGGGAGTTAACTATGAGTGCATAATTATAGCACCTAGCAATGGAAGAAGGTGCATTGGTCTGATGATTCCCTTTTTCTTTTACATCATGTGGATTTCCGGGTTCCTGTGAATTGCATGGTTGTGAAAGAGATGGCAACAGGATGTACTATGAGAAGAAGGCCAACCAGGGTAGGCAGTGTGGTGCTTTGGGAAATTTTCTGTTAGAGATCCTGCAATCCATGGGGATGTTACTTTGACGCGTACCGCTTAGTTAAACATAGTCCCCGACCAAGTATCCCACTTCATGGAAGCCGTTTTCCTAATGACCTTTGTGCAATGTGCCACCCTGCAAAAATGGCTCAGGAATGGTTTATGAATACGAGTTTGAGGTGTTGATTTGTCCACCAAATCCCAATCCAATTGAGCATCCTTGGGATTTGCTGGACAGATGACTCCGATCAATGGAGACCCCTCTGGCCACTTAAAGGATCTGCTGCTGACTGTTTCAAATGATAAAGCGGCAATTATTTTTAAAGCAGCAGTCGCTTAAAATGCGGTTCTGACTCAAAAATCCTGTTCTCTCCCCCTCTACTCTTCTCTAATGATTTTCCCGCACAGCCAGCTTCTAGACTAAATCTAGGTTTCTAACAGCTGCAACAGGTGATCACTGCAAATGCATGTTCAACAAGTTTAATATGGCCTCACTCATCTTTTACTCAACCTCCCACCTAATTTGTGACCCTCACTCACACTGCTGCCGCCTAGTCTAACCCTGTTGACTGACTTCCTCTTAGGACCAGATCCTGGTGGAGCTCCAGAACGGCCTCATGCTGGTAAAAGCTGAAATGAGGCGAAAGGCAGAGACCCTGGCCCAGACACAGGCTGTAGGACTACAGCTAACCCCCTCAAGTACCTCTGCAACTCCGGGTTTGTGCAAAAAAAGGGGCTGCGGTGGACAAAGTGACACTGAAAACCGCCCTCCACCGAAACGGCCCTTTTTCCCGTCTCTGTTCTCAGCACGCACCCCAAAATACAACAACCGAGCAGTTGATGCCAATGCTACCCCCTCCTCACGGATCTTGCGGTCTCGCCAACAGTCTCCACCCTACAGCCCTGTCCCCACCCCTCGTATCCATAGGGGAAAGTACTGAGCATCAGTGAGGCTGCGTTCTTTATCATACAAAAAGTTATATTTGCCACAGACTTTATATTATTTTTATATAGTTTTGTACATTTTGCAGCTGTGAGGTTGAACTGTTATGCCAAATACATTTAAGACATCAGGTAAACAGTTGTGCTTGAAAATGGTGTTGCAGGATATTGGTAAGGAAGTGGAAGGTCTCTTGTGAAACATCTTGATGGCTACTCAAAAGATTATGAACGGTTTGTGTGTTTGTGTGTAATATATAATTTTCTGCCTCTGCAACTCCACCTGCCTTTTCTGTATTTTCTTTTTATTCCCACAATAAATTGTGTGAAAACAGTCTTGAGCCATCTTATAGCAGGGAAAATATCAAGTTAGATTTTTCTTTAGTGTTTACCGAGTATAATGTAAAAATGTATATCATGACATGGAACATACGCGGAAAGACATAGTGGGTGTGCTTTAACTATTTTCATTTATACAGTATTAACTAGTTTCTAATTATCCAACAAATGGTGATCTTCCATGAATGAATAACAAGCAACTGGACGTTTGCGCTGTATGTGGGTGATGGTAGGTGATGATGTTTACCTCTGTGGCATTGCTATTTATTGGGCCCCATCTATTGTCATGTATTATTATTTAATTGTGTAATGCATCCGTCAAACAGTCATCAGCAT
This sequence comes from Lophius americanus, assembly GCA_037951165.1. Lineage (NCBI taxonomy): Eukaryota > Metazoa > Chordata > Actinopteri > Lophiiformes > Lophiidae > Lophius > Lophius americanus. The sequence continues at coordinate 4,093,067 of JBBDHG010000061.1, forward strand.
ACTATCTTTTAATCATGTTATGACAACATCTCGCATGATGAAGTGGTCAAATGTGACCTAATGACTCAATGTAACAACCATCTCACAGGATGTTTAATACCTGATTCCCATCCTGTCAGAACTCTTCAACTCCCTTGGATGATTCCTTGGTCTTCACCATAAATCCAGTTGTTTCAGATTCAACCTTGATGCATCACTGAATTGCAACTGATGAGTCTGAGCCAGAACAAAGCATTTGTTGAAATATTTAAATAGTGGAAGATGTCCCTTATTTTTCACTGCAGATGAGCCTTAAACTTAAGACACATATGGAAATAAAAATCTAATTTGTTCTGGAAAAACCCGGATGAATGGGAGTGCAGGAAACTGAGTTCCCTACTGCCAATGTGACCCCAACCCTGATGAGCAGAGGGAAATGGATGGATAATAATTCTACACAAAAACTTTTAACAGTGGAGTATAAATCAGAGTGATGTAAAATAGAACTTGTCTTTGACAAAAACAAAATTTAATTTACAAACAGTGAAATTTTATTGACAAAATTCTTGGACTGCAAGTCAATCATTCTGAACTGACATTTTGGCAACATCAAGCAGTGTCGTTACAAGATACTAAAAACGTTCTGTCTATAAGGAGAGAGGGTGTTAGGGTGTAAAGGAGATGAGGTTCAGCGGCGACACCCTCCTGACTGGAGTGTTGTTGTTTGAGAGCGGAGCGAACAGATCTGCTGATGGCGTCTCAACCTGATCTCTGACCTGTGAGATCTGTCTCAACAGAGCCTTTCCCTCCTCGCGGGCCTGTGAGTGGACCCGGACAAATATAAGTGTTACTACTGCTCACGCTCCACTACGTCGCTTAAAATGTGACATTCAGATAATGCAGGTTCACTTACATCATTGTAGTCACAGCAGCGCTGGGCGCAGAGGGACGCCTCATCGTAGAGCTTGTTCTTGAAATAGTACTGACCTAAGTACCGCAGTGCAGTGCTCACCTCAGCATGCTCCAGCTGTTCCTGTGGAGATAAGATTCTATTAGAAAAAACAGTGTATGTGGTCGTATTAACATTCAGTTTTCTGCTTAGTCTCAAAGTCGAAAATATAAAATAATCTGAGTTTTAGGCCTTTAAAAGTCAAATACAATTATATGTTATGTATGAGGTTTTAAATGTGTCAATTGGACAGAAATAAGGAAAAAAGAAGAGTTGAGTTGTTCCAAGCATGCTTCCAGGTAACTTTTAAGTTTGGACTGAAATTGATGACTAACTCATCGTTCATTTAACACTACTCCAAGGCTCATTCAAATGCTTCCTTTAAGCCTCAAAATGAGTTGGAGGGATAATTGATCTTGATCACATTTTCCTGCAAACACTGTTGGGGTAATATGAACTCTTGACAGTAACTGTGGACTTGATGCAATAAGTCTTGAATTTCATTTCTGAGGTGGCCTGGAACCACACTGAGTAGGTGAATGATGATGAATTAGATTGCTCACCCCACAGGAGAAAATATCTTGGATGTAAAGCATGTAGCACTGGGCAGCATCATCAGACTCATTCAGTTGTTCATGGAGCCTGCCAGAGGAAGAAGAATTAATATGTAGCCCCGGGTGGTAGGTTATACATACCACGATGACAAGATATGACAGGGGGTGTGTTATAATTAGCATTTTTACAACGCTTAAAATAATGACTGTTTCATAACTGTGATATTTAATCCCTATGGTGGCCAGAGGCATAATGTTCTTATATCTTATGTCTGTCCTTCCCATTCTAGTTGAATCCACACCTCTCTCTCTCAAATATAGCACAAATGTTCTCATGGACTCTAGAAAGATTGGGTTCAATTTTAGTGAGTGAAAGTTTATGTTGCGGCTGTTGCGGATCTACGAGATTAGAGACATCTCTATTTCCTTAATCTACATTGATAAACACTTACTTTGCCAGTTTTAGCAGAGCCATTTTCTCAACATCCCCAACAGAGTATGCCCTCCAGTAACACTACACAAAAACAGAATGTGACAAATCACAAACAAGCCAGAAACCTTGGTGAATTATTAACGCTCACACTTGTTCCATACCTTCTTGGCTTCCACTTGTTGTGATAGTTTTTCATAGCTTTCTCCCAGTGCAACCAACATGCGGGAGTCATTCGGCCTGAAAACAATATTGAACATTTTTTTCTTGACCATTGCATTAGTATTATAGAATTCTTTTTATGAAACATCTGCATTCTTACAGACACATGTTTATTTCTCCTTACCTGAGCTGGTGAGCCTTTCGATAATAGTACAAACAGTAAAAGGGCATCTTGAGGATCTCATAAGTTTGACCCAAGCCATACCATGCACGGTAATCACGCTTGTTCACTTCAATGGCATGCCTAACAGACAAAAAAACAATAAAACAAAAAACACCTGGTACAACTTGGTATGAATCCCTTTCAGAGCTGTGAAAGGTCGCTGAACTATCGACCAAAATAAAGGATGCTCTACATCTTCACTCTGACCTGTAGGCCTGGATGGCAGCTGAAGTGTTCTTCATTTCCATGTATTCATGTCCCATGAGGGTCCAGGCACCGAGACAGCGAGGGTTCAGTTTGAGGGCACGCTGGAAGTACAGCGCTGCCTTCTCGTGCTGAGAGCGTAAACTGTAATAGTTTCCTGTAGGTGAAAAACATAACCTAGGAAACCGTGGACTGTCTCAAATATGTGGTTGGAACTCTTAACAGTTTTTTAGGGTACAAAATAAAAGAACATGAACAAATCGCAAATAAGAAATGTGAATGCAAGAATCCCTGTAATCATAAAAACTGCACAAGTGGGTTTAGGAAAACGTTTGTCCATAAGAATGGACTGGGTTTCTATTAAATTTAAACTTTTGAAAAAATAGGATTTCATGTCTGACATGCTGTGTGCATTGGGTAGGCTCATATGTGAAGAAAATGTTATTAATGTCAGTAATGTGTTAACTGACCGGATCATCTGCTACTGCAACATGGATTGTGTTTAGCGCTTGGTTCACGAAAGATGAAAGTTGTGTTAATGCTATTTAGCGCTTTGAAATGTGATAATAGATTTGTCAAAAGGATGTTTGCGATTGTGAAAAAGATATAATTGATAAATTTCCAAAAACGTATAAGTTATAATACATCAAATGTACTCCTCAACCAACTGTTCCTTCATTGACTAATGTTTTTTAACGTACCAATAACGCAGCATGTTTCCACTCTGTACTTGTCGATCTCTACCAGGTTATGGGCCAAGTAGCTCAACTCTGGCTTCATGCTCTGTGGAAGCATTGAACACCATAAGCAAAATAACTAAAACAGTTTTCAACATGTTGGCTTTACGTACGTGTTTATTATAATTTACAGACTGTTAACACAGACGGGAGAAATGGGTCAAAATAAACTTCTTCTATCGTAATCAATATTATGTTACATTACAAGCTGAAAACTTACTTTGACGTAAAGCAGATTGGAAAATGTATCCATGTTGTCGATGCGATACGGATCCTGCTCCCTCAACTCATTGAACAGAGCCAAAGCTTGGTCTATATCTGAAATGGAAAGAGATAAGAGTGTTATCTAAAAGCTGTCCAAATAACTGCTCCCTCAGGGATAGCTCAAATGCAGAGTATACATTTAACAATACTGTACTTGTATGATTGTGTGATCAATAACATATACATTATTATTAACCTTCTTCTGAAAAGCTAAATTCTGATTAATATGCAAAACATAAACCTCTGATGTTGTGGTAGGCGACAGCGATCTGTGAGATGATGTAGGTACTCTTAGAAAAGCCGGCCTCAATAAGGTTTTGGTATTTCAGCAACGCTTCTTTGATCATCTGCAGCTCTGTGTACATGTGGGCCATAAAGAAGTCTTTAATCCAGCAGTCTGGCAGAGACAGTGACTTCAGCTGGGGAGGAAGACAATGAAACTAACATAGATTAAATAATTCTAGAGTCTATTATTTACTTTTTTATGTCTCTTAGTTGACTGAAAAAATTAAAGCTTTTGCCTTGTTTACTATGATGCAAAATATAATTCTAAAGTCACAAGGCTATGTTTCGACTATTGATTTTAAGTTGATACTTAGAACCTTACATTAATAACACATTTTTTGTACATGTAAACACAAAGGTAGTTACCATTTCAATGTTAGTGACAAGGTTACTAAGCTCCAACCAGGCTCCCCAGTGAAGTGGAAGTGTATGAATCGCCTCTATAAACACCTCCACTGCCTCCTTCAGCAGATCCAATTTCCGTAGCACCACTCCATACCTGTGTTCCCACACAGATGCGGTTATGTTTTTTTTGGTCCATCCACCTAATATATTGTGAGGAAAATGTGGTCACTTAATTCTTACAGATACAAGGCAAACCCGTCCAGCTCTCCTGCTATATGCTTCTTACTGAGCTCCACCCTCAGCTCTCGCAAAGCTTCATTGCGCACCTGACCCTTCTCCAAAGGACCTAGAATCACACATGCACCAAAAAAGCAAAACAAACTTCAGGGAAAACAGTTAACAGTCATTTCAGTTATATTTTAAATAATAACAAAATGTCCCCCCTTACCCAGACTGTCCACAGTCTCGTCATCCTTCTTTTTTTCACCGGACTAAACAGAAGAAGTAATAGGTGTTAGAAATTGTTAACAAGTATAACAATAAAATACATCTACAAACTCTTACCAGATAGCGCGAATACATATAGAGGAAATATGCCTTTTGACTGCAGCAGCCTTTCAGGAAGTAAGCTGCACGGTCATATTCTTTCAGGTCAAAGTAAGATTTGGCCAATGTGAGTGCATCCATGTCTTTTGCATCTTCCTGTGTTTTTGACAGAATAAAAAATTAATTGCAATAATCTTATGAAGCCAACATTGTTACCGATAATTTAAAAACATGTTATTCTAATTGAAAAACACTGAAGGGGTTTCAAAAATGGTAACGTATGGGCCACTTCTGAATTAATTAATGGAGTATGTGTTCCATTAAAACCGGAACCAGGGGGCAGTATAATGTTTCACTTCCTGAGACTCATTTAAACCTGTAAGACCTATATCTCATCCATGATGGCAAAATTGATTTTTCATATTAAAGTATATCAGAATACCTTGAAAAAAATCAATAATTTATTTCCAAAATTTTGTCTGCAATAGAATGTTTCTGTCTATGGAGGAGAATATGACAAAACACATGACACGAAGTACTTAACCCAACAGAAGTGTTAAGTACACGTCCTTTAACATGGAGCTAGGTGGCTAACTAGCTCCAAGAGACGAGTCTTCATCGTCTCCGGAGCCAACGGGCCTCCGCTTCAAACGCTCCAATATTACTGATGTGCTCCACGCCAGGACAGGTCAGCTTTGCAAATCTTTCAGTTAACAACATTTTATGGCCGTGTTGAGGGAGAAATGCTCCCACACCTCGTAAGTGTTCTGGCTCAGAGGTGTTGCCATGGCGCTAATGTTTACTTCTTTCATATTCCGCGGTGTCGGAGCCGGTGTCCGATGACGTCACCGACTAGTGGACTATTAAATTCTTCGACAACTAATTTCATAATCGATTATTGTCGATTATTCGATGCAACCCTACTAGGAATAGCCCAACAAATTCAACGTTTACTACTGTTTCAGTAATACTTGTGAGAAAAAGTCTATAAGAGCTAGGCATATTACATTTTGCAATAAGAAACAGTATTTCAGTACTTGCCAAATATTGTTAATACATAGGATTGAAGTTTAGGTTAAATTTAAGGGAGATGTGTATAAAAGGATCCACAACATATATAAAATATTGTCCTCTGATTAAGTAGACATAAAAACATGGATTATTCAAACAATTCTGTATGAACACCTTCATTGAAATATCACATAAACCAATAAATAGAATAATGATACTGACAAGACATTTGAAACAAATAATTTTGAACTATAAAAATACAGTATAGGTAGTCACAGTATATAATGAAATATATATATATGTATATATACTCCATTAATTAATGGAGTATTAATTAATGGAGTATATATATATATATATATATATATATATATATATATATATTGAGGGCAGAGAAACCTCTGGCCTCTGAGGATACAAACCTCAGTTAAAGGAGGTGATGTTGGTAATTCATTCTTGGGGAGAAGGTCCAAAGCATATGCCAGTTCAGAGGCCCTTAAACATAAACACAGGAAGCGTTAAAACATAACACTAGAAGTACAGGCTTGGCAGTCTCAGCAGATTTCCTCCTGCGGGACACAAACATCACAAATATGTTCTGTTTTAGTATGATTGGCAATCTAATATAGTCATCACAAATCCTATTCTTTCAACTGTTCCCTTTAGTTGTCACCACAGCTGAATATCTGTTTCCATCTAATCCCGTCCTCTGCACCTTCCTCTGTCACAACAGCCAACTGCTTGTTCTCTCTTAACCGACCTATTAAACCTACCCATTGGTTTTCCATTTTTTCTTCTGCCTGGCAGCTCCATCTCCAGCTTTCTTCTACCAATATATAAATAATAATAATAATAATAATACATTTAATTTATAATGCACTTTACATTTGTATCAAATTTCAACACTAACCCTCCTTTTCACGTGTCCGAACAAAATACATTAATAAAGTAAAGTAAAAGTGCTAGTTTGTATCGATATAGTGATCGCAAATAAGACACAAAGACAGAAAGAGCCTAGTGACTAATATTCTAAAGAATGATGGATTTTGTTGTGAGAGCATGCCGGGAGCTGAACTTACTTCATGACAGTTATCCAACCAATTTTTACTTTAAATCACATAACTTGAACCTAGATGAGACGTTAAGTTACCCGATGTTTTCAAGAAAAAGGCCTCGCCAATTCATTCTTATTCTTTAACATGAGAAGTAATTTCATCACAGTATCATTTTGACTTATATTTGTCTGCATATCTTATTCCCAAATAACATCAGTGTGAACTGTATTGCTAAAGTAGCTAGCCGACCAGAAACTTGCGTTACACCTTAGTTACCGCACAAATAGAGCAAAGAGACAGGATGTAAATGGCACTGTAGTCACAGTCTATCTCACCACTTCGCGCTGTGTAGAAGCCCTCTTTCTTTACAGAGCGTTATCACTGATATAAGTTGTTTCTTGATCTGTACCAGGTCCCCAAATTCATTACAGAGAGCCGCCATTTTCATATTTTATCATGGTAGAATGCTATTGGTGGAAATTACAAAGCGGTAGTCCCGCCCATTATGAAATACACCATTTCCGCTTACCCTTTGGACCCCATATAAGGAATACGGAACTAATATGTTTTATATAATCCAGTAGATGTATTATCTTTTTGGACAGATAATTCATTTTTAGTTTTAATTTTCAGTTCTAATTTAACTATTAAATTCTAGTATGTCTTTCCAATACGTAGTGTCATTCCCTTTTCAGCCTACTTACAATACATTTGTGTATTTTTCTAAATAAATTTTTATAGAACACAGATTAAACAACATTTTTAAGAAAAATTACATAGTACCAAAATTCAAGGGATCACCTTGAGATTCCTCTTTAAACTAGCCAAGAAGGTAGTGTATATCTCAATTTCAACAATGCTTGAAATTAGTTGAATTCCTGACTAAATTGTGCCCAAATGTTTCATATTGTTCACAAGATATGAAATGCCACACAGGGTTTAAGGGAAGAACCAATATAAATTGATTTGCAGAGAAAGAAATTGCTACATTTTAGTAATTTGGTCTGCTTATTGCAAAGTGAGATATCTATCGTCATTCGTAGTGTTAACTACATCTAACTTTTTTTTTCTAATAAGGAAGCCCCTGAAATCACATTTGCATTTATTTACAAGGTTCGCATTACGAAAGGTATGCACAAATATTTCGACATACATCCTTCATAAGAAGGAAGAATAAAAGTTTAGTTCACAAAATATACATTAAAATAAAAGCAACACTTAAATCACACATCCCAGATCTGAATGAATTCAATATTCCAGTTGAAAGTGCTCCTCCCGTTTCTCCTTTAAACAAAGGAGCAGATAGCGATCCTCCTGCTGGGTTGTTGCCCTCCTACCCCCACCTCCACCTCCACCTCTCCTGGTGTACTGGCTTGTCTCCTGGTATCTCCTCCAAGCTCTTGACACTGTACTGGGAGACACAGCAAACCTTCTGGCCACAGCAAGTATGGAGGTGTTATCCTGCAGGAACTGCACTACCTGAGCAACTTCTGTGGGCTGCAGATACCAACTCATGCCATCACTATTTGCGACGGGCATTGGAAAAATGCAAAACTAGCCAAGAATCAGCCAGAAGGAATGAGGAGAGGGAAATGGTCTGTGGACGCCATCTGCAAAATCATTACATAATAGGGGTTGTCACACTAATTGCCTCTCGTTTCCACCTGTTGTCTGTTACATTTGCCCAACAGCAGGTGAAATTCATCATTGCTTCCAAACAGAACAGGTTGATATCCTTGAGGTGTGATTGACTTGGAGGTACACTGGGATGATTATGTGTTCCCTTTACTTTTTTGAGTGGTGTATAAAAGGGCAGAGTCATTACGTAGCTGCAAGTTGAACCCAGTTAATAGAGAATGGAAGAACAAATCACAAATATGCACAATTTAATTTTGGCCACTTTTGGCTTCCCAATACAACCACACACTAAAAGGCAATAAGGAAACACTTACGCAATATAATTTTCATTGTCACAATGTCTCAATGATCCATAACCAAATCTTAAACTTTATTAACTCTTGACTTAAAAGGCATTTTTGGCTGGGTTCATCATCTCTATGTCATGACAGTAACTAACTTTGACCATACAGCCACTGTTTGTCAGCCTGTGACACCTGAGAAGAAAGTTTGACTGTAGTTAAGCACAACAGCTAATAATCTAAACTACTTAAAATTTATTTTTAGATAAAATTTAAATTATGCTAGAGTGTGTGTAAAGTGACATTGTAGTCCATGCTCCAATCAAGGACTTTTTAATAGATAAAACAAGGACTAAAGATGTTTTATAGGTTGGGACAGAGTTTAATACCTGCTGTAAGTGATGTACTCATGCAAACTCTTGTGTTTTCTCCATGCATGAGTGTTGGACAGAAGGACGCATTGCAAATATGAATTGCAGATTTTATAAATTCTTTCTGATTTTTTGCTCAAAAAATGAAGGGAACACTGAAATTACAGTCCAGATCTCGACTAAAGAAACATTGAAGTTGAACATTTTTACTGATACAATTGTGTAATTTGTTTAGAACAAAGTTATACAAGAACGATCGATGGAATTCAAAATCATAAAACCATTGAGGGCTGCATTGTAAATAACAGCAAAATTAAAGGTGAAAAACTTAAATCTCAGATTGAACCAACTCGAGCGAATTTCATCACAACAACTCATAATGTGACCCAGGAGTGTGTTTGACCCCGACATGCCAAAGAGACCTTTTGCACGTCTGGGTATGCTCCTGATGAGATGGAGGATGGTGTTCTAGAGGAACTCCTCCTAGACCTGGATCAGGCCTCTTGGACAGTCTGTGTTCAGTTGTGGTGGTTTCTGATGCAGCGATACATAATGTCTCAGAGGTTCTCAGGTTGATTCAGGTTCAGGGAATTATAAGGCCAGTTAATGGCATCAATACATTCATCCTCCAGGAACTGCCTACACACTCTGAACCAAATGATGCCAGGCATTGTCCTGGACCAGGAGGAACCCAGTGTCAACTGGACCAGTGTAAGGTCTGATAGTTGGTCTGATTGTCATTCTGGTACCTAACAGCAATCAGAGTACCGTTGGCTAGCCAGTGGAGGTCTCTAAGACCATACAAGGATCTGTCTCCCAAGACCATCACTGACCCACCTCCAAACCGGTCCTGCAGGATGATGATGCAGCAGCATATCGTTCTCCACCGCGTCTGCAGACTCTGTAACGCCTGCAGCATGACCTCAGTTTGAACCCACTCTCATCTGTGAAGAGAACAGGGCACCAACGGAAAACCTGCAAATTCTTCTGTTCTCTGGTGAACACCAATTGAGCTCCATGGTGCTGGGCTGCGACCACAGGTCCCAGTAGAGGACATCGGGCCCACATGCCACCCTCATGCAGTCTGACAGTTTTTTCCGAAACATCAAACCAGTAGCCCACTGGAGTTCATTTTGTAGGGATCTTAAAGTGCTCCTCCTGTTCCTCCTCACACTGAGGAACAGATACCACTCTGGTTGCTGGGTTGTTGTCCTTCTACAGACCTGTCCAACTCTCCTCGTGTAACAGCCCGTCTCCTGGAATATCCTCAGTGCTCTTGAGCCTGTGCTGGGAGACACAGCAAACCGTCTTGTAACTGCATGCAGGGATAATCCATCCTGGAGGAGAAGGACTACCTTTGCAACCTCAGTGGACTGCAGGTATTGCGTAATGTCACAAGTAGAGACAAAGACACCAGCAGAACACAAAGCTAAAGAAGAGTCAGTCAAAAATATAAGCATAAAGAAATGTATCGTGGCCACCACCTGCAGAACCATTCACTTTTGGGGGGGTTGTCACGCTTTTGTCTCTCAATTGTAACTGTTGTCCCTTTCATTTAAACCAAATCGTGTGAAACTGATTCACAATCACTTGTGCGTCCTAAATGGACCGATTGATATCCCTGATGTTCAACTGACTTGGTGTCATACTGCGAAGATGAAGTGTTCCCTTCATTTTTACAAGACAACAATCGTCAATATTCTGTAATCTTAGCACCAAACAATATTGTCAGACGACTTTACGGTTCGTGCTGTGTTCAGTCAGCTCAACAGCTCTGGTTGCAGTATGTCATTATACAGTTGTTCTGGAAATCCTGGAAAGTGATTGTACATATTTTAATTATGTTGCAAAATATCAATTTATGAAATTGTATTACTTTCTCTAGACTTGGTGTAGCTGTTGCTGATCCCTCAGTACCAAGGATTCCCTGCCAATCCCACATTAACTCCTGTAGAGCTTTAAATGGACACAGACAAGAGGCTTAAGTCCACCAACTACCTCATCAGATAGTTTTACCTGAGTTGTGACTCTAAGTGTTCACTTGCAGTTAATTCAAGGAAATAAAACAAAGTTAAAATAAGAAGATCAAAAACATTGTACTTTATAATTTTCACATAATTTATAAAACTAACTCCTCACGGCCCATACAGGATAAAAACATCCCCACATTATTGTGATTTCCAAATCTATATTTAGCCTTTGTCTGAGGTCTGCATTTGCTGGGAGCTTAAAATCCTATCAAAACATCAAATGTCAGCTATCCTCACCATTATCCCACTGCTTAACCCTTCTATTGACTGGGGTTAAGCCCTGACTTTTTTGGTCATAGTTACTCATGTGAACTTCAATCGATTGACTGATTGTCCTGTACAATCGTTGTGACATAGCTACATTGAAACACACTACAGTGCTTTGAGGGCTCTGGTGTTGTGCACACTGTGAATACATAACCCAGGCCTTACTTAACTCCCGGCTTTCTCAACACTACAGTTCAAGTTAGTGTGGAAAGGATTTGTTTTTGGAGAAAGATATTAAAACATGCTAACTCCTGTTTCCTCCTCAGTTGATTTCAGTACATTCATGCACCATATAATTAAACACCATTCCCAAACATTAAGTCTTTAGACGTTCACTAATTACCTCACTAATGTCTCTGGAATGTCTCTGTTTATTTACAGAAACACAAATCCTTACCCACAGTCTCTTTTCAGACCTCTCTTCATGGAGCATGTGCTTTTGAATTGTTTGACCACAAACATGTATGCATAGCTCTCTAAAGGGTAGGAAGAGGTTGATAAGCCGTACAAACAATAAAATATTAAGCTTGACATCTTTCAGATGTTCACAGAATTTACTCTAAATTACCATTGTGATTTTCATCCATGCATTGTGAAGTGAACATGTGTTCAGTTACGTTTCCCCGCTGGATCTCACATGGATGTAGAACATGGTTCCATCTTGGTTTACGTCTTTAGAGAGGGACTCTTTGTGTGCTATGTCTAATCCATGTTCCCTCAACAGAGTATTATCTGTGTTTACATTAAGTTGGGAGTTTCTAAGGAACAGGAACTGTTAAATTAAAGCAAACGCAGATCATTTTCTGAGAACAGGGATAAGACATAGAACACAAGAGTACTATTTGAATTTGCTTTCAATATGAGCTTTAAAAAAACAAGGACACTAAAATTGTTCCTTGTGCAAATAACGTCCTATTTGATTGCTTTTCCAGCTCCTGTCACGGGTCTCTTTGGCCCAGCTTCCCTGTTGCAGAGCTGACGTGGTTCATCATGTTCCTGTCCGTCATCATCAGCCGCATCAGTGGCTTTCAGATTTCCACCACACTGCACACATATACACTGTCTTTGTGTAAAATATTCAGATTCTCACTTTTCTTTCTATGATGTAATTGCAATGACCCCATCAAATGAGAATGGACAGAGGTTCACTTTGGAGTGTTCAGCCTTAAGTTCAATGACACAGTAGAGCAGACCAACCAAAAAATCAGCACTAACATCTTGGGCTGATGAAAACATTCAGCCAATATATGTAACTGAAATTCTAATGGGTTAATTTATGTAATGATGACTTGATGAGCCAAATCAAAATACCTAGGACTAGCATGAACCCTAGAAACCACAGACAAACAGGTGATCTCACACATAGCATCCACAGGACAGCTGCCTGATGCTTCACTCATGGTTAAGACTCTATCTTCAGACACTGTTTGGAAACAATTAGGGTCGTTCCCAACTCTTGAAAAATATTTGTACAAAAATGCATCATCTGGTTCTTTTTTAAACAGGAACCAAAGAGAGCACAATGGATTTTCTGATCAAATAGCTCCTTGTTGCCCTATCCAATATTATGAAAAACAAATCTGGTTCCTGCGAAAAAGGAATTCCAAGAAAAAAAAAAAAAGAAAGTATTTTCTTTAAAATATTTTTTAGAATCTTGCCAAGCATGATATATAAATAAATCTAATTTAAAGAAACTATATCGAACATGGTCTTAGTAGGGTATTCCAATTAATCCTAATATTGACTTTTGTTTAACCAAGAACAAACATGTTTTACAAAATATCCGGGTTAAGACCGTTGAAGATTTGGAGTGTGGGGACCTTGCCCAATGTCATTTGGGATAGGCTCCAGTCCCCCGCAATCCTGCACGTGATGAATAGTGGGTTCAGAAAATAGGTGGATGTTTGAAGAAATTCTGTTTAACGACAGCTTTTTTTTTCTTTTTCACTAAATATTAATACTAGATTAATGTATCGATTCTCAAGGCCCAGTATGGTCTTGATATTCAGATATTATATAATAGAAAAGATATTTGGCAGATTGGAATGGATTTTACCAACATAATTGTCCCTAATTTTGCCAACAGGCGGCGCTGTCCCTCTGAATAAACCTCGTGTGGGAGGAAGGAGAGATACATTTATTTATATCTTCGTCTGAACTTATGGTGCATGGTATGATGGCGTTTGACCCAAATTCTCTTCGTGATCATTCACCAGTGGTTATCCATGTATATCATAGATTTATTATTTATCTTTTTATTTAATTTTTTATGCACAGTATAGATCACATAATCTCAGAGAAGTATTTTGGTGTGTTTGTAATGACTTTCATAAATGAATTGAATTAAATGAGCCTGGTGCCTCCAGACAAAGAGATGAGTCTGAAACAATAGCCTACAACAATATGTAAAGGAAAACAAACCTTCCACAGAAATTCCATACAATACATAGATTCAATTTGATTTTATACAACATATAAAATCCAGCACGTCAGAGAACTTGACATGGATGGTGGTACTTCATTATTCACTCACAAGACATCAGAATATAATTCCCCTTCATTTGGTTGCAGCATATATGCGATCCTCCTCCTACTCTCCGTTGGACACCCTCTGTCGGACATGTCGCCCAATTTCCCTCCACCGAGCAAAAGCCAGTTAAAAAGACTGACAAAGTAATCAAGTAGCAGTGCAGTATACAAGGCCGGGCACATGGCTCAGCGAGCAGGTTGAGAGAAGTGCAGAGATGGGAAATATAGTCCATCCCTTTCACTCGGCTCTTCCTCACTTTCTTGTTTTCATCAATTTTCTGTCTCTCTTTTCTCACATTCTTTTACACATACACACTTCCACACTTTTTTCTTACTGTTAAAGTATTTCACCTAAGCATCCCACCCATACACATATAATGCAGGTAAGGAACGTTGAAGTGAAAGATGGAGCTGCTGAGATTGAATTTTTGAGACAGTTGTAGTAATTGAAAAGGAAAATTGTGCCACCAGTGCGCTTGGTTATTTTTGGTGTGTGTGGATGTTTTTGTTTGTGTGTTTACACTTTAGGGATTGAGGATGCTGGTAAGAATCTATATAATCTTGTTTGATCTACCGTTCATTCCAAAAGTCTCTTTTCAGACCAAAATATTGCAATAATGTCTATATGTGTAAAACTGGCCATGAATACAAATCCTTAATAAGTGTAGATTATAAGGTGTTAATTATGTCTGCTCGAAGGTAGAAGATTCCAACGTTCAAATGAGCATAGTGAGCATGAAACTGTATCTGTTCCAAAACAGAAAATACTTATTTATCCCCAGGGATGAGGCCTGAATACTGTCACGTACTGACTTTCTTCTTTTTGCAGCAGTTCACTAAAGCTGCATATGTTGTGGTGCACAATTGCTTCCACTGGTGGCAAAGTCAGATATTGACCACCCACTTGAATATATCAACATGTCTGAGGTAGCAGTAACCATATTTTTGAACAAAAACAAAAATCCCCCTTGAAGAACGACATTTGTGTGCATCTGTTACATTTGTGAAAGTAAGCGTGAAATAGCAGCTTAACAGGCATGCCCAGTCCCTGTGGTTTGATCTTCAGAGACCCCCACAGGACCCTGTGATTGGCTGTTCATGATCCTGTTTATATGGAGTGAGAACAGCCAAGGGCCATGTCTCATCAGAGCCCCCACCACCTGAGCACTGGGCACTGCACGACACTGCCTTCACAGGGATAACGTCAGGCACTGGTCTATACTGGATTATATTTATGGCCTTAGTGGCCATTTGCTTTATCTTGAAATAGTGAAAATGCAATGGTAATATAACTAAAGATATTTTCTTTACATTACTTAAAGTGTCAATGGAAGTACTCCGTTACAGGTAAATTTCCTTCATTCATCAGCTAAAGAAAATTAAGAATAAAGTATCGGCACCCATTATGCATAATATGATCCTGTGACGGATATTTGACATTATGAGAAGGTTAATAATGTTACATCAGCATTTGAGCTGCATTTTAATGCTATCGATGGTTCAGAGGTTCCAAACTTCGGGGTCAAAGGATCACAAGATAAATCTAAGTAGCCTCGCTTTATGAGAGAGGAAATAAATTCTATTCAACATTCAATGAAATAAAATGTTAGATGTATGATCAATCAATCGCATACATCTGAAAAGAAAGAGCGACAAAGACAAACAGCTTTAATGTGAAAGTACATTAGATGTGAAGTTTGGGAAAAACATCTGGACTAATTTTTAATTATGTTGATATTTCTTAAATGTTTCCCAATATAAAATCTTCATTACTACAGTTACATTATTGGTGTACATTAAATTATTTCCCTCTAAACTGAAGTGGCACATAAACAGCAAAAAGTGGAAAAACCTGTGGAATAATGTACCTGAACATGATGGAAGTGTAATTCATCCTGTCCCCTCCTGAATGAGCAAACAAAAGACATTTCTGTGCTCATCTGCTGCCTTTCTTTATCACAAATAAAATGTTTATGATGGATTTTGCTTGCAGAACATACAACAAGTGCCGGGGGCTGATTCTACAAAAGAAGGAAATCAAATTCCACACATTTAAGTCAAGGTTGAATGAGATGTGTCCCAGAAACATGGCAGAGTGTTATAGTGACAGGGACAGATGTGCCATGTCTCTGCACAGAGGGAGAGAGGGATATGTTTTGGGTATGGGATTAACTTGCGTTTTGGGACAGGTGCGGAAAGGAGTAGGAGCAGACACAATAAATCTAATGTTACATGCAACCCATCCAGTCACCGCTTTTAGACCAGCAGTACGGTTTCCGGTAATGTGAGACCTTCCTTGGTCCTGGTCCTCTTTGAGCGATGTGGATTTGGATCGGTAGCACTCGTGTAGCCAGCTGGCGACAACACATTTCACAGAGTCCCCCTCAGTTGCCCCTCAGAGCAAACATTGAATCGTATTTGAACAGAAATATTAAAAAAATGATCCAGACGTGTTAAATAATTTCATATCACATGGTGCTTGGTCAACTGCAGGAGTTAGAGTGCATGGATGAACTTAGACATTTGACAGGCTAGTCAAACATCATAAGTATGATTGTTTGCTGAACCCAAGGCTAGAAAAACACCTGTTTCATTTTTTATGATATATTTAGTTAAACATGATTACTGATATTCATTCTTCTTCTTTTATGATACCTAGGAGAGACATTACAAATGTATAAGGTTCTCTGTTTTCTCCATCAAACGGTGAAATGCTCTCAGGTAATAAATGGAAAAATAAATAATAAATTAAAAGGGATCTATTCAAAAATGTATTGAAACCAAGGTTTTTGTAATTAATAATAATTTAAAAAAAGAACAGTGTCCCTTAGTCACTGAGGGAAGAGAGAATTTTAATTAGAATGGCAAACTAGATCAATGAAAACACAAAGCAGCAACAACTCTCCTAAGCACAGAAGTACTGCTGCAACTTTGTCCAAACACACACAAAACTTTAAATTCCAGTTGAGATCCCAAAAGTCTCTATAATTTACAAATCTTTCAGACGGAAAACTGAGGAAATCCTTCAGAGAGATCTAAAGTTTCAAATGATTGTTCTTCACTATGAGAGAGTCCGTCCACATCGTCTATTAGTATCTTTAATTTATTACATTGATTATGTATTATTTAAAAGGTAGGAAGCTGAATGTTGAGGGCTGTTAAATATCCAGCTATCCGATATTAAAATGAACTTATGCAAAGTGATTTGAACCAAAACATTGAACTCTACTGTGACCCCACCAGACCGCACTGTTTTATCATGATGGTGGGTGAAGTTAGATGACCTTAAAGGTGGGATTAAAAGTGGCGGGGAGCCCCTACCCTCTTTTGTGCAACGACTAACTTCTCGTCCTCAATGGACAGTTCCCACGCTAAGTGTTGCTATCGTGTTTGGTAACATAAACCTCACCACTCTGCCGTTTGTGCTCTCTGACGACAAGTAACAGATGACAAGCCTCTATGGACAAAACACCGGAGCATAGTTTCATGTCACACAAGGATGCCTACGGCCTGCTCCTCCAGTCGACCCCGTCGTTACTTATTTTCACTGCAACTTGCTCTGGACATGTTTGATGAAATTCTTCACATTGCTTTGTGTTCAACACAACTGCTGGCCGTGAACTGCTCTTTTGTTGGGTTCAAGGCCAGCCAAGAAGAAACATCATGTCCGAGACCTCAGAAGAGAGCAGAAATATCACTGAGGCTCTTTTATGCCTCACTTCATCCGTCCGATTCAGCCGGGCGTTTGTGTTATTTATGCTCATGCAGGGTGAAACACTTTGAGCTTTTAAAAGCAGTTGCTTTAGCTTTAGGCCTTGTTATTTTTAAAGATTAAGTAAAACTTTATTTTTACCTACAAGTTTTATATGCACGAGGCAGATTGAGCAATGGTTAACTTTCACATTATTATCGGTTTTACTCACAGCATATTTTACCAAACACTATAACATCAGAGTCAAAACATATTTCCAGTTTCTATTGTTGGTGCCCATGTGTTTTTTTGGTTATTAAGTTCAAGTTACGCCATGGAAATGGGAATTTGTATTACACATGTGTCAAATATGATGTTAACACTATTTATACTGTATAGCAGCTGTCATTCAAACGAGGGAGCCCTTGAATATGATGATACCAAATAATTACTCATTTGTTAATGATTGTCTTGAACAGTAGTACCTAATGATGATAATAATAATAATAATAATAATAATAATAATAACAACAATACTAATAATAATAATATATTCTATACATATTTACTTTTCAAGTTACCCAAGGATGTATTACAACACACAATAAAATCAAACATACAGAAACGATAATCAATCAACGATTAGACTGAGCCACTTAAAAACGGACATTTTTTAAAGTGGGACGTAAACGTGTGAGGAGTTCCAGAGCCGAGACAAGGAGGGGGAAGGGAGGGAGGGTAGCAGGGACAATGAGATTGATAGAGGCGGAGGATCTGAGTGTATGCAGATGTGAGGGAGGTCTGACAGATGTGGAGAGAGATTAGAGGCAGAATCTTGAAATCAATGCAGTTTAAAAGGAATCCAGTGAAGCTGCTGAAAGACAGGAGTGATATATTATATATATAAGAAGGAGTTCTGGTGATGATTGGGTCAGTTCGACTCAATTGAACCAGTTGTAATTTAAGAAGCCGCTTTGGAAGGAAAACCAGATCGGATGGCGTAACAGTCACGGGTTGTGACTGGAGTGGAAACGAGAATAGAAGTTCCCTTCGATGTAAGGGATGGGAGAAGACGATTGATATTCTCTAACCTCATCACATACTGTGGAAGGACACTCAAGGATGTTCTCGTGGCCAAAGGGGGCGGAGCAAAATATTTAATGCAGAGGGTGCCAATAATTATGACTTACATGTTTTAGACAAAAATATTTGTTTTATGTTAAGAGCCTAATGTCAATTTTGTTACTTGAGTTAATGTTTAGATTTTGTGAATACTTTGAAATGAAAGATCGTGGGTATAGGCAGTAACAACATTTTTTTGCATCTCATTTTACTCATTTCCATAAAGGATGCCAATAATTTGGAGGGCACTGTAAAACACAGCCAAAAATGAGTGCGGGAAAGGGTCTTTAGAGTGGAGGCTTTAAAGGAGAAAGGGCCCCCGAGATCCCTGCTGTCCATTATTGCAGTCTGAGCGCATCCTTGGTATAGAAATATTGCCTATGACGAGGAGATCGCCTACTCCATCAGCGAGAGTACATATGTCGATGTTGTTGATTGACATATCTAACATAATCTGACATACATACTGTCCGTATGAAATGAGACTGAACAGGGGGGTTTGGTTTAGATGACATTAAGTTGACATTAAAGGACAAAGACTTGGGGTAAGAAATGGACAAATCAGATGCCATATAGTTTTTAGGAGAGTGACACCAGAACGGCAGATAAAGTCAAGGTTTTTTTTGGTAATGATTAGGCACATTTATTAACCTCCGTAGACCATTACTGTCTAGACACGATATAGAAATCCTTTAAAAGGATATAATTGACATTATCCATATGAATATTAAAATCTCACAGCAGAATAACATTGGAAGATATGGAGAAAAGTGATGTTGTAAAGGCAAAGAATTCAATGATAAAGTCATTACTGGTTTATGTGAACAATATACAGTGACTATATTAATATTGTAAAAACCATTGACTTGCAGGACGATAGACTCAACTGAAAAAAAACTAAGGGAAGAGCTACTGGTCATGCCTTTCACTTTAAGTTGTATAGTTTTGTCAGACCTTCACTCCGACCAGAAAGTCAGATCCTTCCAGAATTGCTGCCTGAACTTATGGTGCATGGTATGATGGTGTTTGACCCAATGTCTCTTGGTGATCATTCACCATTGGTCATCCATGAAAAGACTATGAGAAGGAACATTGTCCTGTAGGGGGTCCTGAAGGAAACCCTACAGGACCCTTCCAGAGGTTTTCTGTTCTTGAGTAAACCAAACGCTGCACTTCCTGAGAAGGATACAAATCTTTGGTGTGACCTGGGAAGTGTAGTTTCTATTCTATCATGCCGTAGTGGAAAGCCTCCTGCGCTATGGGATCACTACATGGTTTGGCGACTTGACAGTCTAGTCAGAGGTCCAAATCAACAGACTCATACAGACAGCAATGAAGATTATGAGACTTAACATCCTAGGCTTCAAGATATTTTTCAACAAATCATAATCAGACAGGTACAGAAAATCCTCTCAGATCCAACCCATGTTCTTCACCCTGAATATCAGATTCTCCACTCAAGCAGACGGTACAGAGTCCCCCTAAGCAAGCACAACCGGTTCAAACGCTCTTTTGTCCCCCTGTCCATTAAGGCCCTCAACACCACCTAGACTGGACAGTAGAGATGCCATGAATGTATTTTGTATCTTTTTTTTCTTATTGTTTTTCATCACAGTATTACAGTAATATTATTGCCTTTTTGAGGATGATGATGATGCAAACAGGAATGTGCAATTGAATAGATTTATGTATTTGTTGTTTCTATTGCTGTATTTTACTGTGTTGGATGTATGAATTGTGTTGTTTTTACTCCTCTTATAATGCAGACAATGTGAATTTCAAGACAAATTTCCTACTGGGACAAAAAAAATCTATCCTACGGTGAATATACTTTGGTCAAAAATAATATAATGCATATAATATAATTTGTTACTAAAATCTCTAACATTAAAAAAGGAGATGCAGGTGAAAGTAAGGGAATAATACCCAGATCAGTCTCTTATGGCTATGAGAGGACACTGATGCTAAACACCCACTGAGAGAAGAGGAGGCCTCTGATTTGTAAAAAGTGATGGGGTAATGCACTGAATTTCAGAAAAATCGGGATTTTAGATTCCAAGTTTTTAATTTCTGTCAGTCTAGTAAAGGGATTGCACTTCAGTCTGCTCTTGATTAAGCGCATCCATGGATCAACATTTCATTCTCGAAAAAAAAAAGAAAGACTCCGGGCAATTACTGCAGAGTTTGCCAAAGGTCTCCTCTCTGTCTTCCCTCTCTCTCTATTTCCTTATCTATTGCATCTACTACATCTTCTTTTGTAGAGTCGGAGCCAAAAAAGACTGCATTAATAAAAGAGCAGCCAGGCGGAGCTGACGTTCTGAATTAATAAGTAAAAATCATAGCCGGTCTGATAAGTAATCCACAGGTCAAGGAATTAGGAGCGTTGGCTGTGGTACACTGGAGAGAGTGTGTTGTCGCCTGTCACAGCACTACATCTGCTCGCTGCTGCCAGTCCCATCCTCACCTAATTACCTCCGCCAAAGAGGTTATGTCTTCACCTCTGTCTGTTTGTTTGTCAGCAGGATTTAGGAAAAACGGGACGGGTATGCAAGATATTTTACTCTGTAGGTTTTGGCATATCCTAGAGACGATAGGGTTTTGGAAATGTTATGTGTGTCGCAGCATTTCAAATAACATAAAATAACTAAAAGCGAGCCGATTGGAGCGATGACGTCACCTTGTGGAGGAGCGTTCTCATGAAACTCTGTCACTTTCGGTTTGGTGTCTATAGACAAATTGACACCAGAGATTTAAAGTTTGTCAAAGCGGTATCTTTGTGGTTTGCCAAACAATGACAGCTGGGATTTCTTTGTTATTTCAAATCATATGAGGAAATGGAAAAAGGAGGGTGGGGTGGTGG
This sequence comes from Lophius americanus, assembly GCA_037951165.1. NCBI lineage: Eukaryota > Metazoa > Chordata > Actinopteri > Lophiiformes > Lophiidae > Lophius > Lophius americanus. The sequence goes on from JBBDHG010000061.1 coordinate 4,114,600, forward strand.
GGATGGAGCCGGGGGCTCTGAGGACAAAATGCTGAGGTGCAAAGTGTAAGAGAATGGGGAGAGATGAATTGTTCCAGAGTATTTTAAAAGTACTGAGAGAGTTTAGAAAAACAAAAAAGCCAAAAATCAGAACCTGCTTTACCAAAGGTGCGTTTTGGTCTGGAATCGGCTGTGGGTCCAAGGCACTCTTGCTTTAGAAGAAACAGTAGGAAGCAAAGGATAGAAGAAAAAAAAAAGATTAACTCAAAAATACAAAAGCTGTAACATCGTTGTCCAAATGGATACAAGACGGCACATTGTTCATGTGTTTGTATCTCAAGTATTCACACCAAAACAATGATATACTTCATCGGGGAAATTAATATTCATTACTTCCAGACTTCGGGTTAAAGGTGTCTTGTAGGGCAGAGCAGCAAGTCTTCAATATAATGTCAATGGAATGAATCCAACTAAATCCCTTTCATTGTGTACAGTGGTGAAATGTGAATGGTGGGAATGTCGGGTGAAAAAACTGAATGAAGTCTTTTCCTGGGAGATGCAGAAAATCTTCTCAAATACTGACTAGAAAGCTTATAAGTGTTAACAACAAATAAAAGCGTAAAAGCACAGCTTCTGTAATCATGCTATAAAAGTAGAACGTTTTCCTTTGAAGAGTTTCCCCTCCTAGCCTAACTTAACCTCCTGTCATATAAATATGATAATATAATTGATACGATTATGGCATTAAAATTTGATTTAAAGTTATATTACTACCAATCATGAGCAAAACTATATTAAGCAATCATGACTAGTATAGAAAAAGTTGCTAGAAGAAGCACATCTCATCTTTGTGGTCAAGTTTTTTTGCTCGTGATTCCTCATCTCTTTCATCTTCTCACATATTGTTTTAGTCTGTCGCCTTCATTCATCTGTTGTGCATGATGTGCACAAAGGAAGTTTCTTTTCTGTGTGTCATTGTCCTCATAAGTTGAAATCAGTCTTGATGTTCAGAAAGTATACAACGTTGCAAAATGAAAATAATGTAAGTACTTGTACACATTACGTCTCAGCTCCGTTAAGGCGAGGCTCCTGGAATGTTAATGTCGGTGTATTTGTCAGCCGGTACACCACATTAACAGCAACTGACCTATTAGAGGCCCTGACATGAAGTTTGGAACAGACTTTCACAATGTTTACAGGATGTATTGTATCTAACTTAAGTGATCCTGCTGATCAGCGTGAGGTTGACAATATGGTGGTTTGGAGTGAGATATTATGATAACTACATCAGTTGAATGCTTTGAAAACTACAGCAGGCATTCATTCAACGCTCAGGATCAATTTTAATAGCTTTGGCAGACTCCTTACTTTTCATCTGCAGTTACCATCAGGTCGAATCATTTCTTGTTTATTACCAAATACCTGCAAAAACTAATTACATTTCCGCCAGTGTTTGTGTGTTTGTTTTCAATTAGCGATGCTTGCTAACATGATGAAACATAAACATTACAAATGAAACATCAGCGTCGCATATTGCCATGGAAAACAAACTGGTGTCTCTGGGCTGACTGAAGAGCGGTGTCTGCCCGTATCTTTGGTCTGCATAAAATGCAAATACGCCTTACCTCCATTTGTCTTTTTTAGCACATAATTTCCAATTTATATCCACCCATTAAAAATTTCAATGATTGCTTTTGATTCTTTCCTCCGGGGAACATGATTGTGATGCACCACTGGCACAAAAAACAACCAGCCAGAAATGTTTTTGACAGCTCCAATGCTTCATATCATGCCATCCAATTAAACTATCTTTCTCTCATAGCCTGACACCCCGATAATTTTCATTTTTGAATAAATGTTCTCTACATTGTGTTTCATTCCAAAAACAGATAACAGTGTGACATTTCTTTTAATCATGTGCTACTATGAGTTGAAAAAAATATTGTTTTTTGTCTGATTTTCCTGTTGGCGGCACGGTGGCACACTGAGTAGCACAGTTGCATCAAAGCAAAAAGGCCATACATTTCTGTGCAGAGTTAGGGCGCTCTAACCGGGTTTCAGTGGGTTCTCTGCAGGTGTTGAACTGACAACTTGTCCGGTGTGTATCTGCCTGTCGCCCTATGTCAGCTGGGATAGGTTCCAGCCCCCTGCCTCCGAGGAACAATCTTTGACAAAGAGGCACCAGGATCCACAGATGACACGTATCAATGCCATTAAACAATACCAGCATTATTATACCAGTGGCCTCACACTTCACATAGCAATCAAAATTTTTACACGCTCACACCCTCGGATTCGCCTCAGGCTGGGTCTGTGTTATCAATACCTTTACAGAAACATGTATGTTCATTTATCCACAAGATTCCTGTAAATAATTGGTTGTTGTGCTGGAGAGCAGCAGTGTGAAAGAGTCACTGATTTCCAGTCTATTAAGTTGTTGACACTTTGGGGTCGGCCCGACTCTGGGCTAATGTGGAGTGTGACCAAGCAGAACCATCTTCATTATCCCAGCGTAATATTTCATTGCTTCGAGCTTGCGCAATGATGGCCACCCAAATCTCTGCTCCCACCGTCTGTGTCTCGATATTTCGGAAAACGTGGGATCACGAGGAGATGCTCGCCAACCAGTGTTTCTTCACAACACATTTACCACCAATTTTGGCTTTATCTCTTACCTTGGTGAACTTGCTTTGATATTTCTTTCTCTCAATTTGAAGTTTATGATGTTACCATCTGTCTGCACTTTAAAGTCTAGCGGCCCGTTCATTGTGTGCATCTTCTTCACAATTTAGCATGTCCACATCACAGCTGCCTTCTGTAGTTTGCTCTTTTCTCAACCTTATTTGTCCCTCTCTCATAATGAGGTTTCTCCGTTTTGGAGGCAACAAGGCCGGCTAAGCATCGCTTGGAATCTTAAAAGATTTTTGATTGATTATAGGCTGCACAGGTTGTTACTTGCGCTAAGTGAAAGTAAAGACATTTTTTTGCATCTCTTCTTACTCATGTCAATAATTCTAGAAGGGAATTATTGTTTTCCTCTGCCTTGAGAAAAGCAGTGCCATAACAAAACACAACAGAATAAGAAGTAATGAAATGTCAGTGTTGAAATCAATGACAAGGAGTCAGGGGAACACAATGGACTTTTTAAAAAAATCTTCATTTTACTTTATTTACATTCTTGATCCTTATTGTAAATCGTTGCATATCTGCATGAGCTGTGCCAATTAAAGTTCGGGGAGTAAACATCTCCGGAGTCATTATGCAGTGAAGAAATAACAAGTCATAGGAGGCTGTCCAGAAGAATCTCTCCCTTCCTTTCATCTTGTCACTTGCTCTGTCAGGAGCTCTTAAAAACCAATAATGTTGGATGTTTAATGTAATATTAATCAGCACAGGTGTGAGGAGAGGAAGAAAACTAAAAATGTTACACGTGAAAAGTATTGATTTAAATCCAAAATACGACTTTGATGACACTGCTAAGAACAATGGGCAAACAATTCCACTACTGTGATAATAATAATAATAATAATAATACATTTATGTTAGGAACTGATTCACATTGACAACTAAGGTGTTGGATAAGAGCATGTATTCTGTGCTGCATTTATCTTGAGTTAAATTTTGAAGATCTGACATGGTCTTGTTGAAGAAAATGCTGACAAAAATAAAATGAATGAATATTTTTAAGTGTTAGAAGTGCAGTGTTGCAACAACTCACACAATCTGGATGAACTATATAATAATTCTACACAGCAGTGAATAGTCATTCAAAATTAACAACATAGTGTCAAACAAAATTTTACATGTTCAGTGGGACCATGAGGGTGTGGGTTAATTAAATCAGTGATTTATTTTGAGTAAATAAGAGCTATTCCTAGTAGTTCATAGGCTTATCACACCTGTTTTTCAGCTGAACACCACTTCAATCTGCTTTGAGGAGAGCGAAAACTGAAAAGAAATATGAAAAAAAGAAATAAAATAATACAAAGTGTTGAATGGGATACCATTATTCATAGTAAGAGGGTCAGTTTGGGATTTTCAGGGCCTTCAAAATCAATCTGGTGTGTAGTAACCCTCTGCCCATAATTAGGTATCTGAAGTCCAGAAACAGCTGGAGCTGCTGTGTCAACACCTCCACACACTGGGTTGCATATTCCCTGAGCCCCCAGTCAGGGGGTGTTAAATGATAGAGACCACTCTTCCACTCCCGTGCTGTGATTGGGAGGCAGCGAGACAGTTTCCCTTGGGATCAATCATAATGAACCTGCAGGAGAAGTTCAGCCAGGTGATGAAGGAGGTCTGAGCTCTCTTTTGTTTCTCTTAGGGACAAAAGGCTTTTATTTAAACATAAAGCCAGTCTTTTCTAGATCTACCAGTGTAAGGGCCCATTTCCATAAAGATACATCTTTTCTTCTGCTCACATCGTTACAAAGAGGTGTCTGCGTTGTCTGCACCAAACCTGCTTTTTCAGCTTTTGTTACAAATAATAACATCCTTTCCACCTTAGTTACCAAAGTCAATTCAACTTTTATGAAGTCTGGGTAAAGCCACAAACGAGCAAGGAACCAAGAAATAGTATGAATAATTGTCTTCAACAGAACTTTTAATGGCAGCACAGTGGCCAAATCTATTGTTGTTGAAAGGATTGGGTTGGATTCAAATCAACCTTCTGTTGAGTATGCATGTTCTGCTTATGTTTGCACAGGATCTCTCCGGATTCCTCCACTACTACTCCACTGTGCCGCATATTCTATGACCGCTTTATATATATATTTTGATTAATTAAGCGAATTTGTAAGTATTGTAATTTCATAATAATAACTAACTTGCATAATAATGTAATTTGAACTCTAATAAGTTTATACATAATGAAAACAATAATAAAAATATGGAGATAATCAGTTAACTGATAGGTACAATACACAGTCTTAAGCTGAATGCACTGCTTACATGAAAAAAAATGTCCTGCTTTGATTTGTTTAGATTGCTCCCAAACTGGTAACAGTATAATATTAGCAACCTACAAGGAAAATCAATCACATCTTAATAGTTGAAATAAACTGAAAGTTCTTGCTGAATCATTCACTGCCACATTTCCTCTGTTATTGTTGTTCTGTGAGAAGGGACCTTCTCAGACTTATAAGAATCACGTTTATGGACAATCCTACCTGATAAAAAACACTTTGTCTTTCATTTTCCATTGCTTTAATATGAGGAAATGTAACAACGGCAAAGCAAATTTCTAACGAGTTTCTGATTCATTCATAAGTCAAACATTTATGTTGTTGTGTCAGTTTCAAGAAATTTGGGATCTCGAATTTGCCAATTTGACTCATAAGGTTTATTGTATGTTTTGATTTGTTTAACTTCTTCTGTGCACTATTGGTCATTTCTACATCACAGATCAAGTCAAATACTGGTTTCTGTGCTATGATTCCCTTGAAACAGAACCCGTAACTTATGAAAGCCTCTTTTCGCACAGCTGTCGTGCACAAAGAATCTCCACAGCACACTCTTAATAGCCCTGAGTCTAAAGTGTACCAGAGTCAGCTGTCAAGATCTCCAGGCCGTGCAAGAGCAAATCTTAATAACTGATTGATGTTCCCTGTCAGGAACATTTAGATTTTTGGTGATTCTTTGCATTTTGTGTCTGAAAGTTTACCTCCCACCTTAGTAATTCTGTTCAGGGTGCAATAATTCCATAGGATGGGTTTGTCAGGTGTCTGCTACAGCATCTGCAATAATTGTGACCCATCTGAGGCCAAATTTGATCAGGAGATCAAGTAAAAAAATGACTTAGTGAGACTTTAACAACCTCACTTTATGACATCACCAAACCAAGTTCTAGTTTGTTGGTGTTAGTTACAAATGTCATAACTGAGTTAAGATCCTGGCTCAGAAGCTTAATTAATCGGGTTGGATCCCATCCCCGCTGACAATGGATCAGTGCTACACACTACTCCACTGTGCCGCATATTCTATGACCGCTTTATATATATATTTTGATCTATAGTGTAACATCATGAGTTGTCCGTGACAACGTTTTTATTTTTGATTTGGCCATTTGTTTTCATGATATTGTCCAACACCCATGGTTCTCGGGAGCAAGTGTATATTCCCGAAAAGTCTCCCAATCCCCTTTGTTGTACAAGCAATTCCCTTGATTGAACCGCTCAAATTATATAGTGAAGTTATTTCTAAAGTATTTTTTCTAAAAAAAAGCCCCCCTAAGTGAGTAAAATATGAACTATTGGATTAGAATATGGGTTAAATGATAAGCAAGTTAGATCTCCTTGAGTCAATTCATAGGCACCAACTTTTGACTAAATTGGATAAATGTTTAAGAAATTATGACCTGAAAACTTTTTAGAGTAAAGCTTCAACAAATATACAACCAACCTTTCCTAAAATCAATCCAGTTCTTCCTCATATTAAAGTCCATGGGGGTATAAAGTTTGAAATTATCCAAGCAATAGTTTTTGATGTATGTCTGGAAAAAAGTGTTTTTAATTTTTAAAAAATAAGTAAAATATTAAATCTGACTGTGAACAATATAGTTGTCCTTGACTGGATTCATAGGCAATGTATTTGGACTAAATTGGACCAGCGGTTACGAAGTTATGTCTCTAAAACAGCGTTTTCCGTAAAAAGCTATCCCTATAGAGTAAAATATGAACAAATAAGTAAAGATGTCTGTGTAAATTCTCATTCGTCATGGTAATCTATGTGGGTTGAATCTAAAGCAACTGGACTTCCATTTTGGCTTGAAGACATTTTCCCTCTCATCCAAGAGGCTTCTTAAGTTCTAACTGCCTGGTGGGAAGTCAAGGATTTCAGAAGCCTCTTTGGATGAGAGGTGAAAATTTCATAGGCCAAAACAGAAGTCCAGTTGCTTTGGATTCAACCCACATGGATTATTAATAACTAAAACGCAATGTATACAATTTAGATCTTTTTGAGTCGTTTAATAGGCATCAAGTTTGGACTAAATCAAGCCAACGGTTGAGAAATTTCTGCTGAAAGCTGTCAGAGATAAAGCTCCCCATAGTGACGGAAATATACATCCGACCTTTGACAAAATTAATCATTTTGAATTGAAAAGGATCCATGAAATAGTTTTTGAGTTATGGCGTTGAGATGAAGGGTCTGCGGCGGTAGTGATGACAATTCCATAATATCCCTATATACTATTAAGTGATACAGTAAACATGGGCAATCAGCACATAGCTTCCACCAACCTAACAAAGGAGAACACTGCAGCATTGATCAACACTGACTTGCAGCTTTCAGAAGCCTCTGAGATTCTACTTTAGTGTGTCACTCTCAAGGACTTGACTTTAGACTTTCCACATGCCAGATACTTTACTCAAACTTGCCTGAGACACCTGTGCATTCACAAAACAAAGCAAGTACGAAGCCCTCCGTAGTTCTTCCTCCCACAGTGGGCACAAGCAGATGGAGCATGTTCTCTTCTTCTGTGGTTGTGACAGAAGTGGTGGGTTAGTCAATATTGTAATGAATTTGGTGTCAGAAAGATTCAGCTCTACTGTTAGTCACAGCGATTTCTCTCTGTCTACCTATTCCTTGTTATTCGTTGCTCTTATTGATTATAATGAGGCTTTCTCCTCTCCAGTTATTACATTATTGATCTCATGAAGATGCAGACGAACTGAACGATGAGAGCAGTGAAGTTTCATAGGCAGAGGAATCAAGGAAAGAACCAATAACGAGAGTGGAAGCGTTGGAACAAGGGAGAGACGAAGCTTAGTCTGGAATAGGAATGGTATTTAGTCCAGGAGATGTTTTTAAAAGAAATCTATCTTTGATTTGAAGTCTCTATTACGACTGTTATGGCAGATGACACACGATGAGTTAAATTAAAAACAAAACTGATTTTATGTTTTCAGCTTCTCACTCAGACTTTCATACAAGAGCAGTTCTTGCCAGACAGGAACATTTTAGAAATTCATCCGCCAAATCTCTATAATCACTAATCCTGTGCAGGGTCATGGGAGTCTATCCCAGCATACATTAGGGCAAATATGGACTTGTTGCCAGTTTGTCAAAGGGCCGACACCTAGAAAGAAACAACCAATCCATACAAACGGATGAAGCAGATCTGCTTTGCATAACTGTTCCCGTCAATCATTTCACGACAATTACACTGGAAGGATTTAACCAGCAATGAGCCGATCTTCTGATTGGAAGACGACCGCTCTTTCCATTGGGCCACAGACTATCAAACGTATTATTATTATTATTATTAATAATAATAATAATTGTATTATCTGTCTGCATCAGCTAGGTCCACAGCAGTAGATCCTGCCATGATCCACTGGAGCCTGTGGGATGAGAATGCACAAAGACTCCAGGGAAGATATTGAGAAAGTGCCATGCATTAATGACACATGAATGTATGGTGAAGGAGAGACAGAAGCAGAGAGAGAGAGCCCAGAGCATCATGGGAAATCCCCTACCAGTTAAAGCTATAGCAGCATAGTTAAGAGCTGGCTTAAGCCAGCATTAATATGAGCTTTATCAAAAACAGAAGCCCACTTTTAAATGTAGAGCGGTTTTCCCCGGAATGGAGGCTGGAAGATAGTTCCAGTCTTGCTAGGAAGGCAGAAGGAAAACTAAATGTTAAACTTGTACTTTTTAGTTACTATAATACAATCACGTTTTTTACCAAACCTTATGCTGCTGTGTCTGTTTAACTTTACTTAGCCTGTCCTCAGTGTGTCCCCACTTTGCCTCTGAAGACAAACTACAGAGTCACAGGGTACGGGACGAGAGAATCCCCTCAGTTCATATCATCTGTCTGTTTGCTCTCCCTTTAGAGCTTAGTAAATCAGAAAGCCTGTCTCCTTCCAAATGCAGCCTCCCCTGGTGAGTGCCCTCAATTACAGAGGCAGAGAGATTATGGGGCAGAATTAATAACACTCTTAATCTGTACACACTTCTATACGACTCCAACTATCTGCTCTTACCCACCATCCCTACTCTCTTGTTTCCAGTTTAATTTAATGAGCAGACCATAGTTTGATCTCTTATTCCTTAATAACTTCTCAACAACTTTTATTTCACAGCACATCACTTCAGTTGATTCATATGACCCAAATTTGGACTAAATTAGACCAACAGTTGAGAAATTATATCTAAAAACAGTGTTATTGTTGAAAAAAGCTCCTCCCTAGTGAGTAAAATACAAACTATTAGAGTAAAATATGGTATTTACAAATCAGAGCTCATCTGTTGTTGTGAATTGGCGCTATATAAATAAAGATTGATTGATTGATTGATCGAGAGGATTCATATTCACTAGATTTGGTGACCTTTTTCAAAATAAATCCAGTTCATCCTCGCACCAGGATCTATGTGGGTGTAACATTTTAAATGATCCATGAAATTGAATTTGAGTTTTCACATTAACATGAAGGATCTGCAGTCACAGTGGCGATGATGTTTCCATAATATCCCTGACTTCTGGGGATATAATAACCAGTGTGTCTCAGTGAGTGTCTGTAAGTTGAGGTGAAGGACTACACCTGGAAAGGGCCTTTCTCTAACATCACAAGCCAGCATTGGCAAACTCACTCACACAGTCACATACAAAATAACCTTCGGCAGCAAATTGGGAATCTTTTTCAAGGACACCTCTATATGCAGACTGCAGGGGCTCGGGATAGAACTTCACACTTTCAGAATAGTGGATGACTGCTTGGGTTGCCTATTTATAGTATGTTCATGTATTTGGGTGTATTGTGTGTATTCACAGTGTGTGTGTGTTTTTAATTCTTCACATTCAATTCATTTGCAACTGTTTTCTTATGCTGCGGTGGGTTTAGCGCCCTCAGCTGCCGTTTACATATCATGCTGTATATAGGATTTATTGTTTGAAACAGAAGATGAAGATATGCATGAAACAAACACATTCATTTCACACATTCATAAAGAGAACACACCTTCAACAGTTATTAACTGTGTCGTATTAATAAAAAAAATCAATAAATATTAGCAAATATAATTTTTCAAATTAAATTTCAGATTTAAGATCTGTTTGTACGGATATTGTGTAAGATTACAAGAAAGTTTGAATACTTGAAAAGTTTTTGGGCTCGATAAAGCTTAAATGGAATGTCCTTGCCTAAGTTCCATATCATCTAATATTCAATCATATTTACATTGATTCTTATATCAATTTAGGCCAGTCCATATCAGTGGGTGGATTTTATGGCAGAACTGTTGGAGTGTGTTTGTGCATTTATGTTGTGTGTTTGTTGTGTGTGTATGATTGAGGGGAAGGGGTGGGAATGGAGGTGAGTAAGAGAAAAAAAATTAGGGGGGGAAACCCACATTAGTCATCCACTAATCTAGAGAGGAGGATTTAAGGTTTTAAATCCCTTGGGTACATCTTTATTTCTGCAAAATCCTATCTCCCCTTCTCCTTCCCCTCTTTCACTCCTATTCTTATATCCCTTCACCCCCCTGTAATTCTCCACATTCCCAGACTTTTTGCTCTAGTCCCTCCAGCCTTTCCATTTCACCAGAGAGGACTCTGGATTAATCCATTCAATTGCATAATTTACCCGCAAAGCAAAAACTTTAAAAGGATGGCTGCCATTGTGCCTCTTTCAATAGAATGGAAGTGGTTTTGTGTAAACCTCGACCAACCGGACTGTAGGCTTTTAAAATACGACCACTGGTCCTGGTAATCTGAAAGGACTAAAAAAGTCGTTCAGAAATCATCTGACATCTGCCTGAGAATACTTTTACTGATAATAACTACAAGAAAAATCAGCATTTAAGTGACAGATATCTTTCTGAAAAGATTTTCTCATGAGTGGGCTGGCAGCTGTCTTGCTGTGCCCTCACTGTGATAATGTAAATCTGTTAGTGGCTGTGTGTGCCAATCTATTTGGTCAAACAAACGGCTGTCATGTTGATGTTAAAGAAGTGCAATGACATCATCAGAATAGTACTCCGGCTGGCCTTTATAACATCATCATTGATGGTATCATTTTGTGCACTGTAACACTTGACCATAGAAATGACGGTTAGGAACTGTAAAATGTCAACGGTAAAAAACGTATTTACTGTTTTTAAATCGAATGAAAGTAAACAACGTTGTGAGAATTTTTTTTTTACTGTCTTTACTGTCATTGTTAATTACTGGCATTCAGAAAAGTATTCTTCCATATTATCTATAGCTTAATAGTTTTTCAATAAAACGTTTTTGGTTACGTTTATTATACCTGAACTTGCTTGTTTTGCACTTCGTTGGAATTACTGCAAACCTATGGTAACCTAAACATAAAGTTAAGGGTTAGCGAGAAGGTACTGGGTCCAGATCCACCTCTTCCCACACCTTACCAGGGTATACCAGGGTATACCACGGTATACCAGGGTATACCAGGGGTATCTTGGACCTTCTAAGTGATAAACTGAGCCGCCATAAGATATAATCCCTTACCTAATAATGTATTGGTCTTTATTTTGCCATCAAAGCACCTGCTGTGTATTGTGACACCTTTCTCGCTGATCTCTAAAGCAGCTCATCTGTTGGGTTGGACAAGGTTGGCCACCCTTTGCTCCCAATGTGCATCAATGAGCCTTGGACATCCACAACCTTTGTATCATTCATTGGGTCTATAGCTTAATCGCTCGTTCTTCTGTAAACCACTTCTGTAGATACTGTACACTGCAGATCAGGACCACCGAATAAGACCTGCAGTTTTAGAGATGTTCTGACTCAGTTTTCTTGCCTTTTTGGGCCTTATAAAAGTCACTTTGATCCTGAAGCTTGCATTTTTTCCCTTCTTCTAACAAATAGCCACATAGGTTGTGTGTAGCCATACACACAACCTTGAAGACAAAATGTTCACATGCTACTTAATATATCTCACTTACTGATGAGATATGATATGATGTTTTTGTAACAAGATAAAGAATATTATTTTGGCTTCATCGGACCGTAGTTATAATGGATAATTGGTGTATGTACTCTGAGTGCCCCTCTAGTCTAGTTTAAGTTTTATTGCTTCCTAATTTATGTGCAGTGTGCTATTTTATTAGGGCTTAATATTATTTGATAAACAACACTTTGCCACTGGTGTAATTTTTCACTTTGTGTTACCCACAATGCACGCTGGTTGAAGATTCACAATGTGTTGTGATAGTGGTAGAAAATGTAGTCTCAGACTGCCTAAAGCAGAAATGAGGGTTGCAGAGGTTGAGCGTTCTTCTTTCTCGGATTGTTTTCATTTCACTGTGGGCTACTTGTAGACTTCAACCCAAACTGACACTGACACGGGAGATTTTGGCAATTTCTCAGACTCCATGCACCTCTTCATTTGTTTGTTTGCCTGGAAGTTAGCTGGAGGAGTTGATAACAGATTTTGATATGATTTTGTGTACGGCTGGACATAGGAAATGTTGATGATGGAGGAAAAATGAACTAAAACAAAACCTCAGGTTGTAAACAAAGCTCTGATTCTGGTTACATTTTGCACGCTACAAACAATTTACTGAGTTTGTAATCCACAAATGTATCATGTTTTTGTGACTGCACAGAGTGCCCGCTGTCACTTTTATCACAGCACTAGATTATTCTCATGCTTTATGTTTGCAGACTTCCTTTGTGCCTTCGACACTGCGTTCTGAAGGACGAAGATTTTAACAGTACAAAGCTCTCACTCATCACATTTTATGCTTACGCTGACAGGCCTGTCCTGTCCCCTCGCAGACTTATTCATTGGCTGTGTTTTATCATTAAGGGCTCTTGTTCTCAAGACATGCAGCAAATTCTTCATCTCCATTTTACGCTTCCTGCTCCCTCTCTCTCGCTCCCTCCCTCCCCCGCTCTCTCATCCAGTCTTCGTGTTGGCACATTGTGACTGTATGTTCTCATGGAAGTCACAGATGATGATGCGGATTAACATACAATCTCTTGACATTTAATGCAATCATAGGTGAGGAATTACCATTTCTTTTTAAATAATACATCTCAATTGTCTATCAGCACTCATGAACGACGACCACTCTTCACACTTTAATAGGCTCAGTGACAGCATTGTTCCAAGTCTAATTCTTAGGCATTTTCTTGCATCTCCTAAATACAAGTGATGATTATTCAGTGGACACCGGGCTTCACCCCCTATTGCCTTCTCTCTCTGGTGTATAACTGCTGCCAGGCTCAATGGGCCCCTTCGCTCCATCTGTTTCCTCATATCTCTCACTAGACGCTCTTTCACAGAAACATTCCCTCCACCCTCCACACTATCAGCCAACACCCCACTCCAAAACTGCTGCTCCACCTCCTCTCTATCTCTTCCCTTAATGCCTTTTGATTATTATTATTATTACACAATCTGCTATGTTTCCCGTTCACAATTGTAAAAACAATAAACCAAAGCCGTATTTTCTTCCTATCCTTTTAAACCATTTACACAGTTTGGGAGTGTGGGAACTTCTGTACTTTCTCACATCCTCTCATCATCCTCTTCCTCCTGTACGGGGGCTTTACTTATTCAGCCAGCAGCTGTGTTTTGGCTGAGACTCATATCCCCCATTGCTGCCTTCCTCTTCCTGACTGGGTTATCTCCTGGTCTTTCTCATTATCTTATCTCTCAGTTTTGCATCCAAATAGTTTTATCTGGACTGCAGCTGGGCAATATTCATTGCCTAGATTTATTTTCAGAGCTCTGTTTGCACCAGTTTTGAAACGTGGCAAACATACGTGAGAGATCGTATGTGCTGCACAGGGTCTCTCTTAGAAAAGTTCATGATTCCCATTACTGAAGGGATGATGCAATGACAGTATTTTCTCATTTCCCAAAGCAAGAACATTTATAAAAACAAAAGAGAATAATTAATTAATAAGTTATTACATTTAAATTTTTTCACTCTCAACGTTCATATTGTATATTACTGCAGTGTATAATCAATCTTTATTTCCTTTATTTCATACAAAATCATCATAAATTATATGAATTAATATAAAGCTACCTTCATTAGAGAGAGTTTATGTGATGTTAAGGTGCTTTCCATTATTATGCATTATCTACTGCAAAAAATATCTTTCAGTTGCACATTTTTTAATCATAGTTTAATTTCACCAAATGCCATTTCTGACGCTGAGGGCCCCGACCAAAACAATAAAAACAGGACACAGATGGTCTGGTGAAGTAGGGTGGATCATGTGAGTTGTTGTTTTCATTTTTAAATTCTGATGAAATTCCGCTTGACATTATTCAGTCAGAAATGTTCTGTTCTGAATGTTCATGAGGTCATGTTTTAAAATGTTGCCTTTAGTTACGTTTGCTGATGTTTCAGGTATGTGTGTTTGTGTGTATGTTTTTATGTGTGCACTCAATGAGGACATTTGTCAGGTTTATAGCTAAAGTCCTTCCAACCAGACTCAACCCCTCCCTCTGCTTTCCTTTGACTCGGGTTCCTCACCATATCACAAAAATAGGTCACTGAAAGAATGTCAAACGCCTCGAATGGCTGTTATGTACACAAAGTACTAAAAATAGCCTGTCATAATAGAACAATGGATTTCAAAATGAAGGACATGCCGATTCTTTGTCCACCCTCAGTCGGATTGCTCACATGTGCCAATACCTTTCCTCACTGTAATAATGTGCAAGATATTTTGTCACTACTTTCTGCTAACTTGATGAAGCGTTAGCGTGCAATTTTGACTCTAGTGTAGAGGAAATCTATATGAGTAATGTTTTAAACTTCCAACCACTAACCAAAAATAATTTTTTAAAGGAAGTATAATTGAGGCCGACTTTTTTCATATTTATTGGCTTATGGCATAATCATTCTCATTTCAACAACTTGGGAGGCCCAAAAGGAAAGCTTGACAACTTGCCAATTATGTGACCTCGCTGCTGTTATTGATAGAAATCCAATATGGCAGAGACGCTGCTATCCAAACTTATTAGAACTGCAGTGTGTATGTAATAAGAAATCCTTGTGTGCCACAGGTCCATTATAGTGGGAATGCACTTGACTTCATCTTTAGTATGTGTGTACGCGCGTTTGTGTGTGTGTGTTGAATATAGGAGAGTCTTTGAATGAATTCTGAATCAAAATATTTATGTATAAAACTTTGGTCTGATGGGATAATGATGAGCAATCCAGCCCAGTGGGAGATCATTCTAAATACAAAGTCAATAGATCTAAGTTCTACCGCAGACCCACTAATATATAGATTGATTTTCTCACCAAGGAGGCCTAAACAGATCCGCACTGCTTCTATCTGGCATTTGGATTTCTCTGGTGTGAAATTCAAACAAAGATTATAGAGGGATCATAGAATGTAACCTTAAATGTCAAACAGCCGATTCAGCCATTAAAGCTTTCCTAGGGAGGCTTTGTATCGGTGGAGTCGACACACATTTCCAAACGATCTGAAAAATTGTACAAAGAAAAAAATGTATTATGAAACTGACAGTATTAGAGTTTTAATAAAATGATATACCCCTAAAGGGAAGATCTGAAAGAAGTAAAAGAAGAGGCTTCAAGACTTTTTTTTTATCCCAGCCACATAGGGTTCACAAATTAGTGTTGTTCTGTTGCCGGTCCCAATCCCTGTGCCAAATCAATACGAGATGATCCGCTGTGGAGACTACTAACGGGGAAAAGCCAATCGAAGAAGAAGAAGATGCTGCAAGACTTTTTCAGCAAGATGCAAATGAAAGAGATACAACCATCAGAATCAGTCAGAGCTCAGACATGATTGGGTGTTGCAGGAAAGGTGCTACCTAAGCCCTTTGACAATCAGGGAACAAATACAAGAGGAGGCAGCAAGAATCAAAAATAGTTTCAAATGCAAAGTGGGGTGCGAGACTGACGACAATGATTTATCTGAGTGGAGCTGTGTATGACGATACAGTACATCTCGATTGAACTAGTCCTCCGGTGTGAGAATTGTTCCTCTATTCACTCATTTATTTCTAATCAACAACTGTCTTAAAATAGCGTCCCACTGAAAGACTAAAATTCACCCAGTTTTCTCCCATGGAGAGGTATCGAAACATTTTGAATCCCATGTCCAAACCCTCCACCCACAGCAGCCAATTTCCAGTTGACATCACCGAAAACTATCCAGTACACCACAGTTTCAATGACCCGTGTCATTGCAGCCACAGCGTTTATTGTCAATAAAATCCGATTGGCCCTTAGCTTGTAGACAGACTTCCATCACTAAGTCGAATACCTGGCATCATCAGGCAATCCTTTCATGGCACATGAACACAATGCTCACATAAATTTGTCTTCACCGAATAAAATCTGCATTTCAGAGTTGTCCAGATAACTAATTTCGCAAAATGTGTGAAGTTCCATCCTTGCGGTCTTGTAGCATTGTGATATAAATATTTAGCCGTGGATGTGTATCATTGTTCATATGCATAGCCACTACAGTCACGGTTACAAATCTCCGTGTGAAGGACATGGTTCAAATTATTACTTATTCAAATAATTAGACAGTCTGAGCGGAAATAAGTGAGCATTTACATATATTTGTGTTTGCAGAGTGTCGGGCATAAATAAAGAGCTTTGAGTGATTCCAAATACAAAACTGGATAATATAGAACATTTTCCCAATGTCATGTTGGCTTGTGGTTTTACTGAGGGTTGGTGCAGGTTTATTTATTCGTGGATTCGTTTGCCAGCACTGCCTTGACTCATTCATGCATTCATAATCTTTAACCGCTTATCCTGTACAGCGCCGTCGGGCTGACATTCACTATCTTAACTGTACCTGCTTATTGCTACCAACATAATGTTATCTAGTGGCCTTACAGATAGCAGCCCTGGCTTAGCACTGCTAACAGCACAGCTAACAGCACTAAATAGCCAAGCAATAAATAAAGCTCTTGGTCCCTCATGAAGCTCTGTAAATCCCAGCGTATTCATGAAATACGATGCATTCCATGAAAAGCAACTATTAAAGTTCAAGGGTTGTTGAACACACCTGCAGCCATTGTTTATCAAGGATTGCAAACTCAGCTGCTTTCAGTTGGCTACAAGCCATTCAGACAGATGGTTTCCTACCGAAATCATCCTAAAACTCCTAACTCCCATGTTTACCCTGGAAAAGATGGATAAGTTCAAGTTTCCATTGCCTTATCAATGAAAATGAATTAATAAGATGTTTTTAGGAGTATATCAGAAACACTGCACTGCCACACATGCAGTTCAGCAAACGGGACACAGCAGAGGTGATATGATAGGAAAATCTGACACTCATGCTTCAAAAGATGTTGAACTTTTCCTTTAATGTATTTTGTTCATGTGATCTCGTCTGCGCTGGACAATCATATACACAAATAATTGTACACGGAATGATTTGCACAAAAACGTCAGTGAAACAGGGCATTTTCCCTTGAAAGACACAAACTGGCCATCGCGTTCAGATAAGTGACTTCTCTGCCCAATCCTTCTATCACTTCATTCTGAACTATGCCAAAATTTGTTTCCAGAATACTTCAAAACAAAGTAATGCAACAATGTTTCATTGCACCTACATATCGACACATGTGATATCGCCGTGATGACTTTGCCCGAGAATTTACCGTGGAATCAAGTTCATCATAAGTGCCTTATAATTTACCAACCAAAAAGTTCCGTGTAGGAAGATATGGATCTATTTTTGGCCTATATTTCATTTTACACTTTTATCAATGCTACAGATTGTTGCTAGTTTCAAATCTCTACTACTCTTTTGATCTCCAATTTTTTTTTGTTGACCTGATTAAAGACGGTAAAGACAAAATCAAAAATCTTTATGCATAACTGAGGCAAACCTGTCAGAGTTCAAGGTCCACCGTACACAAAATGTATACGAACATGTTGAAAAGTTATATCTTCCCTATATCTTTCTTATAACGCGCCAGCAATTGAACAAACTTGAGAGATCAAATAGTCTTCTCTTACTCTTGTTACCAGAGGTAATAATGCCAACATGTATAAATAGAAAGTGAAGAAAAACGTCTCTAATCTTTCAGATTGTGCAAATTGTAAAGGTTAACAAAAAAAAATTACAGTTTCTGTTATTCATCCATATTTGCAATTAGGGAGTGTGTGAAGAAACAGAAATGTCATAGCGGGGGGAAGACAGCTCCATGACAATTTAGTTCTGAAAAAAAACTATGTTGATTTAAAGATCTTGTGAGGAAATTGGAATTGATTTATTACATTTCTGACACTAAAAAACAAATCTGAGTTTATAAAACAGTGCGATATATCCGCAGCTGTGGTAGACTTAAGTATGTTATATATCTCAACATCACATTGAATACTTTAAATAGAGACCTATGACAATTTCACAATACTAATACTACTAATGTTGAGATATGAACACTTTTGTGTTCTCTGTATTATCTGAAACAGGTTTGTCCATACCAAACAACAAATAAAGTTTTATGAGCCTGAACTAATTACAAACACCCTTAGCCTTACATTTTTGATTTAGCCATTATATGGCTGTTATGACAGCCAGGTTCAATCGCTGTGGTTCAATTCAATGTTGTAATGCCGTAATAGCTTATAATCAGCGCGATGAGGCAGGTAGATAATGACACAACGGAGATGAGATCACCAAATGTGGAAAGATTATGACATTACAGGAAATACAGACGACAGGGAGCTTGAACATTTTCTTTTTTCTTTTTTTTTAAAGTGCATTTAAACTCACAATAAATGGCTTATTAACTTTTTGTCTTTGCCTTTCCAAATGTATTTTACTTAGATGTTTTTTTGAATTATAAAATGTTTATTTAAATATCATTTGGAAGCGAGAGAGCAGCACATCACCGGCATCAGCAGGTTACTGATCAAAATCAAACGTCTGAGCAGAACAGTGAAGGCTTACAAACAAACAGTAAATAAAGAATGAGATGTGATGTTTAAATAGATTCTTATTTATGGTTTATTTCAAGAGTTAATGCAAGGCAATCAAGGACAGTAAGAAATGATGCATTTTTAAATGGTTTTATATCCCCTCCCAATTACACCTTAATCAATGACTGAAATGACTTTGAAAGTTTTGATTCTATCTGGTATCAATTCACTTGATAAAAAGATGGCATTTTAAACTTAATTACATTAAGATGTTTCTAACATGGTCTCAACTTTGTTCTCTCTGAATGTAATTATACAATTATACAAAAGATCTTCAACCACAAACACAGACATACACTCACACCCACACGCACCCACACAGACATACACTTTTACTATGTCATTACTTTTATCAAGCATGGAGCGGAAAAATCGTCCAATTATGTCCATTATGTGTCTGAATTATCTTCTAATCTGCTTATAACTAATCAGAATAAAGATAATTACGTTTGATGGAATTTGACATAGAACTCAGAGCATCAAGGAAACACAGAAGCTCTTCCTCCTCTTCTCGTGTATTACCCTTTGTTCACAGGTGATAAGTCAATGTTTTTTCACACCTTACACAGTTACAGCTCCAACTACAGATTCACAGTAGCAGATTACCATGAATTGAAAGTAGACCTATTTTCATTACAAAATCAAGCTCTCTCACAATAGGAAATGGAAATAATTGCATGCCATTATCACCCTTGCTGGTGTGACAGAAATCTGCCCCAAAGGCACAGTATGCATCACATGCAGGCATGGTGATTTTAATCTCTGCAGAAAGCTTGAATGACACAAATGCCACAGCAGTCAGAGATATGTTGGAAATGTGGAGCACAATATCTACGAAGAATAGGCAAAAGCAAATATCCACAGGTGCAAGGTGTCAAAGAAAAGAGCTAAAGGAAGTTACAAAGGGAATTATACACAATGAAGAGTGGAACCACATGGATTGAAAAAGCAGGAGGCTGATGAAGGACAGGTGAAGACAATTAGGGGAATTACGAATGCCAGGGGACAAACCCAGCAAGTGTAAATCGTAACAAGACATGAGCAAAACTAAAATGCATTACCATGACAACAGCACTGTTTTTCTCTAGGTTCTGCAATTTGGGCTGTTTCCTTCATTTTTTCTTCATTTTTTTTTTGGGAAAAAGTAAAGATTGCTTTTAGGATGAAATTGCACAACTGAAAATACTGCATCATTAATCACCTGCTAAAATCTTTTGATTTTCTCGTATATTTAATTATCCTGCGTCACATAAAAAGGGGAGGGTTTCAATTTAGACATTTGCAGTATTTGGCTCTTGTGGAACTTCACGTTAACCACATGTATGAAATGGAAGGAAGAGGGTCAAGTAAGATTCTCCAGTTTGGAACTTTAGTGACTCCCAAAGCGAAACATATAAGCCAAAGGATTTGACGGCGAACAGAACTAAATAATATAGAGTATGTTTAAATGATATTGTTATGTCTGAAAATCCCATTATAGTAATGAATATTATGTTTTATTTCTATCCTAAAAGCACCAAAGAAGCAAACGGTTAGTTGAGGTGTATGGAGTGTGTCAGCTGGTGGACACTTGAGTCTCTGCTCAGCCAAACTAAGAATCTGCTGGAGGTATCCTTTTAGTGAGTATAAAGACACAAACACCATTCACATAATTAGTGGACCCCTAGCCTCTGTTGAGAAGCCATTTTTCTGACTTCAGTCTGTTCATAAGCTTTTTAGTCATACGGTGGAAACAACCTAGACTCCACAACAAAGATGCTTTGATCTTTATAGCCAGGAGCAGTGGCTCTGGGCCTTTATACAATAATTTACCCCTTTTAAAATATTTTCTCGCCAAGTTACCCTTCTATTAGTGCGAAACACTTTTGGTAGGTAAAAGAAATCATAAATTTAAACAAACATTAAAGACCGATTACCCCTTGTTATTTATTAGCACTTGAATTCCGCATCAAATCCAACACTAAATTCATCACCTACCCATTTTTGACATCACTCAACTAGAATGAAACAGCATTGAATTTAAAATTGAACTGTCATTCCTTTGGCTCTGTTTTGATTTTCACTTGTTTCTCCGTGTTTTCAACTAAATTGCTGCTTTGGTCCAATCAGGAATGTCTGTTGATTTTACTTCCTGGCTTTTGTTGTTTGCAGTTTATGTAAGTTACTAATTGTGTTTAAAATACGAAGCAAGTTTAGTTTAATGGAGTTATATTTGCATTTTACGTATCAAAGGAAAACCATTTTGTCAAAAAACAACTCATGTACCCCTTGCAGTACCTTAATTAACCCCTAGGGGTACACAAATACCAATGGCTCAGGTGTGGAACAAAAGTAATGGATACAATCTAGTATCATTAAAAATTACATGAATGGATAAAACGAAAAAATAAATAAATTGGGTGAATAAACTGGGTGACAACAAAACTAACAATAAGTTTCCAAATTGTTGTTTGGGGTTGAGTTGAGTTGAGGTGAGACTTCCAGATCTGGAACTCATTTTGCCGATTACTCCGACCCCACATTATTGCACTACAAGTAGCATTGATCTTCTCACGTCACCCTGAACAATTAAGCTGGAACTAGTTGCACTATTCCTGCAAATATTCTAAGGACTGAAAGAAGAAGGAAGTAAAAAAAAAGTACCACGAACACGACAATATTCACAGTCACAACATGCTCATCTGTGTGAAAGAACACAACAGAAATGCATCAAATACTATGGAGTATGTCCCCATGACAACAACAAAAGATATCCAAAACGCACACAAAGGAAGATGAAAGTCTTTTACATTACACTCTGCTCTTTCACACTTAAAAAAATGCATTATGGTTTTAGTAGTAAATCAGACACTTGCTTTCACTGGTTACTTTACCCTTTCCAGTTCCAGCTGTGCTCGTGGGTGAAGTCTTCCACAGTGATTTAAAACACACCGTCGGCATTTTAACAGACGGGGTTGAATTACTCGGAGAAAAAAAAAGATGATGATTTTATTATTCCCTTCTTCGTGAGGTCTAAAGCGATTTATCAAATACAAAACATTTTTTTGGTTTGAATTGGAAGCTGGGAAAAGCATTAAATATGGTAACCAAGCATGAAGACTGTCCCGTTCCACGTGAGATGAACTAAATTTAATAAGAACATCTACTTCTGATCCAGTGTTTGAATAGAATATAGATTAAGAGCCCTCTGGTGAAACATGTACCCTATGGAGTGGCCCAATCTGGACCTGCAATGTGTCCTCTGGGTTCCTGTTCCAGTCTACACACATGATTATTACTATTATTATTATTATTATTATTATTAACCCTTATTTAGAAAGAGAAAAGATTGAGACATACGTCTCATTTTCAGTGGTTCCCTGGCTGGATACAATAATTTATAAACACAAGACAATTTTAAAAAACAATAGAATATTGGGAGGCTTGTGTTCTGAAACGCTTTGAGCAGTCGATTGGACTGGAAAGGCGCTATATGAATACTCTCGATTTAACATTTGCATTTGATTTAATATGAGAAGTAATATAGTAAAAAAAAATGTTAACATATTTGGCTTTCCACATAAATATTAAAAATAAAGGTGTCTGTAAAATGCAGTGATGGATTGTAACTAAGTATATTAACTCATCTACTCTGTACTTATGTTATTCTGGCACTGGTTCTTGTAGCAGGCCACACAAAAACATACGGTTCAGTTCTCTAATTTGACGGACGTAGCACTGGGTAACTTCCAGGAGGAGAATGAAGACGAGGGCTGGAGTCGTGTATATTGCTTATACTGTACATATGCACCAATGAAACACCCTGAAGGAGGAGGACAACTCCAATGGTCTGGGTAAGGATCATGTTTGGAGAAAGAGATGACTGAGCATTCGCAGCTGTTGAGATATTTGTTACTGTTCTGACATCGATTAAGTCAAACAAGTGTACCAGTCTTTGGAGTCCCCTTGAAATTCGTGCCACCGTCGGGGAAGGGTCAGCTTCACATGAGGAAGCAGCAGAGAGCATTAATGAATTTGGCTTCCTCTTCATGGGTACTTTGATTTGAAATTTCATCTACATACAAACCCCTTAGTCCCGAAAGTAAATCTTATTCATATTTGCTCAATGCCATATGTCCGTATGTTTGTGTGGAGACAGATTTCTGGGAAAACACAAGAATGACACACAATATGCAGAACCTGGAGAGGAACAAAGTGGGTGTTCTAACTCACCTGCTGTTTCTTCCAGCACAAATGATCATACGAATGAGAAAGCCTAATTTTCCTTAGTGCCTCAGGATTTTAAGTTCATGCCTGAGTTCATATTATTACATTCTATGCAGTATAGAACAAATACTGTATTGTTGTCATAGGATTATCTGCAAACGAATGCACTGATTTACTTAATTAAGAACCACATTAACATAACTGCTTATCTCATATATATTATGAGTGTGGTGCTGGGGTATTAGGCAGCTCAAGGGACTCAAGGGACATTGCAGTGTCTCAGTTGTGATTACTGTCGCCTTACCCAACGAGGACCCTCAGTTTGAACCCAAAAAGTTCAGTACACCGAGTGCCGTTGCCCTATCTTGTGTCTGCTCCTCTTTCCACTCACAGCGAATTAAAAGGTTTTGCCGGTAATAAGTTATTGCTGATCAATTTCAATTGGAGTTTTTCAATTATTTTAAAAGAATTTTCTTTTCAGACAGCTGTTGGTTTTTATCTCTTTCAGTTGATCTTTAAATTCAACTGATGCACTCATGAAGTGCATCATCATCAGGCCAGGCATCATAATTTGACTTTTACAAAAATCTGCAGTTGAGAATAATGACACCGCAGTGAAGGACAGATCTGTGCCTCTGCTCCAAATTCTGAAATATCTCAGTCCTCCACACAGAATCACAGTACAGTCTAAAATTAGACTGTGTGGTGGAAATGACTTGGCTTTCATGTTGAGGGAAGTCTAGCTGTCCAACATTTGAAAGCATCATGAGTGGGAAACTTTCAAATGCAGCAACGATGCTAAATAAGTGAAAAGATCTCAATACAAGATTTCGGCAAACTCTTGAAACTTGCTTCAGTTCTGCATTCCATAAACCTGAACTAAGGATCAGACCTAGACCTTTGACTATGTACTGACGTGCAATATGCTGTATTTTTGTCAATGTCAAATATATGATATAACTGTAGATTGTTTGGAAAATCTGAACTGCTTTACTTCATAATAACTTCAACAAAATATAAAATGAATGATTATGATGGGCTTTATATTGTTTGTTACTCGGAAAAGCAAATACAATTGACACCTATAAAAAGAAAGGGTATTTCTGATAGAAGAATTCACACCTTTGTTTTGTAAAATGTGTGGGAAATTAAGTATACATAATAATGTAAACAGACTAAAGCAATGTGGCTCTTTTATGTTGGGGATTCAGAACTTTGGAGGGTGATGGCTGCCAACTGCTCCAGCTTCAACTTACAGTCGATACAATATAGATAGATACAACTTCATATATAGATACAACTTTTTAGATGGATAAATGGCTGACTTTTAAAAATAAAAAGTTCTAATGGCCTGATGTATTACATCTTAAAATTAAATTGCAGGCTTATGCCAGTTTCCATCACATCTGCTTTTTTTTTTTTTCCTGCTGTTGTGTGCCTCTGCCACAGCGGTATTGTCTTAAAACTGTGTAATCACCTCCACCAGTGAGACCTTAAATTATAAACAAAAGAGTCTTGACTCAGTGTTTCCAATGTGGCTATGAGCCAGAGAAAATCAGCAGCTTATCATTTATTTACTCTTAAACCATTTCATTTTTAATTAAAGAAGTTATAGTGCTGCAGCTGAGTTTAAAAATGTAACTGAAGGTATAAACTCTATAATCTGATCATGCTGATAATGACAATGTTGGATCATACACAGCGGTTTTCTTTCTTTTTTTGGTAATTCAAAGGAACAATATTAATGTTAAACATTTCCGATGTGGATTTATTTTTCTTTAAACAAATGGGCACACTTTTCCGCTATGTCACAAAATTACACAGTTATAACACATTACAGTTTTTCATGTTCGGTATGACTTTAAAAGAGGGTTTGCGTTTGAAACATAGTAATGTGCATTATGTCTTCACAGGATTTTCAAGATTTGATCTAAAACCTAATTTGGCATCATGAACTTATTTCCTTCACTAATCACTATGTTCGGATGGAGGATAAAAGGTTTCTTAACTCCTTAACTCTTCAAAAAATACAAGCCGTGTTTAATGTAAACATTTAATTTACATAGTCTAAAAATATAAACAAACCTACTGAAATGAGAAAATGAGAGTAAGTTCACCAAGTCCTTCAGACTGGAGCCCAGTGGACAAAGTTATTGACACATGCTGTTGATCTGATGGATTATAGAAGAGAAACTGCTGAGAGAGAATTCTACTGACACTTCTTTGTATGGAAGCATGATGCATCACTTCAAGAAAAAAACATTCCCAGTTTTTCTGAATCATATACCTGGTTGTGGCATTGGGGCTTTGTTAGATCAGTGGCAGGATATAGAGTAAGAGTGGCTCGGGGAATGTTGCCATGGAGATGTGCAGAAATAATGAAAAGTCCATCTCTGTGTCACTGACGAAGAACCTACATAGGTAGTAGCATCTTAACTCACTCTTGTTAACTTGTTAAGAGCAAAGATATCTGCTTAGCATTCCGTATTAGTATCTATGTTGCCTAAATATATCTGTGAAGTATGGCATATTAGTTCAAAATCAACAAACTAATAACAATACCATTTTAATACTTTAAGACATGAGTATCTTTACATGAGTAAGTCTTTGTTTGATGACATGGGTACTGAGTAAAGACCAAATAAACCTGAATTCAACTAAACTTATATTACTGATCAAAAAACAGTGCTCTGGTTTTTCCGAAATAACAAGATGATCATGAGATTGTTCAGAAAAAAGAGTGAATGCATTATACTTTCATAGCACTGCGACACCTGCTGGGTATTTATCAGCATCTCTTCAATTGTACGGTTCTGGTTCCTATGTCTGGATATTAGAGGATGTAACATTTCAAAGATTTTGCACCAATATGTTATTTTATTTACCTTCTAAGCTTCCTTCCTTCCTCACTCCCTTCAGGGTCTTCTTTTCCAAACCCATTTCTGGGAAGGCAAGCTCTCAACAAAAAGGACATCAAAAAACTGCATGATGTAATTTCGCCCTTAGGTATGCAACTGTCACTAAAGGACTACTAACCTTACAAAATCCACTCAAGTCCAATTTTGACTTCTAAAAACCAAACAGGTTTGAAGCAGTGGTGGAATTGACTGGCTGAAGCACAGCTCAAATACACCAAGTGCATTTCGGCCTTTATGCTGTACGTCGTCCTCAGAAAGTCCCTCCTCCCGTTAATAACCCATCACTTAAACAAATCCAGCAGGGGGGTTAAGAAAAAGTCCAGGACCATACTGCCCCCTCAAGTACTATTCAATCATTCAAGGATTATTATTTGTGATATTTTTTTTTGATCTGTTGGAATATGAGGTTTTCTTTATATAGATAAGATGAATGTATAACCATGATATAACATCCTTGCAGAGCTTGGACAGGTATTCCTTGCAAACTGTCCATTTACATACTTAAAACTCAATTTCCTATACCGATATCTATTCTGCTGCATAATACACAAGAAAATGACTCTTAAGAGGAAAAAAAACATCCTCAACATCAGCAAAAGCTCATTCAGGCAGATAGATTGGCTCAATGTGCTGCTCAATGATCTGAGCGGCCAACAGGCTTTACAGTCTCCTGTATCCGTCCGTACATCTGCATGTCTCACAACGTCTAAAGCACATGATGGAGGAGCTATAAAAGCACACCTCTTAAGGATAAAAGGTAAGAGGGTATGACAGCAGTTAATTGGCTATTTCCTCCCCTGAGCCTTACTCCAGACTTTACTTACACGCTGAGCAATTTCACTTGTGTTATAATTGCTCATGTTCCTTTTCTCTGCTTGTCATTTCAACAATAGAATCTGATTTCATTACTTTTTCCCATGGCTGAATTGTCAACCATTCAACCTGATAGGAATAATACCAAAATTGGTGTTAACAATAGAAGTGGCGCAGAGTGACTGTTGCTCTCTGCTTTATAGCGAACAAAGGGACAAGAACCAATGATTGAGAAGGCATTAGATCTCTCATGCATAATGCACCAACTCATTGGTTTGGGTATTATCACGCCTTGAATAAGGCTATTCTTAAAAAAAGGGTTTTTTTCCCCCATTGGGATAAAGAAAATTTAGTGCCGGAAGTTTCTTACTAGCCTGTTGTACAGAGGATCATCTTACTCAACCATTACATGAAAGAGTGAGAGGAAGAGCCAAAGGGGCGAGAGAGAAACAGATGGGACACAAGTCATGAAATAGAAATCAGAGGCCGTGCTTGGGCCTTGTTGCAGTGGAATAGAATATGGTTTTTAGGAGTGTATATAGTGGATGGGGCCTTGGGCAAAGGGCTTCTTGTTAAAAGAGGGGATGTACTCTGACTGTGAAGCAGGCTCTAGTAAGAGTATTTGCCCAGACAGCACTTCTGAATTCACCCATGCACTCATGTCTCAGCTCACTGTGCTCGCCATTTTTCACTACAGATATCTTTTAAGCCGTGTGGAGGCAGTGATATCAGATAGTGACACAAAATAAATCAAGGAAAACTGAAGGAAAAGATATGAAGCTTGTTATTCCACGCAAATGTCGTATGTAGCTTTTTCTGGGAGCTGTGAGTGTTAAAATGGTAGCAGTATTAAAATATGGGTGAAAAGGGGATGGAGGCTTCAGTAACTCCGACACTCCCAGTCCAGGATGAGTGTAGGCAGCAGAAGTAACGGTAACATGGGCACTGCTTGGTTAGCTGCTGCCAGCTTACTTCCTCCAGCCCTTGATTCAATGTCAGAGTCCTTCTCAGAATACGGTGGGATGATGATGAATTCCTCGCTCGCCGCCTCTTCCTGCTCCTCCTGCTCGCTGTCCTCAATCTGTAAAATGAGGCAAACAGTTAATTCTGTATATTGTAGAAGAAGTGAAGTGTGGGAGGAGTTTAAGGCTGTTCAAGAAGATGTCCACACCTTTAAACAAGAACTACAGAATTATAACCACACATAAAATGTCCTGAGGCATGTCCCGCCTGTTTACTTTTGTTAGAACAGAAAAGTGTTAATAAATTCTCACAGAGATATCTAAGGTGGGAAACAGTGAAACAATACACAGATTATTTTGCATCTGTTTACTAATAATGAGCCCTAAACTAAAGATCTACCTGACCACTACTCGATTATTGTCACGGGATTGGTTGCTGGCGTTTTCATGCTGTGGGATTTTAGTTCCGTGTCTCCGTGTCTTTGTCTTTTCACATCCATTTAGTCGTTTGTGTTTTCAGTTGTGCTCCTGTGTGCACAACTTGTTCCACACGTCTCTTGTTCCACACAGCGGTCTTCTCTCCTCTGATTGTCACTCGGTCCTGATTGCCTACTTGTTCCACCTGCATCTGTTGCTCTAATTACTTCACCTGCGTCTCGTTGTCTCTTCACTCTCTGTATGTAAGATTGTTTCTGTCATTTATGTCACACGTGGCAGCAATTTTAACCTTTTCCTCGTGTGTTCCCCTTCACATTTCATAATTCCTGTGAGTTTTTGGACTCTGCTTCTGGTTTATCTGGTTTTTGACTCAACCTATCAATTAGGGTTTATTTGCCCCATTTTAAAAAAATGTTTTATGGTTTTGAGCCTTGTTGGATATTTGGACATTTGTATATTGATTAGGATCTTGTGATTATTTAACTGCACCTTTGATTCTCTGCACCATGTCTGCAAGAGGGCCAGCCACACCCGGTTGTGACATTAAATGAACTTTCGGTATATAAGTCTGCCTGTTTCTGTGCCAGTTTGTTGTTGATGATATCAAAGCGTTTTACCCATGAGTCTTCTGTTCCTCGAAGTGTTTCCTGAAATTTTTGTAAGTGTTGTCAGATGTTGATCTCTGCTTGGGTTTTTTCTGATGTCTTCACATCTTAATTTATTCCTATAGACTCAGAGGAAATCTTCAGGATTTTAATACAAGTCTTCGAGTTAAGCATCCGATGAGGTCGACATGTATGGAAAAGAGATAAATATTAATCTGTTGTTTGACTCTACAAGCATTTCCAATCTGTACCGGCTAAAATCCATCAAATCCTGATTATTTATTTCTGGAATTAGAATTTAGGAAATAATGAAACAAAAATAGTCTATGTTAAACATACAACTGCACCTTTTACAATGGAAGTCCTTAGACAATCGTTTGGGTCAGAGTGCACCACATTATGTTTTATTTTCAGGGTTTGCTCAGTGTAAAGTGTTGTAAAGTCATTTCAGCTGTCCTTGGAACTTGTTGAAGTATAACAAAAAACAACCTCTCCTATTTTTCATTAAAACCAGTGCAAAAGCAATTACATATGTATTTTAGACATGTCTCCCTACATATCTTGTAGTGAGACAGTTTGTTCGTTGGCAACCATGTGCAATCAATTAATCAGGCGCCAACGTAATTATGAGCAGTAGAGCATTCAGCATACCCAACCTTATTGAGAGGGTTTGTTTAATGGGATGCATAAGAACTTCTATATTCTATAATTTGTAAATATGTGCTGAATCATACCTGAATATACTTGGCACTGTGAGAAAACTAGAAGTAAATGCCCAAAACGATGTAAAATTTACACAAATAGGGTCAGCAACCACTGATGTTTTTTTCCAGAAGTCAATGGAAGACAGGCTCCCCCTATTTTTCTAAATCATTTGCAGTTGTCATAAAATAGCTGTGTCAGAGGAAGTCTAATAATGCAGTTATGTAGGGTGGAGATTCATTTGTGTAGGCTACATATACCATGGTAGCCTATTGTTACTTTGATCAAAACTAAAATGTATACTGAATGAGTTTAAGAATCACTGCTTCTTTAATTGTTATTTGTTTTTTGCTATTGTGCATTAAGTGGTCTGTTATGTCATTTGTGTTTGGGTGTTGCATTAATTAATAAAATGGTGTGTGTCTGAGAGAAAGAGAGATGGAGAAAGAGAGCGGGAGAGTGTGACGGTATTTGAGGTTAGTGATCAAACAAAAATGTGAAAGTCCTGCCTCTGATAAGATGTTGTATGATACCGGGTGCCGATGATTTTCATGTTCACTGAAATTATTTTACACACATTAACTTACATTTTAACAAAATAGTGATCTGTGAATTGTAATGTAATGAAATTAAAGCCTTCACCTGGCCATTTCTACCATTGAAGTCACTGAAATCCAGACTACAGGTTTGTTTCCCTTGAGGTACATACAGTAAAAGTAGTTAAATAACTGCAACTATTATCATATTTAAACAACAATATGATATCGCAATATTAAACATTTAGTGGTATGCTGTGTATTGTCATTCAAATTATTGTGATATATTGCCATTTTGTTGTGGGTGTAATGAAAAAATAAAAAGACATTTTTCAATAAACTCTATCGCTGGATGCCAAGTATGCAGCTCAATAGTGGAAGTGAGATCTAATGCTATATGGCATTGTGGTATAAGGTGGCCAGAATGTGGACCATTAAAAGGGTGAAAAATACAGAATAAAGAATAAATGGGTGTGCATGCATGGAAAGTAAGAGTAGGCTTGAATGAATTGCTGTTCTTGTTTGCAAGCACTTATGCCTAATCCTCTGTCACAATGAGAGTTCAGGACAGAAGCCCGAGCTGCTGGGCCTAAATCACAGCCCCAGTCCCCGGTGATACTTCCCAGTTATCACTTGAAGACAGTCAACTTCCTCTTTTTCTCAGACTGTAGTAAGTGTCTAACTCTACCAAATGGTGAGACGGAGACAGTGGAGAAGTAGAAGTAGCTTACATTGTTGAATTGAGAAGGAGTGTTGATGCTGACACGGACCCTCTCCTGCTGTGTGGGTGAGGAGGGCTGAAGACCTGGCACAGGAGTGTTGTCTACAGGAGGAGTGGAGATTCCCATGGAGCTGATGGCATTGCCTGAAAAAGAGGCAACAGAAAAAATTGTCAATGTGTTTAAAATGTTAATTAATTTTTACGTCTCACCAAATAGGAATGTTTTATATTAACTTATTTTATCCTTTATTATACTTTCAGAGCAACTTACTCTGTTAAATGTGTTGCCTAGAAAATTACTTGTACACATCCGCCAGAAGCATGCAGCATGAACTTATAGAAATGGAAATAATTGCCTTCTTATTCTGTTATTCTTACTCTGTAACATGCTCTGCTGCTGTAACATTGCAATTTCCCCATTGTGGGACTAATAAAGGCTATCTTTATCTTTTATCTTTATAATGGTAGGTCAGTTTGGGCATCGTGAGATAAACAAGCCACAAATATTAATTTTGGTGGATACATCCAGTGATGGATGAATTTAAGCAAACTTGGTGATTTGGGGCCTACACACTTCGTGCCCAGACTTATTTGTTTATGAACAATAGCATGGAACCACTCGGTTAGATTATGATCTCCATTGGTTATCGATGTCAACAGAGTAGAAAACCCCTTGACATAGTTTGACAAAAAACAAAAACAGGGTCCATTTTTGAGCAAATGGCTACCGACCTCTTCTGAGCATTTTATTAAGCTGATGTTAGCAAAGCTTCAAGCTGTTCCACAGCCTAAAACTATTCGACTTGATTTACCCTAAGCCCAAAACAACTGCACTTAAATTAAGGGAACACTCAGTCATCACAATATAACACATATCTCCGAGGTAGATTTTTGCCACAATTAGCCCCAAACAATGTTTAAAAAAAAGTGACTGATTTTTAAAGCGACTTTGATTTGATCACATTTACAGCAATGTTACCCGAAGAAACAAAATATTTTTAACTTTACCGAATGGTTGAACAACAAACAATGGATGTTGAGATGACTTGGTTACATGTTTTTTTTTTTATTGTCAGGTAGACGCAATGTTTGCTCACTTGGGCCTCTTATACATATACAAGGCAGAAAAAAACTTCTGTCTTGCAACAGAAACCCCGCCCCCCAGTCTCTGACATCTGCTTCCTGCTTTTGACCAAGCGAGCTTTTGGTTGCTCTTAAACACCCGTTTTTCTTGTTTTGTTTTTTCATTTACCGCGGATAGACGTGGTTTTCTTCATTAAGCTTTTAT
Source organism: Lophius americanus (assembly GCA_037951165.1). Taxonomy (NCBI): domain Eukaryota; kingdom Metazoa; phylum Chordata; class Actinopteri; order Lophiiformes; family Lophiidae; genus Lophius; species Lophius americanus. Next base: position 4,146,683 of record JBBDHG010000061.1, read on the forward strand.
TTTGGTACTTCCGCTGATGTCAATTTAAAAATGTTCCATTTTAGCTAAATATTTATGCCCGTTCTAAACATTTAGGTTCAACATTCATATTAAGACATAATATTTAAATGTAGTATATACATTTGTATTTATAATTAATATTTGCGTTTACATTTAGGTGTCACATTCATATTTAATATTATATATTTAGAGATTTTATCTAGCAAATATTTCCTAGAAAGATAAATATGACTAATTTCATAAATATTGCTGTAAATGTGATAAAAAATAAATAATTAAAGTGTCTTAAAAGAATTTGACACTGCTATTTAAATTCACGTTCCCCAGACCTGAATCCAAATGAGAACCTCCGAAACATTATGTATCAGCGCATCAGATGCCACCAATTAGCCCCACAGACTGTCCAGGATCTCAGTCATGCCCTGATCCAGGTCTTGGAAGAGATCCCCCACGACACCAACTGCTGTCTCATCAGGAGCATTCCCAGACGTTGTGGGGAGACCAAACCCACTACTGAGACAAATTATGAGTTGTAGTGATGAAATTCACAGTAGTTGGATAAGCCTGTGATTTCAGTTATTCGCTTTGATTTTCGGTGTGCTTTAGAATCCAGCCCTCAGTGATTTTGATTTCCACTGACCATTCTTGTGTCATTCTGTTCTAAACAAACAACGCAATGTATATCAATAAAGAATTCCAACTTGAATATTGCATCATCGAGATCTGATCTGGGATTTCAGTGTTTCCTTTAGTCTTGTGAGCAGTAACAACACAGAACATGAAACCACATTCACAACCGGCAACCAACCAGACACAAGGGGGAGTATCTCTTTACATTTATTTATTTATTCATAAGAAAATATTACGGCTCAACGGTTTGCCCCCTCTCTCATCAATTATGACTCGGCTCATACGAACTCTGTGTTAATGCACTTAAGAAAATGCTCTGTTAGGAGATCAATTTAATTCATGCTAAGATCTGACAGCTAAAAAGCTAACATTTCCTGTGTAATTATATTCACGTGGGAAAAACTGACAGTTATCGTAAATGAGTTGTTTAATGTCAGAAGGAATGGTGTCTGAACTTAAGAAACATTTGTCACTTAAATTACTGGCTAGGTAGTCAGAATACTTCATTATGGACGACTCTACTTAAAACTCTTAGAAACCTTTCTAAATACTGGTAATGTGGTAATTTTAGCCTGTTATTAACATGTTTCAAAAGACTGCAAGGAAAACAAGCTTCCAAGAGCATTTCTTCTTTAATTAGAATACATTTTCCGTCATTCATATTGCTGATAAAACAAATATTTATATGAGAAATATGATTGTAAAAGATCTGTAAAATACTTATTCAATTAAAATGTTAGTTAATGTACAATATGTCCAATAAAACTCAATTTTCTTCTTAATTAAGCAATTCGCTATCTGTCTTGTCTATTTATATTGTATATTTTGGCCAATCTCATTGCAGATCCCAACAAGATGAAAATCATCTTGTTGTAACGTGTACGCAGTAAACGTGCCATCAACTTTGTTGTGGTGTAAACATTCGGAAGTATATGGTGTACTTAAAATGACAAATTTCCGTGACGGCACGTTGTGCTGTTTGCATAAAGTCATGGCGTTTTACTCACGGAGGCATATGTTGCTGCTGAAAACATGCAGGATGCGTTGGCAGCTCTGCCATTCGTTCCCGCTGCCGTCGCATGTGCACCACTGTGACACTTCTGTGCTGCTGTTGCTCACATAGTTGGGAGTCATAATGGTACCTGGTCACAGACAGAAGATGCAGGTCATGTTAGGTGATACAGCACAGACCTCTATAGAACCAAGCTAGCTGGGAATACAGCGTCACTTGGGTTCCAGGTATCAATGTTTGATTATTTCAGTTGTACAAAATTACTTTTTGTAGACAAAAGTAGACTGTTGGATAATTTGTAATTTTCAAACTAAATTACCAGATCAGCAGCTTTTTGGTAGCTGACAATTTCTGAACCACTAGAGTGATATTTTGTGCAACAATTAAAATTATATTAATGAAATATCACTGCTGTAAACAATCTGATTATTGTAAAAGCCACTGAGCAGGTCCCTCAGTCACTCAACCTCTTCTACCGCTGTAATTTCATTCCCTCTCTCTCTCACCTATGAGTCCAGCATAGGCCTTCAGGCACATGGCTCTGCTCTCACGCATACAGCCAGAGGCAGACAGGGGGGAGGGCTGGCAGTTGTGCTGGAAATCAGCAAGCCTTGATCTGAAACATGCATACAGACAGAAATATTCAATAGGAAAACTCTGTTTATGTATCTCCAAAATATTGTGCATTATTAATTTTAATGATATCCTGACAGTTGATATCCTAGATATTTTACAAATAAACACATGGAGGTCACAGTGACTCCCCTAAAAATGTTGTCCTTTATAGTCACATAATAAATGCCCTAAAACTGAAGACTCCAGATAAATGTGAGCGTTGCTGCCTTTCCCAGCTTTTCAGATGAACTACTTGGTAGCCATGGGAAACAGAAGAATGCAATGACGGATCAACTGTAATGAGGCAAACACTCATTTGCTGGATTCCATGACCTCAGATTACTATTTTCTCTTATAATTAATAACCTATGTGACATTTACTTCATCTCCCTGATTATTATGCAGATAATCTGACTAAAAAAAGCCTTGCAAAAACCTTTTCAATCATACCAATGAAAAGAAGTGACGCCATGAATATAAATCTGAGACAGAAAAATTGGACTCTCAGAACCAACTTAGTGTAAGTCATAGGCTAGTAAATGATCCGTTTTCTTCCTGTGACATTGGATTGGAATGTGTCACACATGAAAAGTTTGGTTATGTGTAATAATTAAATTATGATTAAGAAAATGCAACCATGAGATTCCTATTAAGGTTTATGAGTTAGCAGTTATAACCAATGAAACAACTAGTATTACATGATCACTTGATTAAAATAAGCCTCTCAATCATTTTGTGCAGAGACAAATACTTCTGATTGAGATAATTACACTTGCATTGGGCCACACTGCTTTCTGAAGCATGGACGAAATAAAAAACAGTTAATCCTCTAGTGTCTGAGGTCAGGATGGGATTAGGGTTATGGTTAACTCTAAACTCAGTGAGTAGAGCAGCCGTCTCTCCCAATCGGGAGATAAGAAAGCAGACGATTCAAATCCAAACTGGGTTTACTTGTCGCAGGGTCCTTGAGTGACACTCGGAAACCCTAGTTCCCCCCGCTGCTCCCTCAGGGATGGGTCTAATGCAGAGAAATAATTTCACTGTGTTTTACTGTGTACGGCTGTATGTGATCAATTTAAAAGACATCTTAACCACAGTAAAATAAGCCCATTCAGCCGCCCCTGACAGCAAGGGTATATTCCCGAAAAGCCCCTGATCCTGTGCGTTGCAACAGCAATCCCACTGATTGTAGTCTTCAAATTACATGTAAAAGTGTGACCACAGTGTTTTTGTAAAAAAAAGCTCCCCCTAGTGAGTAACATATGGCCAATAAGAGTAAATGAAGATCTCCTTGAGTCAATTCTTATGGACCAAATCTCGCCTAAGTCGGAGAAATGGTGAAGAACTAATAGCTGAAAAACAGTGTTTTTCGTAAAAACATAAATAAAGTCTCCCTCTAGTGAGTAAGATATGAACTGTTGGAGTAGAATATGATATAAACAAGATAGATCTCCTCGAGTTGATTCATATGAAGGGCCAATAGATCCATACCCACCATTATGGAATATCCTATCAAATGTAATCTTATAACAACTGTCTTACCTACACAGCTCGTCTCTGGAGCAGTAGTTCTGCAGGCTGAGACAGTTGGGTTTGCCCACTCGTTCCTCCCCTCTCCCGTTCTCCTCGTAGGAACATGAAGGTACAATAGTTTTCCTCCTGCGCTCCCCACACAGAGTGTCAGCGCAAGGGCAGAAGAGGAGAGCAAAGCTGTACTCCTCTGGCACACGCTCCAGGAAGCGCCGCAGGGCTTTATGGCATTTCTGGCGGTTACAGCTGTTGTCAGAGGCTGTAGCTCGCTTGGTGCAAGCTACAACATACTCTGATCGCAGGGAGCCACATTTCTCATACAGGCCACAGTCCTGAGCTGCCTTCAGACACTGGTTTTGGCCGTCCACAGAAAGAGAGGTGGCTGGGGGAAAAGGGTAATAATCAGGTAATTAAAATAGTAACAAAGTGATTTAGCTGCCTACTTTTTGTAACTGAATATTGAGCAGTACCTGCCATGATGGAGGCCATACGTGACATCTCAATGTTTCTCACCAAATAAAGCTTCAGTTCTTCATATGGAGACACATCATACTCATCATATGCTAAAACAAGAATAAAGAGATTTAATGCTCTGGTCCTGTAACAGAGAATCCAAAAACGTGCATCCCCTGCTCTCGCACAAACACATACACGGACACAAACACACACACACAAGCACACGCACACACACAAAAATACTTACAAATGTCAATGCTTACACCTACCTGCAAATCTCACAGTCCAGTACACCCTGAGGCAATATTCCTCCCGGCGAGAGCCACGCTGACATTTGCAAACTTGAAGGGGCTGGTAGTGACGTAAGGAATTCTGGGCCTCCAGGCACTCCAAGCGTGCGTCTGACCCAAGAGGTGACACGGCTTCCTCAGCTGTGCAGTACTCCAGCAGTCGATAGAGCACCATGCAGGACTGCTCCTGGATGCAGCCCTGCTCCGCCACCAGACAGTCTGAGGATGCAGATACCAGCATGGTACCTGGAAGAGAGGTTGATACTGTTAACATTACCAGTATTTCTGTGTCATGCTAATCAGTTGGGTTTAAATGGATCCCACTATCCATTGTTATCCTTTCAGCTGAATAGACAAAGTTCTACTCGTAGACCTTCCACTGCACTACTCTTAAAGTCAAACCGGCAGAAGGTGTGATACAGAAGTAACATGGAGGTTTCTCCTCAGATCACATGCAGTTTCATATGTGGTCATGTTAATTCACATTTGTTACTTAATCTTAATAGAACACCTAGCGGACTTCTAAACGTTTTTCATTACCCTCATCTTTATTCATTACTGTTTCTTAATGTTGGACTGATGAGTAAATGTTCACCCAAGCTTTAGGAAATACTCCTGCTGACAGTCAACTTCTCTACGATTTCACAAGCATGATCTGATACAATACAAGGTGGTACGATAAGAAATAAAAAATTTTGTCCACTTCGGGAAATTTTTTGGGGCTCAGCGTTTCTTCACATATAAAACGTCATCCTACAATTTTGAAAAACATTAAAATGACAAAAAATGTATACCACTCTGTGGTATCATTGACCATTATATTATATTGGACAGTATAAAGACAAACAGAATGTTTAATAAAGCCAGGTTCCAGGCCCAGGTTATATCTGTGTTAATGTTTGTTTAGGAAATAAATATGGTAAGGCTAGAATTACTATTGGGAACCAGTTAGGTCATCAGTATGATACTCATATTGCCGGAGGGTAAAAGTTCTTTTCGGAGTAGTGGTCATGTGATGGGTCAGCAATTTCCTCTGTGCTCGTTTTAGACCATTCGGCTCCTGGAGAGACTGAAGGGACTGCTGTTCTTTCTTCCCAATGAATTGCACTGCAGTCTGGACAACACAGGCGATGTGAGATATTAACTATAATGTACTTTTCATGCCTGTACCCTGTACGTGACCAAAGCTCACTAAGACTACCCGAGGGAACAGGTACATACGTTTCTCATTGACACCATACAGTTTGAGCTTTCTTAGAAAGTAAATCCTTTGCTGGGGAGAGCTGGAGAGTGCAGCCAGCACTATCAGTTTCTGTTGTCTTTCTTTCCTCAGGTCAGACTGTTCCTGGATCGACATGCTCAACACATGCTTTTATGGAGAAATTGGTAGTGGAGCTGTCCTGTTTCAAAGCTGGTTTTCATATCATGCCTTAAACTCTTTCACATTTGGAGAAAATGGTTTGCACTGGATATGGAGGGTATAAAAAACTGTATTTTACTACAAGAGTCAGACTACTGAGGTACAGAAAGTACAATATTTCTATGAGATGTAGTGCGGTAGTGGTCACATATATTGGAAATATGTACCTCAAATTTGTACTCAAGTATAAAACTTGAAAAAATGTGCTTCGTTATGGCCCATCACTACAATACACCAACTGAAGATGCTGTTGAAGAACTACAGCAGTCATATTTAAAAGAGAACTACAAAGATCCAAAATACACATCACTCACTGCATTTCCTGTCGGACACATTATTTACTGAGAAGAGATTCACGATGTATTTGACAATAAACACGGCACTGCTTCTCCCGAAGACTGTTGTCACATAGATGTAAACACCTTTGAGGTTTAAGTTTTTAAAAAAAAGGACTACAGGTATACACCATCTAGCCATAACATCAGAAACACTGACAGGTGAAGTGTATCATACTGATTATCTCGTTACCACAGCATCTGTCAGCAGGCAGGATATGTTAGGCAACTAATAAACATTTTGTCCTCTAAGTTAAAGAGTTGGAATCTGGAATAGGGGGTAATTGTAAGGATTGGAGCAACCTTCTTAAGGGCCAAATTGTAATGGTCAGACAACTTGGTCAGAGAATCTTGAAGGGTGTTCCCAGAACAAACGTTATCTAAGAATCTTATCCCTATGGAGCTGTCTTATACCAGAGGAAGGCTATCGTCACACAAATTGCTGTAATGCTGGTTCTGATAGACAGGTATCCAACTTGTAGTGAATGGTAGCTGTCTAACCTATCGAGCTGCACAGCCGCAGAAGGATCAGAGAGCCTCGCTGACCCCTCTCCGCTGACGGAGGGCTCTACAGCAGGCACTTCAGCATCAGAACTGGACCACACAGCAATGGAAGAAGGTGGCCTCATCTGGATGAATGATGTTTTCTTCAACATCATGTTGACCGCAGTGAGAGTATGCAAGATGGCACCAGGATGCAATGTGGGAAGAAGGCCAGACGGGCAGTGGAGGGACAGTAGAGATCCTTTGGGCATTATTCTGCATGGAAAGTTTGCGATCATGTGGACGTTACTTTGTCAAACCTACCCGATCATGGTTGCACACCAAATACACCCCTTTCATGGAAGTTGTATTTAATGGTAGTTTCTCTTAAAGCACGATGATGTTTGGGAATTGTTTGACAAACACATGAATGACATAAACTGTTAACTTTCCCTCCTAATTCCAAATATCTCAGACCAACTGAGGGTCTGTGGAGGTGCAGGACACACAAGTCTGATCCATGGTGGCCCCCAACTCGCAACTCAGACTCAAAGGATCTGCTGCCAACATCTCGGAGCCAGACATAACAGCACACCTCCAGGGGTCTGGTTTAGTCCAGGGAGGCTCACAGAATATAAGGCTGTTGTTCATAATGTTACGGGAAATGGTTGTATCTGGATATATGCATTTAATGTTGAAAACAATTTCATTGGTTTCCCTCTGTCAAAGATAACTAAAGGTGAAAATCTACAAATTATTTCAAAATAATATATATTTTCAAATATGACATATAATTGTGTGGATGTGGCTCAGTGGGTGAGCAATCGTGCTCCCACTTGGAAGATTGGAAGATTGGAAGGTAGCTGGTTCATGCCCCAGCAGGACTTTATGTCGTAGGGTCCTTAAGCAAGACCCTGAACCCAATTATGTTCACCTGCTGCTTGATAAGAGCTGCCCACTGCTCCCTCAGAGACGGGTCCAACGCAGAGAACTTGAATTCCCTCGGGATAAATAAATTCTCTATTTTTATTTATATTTAATTGTGTCCAGGAAGAACATTTTACATCCAGTGACTTCACAGGGAGAAAATAGCTTGGGGAGAAAATATGCCTCGAACTACTTATGATTCATTTAGTTACATTGCAACATCCTGTCACTTTCCAGCGGCAGAAAGAGACAGATTGGACAACACTTAAAAGTATGTTGTGCAGCTAGAAAACACATAAAGTAGATTTTTATGTTTGCAAGTCTGTTAATAAATATCATTGCTTGATCCTCACATTTACTTAAGCCTCAGCACGTCAACTCTTACGTCACACAAGTTCATACACGAAGACACACCCAGCGTTGTGTCCCATCAGTCACACACTTCGATTAAGCTCCTGCTGACTGCCAGCCGAAAGCATGGCCGCTATCCAATTCTCCTTCTGCATGTTTTACAATCTCAGGCACCACATGAGGTCCACGTTTCACTTTGGCATCAGACAAATCATAAAGTGAGGCTCCACTTCACCGCCATTGCAAGACGCTGCCAAGGCTGCCGCAGTGAATCCACGGGGAGAGGTGGGAAAAAACATGGTGAACGTTTTATTAATTACTCCTTCACAGTGTTTGCTCCCTGAGACGTACCATTTATAAAGAGTGAGTATAGGCAAATTCTGAGGGCATTTCTTTCCACACCTACACAGTGAATGAGACAGAGAGAAAGGGAGAGAGAGAGAGGGAGAGAGAGAGAGGGAGAGAGAGAGATACCTGTAAAAAGTGCAGAGGAGCTCTCTTCAGTCTTCAACAGTAGACAGGTCATAATTGTTTCAATAAATTCAACATTATTTAACACCATGATAATTGAAAAGCACTGCTGTACTCACAAAAACTGCTGATGTCAAAAGACCAATATAAAAGAGGTGTTGGTCCGAGCATGCAGTGGGTGTTTAACGAAAAATGAAAATGGAGAGAAAAGGCGAATGGGGGATGAATTGCTGTGATCTGTGAGCCATAATACACCCTATTGATTTCTCACCGAGGTGATTAATAGAATTTGTGAAGCAAAGCTGATGAAGGTTAACTGCATCAAATAATAAACCACAGACCACACCACAGACATTCACGGGCAGCAGGCTGTTATGTCAAATTCCTCTCCCATTCTTTCACACGTGTGGGAGAACACCCAGATGGGTGGGTGGTAATTTCACTTGAGAGGGGACCGTGACGGGACAGTGAAACTCTTATGAGAAAACGCGTTGCCGACTTGTGGCGAAAGGAACATCTTGGAAGGAAGTCACAGGCTCAAGGGGAATGTCAGCGAGATGACAAGATGGAGCAATAGTGAGACTGGAGAAACCACAGGTCTGACTTTCATCCCACCTGCGACAAATTAATTTAACACCAGTGGACGGGCTTTACATATGTATTTATACGGTGTAGCTACATGCTGAGCAGCCATTACATGATAACCCCTGACAGGTGACGTCAGATGAAGTCAGAATATCAGCGATTATGTCATTACAATAGCACCAAGCTATGGGTGGAATACATAAAGTAGCAAGTGAACATTTTCTCATGGAAGCTGATGTGTTGGAAACAGGAAAAGTGGCCGGTTTAAGATTGGAGTGATTTTGAATTTTAAGGGCTAAGACAATTGGATCATAGCTGGGAGACCCCAGCCTGCTGTGGTTAGTAGCTACTAAAGTCATCTGAGGATGAGAGGACCACAGAAGGTCAACTGGCAAACGTGGGGAGGGATGGCAAGCTCTTGTTGACCAATCCCATACAGAAGCTACAACACCACAAATAGCTGAAAAAGTTCCTTCTGGTTCTGAGAGAAAGGTTTCAGAACATATGGTGCATCACAGATCTGTTTTGTCAGCAAAAAGGGAGCCTACACGATATTCAGCAGGTAGATTTAATGCCATAGCTGATCAGTGTATCTTCTAAATGTAAGAGGCATTTTGTATGTCCTTAATCTATTAATCAAGAAATTTGCCTCGATAATGAATTTTAAGGGGATTAATTATCTATTGTCTTCCATAATGCCATATTACTTTCAGGTTGTGAATGTTCAAAGTTATATGTGTTTACTAAATACATTTGTAGAAATATCTATTAATAATACATCATTAACCCTAGTGCTTAATGTTGTCACCTGAAAGTTACTGTGAAAGTAAACTCACTGATGAGTTTCTGGAAAACACTGGCCAATTAAATGGGAACAAGCAAATTGGAGTAAAATGCAAAACTTGTTTGTTAGTCAAAACAATTATCTACCTGCCAAAACTGTTTTTTAATTTTTTTGATTTAAGCCACTACATTCAAAATATATTCATGATTTTCAGTTGGATAGAGCAGATGGCAAATGCAAGGGAGGTCTCTATGAACGCTAGTGAGAAATATGTAAAATGTAATTAAGGGCCAAACCTAAAAATAAACAAGAGCGAGTGACCCTATCTCAGTCTAAAAATGACAATTCCTTTATTTACCAGTGTGAAGCCAGATTAAAACTTTTGGACCATCTTGTGCAATTATTAAGGATCCCTGCACTGATTAACCGACAAAAACATTTCAGTTTCTGAATTTAAGCAGTTTTGATTAAACCCTAGCGTGCATGGACACAAACTTCCTATCTGTAGGCCTCTGCGGTATTTCCCCTGGATGGAGATGTTTCCTCAGGAAAGACACAGATTGTTAATTAGTGCTACTTAAAGCATGTTTTTTGGGTGATTATCTGCTGAACTCTAGTTTTCTACTTTCCCCCAATCAGCCGACTGCTGAATTCAACTCTCTATCAACATCAAATATATGCGTAAAAAAGATGGCACATATTCTCTTTGTTATGAGAGAAGTTAGAAAGACAGGTTTTGTTTAATTTATCAACATAGAAAATGTATAAAACATTTCTAACTGTCTGAGATACATGTGTGTTTTCGTGTCTTTACATCATGGTTGATTACATTTTCTTAGGCAGTCTAACCATGACATGCAATATTTATTTATTTTTGTATTTAAAATCTCTCTAACTGTCTACATGTGTAAGTTCTCAATCTTCCCCCCCTGATTACATTGTGACCTCACTGATGGCGGTGAACCCCTACTGCTTCTTAATTAGGAGCATCAATTAATGTACAGTCTCGTTCAATAAGACGTATAATTACACTACAACTTATTCAAAGAACAACTTCATTTGTTTTCTTCTGACAACCTGTCTTAAAAAATACAACAACAACAAGAACTTAATTTAATCGTACAACACCGGCTGTGACGGCGCCTTAACAGATTCAAACTGAAAAGATGAAGATGAAACAAAAACTTTATATTCTTTGATTCCAAAATTGTCCTCATGCAAGACAAATTAGACCTTTGTTTGCTCTTCACTTTTTACAAACAAATCCGATTCTCTGTGAGGCTCTGGCACTGTGCACTAAATGCAGGGAGGCACAGGTGCACTTACTTTAATCAGTTTAATGCGCACAGATAGGAGATGTACGGTTCTATGGATTCCTCTAAGATGTACCCCTTAAAGTGAGGAACATGGTGCTCAAGGTGTAACCATATGGTCCCTATAAATAATACAGATAGGAAGAAGAAGAGGAAGACGATTAGTACACACATGGTGCTATTGTGCAAAGCCCCCCAAAAAAGATAATAAACTTACTGTTCAGGATGTTCTGGACAACCTGACAGCATGTGGTAAGGGTTTCTAAACATGTGTGCGAGAATCACCTTCTCATATTCTGAATGAAAAATTTCCCGGAGTATCTGGCATCTGGATAGGATCTAGTTTAATGAGCTGTGCTGCTGAATTGTGCAGCCACATCACGCCAGCAAAACTCCCTCCTGCAGGTCCTCCAGGTGAAACACATACTTGCATCAGGTGCTGCATCAGCCACTCAGGCTGTGTGATATTTCAGGCTTCTGCCTCGTGAAGCCTGGTGCAGTCTTAAATTGACGACTAATTTCTTGGCCTGACTGCGGGACACAGTCGACAGAGAGACTGTTCTTATCAGTCATGACGGCTTTTGTTGGTGCCATCAAGTGTGCGCAAGCGACAAGCACAACTCTGAACACACACACACACACCCATACCCACACACACACACACACACACACACACACACTGAAATATAAAAAGAAAAGAAGGACAAAGGCACAGAAATGATCCTAGTTAACACTCAAGGAACTTTTTGTGGAAATTAGGTGTCATTCAAAACCAACATCTTAATATTAAAGTAATCTTTAATGAGAGCATTTTAATTAAAATCATTTTGTTAAAGTACTACATCAAATACAGGAAATAATCATATATTCAGAAACGTTATTTCATATTTTTTATCTAATAGTCCAATGGGCGGCTTGCCAATTTAATCTTTGTGTGCTACCGTCCTAAACGAAACTGAATTACAGGCACAGAGTAGCCTACATAAAGACAATGCCTCAGCAGAAAGACAGGCAAAAGAAGAGTCTGCGGAACAATGGGGAAGATATAGGAGCCAGAGTTTAGCTAACCCTGAGTGCAAGAGGTGATGGAACTCTGACCACAGCAGTCTATCAAACAGTCAAACCGTTATAGCAACTGCTTGATTATGTCCATACCAGTCCACCTAAGAGCCGTGTGACCAGACAGCCTAGAAATGAGATCTAATAAATGTATGAGGACCATGTTATGACTTAATCACTTCCAGTAAATGAAGTACAGAAATAGCAACAGTCAATCGCCTACTCCAGCTTGTACTTGGGCTTTAGTAATAATCCATGGAGGCCACGCAGCAAATGTTCAAAGTCAGCTTTAATGTCACTTAACACTAGCCAGCGTTCCCCGGATTCATCTGATACCGTGTGGACATTCACGGTGATGTCATGCATTGCTTCTAAGATGTCTTCATCATTACACTGCTATTACGAGTAAAATGACCCAGATTAATTTGAAACACAAGAAAATAATGATAAGCAGAAAGGAACTGTTATGTCATTACTGTCAAAGCAAGAGTAAAATGGGTTAAAATGTAAACTCTACAGTTATATACTGTTTTCCTCTTTGATTTTAAATGTTCTATTCTCATGAAGACACACTAATGGTGGCGCTGGTTAGTCATGAGCTCTGTGGGGACCCAGTGGTGAATACAATTTTGGGATTCTCCATCCCTGCTGCCACTTTTGAAGTCACAGGATTGTACAGATAAAAGGGTAGATTGCAATGTTAAAAAAAATCTTGGAAATGCAATACAGTTCAGAGGTGGACTTTCTGAGTGGTTGAGCTGACCATAAAAGCGCTATGTAAGTACAGTCAATTTACCATTTAAATAATACCTATGGACATTCTTTTAGACTGAATCTTTACAGTGACATTGAGGTTGGAAAACTATAGCCCTAGATTAATCTTAAATGAGATTTAAGTCTTTGGAGTTTTGAAGATTTCATATTCCATTATGATTCCACTTAAGAAAATTGAAATTAAATAATCTATTTAGCAATTATTTATAATGGAAGAATCTGGCATTACACTTTGTCTCATTTGCATCTGCAATGACTCCATTAAATAGCACTTGGAAATAACTGCTTTGTATCGGTGTGATTTCAGCTAAGTGCCTGGTAGGTTGACAGTTTGGATGATATACTGGGTCTCTGAAAGGTTTGATATTCACAAGACTCATTCATCAATTTAAGAAACTAATCTCTAATAGGCAGCCACACCTACTATTATCTGAGATATCCTGGATGCAGTGAACGCTGCACCTCCCATACTGTGGAAATACTAACAATCCAAAGTATTTGAATGCATTCCTTCATTAAAGACAACGTGGGAATGATAGTTGTTGGGGGAGGGGCCAAATGAAGATTAATTTATGTGGTCTGTGTTTACAACAGATGCATGATCTGTAGATAATTACAGTCAAGCAATAAAAAATGACGGCTCCACACATAGTTTTTCAAACAACCAGCGACTTAGTAGAAAAGGTTGAACTAAATCCTTATGGAGAAATCTAGTTTGGTGCAGCACAGCTACTGAGATAATGTAGTTAAAATAACCCCTAAAAATTACATAAATCACAATGTGTAGTATATGAAGTAACAAAAAATAACGACGGCCCTCTTGTTCATGGGTCAAAAACACTGAGCACTTTCCAGAAATGAGAATCCAGGCGGCGTAAAAATAAAAACTACTTCTTCACGTCACTGAGGTTAAGTTAAAAATGTGTTGTTTAATCATACATCCCATAAACGTCAGTGATTATGACATGATGTGGAAGCCGAAAAGGCATTCGTACAAAGGAGAAAATCATCTGCTTTAATGATTCCCATGTGATATTTCCACGATGTGGGACAGTCTAATCAATGTTTAGAAGATGAACAGCTCTCTTTGGAACGCTTCCAAAACCCAGATGAACCCATGATGTCATCCAGATGTAAAATGGAAGGCTGTTGCCATAATGAATGCAAAGTTGGATATAAATATCTTGAATTCCTTTTGAGGGTCATGTCAAAAGTTAATCTCAAAACTGGAATGGTGTTATCCGTGAACTCCATATGCTCACTCTGCCCATTACCTGCTGTTTTATTTTAAACAATGAGACATGAGGTCTCAGATAACATACATGAGCTAAACTATATGCTCATATAGAACGTCTACAAAAACGCACCACTTTATTACCAGGTTATAAGCAGAGTCACTTAACTTTAATATATTACATCAAGTCCAGCCTTCTTATCAATCAATCTTTATTTTATATAGCGCCAATTCCCAACAACAGTTGTCTCAAGGTGCTTTACAGAAAGAGCAGGTCTAGACCAAACTCTTAAATAAATAGTTAATGTTTTCATTTGCAGAGTAACCCTGTAGATACACTCTACAATTATTTCATTTGAAATTGTTCATTAAAAAAAATATGGAATATATGCATTTATAATGTTTCAGTCATTAAGATATAAACCCACTCTGAGCCCCACGCCACTTAAACATGTGGAGGAATGATTCCTCCTATAGTCGGTATTCTACCGGAGAGAGAATCGTGCTGCTTACTCTGAGAAGAGCCAATGAGCAGGAGAGCAATGATGATCATCCTGTCCGATGACATTGGAGAGTTTGGGAGAGTGAAGCTGTTTCCAGGGACCATTCCTGCCACTACATCCAGCCTCCCTCTCTGATGTCGCTCTTCCTGCGGACTGAGACAGATCGCAGCTCAAAGTTGGAAAAACTGAACCGAGCTCAAAGCCGGAGCGAGTCAAGTTATTCTTGTCCCATCTATTATCCGGATCCTGTCCACACTGATCTATGGCATTCGGGAAATGTTCCAAAACGTTTATCCCAAAAGTTTGCAGCTGACTGGCAAACAGATTCCAGGCGCGAGTCGTGTCGCATGTGGAGCCGTGCGTGCGTGCAGCTCCACAGATGTCCAGGAAGAGTGGAGATCAGGGCGCAGAGGCTGCATGGCGCATCTCTGTTCCAGGCGCGATGTGATTGGCCCCTCCAGGACCCAATATGCCAGTCGGAGGGAAAAGTGCATCCTGTGTGAGAAAGGCTCTTTACAAGCATGGGGATTAACACAAAACTGTAGATGACACCTAACCTTCAATCGTGCTCTAAATGAACTGTTGGTGATTATTTAGTGATTTAAAGAACAACTCCAAATGACTCTTGCTCTGACCGCCATGTCTTTCTTTTTTATACCCATGCCATTCAGTGAAAATGTACTTTTAAACTGCACGCTTCAAAGTCTCAACCGAGTCCTGCTGGACTGAAGAACTGTGATTACAGCAGGAATAATATGTAATTAAAGGATAATTCTATTATCATATCACATATTAAATCATCTTGGAGAATGATATGGTTCTTTCTGTCTTTATGTTGTTAGTCCGTTATGTTCGAGGTTATGGTGTATCCAGATACGGTCAAATTGGGTTTTTCCAGTAGCAGAGACGTCTGTGTGGGCTTGACATTTTTCAGTTCTCCCTCAGTGTGTCAACATTTTAGGAATATTTTACATTATTGGTATTAGGAGCTTTTTTAGTAGAGGGTGTGGTTCTAGATGTAGAGTGGTCATCCTCATTCTAGTTCACTCTTCATGGATGTTCAGTCAGGAACAAATGTCCCCATCTTAATTTATTCTATCTTATCTTATCTTATCTTATCTTATCTTATCTTATCTTATCATATTATTATCATTATTATTATTATTATTATATAAAGAGTTTGGTCTAGACGCTATATAAGTAAAGATTGATTGAATAAAGATTGATTGATTATAAGAAGGATGGTAGTTCCCCATCTCCTATCCATCACCCCATAGCCTTATCCACCTGTATCAGCTTACAGCGGGACTGAGAGTTTGAAATTGACATGTTGTATCTGGTGTGAGTGAATGTGAAAACGGTTCTCTCTTGCCTAGGATGGTGATCTCTATGCGTGAATGGAGCAACCCTAGTTTGTGTGGTCAAATGATTTGTGAAGTCAGTCAGACCGGAAAGGTTCGAAAGAAGGAAGACGTCTGTCTCCCATTTTAGTATTAAAATACAACTTGTGCCTTTGTTTTTACAGAAATTACCTAATGAACGACGCTGTATCTAGCGATGGTTGGAAAAGGCTAACTTGGCCCAATAAGATAAAACTAAACGCTCAAGAATGAATGATAAATAATGGTCTGAACACTGACTAGACTTCAAACTGGGGCACAAGATTTAAGTTTTTTAATGTTCCATGAATGTTCTAGAGTTGACGCAATCCCAGGATCCACAAAGAATTAACATGTTGTTTGTTGAAAAAGAAAGTTTTCCCTGGACCTGGATATCTGTTAATGTCAGGTAAGTTAAATGAAAGATTCAGGCTATTCTAGGGTTAACTGTCTTTTTGGATTTGACTGGCTGGTTGATTTGGTTCATTCTAATGTTGACAATGAAGTTAATTTGTCTTTCAATAAGCCAGACCTGAAAATATACGGCAAAGTTGATGCAGTATCGGTTCCAACCCACGGCAGGTGTTGGTTGAAACAAGCCAATATTTTACCATGTCGACTAAACAATAAGAACCCTTTAACTCCTTCCTTTGCTCGATGTTTCTGTTGCCTTTCATTACATTCTGTTGATGGCTTGGAGCCATGACTGTCATCATTCACAGATTTTCAATAGCCGATGGAATTATAGTCAAGGTCCTAACATGAAATGTTCAACTCAGCGACAACAGTGCAATATCTGCGTCTGCGGAAGCCATAAGTGGTAGATGTGCCTTGCATTCCGCAATGCAAGGTCACCTATATCAGGCGAGCAGGGCAAGGTCACCATGGCAAGCCCTATGACAAGAGTAATTTGTGATTATCACTAAATGCACTCCATAAGGATGTACTGTGGATACAAATACTGCTTTATACATAGAGAACACGGTAATTTGCTGACCGTGTGAGACCAGTATTGTTCTGTATGTTTAAAAATGACCACAAAAGGAATACATTTATTTATTTCTACAATTCTATTTCACAGTGAGAAACTGTTAAACAAAATGTATACTTTTCAGGTGAAGTTACTGCCAATGAATTACAGAGAGGTATCGTTCTGTTCCGTCACCATTTATCTGAGTGACTAATGTTTTTGCC
Organism: Lophius americanus; assembly: GCA_037951165.1. Lineage (NCBI taxonomy): Eukaryota > Metazoa > Chordata > Actinopteri > Lophiiformes > Lophiidae > Lophius > Lophius americanus. The sequence continues at coordinate 4,164,028 of JBBDHG010000061.1, forward strand.
CATAAATCTGTTTTTTTTCCTCAAACCTGCCTTTATTTGTTCACTGAGGTAAGCGCAAATGTGTGTTAGGATATGTCTTTGGCCTTGAGACTTCTGCAGTCCAATAGCCTTCTCCTTTCATAACAGCTTAGAGCTGACCTGCTGGTGTGGATGTTCCACTGCTTCATCCGAACTATGCTTGGAAATGATTGGAGACACACATTGAGAAATACACAATATACTGCTGTTCACCTATAACCTGTCCTCCTTCATTCATCCAAACTGTATACTTAGTCTCGTTGCATGTGCAAATACTTTTTGCCCCCTCCTTAATGAAACAAGGAGTGGGTTAGGGTTAGAAATGTGATAGAAGATAGTCACTGTTGCATCTGATTAGAAGGGAAGAAAATGCAATTTGAAATTGCAAAGTGGATGCTGTTGAACCGTCGTCCTCTCTGTAATTAAAGGAAAGCAGAGGGATTAAAGGATTAATTAACACATCCTATTAAAATGAATGCTGAACTGGCGGTAACAAATATGAATGGACAGGGACTGTCATTAGAATGTACATGCAAGCAAACAAGAACAAAGCAATGTGTGTAATAATGCAGTAGTAACTATGCCAGCACAAGGCGACTTTGCACGAAGACTTAACAGTCGGCCTCCGTTGAATTTTTTTCAAACTAAATTAAGAAAATCTGTGACGAATTTCAGAATGAATGACTTCTACAACTTCTTCACTGCTGTGATTTAATTCACGGTTCTCTTAATCTTCTCCTGCTCCATCTTCCGCAGCAGGATTCCTGAGGAGGGTTGACTGCAGGAAACAGCAGCGCCTCCCTCTGGTCAAATTTAAGTATTACATAAGACATGCAGAGGAAAAGGTACACATTCAATTTATCCAATAATGTGAGCAATGGTTATAAAGATAAACATGTTTCTGTACAGCAGAGTTTTAAAGCAACCAATCCAAGTTTTTGGGAGCCGGTAGTTTGGCGTAGGAATTTATCACCAAGGCCCTCAAGGCTTTCTCCGACAAGGTCCGGCTCTGTCTTCACCTTAGCGAGTCCACCTCCAGTTCTGTTGTTTTGATCATCATAGGAACACATGATAAGAAAATATTATTCCACCTTGTACTATAGATTATTCAGCATTGTTTACAATTGACTGGAGACTATGGAGGCATATTGATCAAGAGATGAGAGACTTTGTATCAGTCATTGATTGTTCTGTTTGTATGTCATACAGAGAACAAAAGAGAGCAGAAAGAGCAGAACATACAATGTATGAGGATCTTTCTTCGCTGGGATTCAAACACAACAGGAATAACCAGGGCTTTCTGATCTTTGCAATGTGACCAGGGTAAGCTCTGTTCAATCATATCATCACCTACAATAGAAAATTTTCAGGTGGATGAAATTGGCTATAGGCCTCACCAGCAGCACATTATTTCAAAATCAAAGGAAATTCTAGAAGCCGGCAGTATATTGGAAACATATACTTTTCATTTCCGTTTATATATAAAATTGATGGAAATATTTGGAAGCAAGTTAACTTTCAAAATATCATATCAAAATATCATTTTGATATGATATATCTGACATATCAAAATGTCAGATATAATAAATATATACATTTATACAAATATATTTTTTTATTGAAAATTGTCTATTATCTTATCTAATTGGTATCGAGTCTGATAAAGTTCGTTAATGAGACAACCTTTTTGATAATGGTTAGACTCAATTCTTTAACCAGCAACTTAATTTTTAGTATGAAGTAAAATAATTAATACTGAGTATTCCCCAAAACAAAAAGCCAAGTCGTTGAAGATGCTGCATCCTTTTATATGAAATCTGAACCAAACTCACTCTCTCCCTTCTACGACTGGGGATGTTTCTCTGTCAGCCAGAGGATGGGATAGCTGAAGGAAAATCCAATGGTGACACCCAGTGGAATATCGAGTTAGCTGCAGCCAAATGTCTCAAAAGTCAAATATATTTATATTAGATGTATCCCAGATTATGTCTGACATTAATCTAACATACAGAATTTCTTTTCACAAATTTCAGATTGTGACAGCATTCCCGTGGTTTTGGGCATTTAAGAGAAGAACATTCCTTGATAGTTGATTTGTACTGCTGGAGCGTTGTCTTTGGTGCTGATGAGACGTGCAAGTCGAGACTTTTAAGCTCTCTGCAGTTTTTATAAAGTGCCACTCTGTTCTGAAAGACGGACCAAAGCATTGGACACTACTCTGCTCACTGTGAAAACAATGTTGCTTATTTAAAATTACTACATCCAAGGCCTGATGTGTTTCCTTGTGCAGCACACTATTCTCCTCATCTCCCCCCTGACTCAAACTGAAGAAGCCTCTTGGATGCAGGGTGAAACGTCTTCAAGCCAAATCAGAAGTCCATTTGCTTTGGATTCGGCCCACATGGATTACCATGGCCTGGATGAATGAGAATCCACACAGATATCTCTCCCTTACAGCACCCACAGGACCGAACCACTGGTTTCTCACCATGTTCACAGAGTTCAGGGTGACACTAGGCCAAACAAGATGCAATTGCTTTTAGTTGAATGATGCACAACCAGTTTGTTTTGACCGTCTAGGGAATTTACCCGAGTATCGTATTTAACGCATTTGACATGACTTACTTGGTTATTTCACTTTCTTGCTACTTTGTGCTACTACTATTATACTGGACTACATGTCATTGGGAAATAAACTTTCTACCCCACTACATTTATTTGAGAGCTAAAGTTATCTAAGTTACAATTATTCAGACACACCCTGTCCAGCAAAAACCGAGTACTTCTAGATGTACTGAAAAATTCTTCAACTTCTCAAACTGTCAGACTATTGGAACACCAACTTATATTGTCTGTTAAGTGTCACAGAGCTGAAAGGCTGACCTTGTAAAATCATAAAGGTCAGACCCGGTACAGGTCAGGCTATCTTGTCCTTGAGACAGAACAGTGGTCACATAATTCGCCAGAGGAAAGATATCAGAAACAAGTAGGGCAAAGGTAGTATTTTCATTTCCCTAACTCTACTTCGTGCCAATTTGACCCCGGTCAATGTTTAATGTCTTTAAATAAATGGTTAAGGCCATTTGTATCATCAGGGGTCTTCGGGGTCAATTGAAAGCAGGCTGTTTTTTGTTGTATAAAACATATAAGAAATGTCAATATTTTACAGACATTTGTTTTTGTGTTTTCGGATGATATAGGGGCCAGTATAAAATGCAATATTATTATTTTATAATCTCATACCGACATAATACTCAGGATAATTTTGATATTTTCTGCAATGTGGGGGTGGGTACCGGTCATTCCAGGAGAGGAGCAAACATATAGAAGCTCCCAGACCAGCTTAAAAAACATTTCTTTGAGGGCTCAGAGTGCTTTCTCTTCATGCGCTTCAGCAATGGAGAAAATTACTAAGACACTTTATTTTCTTTGTGCCAGTGAGGTTTCAGTGAGGCTTTGTCAAAACTATTTGAGAGTTAAAGTGTCATAGAAGCGAATGTGACTTAGATGGAGGGTGATAGTGAGGAGGTGCCTGATTGTGAGGAATCCTTCTTTGTGCTGATGCTCCTGTCGTCTCTCAACCACCAGCTGACACGTTACCAGACTGTTATAGTGAAACATTTGAACAGCAGAGTAGACGCTGTAGTGCTCATGTCATCAAAATGGTTCCAGCGCTCACCAGATATGCTGCCAGCCATGTCCAAAAGCTAAACTCGACATTGGAGCTCTTCATAACACCATCGCTAGAGAAGGATATGCTTGAGATGACAGATTTAGAGCTGAGGCGCGTACATGGGGACAGTTGGAAAGACTTGAATGTGACTTGCAAGGCCTACATTGGGTTGTTCATTTTGGCAGGAGTGCATAAGTCAAAAAGCAAAGAAAGAGCAAACCCCTTTAGATTTCTGACACTGGAAGGACTACATTTTTAACCACCTAAAGACATTCCATTTTTTCGGGTGTGTCATAACAAGTCACACGGCAAGAGCGTGACAAATTCACAGCGATATAGGATGTAAGGGACAGGTGCGTTCAGCGACCCTTGCTTTACATTCCAGGCCCACGTGTGACCGTGGATGAGGGTCTGGTTGCGTTTCATGGGCGTTCAAACACATAAAAAGAAGGACTTAGGGATTTTTCCATGGTTACATGTATATTCTGGGTAGTTGGGGGATCATGTTTCATTTAAAAAGCTAACAAACAGAGACACATAAAGTAAACTCAACTCATTTGGTTGGAGAAAATGTAATTTCACAACAGAAAAATAATTTGAGCTTACCCTATTAAGTTGTGAGACCAATTCATAGTGATGAACAGAGAACAATCCACCCTAATAAATCGTGAGAATCCACCCTAATAAATTGTGTTGAACCTAATCCAAGTTACCAACAACCTAATCAACCCTAAAAAATTAAATTGTAAATAATCAAATTAATGATGTATGAATCAACTCTAATTAATTACATTGACGTGACTCAAGAACATTAATTAGGCCCCGAGTAATTGCTTAATACTTAAATAAAATGGATAACGTAATACAAATACCTCCCAGTTAATTGACAGAGGGATTTCTTTCCTTTTCTTATTTTTGGAGTGTAAATAGTTTTCTTTTTATAGATTTGTGGTTCTCACAGGACAACATGCTATGATGATAGTTTGTTGAATCAGTTCAACAGCATATAAGTGACCAGTATAACGCAACGTAGACCTGTAACACATTAATGAAGCAGTATTATTAATTGAAAAAATCCTATAAGACAGTAATACACTGAGAGACTTCAGGACTGACTTGACTGCAGGATTTATACTGTATTTACACAGTGTGGTATTATAATTATCACAATTATCTCAATACTTCATCCACTACTGTTTGCAAAATTTCTTTAATTGTCAATATCATGGGCTAGTGACAGTCTGGTTTAAACATTTACATTTCACATTCGGTTACATCAAGAGTCTGAAATGAATTTGAGTTATGGAATTAGTTAATACGTAATAAGATTATATGATTATATAAGATTATATGATACAGTTTAATTCAAAGCATTGCACCTCAGTGAACCGCCACCAAAGAGTTGTCCTTAAATTTTACTTTTGTAAAGCTCGTTATATCTGTTAAAAGTTCATTGATAACAGCTAACAGGTGCTTAATAATGAAGGACACACAATCTGCATGAAGTCCTTCAAAGACGGAGAGAACGACCCCATGACTTTCCTCAAGTATGATGGTTAGAACGGAGTCCGTCCTCACCCGTCTATGCACGTGACTCCAGAGGAGACACGTTTAGCTGACGTCTTATTACCCATGATTCCCACTTCCGGACTGTCACTATAAGGGTCAAACAATTTTCAACAAAAGCGAAAGTTACATTTTTAATGGCGTCTATCTTTACTGGGCAGATTTGTCATCCTAAAAAGGCACAAGATCAACCGAACCCTACTACCAACAGGCAATAGTTGGTACGCCGTTTGTTGTAATCTATGATTTAAAATAGCTCATCCTCTCTAGCCGCAGCGCTTTGTCCCTCGCGTGATTATCCACCAAGATGGCGGAGATCACGCTTTAAAAAAGCCTATACCTTACTAAACTGCTACTATACTATAATAGCAAATTATAGTTTGTACAAACACAGACATCAAAAAAACAAGTTGTAAACGAATATAAATGTACACCTTAAATAAATAACAGCTTTAACCGAAATAATGTGCATATAACAAAGTGACCGAAACTCACACTTATCTCCCAAGTGTGTTAAATGTTTATTGGAATTTGTAGTGTGTATTTACTGATTGAGAAATTATCCTGCTCGCTAAGATAAATCACGTATCATTTGTAAAATGTGACACACCCCGTAAACAGTCTACAAGACAGTGATGCTATAAACATGCCTAAGTGACCCTGTAGATTAAACTACTCAAGGTCATAAAGTAGTTAGATCACCTTATCCTTTTAACTTCTACTTAAAGTATATTTTGCTGATAATACTTACTACTAGTACTTTTACTCAAGTAAAGCATTTTAATACTTTTTATACCACTGATTTTCCAGTAGTTACAAACAGTTATTGTTAAAAGTAATTTTTGCGGGGACAGAGTACATACGTGCATGTTAAATACGACTAAAAGGGTATTGGAATTTATAAGTAATTGTATGACAAGATTATCTTGCTTTGTCAAAGTGGAATTCATTCATAAGAAAGGCAAGATTTACTATGTAACCTAAATGCTTTTCCCTACACTCAAATGAAGTTACAGTGTCTTTAAGTTTAATCGTAATGAAATGTCCAGTTCTTTCATAAATGCATAGCTCTCTATTAATGGTGGTCTTATTGAAACATAAAGGGTGCATAAAGAGTATAACAAACATAACAGGAATACACAGAGATAGAACAACAGTCATAACACTATGTGTATACAAAATAAACACAATCAAGTTTGATAGAAATAATAATAATCAAGTGACCGTAATAATAACATAAATTAATAAAATACACGTTAATTTAAACAAGCACTTGTTAATTAGGGTTATTTTATTTTTTAACATTTTTTTTGTTTGGTACATTAAGATTTGTTTTTTTAGCAAAAATTAACAGGCGTAACACACACAACAAGTATGCACTGGAATTAACGGATTAACATACATAGCATTATGTTTGGTTTTACAACATAAACACAATGATACCATAACTGTATAGAAAAATGAAGATGGCAGCCTGAAATATGACGTCACATTAAAATTGTATGTTCGGAAAAACGAAGAGGGGCGCGCAGTTCCCGTGTTGTATCGCGATCGATTGTTATATAAATCCCCGTCGCAGCCCTACAATCGGCCATTTCGTCGGTGCAGGCCAACAACCGTAGAGGGCAGTGGGGAACTAGTTTGTACTGTTTCTCTTAAAGGCACATCAAAGAACACCACAAGATGAACGAGACAGCTGTTTCATTCGCCAAGGATTTCCTGGCCGGCGGAATCTCCGCTGCAATTTCCAAGACAGCCGTCGCTCCAATCGAGAGAGTGAAGCTTCTCCTTCAGGTAAAACTGTCTTCCGGAAAGATAACCGTTAGCCCGCTACTTTATGCGGCGTTTCTAGAACCAAGTTAAGCTTTGATTTGTACCGATTGCCACCATCTATCTACATGATCGACCTCTTCTATATCCCAACAGTGTTTATTCATATTATTTATTGGTAGTCCTGACAGGACTGCGTTGTTTGATATAAGGTCACGACGAGGAGGGAAATGACCTACATGAGCTCAGCTGCTAATGTTAGCTTGCCAAGTTAACCTTAGCCGGCGTAGCTAACAAAGGACAAACACTTGTATGGAGACTGGGACATAATGCACAAGTAAACCGTAGCTCATCTGCTTTTTGAACGACAACGCTTCTTACTAAGAAGACAGACTACAATGTTTTGCACATTGTTTCTATTTAATTTAATAATTTGTCTGTACAGTGGCTAAGTTAGCCAACGTTCGCTTTTGCGGCCCGGGGACATTCATTCTAAGCCGGGTCAACAAGTTTTACCCCATTCTGTCTATTATGTCTGTCTAATATTGTTTGACCCTTGCGCATCTCGCTGTGATTATTTTAGATTGTATCCTTTAATAACAGATGTTTAGTTAATCAAGATGGCAGCCACTGTCCTCTGATTGCTAGCAACATTGATGGCTGTGATTAATTACCCTGGAATATAACCCTTGTTAAACTTTTAGTCCCCTTCAGTTGTACCAAGGTCAATGCAAGGGGACCTTGTGATTGACATGCTCAAGTAAGAATGGACTTCCTTACTCACTGACATTTTTCTCCCTCTTCTTTACTATAGGTCCAACATGCCAGTAAGCAGATAACTGTGGATAAACAGTACAAGGGTATTATGGACTGCGTTGTCCGTATCCCCAAGGAGCAGGGATTCCTTTCCTTCTGGAGAGGTAACCTTGCCAATGTCATCAGATATTTCCCCACCCAGGCCCTCAACTTCGCCTTCAAGGACAAGTACAAGAAGGTATTCCTTGATGGCGTTGACAAACGCACCCAGTTCTGGAGGTATTTCGCCGGTAACCTGGCCTCTGGTGGCGCTGCTGGAGCCACCTCTCTCTGCTTCGTGTATCCTCTTGACTTTGCCCGTACCCGTCTTGCGGCTGATGTTGGAAAGGCTGGTGCTGGAAGGGAGTTTTCAGGCCTTGGGGACTGCCTAGTGAAAATCTTCAGGTCTGATGGGCTTAAAGGTCTCTACCAGGGATTCAATGTGTCCGTACAGGGCATTATCATCTACAGAGCTGCATACTTTGGCATCTATGATACAGCTAAGGGTATGTTTATTTTTACATTTATTCATTCAAACATTTGAACAGTCCATATCTTTTGGTACTCATTAGTTGTTTTTCTTTGTTCACAGGTATGCTTCCAGACTCCAAGAACGCTAGCATTCTGGTGAGCTGGATGATTGCGCAGAGT